>OX419686.1:18644341-19844341 GCA_948474745.1 Oligia latruncula
AATCAGTCTTACACATATTAAAAAAAAAATCATTTTTGAATATTTTCGTATGGAATTTTACTTCAATCTTTACGTCTAAAAACCGTAATCGAAAACTTCTTGTTATAATATTAACGTTGTTCAAGTTTTAATATGGGGTAATGAAAATTTATTAGTAGTTGCATTTAAATTGGTATTAATAGAACTGTCTGTATAAATTAATAAAACATTATGGTCGCTTCAATTGTGATTGTAACGCGTTGTATTGTATTGGATACTTTACGACATACAATAATACCAATGCTCGAATTAAAAAAAAAACATTACTATAAAAGAAAAGTGTTAGGGGTGCGTACACGTCGCGTATATTCATTTCATCTGAGGCGTAGCCGTAAACGATTCTCGTGCTTTTTAAATCTTCGCGTTTGGCATGAATGTGAACGCACCCTAACGCTGTGGTTTCCTAAGAAAAGCGGGGAACGGTCACACAATAACGGCTGTTCAAATACAGAGCGTTTTTTGACACTTTAATGTCAAATACTGGTGAAAATGACAGCTTTTCATTATGATGACAGAACCGCTTTTCTAGGAAACCGTTACTTTAGGGCAGAGCCAGATCTATCCGCCCGGATTCGGATTTTTCTGCAACTCACGTTATCAGTCGCCCAGAAACATCCTTCACTAGAGCGAGAAAGTAACTGTATCACCATGCAAGCAGTCTTTAGGTCTGGCTCAGCCCTTACTCCCTTAGAACAGCAACGAAAATCGTCTGATATACTCAACTGGCCAATGACTGCCGCATGATATTTATCTAAACTGTATATAATTATAAACTTAAATGTGAATGTATGAATTAATTTATAAAATGGGTTGTAGTAGTATTTTGAGAGTATTTATGTCCAAGTTTGGTGTCTATATCGTATTATCGAGCGAGTTTAGAGCTCCTGGCATTAAATCGGTAAATTTTTTAGAGGGTTTCCTTGTTTGACTATGGGGCCCCGAAAAGGCTTGGATTTTGATACATGCAGAATGAATTATCTAGTATTATAAACATGTAAAATGCTATCATTACAAATAACTAATCTAAGGAGCCTCCTGTAGATACAGCCTAGGTAACAAATTATTGTTCTATAATTTAGTTGTCATAGTCATAGTTGTCTATGGCGATGTAAACCCCAAATATGTTGGGAAAGGGGATAGAGAATGATGATTCTATGGAGATGTATTGGATGGCTCACCTTCCCAGTTTTTTTTTTATTGCTGAATGGGCCCGCTCTTGACTTTTATCACGCCTGATGGAAAGCGATGGATGAGGTCTATGATGGAGCGAGCGTGCCCAGAAGATGCGTAAAGCACTGGAACTCCCACGCATCGACGAAACACAACAGGCTGCTTGACGCCAGTTACAACAGAAAGGTAATCCTGCTTTCCACCAAGTAAAGCATTGCTTTGTACCGCCTTTTTTACCGACTTCAATAAAAAAGGAGGTTATATCACAATACCTCCCAATATAAATCTGATGCATGTCAATGTCTATGTACTACTTTCTACTGCATTTATATAAACATATGTGTAAAGTTAGTGATTATTATATTACGATAATCATCAATGATATTAATGTGTAAATGTAGTCAACGAATGACCATTAAAAACGGATTCTAGCACATCTGAATTCAAATTATGTATGGTGGCAATAAATGATAATTATGGATAAATATGGGCTTAGGCAAGAACTATATACTTCTAAGTATTAGAAGTGATTTAGTTAGAAAATATTCATATGTGCTGGAATTCAGTCCTAAATATGAACCTCGGCTCATAATAAGGTTGTGATTGTTTGAACGTAGGTTTGTTAAGAGAAGTGCCTCTGAGACTTGACAATTACCCTCCAATTTATTATACTTCTTCCAATCTTACTTCTATTGATTTTATCTGGGAATCTTCAACATAGTCCACTGTTTCCTTTGTGTTCAAAGCAGGCATTTGATTGTTTTACAGAATTGGCTTCGTATTTTGAATATTGTAAATATATTTTTTTTAATAGTGAAGACATTTGATCTCACACTATTAGATTTTATGAACTATGGAGGGTGTACATACTACGTAATTTTGGAGCAAATTTGAGGGCAATATGTACTAGTGTATAGAATCTTCAACATATTTGTCGAGCTGTATTAAATTGACCATTACAGTCTAAACTCAATGGTTGATTTCATTCTTTGCCTGTTATATTTAAGGCGATAATCTTACTGATGTTTTTAATGTCTAAGTATGAATAGAATAAGAAAGAGAATGTCCTATACAGTAATACCCCGATGTTGCGGAAACCGAAGACCAAGCAATAGGTTTTCGCATTTGTCATTCTGGCAACTCCTAAATTATTCAAGTAAGGTGCCAAAAGCGGGAAAAAAAGGTCCAAAAAGCAACGAAAAGCGCGAAAAGGAGTCGTTTAGAAAAATTATTGCATAGGCCATTCGAAACTGAATGTGTAATATATTTATCTCACTAATTGGTGAGCAGTTGTGAGCTCTAGTCTTAAAAATCGAAAGATAAATACTAGTGTTTAACCAACCGCTCCAAGCCAGAGGCATATTGAACTAAAACTAAGCAATATAACAATGGTTGTTCCACACAATTTTCGATTGTCTTATCTCAAATATCTCTAAACTTGAAGATTGGTAGTTTAATCAGCTTACAGTAGTAAGTGAGATGATTGCATTTAATTTTATTTTGTACCTGTCGACAAAGGCACGGACAGTGTTACTTGCCATCAAATTGTAATATACTACAGATAGGTATGAAATAATGCATGATGTAATAATAACATAAATAATTAAACTGTTGTTTTATTCGTGCCTTTTTGTACAATTTACAGGTTCTGGGCCAGTCTGAATAATGAGTAATTAAGAAAATTACTTGGTAAAATTTATATCCACCAAACACAGGTGAAAATTCTCAGGAAGTGAATGCAGCAAAGTAATTAAAATATAATATAATTATTTACAATTTTCTAAAATGTAATAAATATTTTAGTGTGATTGTATTATGTTTAAAATCCTCATTCCACCAAATTTGTCAAATGAATGCACCTTTACATATCAATCATACTATTCAGCAATTTTATTTGTCAATATAAACATTTGGTAGTGCTGAAGAGAAAAGAGCAACCAATAAGATTAGAGATGACAGAAAAAGTGGCTCAAAGTGGTGTCACTGACTGGCAGAGCCATCATCAGGGATTTTAATTTTGATAACACAAAAAATTAGTCGAAATTTGTCGCCAAATATCAGAATTTGTCGGTCACTGGTTCAAAAGATATAAGGGTTTCTAAGTGGCCGATCAGGAGTCTCCCCAGCAGGGCCACATTTATTTTATAATTATCTCAAAAACTAGGGCACCTAGCGAAGATCTGTTTTCTCCCATATTTTGTCGCCAATTAGTCTGAATCAGTCGCCAAGTCACAAAAATCAGGTCTAAGTTTAGGAGATGAGTTCAATTAGTAAGGTATAGTCCAAGAGCTAGTCGAAGAGTTTTTTCGTGAACTCTTGATCTAGCTCTTGCACTATACCTACACCTATAAAATATCTTTTGAACCAGTGACCGACAAATTCTGATATTTGGTGACAAATTTCGACTAATTTTTTGTGTTATCAAAATTAAAATCCCTGATGGTGGCTCTGCCAGAGTCAGTGACACCTCCAAGTGATTTTATAGTTAACAAATCTTAAGCTGTTATATCCTCAGTTGGTGATCACCTATTATTATGCTTATGATACATACAATTATGAATGTGGCAATATTGTAGTGAGTAGTGTCACTGACTCTAGCAGGGCCACCATCAGGGATTTTATTTTGGTAACACAAAAAATTAGTAAATAAATAAATATTTTTACTAATTTACATAATATATACATATTTAGCAACACTACCACTACAGAATTATTACAAGTTATGTACTTAGCTGAAGCTACCTAGCTGTGTAACAACTTACATTAGGTACCCTTAATTAATTGTAAAATACAGATAAAACATTAAAAATATTTATTAATGTCCAGAATTATAAACTGTATACATCATCACACTCTGGCTCGATCTCCATTGGCGGGCTTCGGCTTTGACCATTTTCGTCCAACATGCAGTCTAATGATAGCCTATCAAGATCATCCCATGATAATTTACTGAATTTTTCTTGCACAAGTTTGATAAGTCGGTTAGCAGCAGTTGTTGCTTCTGCTTCTGTCATGCCATACATCTTCTTGAAATACTTCACAGAAGCCTCCAGAAGAGTATCAGGCTTTTTAACAACTAAATTTAATTTAGTACCATCCTTTATGGTGGGATATGCTTCGACTGTTTGTTCATCCACTAGTGTCCTGCCTAGTAACAGCAGTTTCTGTTCCTCTACTGGAATCTTAAACTGTTCGGCAATTTGTCGTTTCATTTCGGATATTTGTGTCGTAGGAAGTACCTAAAACAATGCACGAATATAATATTTATGAGGACAGAAAGTAAGATTTCAGTTCCAGCTAATTTACTTACTTCCAAGCAACATTCACCGCCTTGTAACTTTTTAACGATTACTTTCATTTTGGTTAATATCAATATAGATCTAGTTTTCACGAAACACTGCGTGTAAATTACAAAAATATTAATTCAACAGCATGCTAACATTGCCAGACAAAAACAACTAAAAAAGCTGTCATGCATGGTGTGACATCAGTGTTACCAACCCATAACAAAATTTGCCCCCAAGATTTTTTAAAAATCCCCCTAAAAAAACCCTAAGTACAATTCACATAAGGTAAATTTCTTTGATGCAGTGCCTAACTCCCTAAGTCGTTCGTAACTCACAAAATAAAACGCATAGGTACAGACGCCAGCACATCAAGTTACTACAATCTGTCAGATTTCTTTAATAGATTTTCTACTTTATTGCTAAAGCATAAGGTTCAAGGTTGATTGGGAAAATCTGACAGTTTCGGGTAGGTTGACCTGCTGGCGTCTGTACCTATTTTGTAAAAAAAAAGACTAGGTACCTAAATACCTAGGTATTGCTAAACTACTAACTAAATTGTAATATTGTTAATCAGTTCCAGAACGGCATCATCATCATCGCCAGCGGTGCTACTGTTCAAGGTCGATGTATTTTTGAAATCATACATTCGCACTTAGCACGCTCATACATATTTGCCGTAGGTTCAAACTTAACGCAAGACCCATATTCTCTGATCAGGTAAAATCTTATCATCATTATGCTCTGAAGCATATTCAGGGATAAACGATTCCTAAGTATTTTTAAATAATGGCATAAATAGAAAAGGCACGCTCCACGGAGGCGTTCGATACGCGCAGCGTCAATAACGCCAAACGCCACAGCAAACTTTTAGCAAGCCCCTAAAAATAACCCCAAAAAAAACTGGCCCTAAAAATACCCCTTTTAAAACTTCTTCCCCCTAAATCTAGGGGGAAAACCCCAAAGTTGGCACCACTGTGTGACATGACATACAACGTCATACCATTATACCATGTAAGATCTTAAACATAGACGCCGTAGGTTGTATTTCTTTTACTCTGATGAATTTACGTATTATCCTTTTCTCTTTCCAACAACAACGCTGCAACGCCCCCGATCTGACATGAATACATGATGATTGACAATAAATTGACATTATAAAGTTCTGCCGTACATTGTTTAAAATACGGTTAAACCCATAAAGTAGTTTCAGAGATATCGGACAAAAACCTGCGAAATGATGTCTCTTCCAAACGAATAAAGATATAAAAATCTTTCTAAGAGACAAATGTCACTGGTTTATCAACGATTTTTTTTTGGGGTATGAAAACTGAAAACATCTTTCAGTCTTACAACAAACAAAACTAAAAAATGGCAGTTTGAGGCTTAACCGTGTTTTAAGTAACGTACGGCAGAGTTGACGCCTGACTAGTGATGGGTCGAGAGAATATTCTCTCACGGAGAATGTTCTCAAATCGTGATTTGCAATTTCATTTCGACGGAGAATATTCTATGAACATTGAGAATTTAAAAGTAGTTAATTATGATGGAAAGGAGGCAATAAATGTAACTTTCATTATTAAGACCTAAAACTTGCGCCTCCAACTGCACCAGACTGCTTGAAAAGCGAGCTTGTTTTGATTTTAACTTTTTAGTCGGATTTTTTCTTTTTTTCACCCTTTGAGTGTTGGAAATATCTCCTCAAGCCCAATTTCCATACATGGTCATGGTAGGTACTAAATATTTTTTTCAAGTCTACTTCATCATCATCATCATTTCAGCCGAAAGACGTCCACTGCTGGACTGCCTCCCCTAAGCACCACCACCGCCAGTCTTTACTTATTGACGTCTAAAATCAGCAATTTGATTGTTCGCGCGATGGTTATATCGCGCGACCTAGACGAGTCGATACCCAGATAGCAATTTAAACTTGTTTCAGGCTTGCAGTAAGTTTGAAATATCAAATGTGATAACTTGCATCAAGTTTGACGAGGCAAAGGACAAACTTGTGGCAAGTTTCTATCAAACTTATATCAAATGTCTAGTTTCCGCCCATCAAACTTGTATAATGTTTGCCAATGCAAACTTGCCAACTCTTTGTCATTGCAAACTTGCCAACTCTTTGTCATTGCAATGTTGCCAAATCTTTGTCATGACAAATTACCTACAATGTTGTCACATACTTGCTTAATGTTTGTTGCATAAATTGTAATCAATGGTGTATTGCTAAGACAGATGCTTAATAATATACCACAAAGCAACGAGTTTTGGTGTTTTTCAGGAGGCTTACTCGCAAACGCGAACCACTACGATAAAAAAAAATGTGTCGTCGTTTGCGAGTCGGCCTCATGAAGAAACAAAAATCTTGACAGCTTTAAAATATGAAATGAAATCAATTGAAATTAAAATTGAACGGGTTTATTTCACCATTGCACTTCAAAGGGTATTTATTCATACAGCCTGGGTAAATAGATAAAGAAACACAATCATAAATAAGTCGAAAACAAATACGTAAGTTAAAAAAAACGTAGTATGGAACGACTTTTTTTTTTATTGCTGCCTGGGCCGGCCTTGATCCGCCTGATTGAAAGCGATGGTTATGCATCGCTTTAGACCTTATGGTCTATTATGGAACGAGCGTGCCCAGAAGATGCCTGTTTATTCTAGACTAGACTCGCATCATGGTCGATTTTGTTTTGTCTCTCGGCCCTGAAACAATGAAATAAAATAGCTGTTAGTCAATAAACACCTGCAAAACTAACTTTCAAATTAATGGTACCATTGAAATACAATACAATTGCAGTCACCCTAAACGAGTCGTCTTGTTATGAAATAAATAAATGTATGCAACTACCTATACAACTTTAAGTCATCGGTGTCAGCGCCGGGGTTCGAACCCAGTACCAGTAGGCCCCACTAGACTATCTACAACGCTCTACAGACTATTATTATAAGAGAGTAATTTTACCTTCTTGACAATCTTATTTTGGCTTGGTTTAGCCAGTCACTGATTATCTCTTTCAGCTTATCGTCGGTAACATTTCCATGCACTTTTTTACACATTTCTGAAAATATAAATAAAACAGCTTTAGTAATGTACTATAATTGACATTAAGCAGCATGTTTCATAATGTGACTGTTGGTTATGTAGGAATTAAAACATTAATAAAAAAACTTGAATTACAATAATACTTACGAAATATTAATTTGCAAGTTTCTGTGTTGGAGTTTTTCATTTTTTTCCCAGCAGAGAATATTGCTCAGCTACTTCATCCAGCAGTATTCTTCTAAGCATGTTTGTGACAAAATAACAGAGGTTTTTATCGCCAATACCTGCCAAGAATCGTATCTGAAAAAAGAAATACTGTATATAATGTAGGTAATTAATGGCATATGTACATGTTGGGTGCATCTCATTTTAATTAATTTTTTTCTCAAATAAAGGTCAAAGCATACAAAGTCAATTGTTAGTTGTGCAACTACTGAAGTAAGTTTTAGACTTACATAAGTCAGTGCTTCATGAGTAAAAAGTAGGCACATAGATGACTATTAATATGAAACATTATTAAATGTATATTTAATGAAATGTCCAATTACCATTTTTGACTTGTTCATTTAAATGACAGAAACTGTCATCGTCATTTACTGGCAGGTTTGTTAGAAACTGTGGCAGTGAAAAGGGATCTTGCCTTCGTGGAGTCAATGGCTCTTCCGGCCACCCTACAGGTCCACTTTTCTAATAATTTCTGACACTTGTTTCGAAAGGTCAGTCACCATCTGGATGAGATGACTTTGCTGGATTGCCAATTGTTTGCTTGTCGCACAGTCTGTAACAAAAATATTAAAATTAAAATATCATTAACATCCTCTGAATACTGCATAAATAAATTATAAATATATCACCAGATGGACACATTTTCGGTTGACTGGCTGGAAAACATCACAGTTGAGCTCGGTGGGCATCGCGCAATGGAGTTGGCATCCATTTTATTAGTGTTTGACGATTCTGCTGCTTTAGGTTTCGGGAGAGATATTTGATGGTTTTGTTCATCTGAAGAATCTTCAGAGTCTTCTGGAAGATAAACATTTGTTTTCCTTTTTCACTTCTTCATCGGAATCTAAATTTGATGTTTCTTCCGCTTTTCTTAAACGAAGTTGTGCATCCCCATAAGTTTCTAAAGAAAAAAAAGTTGTATTATTTTCACCAGCCAACAATAAGAAAGAAAGTAAATATATTTATATATACCTATGTATAATAAAGATTATTATACCTAATAACAATATACCAATTACAAATAAGAATTTATTGCATACCATATCCTTTAAGAATTTTTATTTTACATTGTTGCTACGTAAGTATGCTTGAAATCTCAAAGCAGCGGCGGTGGGCACACAGTAATTTCCCTCTCTCTTAGAGGCCCGTGCCCTACATTGGGATGTATGTGGGCTGGTATTATAATTAGGGAATCGTACCACATTACGAGATAGTTAGCAGCCACTGGTGAAATAAATTGTTATTAAATTATTTTAAGTGGGGAATTTTTTTGAGGTTATGTGACTTTATATAATGTTCTTAGGGGGTCTGCATTAGCTCTAATTGATTATAATGATCACCCCACTGTAAAGCCGGGTCCGCGGCGGTATGTTTTCGTGTTTTGCTAACACATAACGTGTTATCCATTGGACTCGGCAAAAAAACAACGACGAACAATAAAGACACGACCTTCGATAATAACACGGTGTTAGCAATATACGAAAACATGCCGCAGGCGCAGCGGACCTGGTTAGAGAACCAAACCAAACTTACCGTCAGTCACGAGGGATATTCTAATAAGACGATTTAATTAGGTAGTCCAACAGGAGAGCAATCCAATCGAGTCCAGTAACACAAGCAAAGTCAAACGTAAGAGAAATCCAAAAACACAGACAGGGTCGTCGATAAATCACAATCACAAACAACACGGAGTAAGCACTTTCACGAATCAAGGAAAGAAACGGAAACACGGAAAGAAACAGAATAGGGATGTGAAAAAAAAATCGATTATAGAAAAAATCGATTAATAATCGATTTTTTTTTCAAAAAAAATCGATTTTTATAATCGATTTTAATATTACAAAAAATCGATTAATAAAAAATCGATTTCTTATTCACTGCCGATTTTTTTCACCTAGAAGTTAGAACGGCCGCAACACAGCTTTTTAGTCAGGAGCGTGAAGCCGCAAAGTACAGACGCCAGCAGGTCAACCTACCCGAAACTGTCAGATTTTCCCAATCAACCTTGAACCTTATGCTTTAGCAATAAAGTCGAAAATCTATTAAAGAAATCTGACAGATTGTAGTAACTTGATGTGCTGGCGTCCGTACATACCGCGAAGTGTACCACTAACTAATAAATGAATGACGCTAAAGGGCGCTACACACGGCTAAGATACTTTAATATTTTATCTTTGTAATCCTTTTGTAATTCCCTTAAATATGAAATAAATATTATCTTCGTCGTGTGTAATGGTCCATTGAATTGTATGGCGAGCGATATTGTATCTTAAGGCGAAAGCGCCAGATTAGCCCGCGAAATTCATGTTTTTTTACGTTTTTTTGCAATTTGCTGGTCAGTATTAAGTTACACATTGATTAAAATATGATTCGCGGCCGTAACAAATATATATTTACAGAATTATAATCATTAAAGTCATCAACACAACTCTCTAAGACCATGTAATCCCCAAATGTCCAGATTTCATGAAATAGTCATTCTTGGGGATTACAATCATATGGTCTTAGAGAGTTGTGTTGATGACTTTATTGATTATAATTCTGTAAATACATATTTGTTACGATCGCGAATCATATTTTAATCAACGTACAACTTAATACTGACCAGCAAATTGCAAAAAACGTAAAAAAAAATGAATTTCGCGGGCTACCCTGGCGCTTTCGCCTTAAGGTGAATGGGTAGATGAGACCGCGAAATTCAAATTATCTTAGGGTTTTTGCAATTTGCAGGTCAGTGTCAGGATGTATCTTGATTAAAATATTATTCACGACAATAACAGGTACATATTTAGATAATTAGAATCATTAATACATCTTTCTAAGTTAGATTTCTACCATTAACACTTTTTCATATGAGATTGGTGGTTGGTGGTAGAAATCTAACGTAAACGTAATGTCTAATCTAATGTAATTTGAATTTCGCGCGAAAGGAGAAATTTAAAAAAATCCTTTATTGTGTGAAATTATCAACTTGTTGTGTAATTAATGTTTATTATTATTATTAATAAAACTGAGTGCTGTGATAGATAGTTATTATCGATATTTCAGGCGTTTAATTTAAACTATCAAAAAAAAAAAAGGAAAAAATCGATTATTTTAATAAAATCGATTATTTTTATTAAAAAAATCGATTATTTTAAAATCGATTTTATTACTAGGCAAAATAATCGATTAATTAATAATCGATTTTTTATGTATACTGTCACATCCCTAAAACAGAATAAAGTTACATAAACAAATGGTGCCACTTTTTGACAGCTATGTTGAGTTTTTTCATATTTCATACTGACAGTTGACAATTGCGTTTAGTTTTCCGTTTTTTTTTGTACCTATAATGTTTTGATCATAATTAATTATAACAAATTTTCCTCAGCCTATGAAAATAGGCTAAGGTTCGAGATGAACACTATAAATAAAGCCTCTCAAATACATTTCGTAATTAATAGCGTTTACCCTTGTATTTTTGTTGTGCGGCGAACGTAACAGCGAGGTGAGAGCTCTGCATGAACTTCTACAAAGGATTTGCGTTCCGAGTAACGTAGTTATTAGGTACATGATATAGAGCAAAAATATAAAAATATGGCCTACCTACGCCTTTACATAAAGTGGTCTAACTACGTTAATACGTTAAATAACTAGTAGTGCCTAGGTGGAGTGAACACTTTCCATTTTACCCAAATTTAAAAATTATTTGTGTGTTGGAACCATTTCTGTGAATGGAACTGATGGATGATGATTAATGATTATGGTACACACCGAACCCTTTGGTGCGCTAGTTCAACTCGCACTTGGCCGGATTTTATAATGGTTGTTGATGATTCGAGATCGTTTAACGTGTCAAGTTTACAGTATTATTGGATCAAACTTGACAGATCATGTTTACATTAACAATATTGCAACAGTATCAAAACAAACTTGCCATATCATTTTAACATTCACAAGTTTACAGCTAATTTGAAATAAATTTGCCACAACAAGTTTGCCGTAACAACTAAAAATCAAATAAAAAACAAACTTGCAGCAAATTTAAATGCTATCTGGGTAGGCACCTCATTTACATTATATCAATCCAGCCGTTAGGGCGCTAACAATTATTGCTGTCACGCAGACGGGTAAAAAAATATCGATACCATACAAATATCCATTTTTTTTATTCTCGTAAAATCTGTACTAAAAGAAAAAAACAGAAAATCAGCAAAGTTCTCGGTAGGAAAATATTCTCGGGAATTTAACATCACTACGCCTGATGCTTTGATGAGCTGAGTAGCTGACGACCTGGTAATGGTGTGTTCCAAAGATGCCTTATTTTGATAGTCTTTAGTCTACAACTGCACCAATTAAATTAAATCAAAAAACAATTTGTGAATTGAATAACTTATGTATGACACTCGACCGCCCGTCTAGCGTCTATTCTTCTTCGTTGCGCTTTCAGTCTATCAAAACTTTGCCACTTCCACAGCGCTGCGTTGTCGTGGCAGCGCAGAGGTCACTTTGACTGTATGTTTGAGACACAGAGCAGAGGGCAGGGTAGGAGGTGGAGCATGGTTTGTGACATAGCTCCAAAAGGTTACATGCTCTGTGGCTCTACAATCACACCACCGTACTGTGCCGCTGCCGTTCCCTCAAGGTAGCCCCACTTTACCAGGTTGGATTTACACCTTCCCACTTGTTCGGATACGGTTCAGATACTTCCAAGTGGACGGAAAGTTACACCCTGCAGGGAGATGCTCCTTTGGTGGTAGGTAGTAAGCAGGCCCGTCCACAGAGTATGCATACGTTGGCGAGCGTTAGCGAACGTAATAACTGCACAGAGCATGCTGAGCATGTAACTTTCATTCAGTCTATCAAAAAGTACTATGTGCATGTAACAACGCGCCCCTGCCCTGACCCCCTACATAGTTACTTTACTTTACTCTTTGCCTGACCCCCGACCCCGAGCTTGACGATCATTTTAGTGTTGCCAGTATCATTAATTAATTGTATCAGTGTGACCAATTATCATAATTATATCAAAGGTTCCTTTACTCACACTCATCATTATTTTGTTTTACGTACTGCTGGATATAAAGTATAGGCTTCCTCCTTTTTGTTCCATGTTTTCTGTGGCCTGCTCGGTCACATCCAGGGGGTCTACTCCGAAGCAGTTAACCACCGTATCGGCCGAATGTTCGGTCATTTTCTACTAACTTTCATTTCATATATTGACTATAGGTTCCGACCAAACTGTGCCAATCCGAACCTTTTTAGAACCCTTACCCTTTTTTTTACCTTTTTTTTTTAATTCGTAGTAGGACAACAATATTTGAATCAGAAAATGACCGAACATTCGGCCGACACGACAATCAACCACTTCGGAGTAGAACCCCAGGTCCAAAGACTACAATATGATGCTGTATAATCTGCCCAGGTCTTTTCTGTGGCCCTTTGTGTGTCATACACCCAGCTGGCTGACGTGTGGTTGACTGACATAAATAAAATAAAATTATATTTGTAAACAGGTTTTATGCAAATATATGCGAAATAAAGAATAGCCATCTAGATTTCAAAATTCCTGTAATACCATTAGAGTTATTAAAATAATATTACAAGCAAATGTCAACTGGTTTTGATCTTCAAGCTTCAAGTTTCGTAAATAAATAATTACCAAGGTGATATCTTACTACTTTGGATGAGAAGTCGAGAAACACGAAGTTCCTATTCGGAAAATAATAATTTATACTTAAACATGAATACGAAAAAAACGGTTGAAATAATTGAGGATTATTCGAATAATGTAATATTAATTTTTGAAGCAGACTGTATAGAAGGTAATTATGAAAACTAATTCCAAGTTTTAAACTACATTAAGTTTTTTGCCTCCTAGGAACTTACGGCTGTAAATAATTTAATGTCTTTGCTTACGGCATAGGACTCGGACATACTTTTTCCTATGTTAGCGGGAAACTGGCGGCACTGGCGGGGCAGGCAGAAACCATCAAATTAAAATTAATAAAGTGTGGTAGGCTCAGAGTTGATACTCGTAAGTAACTCATCAACGAACAATGCAAATTAGGTACAGACGCCAGCAGGTCAACCTACCTGAAACTGTCATAATTTTCCCAATCAACCTTGAACCTTATGCTTTAGCAATAAAGTCGAAAATCTATTAAAGAAATCTGACAGTTTGTAGTAACTTTATGTGCTGGCGTCTGTACTTTGACATCTAACTACTTTGTATCACCATTCTCTTGCCCGTACATTCATTTAGTACGTTATTTTAAAAAAATTAAGGGGCTATGGGGCTACTCTTAAATGGACATGGACGTAATACATAAACAGGTAGCTTCGTAGCCTTATATTTTTATAGGCTACCAAGATTGTTTTTTGGTGGTACTGGTAGCTGTTCCAACTTCAAAAAAGATGTTTTGTATGACAGGACAGTAGTTTTTGAGCTGACTGTTGAATCTACTCCCATTGGAAAAAGCGGGAAAATCTATAGAAATTTTCTGATTCTTGACGGTCTAATAAAATGAGTTGGTGACTCTTCTACAAAAGTCACAAATCAAAGAATTGAAGTTGATTCAACTGGAATTATTTTGGAAACGGTGGAGCATTATTTTCATTATAGTCGCCGGCACGTAACTTGGCAAGGTTTTGGCGTAGTGAGAGTCACAGAGCATTTGTAACCTTTTAGCATTCCTTTTAGTGGGAATAAGTTAGCGCATGTGTGCAACAAGAAAATGATCACTTTTATTGTTTGTCATTATACTATGGTTATTGCCATACATTATTTTTAAACATGTCTATTTACAAGAAATTAAAGAAAGGAAAAGCTAATTTAACGACTCTTGTCAAGTTACGTGCCGGGGACTGTACCAACCATTTTTTAATTTTGTGCAGTTATTAATTAACATAATACATAATAATATGGTTGAAATTAGAAGGATCTTTATTTTATTCCTATTAGAAAATGATACTTACCTTAATTTTCACATTTAGAAATAAATAAAAAGGTATATCTTACTAAATACTAATAGTAAATTAGTAACTATTGAAATCACTAGCTTGAAATTTGGCCGGGGTGTCCGTAGCCTAGGAAACGGGTGTAGCTACAAGACAACAACATTGATAAGTCATTTCTTATCGTGTTATATAAAAATTGGCAAAACTAGCTGTACATAGAGTAAATATTAGTAATAATAACTTATTCGTGATTAAAACAATTAAAGAAACTAAGATGATTTTGACAGTTCGAGGTATGGATGGCAGGTGGGTTTAATATATTCTCGATAAATTAATTCGCAAATAACCTGAAAAATGGGTTTGATAACGTTAATATTGGTTGTCAAGCGCGTTGGGAATGATATGCGTGCTTCCCGAATCGGGGAGCGTCCTAAATGAGCTCCCCCTTGCTCCCAGGCGCGTATCAATTTTATCAAAGTTATCGGGCAGAAGGGATACGGCGGCGGTGCCTGGCACGGCGCACGACCCGCTACGACTATTCACCTGCGGAATTAACTTTCGGGACTTATGTACTACGCAATACATAGGGGGGACCGACAATCTGCGCATCTAACAAATATCAAGCTCCTAGAAATGGTTTAATAATCTTAGTAAGCTGATATTGTGGAATTTATAACAAAAAATATGTTTTCAGAATGTATAGGTACTTCCTTCTAAATATATATTGCTTGGACATAAATCATGCTCACAGAAAATTATACATCATAGAAACACAAAGGAAAATACTATACATTTAAGACTATTTTAAAATTAGGTAAACATCAACTTAATAATTATTTAACAATAGACATCAACACACTATCAGATCATTGCATGTGATACTTTTATAAAAATGTCATTAGCAACAACAATACAATAATAATAATATAAAGAAAACAAAATATCCAGTCATGCATTACCTATGGTGGTACATGACAGGTGGTGTCACTGAACCATGACGGGCACCTGCAGCCACCCCACTATGTCCCTATCACTAAATTACACACACCACCTCTAGTCAGCCCACACTACTAAACATGAAAAACAAAATTCTCACAGAAACAGTACCAAACATGACAGTGAACCAACCAAGCACATAGAGACCGTTGTTTGATCAATACTTGATGTCATACAGACTGGTGTAAAGTCACAATTATGTGTTACTGTTGTGTTCTAGTGATATTTTGTTGCAAAAATTAATTTCCAATCCAAAATGTCTGAGATGGGCTTTGAGAATGTGTTCTATTTAGAGAGTGAGTGTTTTTGTATAGTTGTTTTGTTAGGAGTGACGGTGCGGAGGGACGGATGAGGTGTTGCCAGGTTACGCTCCACGGATACTCTCCGCCCTTGCTCCCAGCAGATCAATAACATCTCTATCACCTTGGATGGTGTTATGCAACAATTCAGATGATTTATTTTATTTGTGTATTGTAAAATAATATGATGCATTATTTTCTTATGCATGTGGAAGAATTTAAGATTACTTTTTGACTGTTATGAGAATCTTTCTTTATCATTTTATGTTGATATTTTTGTTGCTGTACAGTGACTGTGTGATTACTGCAATGTTTTAACAAATGATAACTGATTAATTTGTAAAGTTCTTATTATAGTTCTCAATTGATAAGTATTTTAATAACATTCAAGTGTGGAGAAAAATTACATAACAATCTGAAAGTTAACACTAAATTATTATTTTTTGAGAGAAGTATTTGACTTTTTTAAAGTGTACAATGATCTACCTGCCTGCATTACATTTAATTGCAAATTGCCATCAAAGGGGTGAGTTACCCTACTTTGAAATGTTGCCAATTAGCAGCAGGTATGGCTTTCACTATAATTAGGGGATTCAAATAGCTAATCTAAAGTTAAGACTTTGTTAGGTATTTTACTTTGAACATTTAATAAATGTGTTTGACAATGTATTGTAAAAGTGGAAAGTTTAATTTATTTTGTTAGGGATATTATGTAAAATAATATCAAACCAGTTTTTTTTCTGCTGTAATGTGGGTAGGCACTCTATTTTTATTTGTAAACCTGATAAAACAAACTATAAGGTAAATAATCAAAATCAAGTAAATAACCTTTTCTTGCAAAATATTACACATATTATTATTTTGCGAAGTTAAATCAAGGTCGACATGAAGCCTTGTTTAGCTATACCTAGAATTTCTAGACCGATATGTCTCCGGTACTATATAATCGATTCTAATGCTATTTTCAATTGATAAATTTGATTAAAACCAGTCCCTACGGTGTTTTCTTCAGACTTTGAGTGCGCCGGCGACGAGGTACTGGTAGAGTCGTCGCCGCCTGCATCACCGGACATGGCAGCGCGGCTCGCGGCTCCTGCACAGGTACTTAATATCCACATAATTCTGAATATTTAGGTCTCTGTATATGTAGTCTCTGAAAGTTTAGTATGTATGTATATGCTTACAGCTGAAAGTAACAGGAGAGTAAAGTTAATAGCGTATTATTAGTTGTGGATACTGTCGCCATTGTCATTCCTAGAGAAATACTCCTCCTACCTAATAGGCTTTCAGGCTCTTCAGATAAAAGCGCATCTGAATACCAGTATTACCTATAACAGTTAAACTGGTGGTTTGTAGCTAAGTAATAACAGCCGCACAGGTCGATCGATAAAGTTAAGCTACGCTTGTCGCGGTTGGTCCGTGGATGGGTGACCATCTTTACGTTGTATACCAAGATCCCTCCCAGCCGCGGAAGTCATTCGTCGTTACGGGTCGTCAGAAATCCGAAAGTCTGCTAACCAGTCTTATCAACGGGTATCGTATTACTTAGTAACTGGGTTGTGGTGGTCAGATAGGAAGTCGCTCCATGTAAAAAACCGTTATTCAGCTGCATCCGGTTAGACTGGAATCCGACCCCAACATAGTTGGGAAAAGGCTAGGCAGATGATGAGTTACGCTGGTATATCCGGCTTAATGTAACCTGGTAGAGTCCTGCTACCAACCTAGTTGACTAACAGCTAATCTTTTCGCCGCCGCGCTGCGTTGAAACCTACTATCATAATCGAAAACAAATATCAACTTGTAAAGTATCGCGTTGTATGGATATCATACACGCTACAGTAATTTCATCACACAAGAAATAAAAATAATTGCTTAAAGTCTAGCATAGGATTTGCGAATACCCAGCATTTTGTGCTGAGTAATCATGAGTCGACGCAAGGTCACGGGTTTTAATAACACTCATACGTATCGCAGTTTATACCTAACATACATACCTACATAATTTCATAACCTGCAATCGAAGTAGGTAAGTGCTTACTACACAAAGTGATAATGAGTCAGTCGCACTTATAGGTAAAGCGATTACTTACCTATTAAGCGGGGGTACGAATTACGATAAATCATTATCATTAATTTTATACTTACTGTCTTTGTGTGCCTTTTGTGGTCGAACACCAGCCTGGGGGAGTAAATATTAGTATTTTTTCAAGTTAATGCCTAAATTAGATTATGTACCTGCTTACTGAGAGGACCCGTCCGTTAATTTCTACAGTACAGCCAAAATAAGCTATGCGTCAAGTGGTGACGGCCGCGACTTACGAGTTGGAGGTCGTAGGTTCGAACCCAGACAGGCGCTTTACTTTGTGTAAATTATATCATCACCACTGCTCTCAAAACGGTGAAGGAAATCATCGTGTGGAAACCGGCATGTCCTAGAACCAAAAATTTGAAGACATGTGACATCTACCAACCCGCACGGGCTCGCGTGGTGGATTACGGCCCACTCCCTCTCACAGAGAGGAGGCCCGTGTCCCAGCAGTGGGAACATTATAGGCTGATTATGTAAGCTAGGTGTACAGTGAGACTGATTATCAAATTTTTTGGTTCTACCCGTAACAACTGCTCTGTATGACGCAGAATAGTCGACATCGGCTCAGTTGCCAAAAACAAAAAAAAAATGCTACTTAGATAAGCATTAGGTACTTATTTCATTTATTGCAGTTTCCATTTTGTTCACTATCGCAAAGTTCAACGACAGAATTCAATGATTGCTGTTATTTCTATTTGATTCTGGTCCTCAATCCGCATTCAGAGAGACACGCAGTTCCATCCATTCTGCATATTAATTATCTCCCTTGTATTTCTTCCCCTATATAATTTTTTCACGTATATATATAGGGTGGCGCGGGCGGCGGTGCCTCGCCGAGCGCTGTGCGTGACCTCATCGTAATACCGGAAATACCCGACTCCATACATTTGCAGCACGCTATGCAACAGGTAAATATGGTACGCACGTTCTAAACCTCC
Organism: Oligia latruncula; assembly: GCA_948474745.1. NCBI lineage: Eukaryota > Metazoa > Arthropoda > Insecta > Lepidoptera > Noctuidae > Oligia > Oligia latruncula. The sequence goes on from OX419686.1 coordinate 18,663,373, forward strand.
AATGTCTCAGCAGAAAGGTCAAAAACAAAAATACATTAGGTACCGAAATGTCTCGGAAATCGAAAATACACAATGTTGATTAGTCGCAGTACTAAACACTGCGTTTTCTTTCCAGAACATGCTCTACGTTGCTTTAACATACTGATATTCTTGCTCTGTTATTGAAAATACATTTAGGGAGATTACCAGTAAGTGTAGATATTAACCATATTCTGAATACGACAAAGTACAAAATCAAGGGGAATGGGAGATCATAATACCTATGAAACAATCATTTTGACTATTTTTGACATATATCCAAGGCTCGTGAAAAGTGCACGACTTTCCTTATAAAATATAACGTCTTGTTGAAGTAGTCAGATGGCCTGAACCACGAAACCTGTATAACTGTTCGACAAGCAAACTTTCAACAGTTTTAACTTGGCCTATCACGGTTCAATTCCTCCCGTTACGTTAGAATTTATGTGACCAGACCGTGACCGTGCAGCTGAACGAAGGCCTCTCCAGTTATTCATGTTGAGACTACTGAGCCTTGCTTCGCACGGGTGCAATCACTAATGTGGCTACATGTCAAAACATCGAGATCTATGTGTTTTAACTAAGTTAAATATTAATGCGTATACACACGTGGGCCAAATCTACCACCATGTGGGTCCCAGAAAACGTCTGGCGACATAGAGGCAGGCCCAAGAGAAGATGGCGGAACGAGCTTGACGCTTACAGGCGGAATTGGTTCACATTAACTCAAGACAGAGGAGTGGAGAGGAGAAAGGGAGACCTTTGCTCTGCAATGCGACAACATGAGCTACAAATAAATAAACACACATAAACCTTCCGGAATAAATTCTCTAAATTATGGTGAAAACCTCATCAAAATCAATTGGGTAATTTAGGTCTAAGCGGTCACACAAGACAGAAACGAATAGCGACTTTATATACTTTATACATAAAGGTTATCCTTTCTTAGCGACATTGCTGCCTGTCCTCAGGTATCGAGTACGGTGGTAGAAGTGAATGGCGACAGTTCCGGGCATTCCAGTCCCACAGCGGAGGGACAGCACACTTACATCACCGTAGCAAGTGAGTGTAAGTACCACTACATTTACTTGAATGACGTCAGTAGTTGTGACTTTGTGAAGTATGCACCGTTTTGATTGGTTCGTGAAGGCAGGTTTTTAGAACAAGCAGTCTCAGATCAATATGGGTATTATAAACTCAACCCAAGGTTAGTGAGTCTGTGGTATTCCACGCTTGGACAGTGGACCCAGTGTCCCTTGTGTCTAAGTCACAGACTAGATAAATAGAAGCAATAACTTGAGGTTTGCATGCCGTGTCCCTACTTACCTGAAGTTGAACCGCAAACTTTTCCTGCCGAATAATATTAAAAAAAAACAACTAGATTCAGAAGAATACCTAGAAGTAATGAGATTGGCTGCAATATCTAGGGATGTTACTACGTCAGCGTGTCCGCTAGTGTTTTACCTGCCTTCGAATGTTTTTCTTTTAAGAATTCAATAGGTATTTGTTTTGTAGTTTGTACAGTCAGCAAAAAATAATTTTAAGAAAAATATTTATTGATTTATTTTCCGTTGCACTTTGTTTTGTAGAACTTTTGATTGAAATAGGTATTTGTAATGTCAAGCATGAAATATATCGCACATTTTTGTTTTGAAGCACATTTTTATTTATGTATTTATGTCGTGTGGATCGTGCAGTGCAAGGCGCATGGGCACAGCCAGGCACCCACGTGAAGATTGAGGAGCAAAGTGACCAAGAAAGCAAGTTTTTATTTCATTTTCGTTTTGTTTATGCTTCTCATCTTAGGTTTAACAGCATGGCCAATTTCCATCGGGACTTCACCTTTGCTATTAACACCGGTATGAGGTTTGCTACGCTTGGACTAATTACTTTAGAATTTGGCCAAGATTGCTTGTAAATGTCGGCGGTTCATAGAAACACGACTGCAGCCAATTAAAATTTTCTAGTTAGAAAAAAAAGTGCGAGTCGTCGGACTCGCACACGAAGGGTTCCGTACCACAAGGCAAAAACGCCGAAAAAAACACGTTTGTTGTATTAGAGCCTCCCTTAAATATTTATTTTAGTCTGTTTTTTAGTATTTGTTGTTATAGCGGCAACAGAAATACATCATCTGTGAAAATTTCAACTGTCTAGCTATCACGGTCCATGAGATACAGCCTGGTGACAGACAGACAGACAGACGGACAGTGGAGTCTTAGTAATAGGGTCCCGTTTTTACCCTTTAGGTACGGAACCCTAAAAACGGGGTTTTTCCGTTTTGTAATTTTAATTAACAGTTGGCCACCATCATAGTATGAAGACGTACCTATCACCATTCACTATTCATAACAAATAGCTTACACATCATTTGGGTATTAAATAACATTTACTCATGGACAATAACAAAACCATTAAGGTGCAATTCCAAGATGGACCGCAGGCCGCAAGCTGCAGCTGCAGGTTCAAGCGACACTATTAGTTTCTATGTATCTCTATGAAAACTGCGGTAATTGTACCTTAAGGCCCGGCGCCCACTATCGGCATCGGCACGGCTCAGGATTTTTATGCGACGAATAAAAATGTAACTTAATTGTATGACGATAAAATTGAAATTTCAATGATAATAATCATCGTAGGTGCAAAAATAAAGATAGGGTATCCGACATACCGTGTCATTGAAATTGAAATTTTATTTAAAAAAGGCCTAAAAGGCCTAAAAGGTACAATTCCGAGATGGGCTGCAGACTGCAACCGCAGACGAAAAAGCGGCTAGCGGCTGCGGTTGACCGCAGTTTTCATAGAGATACATAGAAACTAATAGTGTCGCTTGAACCTGCAGCTGCAGTTTGCGGCCTGCGGTCCATCTTGGAATTGCACCTTTATGCTAAAGTAGTAGTCATCTTCCATTAAGAAAGTTGGTACCTACAACATCTAAGCAGGGGTTTGTTGGGCATATATAACATAACTTTGAAAATGAAGATGGCTAGGTTGCGAGCTAACGTAGTCATTCCGATGGCTGCAACCGTGATTTTTTTTGTACAATATTTCTAATGTGCCTTACACAAGTCTTTGATCATGTTCAGCCTTTTTTTAATTTGATTGTCATTTTGGTTTTGATTTGGAAGACTTGTTATGACTGCTTGTGATGCCAAGTCTCATGTCATAAGTATAACGGTTCCAAACAGGACACAGCAGGATTTGAAAAGGGTGGTCACGTGTGCCTTGAAGATGTGTTGCTAGGAGACCATTATCAATCATCACTATCTCCAATAAATCCTCCATATTTTTTCCTTTGAGTTTCCACTTCACTTGTCAAAGTTGGTCACAACACGCTCTTTGTGAGAAGCCTTTGATGGACAACAAACTATTAGATTTCACCCTCTGACATCATAATGTCTGATTATCTCCCACCTGTCAGGATTGATGCCGTATTAAACTCACCCCATTTGTTATTTTTTTTTCTTGTAAATTCAACTTTATTGCTTTGACATAAGCGTGTACAAAATATAATAAAGAGGAATTAGCGAAATACAGGTTCCGAATTAATCTGAAGAGTACGGACCGGTTGCAGGTGCGGATGGATTTGTTTTGATATTTTAATGAAGCGATTATTTTTATAATCCCTCGCAAATATTCTTTTTAACAATTTCATGGAAATGATGTAGTCAGAAGGGTCAAATTTAATATTATTATCTAATTCATAAGCAAGCAAAATATACACGCTAATCGATTCTGCAAACGCCACACAAAATTGTATGAAAAATTTATTTACATAATGTGGCGCTTGCGCAGACAGCGCGTAATAGCCTTACTGAAAGTTACTGTAATTAAAATAAAAACCTAACCAACTAGTTTAAAAGAACTTAAAAAAAAAAACGAATTAATAAAATATCTTATTTAGCTTACGTTGTAGTACGATACGTAATATTTTCCAATTAGTTCAAGAGGCGCGTGCAATCAAATCAGATCAAGTTACATGCAATTTTAATATAACATTTTTCGTTCAATTTGCACATGATACCCTGCAGACTGCAGACAAAGCGTAATTGCGAGTGCCCCTACGGATTATCTACCTGACTGATCCCTATCAATGGGTGCATACATCAAGGGGATGATCTCATTCATTGTCCACCTGCGCTGGTTACCTCTGACGTGATGTCGGCCACGCGCCGTCGCCCCTCCCGGCTCCCGTACATTGGGTGCTTCACTTTTATATAATTTTTATACCGTTATATAACATTATACATGTCTGCTTGGCTGGTTCCTAGAGAGCTCATACACGATTTTATTGTGTTTTATTGCTTCTTATTGGAAAGGGGATTTATGGATGATTTTCAGTCTATTTTGAGTTGAACATGAACATCAATTTGAAAGGGAAAACATTTTGTATAAAGATGTTTCAATAGTTGTTTTGGGGCTTCAAAAAACGTACAGTAACAAGCCTGAGAACCGTTAAAGATGTTGTCATCTCGGTTGCTATGTGAACATCATTAAAATAGGATAAATTTATTTACTTTATTAGAAAAATATTTTATGTGGGAAAAACTGGAAAGACTTAAAATATCCCAGTTATAGGAACTAATTACGGTAATGGTTATGTTTGATGAATTACTTGTAGTCGCATGTCAATAACCTATTTTAGGAAAATTCTATTCCATGGTCTTCTTACCACTTTTTTCCGCGAATTCATTAGTAGGTAAATTTTCTTGGATTGGAATATTTATTTCTTTTCCTAATACCTACTTTTAGAACAAAATGATCTTTTGATACATTTTCTTATAGTCTGCGTATAATTATGTAGGCTTTGGCTTACGTACCTAATTATATTAAAATAATGTAGGAGTACAACAGGTATTATCATGTGCTTTAAAAACATGATGTTTTTAATTCGACTCTAGATCTCTCCATGCTCCGCCAACACCAAATAAATAGGAAGGATAGACAAGTAGGATGATAGTTAACATTAACCAACAGCTTTGAACTCAACCTTCAACGCCCAAACACTGTCCTCAACCTGCGAACTACTACAAACACATAACAAAAGGGAAATCACAATTATATCGCTTACGTCTATATTACAACGTTTATATAAACAGGTGGGGTGGGGTGGGAAAGAGATACAGGTATGCGTTAGACAGGAAAGGGAAAGCAGAGATTGGTAATCGGGATGTTTTGCTGGGAAGTGTAGGTCCGGCAGCGAGTTGCCTGGGAGATCTCTAAGAGCATGGAGGTGCCCCGGTATCGGTCTTATTACCCCTGTGAGTGAGACTTGGTCCTTCATCTGTATTTTTGTGCTTAAGTTTGAGTGAGGTGGTCCTACCAGACGGCGGTTAAATATCTCTGGGAATTCAGTACTGGGAAATCATTTTCAGTTGGAAAAGCTTTCTTTGTTGTTTATACTTGCATCTGGTTTAATTCAGTTCTTTGTTTTTTGATACCGTCCTATTTTGTGAAATACTATCCAATAACAAAAGGGGGAAGAACAAAAAATAATTGAAAGCTTCTTTTAAAAGTAAAATCGGGGTGTCCTTGAAGTTTTCTTTGTTAATAAATATTGTTATGTCCTGCAGGCGAGGGCGGCAACGGCGTCAACTATCACGTGCAATATGTTACGGAGCCGCAGGAGATCTACACACAAGGTCACCCGACGCATATGTGAGCGAATCTGCATTTTATTATTAACTAGCTGACCCCGCGAACTTCGTACCGCTTCAGAATATGAATGTTTTTAATAGTTATTCTGCTATTCGGGGCGGAGACAAATCCAACAAATCCAAGATCTTAAAAAGCGCTCCAGCCGTTCTTGAGTTGTAAATGGTGCAACTAACCCAACTTTGTTAACTGTAATATCTTTTAAGTGTTTTCCTACTTAGTTTCCGAATAATTTTTGGGGCTCAACAAAAATTATGAGACTATTTTTGTAGAGCACCAAAAATTATTCGCTCGCTAAACTAGCTCTAATCTCCTGTAGTTTTTCAACTAGCAAAGGCTAAAGGTGATCTTTTCCACTAAAGTCAAGTACTGTGTTCTATTGCACAAATTTTGAATATCTGTTACAATGTTTTTGGAACTGTAATATAAATTATCTGCTTATCTATTGCCGCTTCCAATTTTCTAAGAAATATTAAATGAAACCACATTGTTTCAAGGCATAATTTCAAGTGGTGGCTGCTTGGTGCCGGTCAGCTTTTCCTTGTTGCTAAGCAATCCTTTGTTGTGCAAACCCGGATATATTTTACCTGTGTAAGATTTCGTTTACCCCTACAGCCGGAAAACAGGCTATAGACTCCATTAGTTTACCTATTATGTTTTTTTTTGTTGTTGAGAGAATTCTATTAACCTATTTTTTTTACTATTCTTCTTTTCGTGTACATGGTAGTTCTTCTTTGTTTTGATATTATTTGAGCCCAGTAGGAGGCAGCGTATATTGGGGCATAAGAGGCATTTTCCAAAAAACGGCCGGTAAATAAGCGTTTCTTAATCATTACAGTGATTTCTCTCACGATCCTGAGTGATGATTGTGTTTGAGTTTGAGTTTTCTTGCAGCCCTATCTGCAAGAAAACTCAAACTCAAATCATTTATTTCAATTAAACCTTGTACATGCACTTTTGAATTGTCAAAAAATTAAATAGTCTGTCAGTTAGTCAGAAAGTTGAAGCTAGTTGCCCATTCCAAAACGTAGATCTCTATGGAGAAGAACGGGCAAGAAACTCCATAGAAAAGATAAGAAATCACAGCAATTTTTGTTTAGACGGAAATGATAAAATCTCATATTGTTCTCAGGGATTCCTTGCGCTCCTATCCAGTGTACGGAGTGACGACTGTGGGCAATGGAACGAGCGCGGAAGGCACTTCTGCAGACAACGGCTGGGGCGGAGCTTCCTCCGCAGAATACACCGCTTATGGTGTCGTGGTAAGTTGTACTTACATTTTTCTTGCGAAGTGAAAGAAAGAATAACGTTTATTTGGACACAGTTCGTGAAACACAAAATAAAGAAGTGAGTGCTATTATACTTGACAAGCAACTATTTCAAGAACCGTTGAAATAATGTTTTTTATAAGAAAAATAAATCGTCCTTTGAACACTATTTTATCAAAATCAAAAGTCATATATTCGAATTAGTCTGAGAATCTGACCTTTGAAAAACCTTTTTTAAAATTACAAGAGACATTCCCCAAAAAGCCCGCAATACATCTAATGTTTTAGCTCCCTCTCATTGAGAGGAGGCCTGTGTCCCAGCAGTGGGAACATTATAGGCTGATTATGGTTATGGTTTAGCTAGGAAGAAGAAGTGGTGCAACAAACTCCCCAGCAACACGTCTGCCTGTCATTGTTGTAAAACCACTTTCGACATCTCGACGCGAACAAGTTTTTTTAACATCATGAAAACATTCACTTACCTATAACATCTTGCATATGAACTTCGTTTTCACAAAACTTTGAAACCATTTCATTACCTAACGCCGCGAAGAAAAGATGTTTTCAGATGTGAAAGAACGTTCCAATTTCTAAACATTCCTTTCAACAAGCATAGAGAAGCCAAAAAATACTCGCCGAAGTTTCCTGGCTTTCTTCAATATTTTTTTTCTGGGAATTTTCATAAACGTGATGGTTGTTTTGCATTCGTGAAATTCAAGCGATGCAATCGATTGAAATTGGAGCAGATTTAACTAGCGACTCGCCCCTTTTTTTTATCCTGTGAAAATCCACCCTAATTGCGTAACACACTCAATCGGAATCTGAATCATTTTGAAGCAAATTGCTAATCCATTGCTTCATAAGTTCGAAAAAAATTCTGCTCAACACGTAAGTAACGCAATGAATGTTGTTGAATTGTCAAAATGTAACCGATTCCTATTGATAATATGTTACGCAATTGCCCCGCAGGTCCACCACCCGTGGGTGGAGCTGTCTGTCAGACTGACTAAAACCATATGGTGTCCTGCTGCTACCTTTAGCCGGGGTGCTGCAGTGCTTGCGCCCGCATGAATACATGCGGACCCCGTCACCCTCAGCCTTTCACTGTTCAGGCAACAAACTCCGCAAGTCTGTTGCCTGCAGGCCTCACCCTAAGGCGGCCGGAGATCGTTCCGCGTCCTCCGGCGCCCGGTGCGTCTGCTACGGATTGGAAGGGAGGTTGTATTCTCCCTCTCCCTTACGCCGCCTCCTTCGCGACCATCACTTCCTCGCTAGCGACTCGCCCCTGCTTCGCACGGCTCTCATGACTTGCCATAACATTAAGATTTCCCTATTTTATGCAAGTTTAATAATAAAGTTTTGTACACGTAAACCTTCTGCAATAAATTCGTAAATCATGTTAAAAACAGCATCAATATCCTTTGCGTAGTTGAGAAGAAAAACGCGGTCACACAGACAGACAAGAAACGTGAAAAGTGACTATAGATATAGATTACGAATACTGCTGTCTATTTACGGCTTTTATTATCAAAAAATTTGTCATGTTGGTTTAAATAAGATCATATTCGTTCGATACTTGTATTTTTACCCGACTACGGCGAAGCAAAAAGGAGGGTTATGATTTTGACCGATATGTATGTATGTATGTTCGTCTATTCCCTCATAACTTCAAAAATACTTGTAATAATTTGACAAATCAGGTATCGTTAGAAGCGTCTTGACCGTCCGCTGGTTATAGGCTATGCGACGTCACACTTAATTCAATATGGCGCTCTCTAGAGGACATAGAGTAATGAATTTAAAAATAAATATTTTGCGATGGCGCCTTGTTTGGTATCAAATGAAAGGGCTTAATTCGCACATTTCAAAAATATACCTTTATAAAACTACCTTGTCGCGATAAAGTAAACTACACCTCGCGCGCTCTGTTTATAGCGAGATGTCGAGTGGCGATAACTACACTTGTTCGCCTTATCATGATAATGTGGCCGCAGTATAATTTATTCCAACGCGCTCTTACCCGATTTGTTCAGAGTAAAGTACAGCAAAATAAATCATCTATATTTAGCTAACTGATTATCAGAAAAGGCTTTTTTGCTTAAAGACATCCTGTTGAGGAAATACGGCCTACATGTTTAGCAGGAAAATAATATGTGCTTTATTTATCTCTTAGTAAATAAATGATTTCTCTTGCTTCATGGAAACAACACTGCCTTTATGGTGAAGACGTTTTTCTTTCTTTTTTGTTTTTTTTTTGTTTTGAGGGTTGCCTATTGTAACTTTGGACAATACATACAAAATTGTCGTTCTAGGAAAAAATACTTGGTTTGTGTATTTGGCGATCGGCGTTTATAAACTGCTTTGATTATGCCGAGGGTCTTCAGTTATCACATTATGTTTTTATTCGACAGCCAGACAAATTGTTTGTCACTCTTGAATATAATTGTTCAATTTCCTTTTGGATTTTTTTGTGGCTCGGTTTTCTTCCCATGTATAAATATGTGTGGGAATCGGAACGCACCCAGAGGTATGAAAGAGCAAGTGTAGTGTGTGTAAAAGAGAGAGAGTGAACGGAAGGAAAAAGCATGAAGGAAGACAGACGGAAGTACGCCATGACGAGGCTAAGACAAAAGACGGTTATTTTTGCTTTTACAAAAATTAAAAGATTAATAATTACTACTGAAGACTGACTTTAATTTCTTCACCCATTCTAACCCACATATGTATTTATAATTTTTAGCCCATATTGTCCCAATGCAGAGCAAAAGCCGAAAATGACAAAATTTCGCGAGAAGGAGTTGTATTGATGATTTTAATTCTGTAAATATTTTTTACGTTCGCGAAAAATATTTTGATATTATAACTTTGTACTGACCCGCTAATTGCAAAAAACGTTAGTTTTCAATTTCGCGGGCTACTTTAGCGCTGTCCCCTTTTTTTTTTTTGAGGATGAGAAATCATCAAATGACCCCTCTGGCTCTGGGTGGAGCGGAAGGGAGTGTCAGACTCTTACTGACTAAAACCCATTACCCACCCGTGTTCCTTCCTCAGCCCTTTATGTTCCGAGCCAGCGGTAACACTTTCGGGCAATCCCGCTAAAGCGCTTTCCCCTTTAGCGTCTTTTTACACCGGTTTATTCCGCCAGGTGGCCGGCGACGAGGCGTCGGCGCCGGCGTCCCCGGCCACCCCGGCGGGCGCGCCCGCGCCGCCCCGCATGCCGCCCGCTACCGTGCAGTGGCTGCTCGACCACTACGAGACCGCTGAGGGTGAGTCAAGTGAGGAACTATCTTATCATTATTACTAGATAAGGAATGGGGAGGAGTGAGGAACTGTCCCAGCGCTGACGAGGAAGCCACTATAGGAATAATAATAATCAGCCTGTATTGTCCCACTGCAGGGCAAAATTGTAGGTGAGCCATTTGATTATTTGTAAGTAAAATGATTCGATTATCTACATGTAATAAACAAAACCTATTAGGAGATATTTCATTAGAGGGGATTATTTAAGAATCAAATTCAATATTGCGAAAGAGGTATATCACAGTTAATGATAAAATTGAATTAAATTCCAATTAAGAGGAAATGTGGTCGGATAGACTTTTTGAAAAAGCCTAAGTAAAAAGTCATAATTCGAGGTTTGGCTCTCGCCTATTTTCTCCCCCAATATTGGACCAATTTAAAAGATATTTCATAAACAGAATAAGAAGGATATATTATACTGTGTCCCTAAGTTTTCCTTTTTTTTGATACATTATCTTTATAAGCACTAGAACCCACAAAAAATACTCAAAATTGCCGCTGTCAACAGAGGCCTAGTGTACAAATTTGACAACTATTAATGTAAAAAGAAAAACATAGGAAAACAGTATATTATATCCTTCTTATTCTGTTTAGTGCTGATTTTTCCAACGCCCGATAATTTTATCGGAGGAATAATTTTGAATTTTTGACAATTCTTTCATACAAAAACTGACAGACGTCAATTTTATTCCACAAATAAAAAAAAATCTGTCTATTGAAAAATCAGCCCTTATGAAATATCTTTTAGATGAACATCTCCTCCTTTTTGGAACTCGGTTAAAAATTAAGCTGCACCACCAAGCGAGCGTCGCTGACCGAGTTCTTTCTCTTGTTGCTGTGACAGACGAGTACCTACTCGCGCTGTGGTGTGGTTGACAGTCGGCGATCAACTATTAATTTAACAATGTCTTTTACTTACACGGGACCTACAATATTTTGTACATTTCTTGAGCGAGAAAATTGTTGGTAGATAGTCGCTTCCTCGTCAGCGGTGGGACAGGTACCTAAGTCTCGTGGTCGCAAGCGGGACTGCTGAGCGCTGGATCCTGGGTTCGATTCTCAGGATGCCAAAGTGTTATTTTGTTTTTCCACTATGAATTTCTTAATAGTATCCCGGAATTTGGAAGTTGATGGTGTAAAAGTCGTCTCAGCGTACTTTGACAGTGAAGGAAGACCTGTGTTTGTGCATACACTTGTGCTATAATATCTCCTGTGTACATACCTTTGGTCGGGAGGAAATTATTTTTTTTTGTACCATATTTGGTCGGGAGGATATTTTTTTTTTGTAGAATAGATTTAACAAATCATCCAAAGGTCTTAAGAAGAAAACGTAAAGATGAAAAACAGAACAGAAATACACGGAGCAAGGTCGTTGTAACAACATATGTTATTTTGTACTAATCATTTAACCTGACTTGGTTTCCGTGCGTGGTTTTCGGGCAACCATAGAAAATCAGCGCTTTGCTATGGGTTTCTATAGCACAGCATCATGCAGAGTGGAAAAAAAAAGCCTTCACGTCATAACGTGCAGCTGTCAACTAACTCTGTTTTGTGCTCGTGAGTTCATTATCGTTTTGTATGCACGTGTTTCTGTTAAAAATAAACCTAGTTGTCTTTCTTTCAAAATGATTTTTTTATTGAAGATTGGATTTGTTGCGCCAAAAATGTAACAAAACAATGTTTTGATGTTCGACATTAACGGTGGAATCATAATACCGATTACTCCCCCGCAGCGATTTCTTCTCTGCGATGTTCTGAATGGAAACATCTCTCGATAATTCAGATAGCCATAGTATGTATCTTTTGAATGATCATAAAGTCGGTAAAAACAAGAAGGCCACACTTATATTTTGTTAAAGTAATATATCTAAGCGAAATGATCACAGCAAACCTGGCTTGTTTTGATTTTGTTTTTGTTTTTGATTAGGAGCAACAGTGTTCATTCAAATTATAGTAATAAATGCATGACAGAATAATAAAAAAAATATCTTATCCTGTTCATATTCAGCATTAGCAAATACTTTGATGTAGCTAATACTTTGTAACGATATATTTTAAAAGTGTCCAAGGAGCTTCTTGCCCGTTCTTCTCCATAGGAACGCACTACGCTTTGGAATAGGTAACTACATAGCTTCATCTTTCTGACTGACAATTGACAATTCACAAAAGTGCCTGGTTTAATTGAAATAATTGCTTTGAATCAAGTTCTCAGGTCGTCTATGTAACCTAACACATGTTTCCCAGGCGTTTCCCTCCCTCGTTCAACACTCTACGCGCACTACCTCCGCCACTGCGCCACCCACCGCTTGGAACCAGTCAACGCGGCTTCCTTCGGAAAACTCATTCGCTCCGTCTTCATAGGCCTTCGCACCCGAAGACTGGGGACTAGGGGGAACTCCAAGTATCACTACTACGGCATTAGGGCGAAGCCCGGCGTGGAGCACGATCATAGTGAGAGTGACTTGAATGATCAGCAGGATAATGTGGATGATAAGACCGACGTGCTGGATCATCAGGTGAGTTCATGTTGCAAACATTTTCCATTTATATGAACTATACGACTCTAGAAAGTAGAAAGATAACGTGTTATGCTAGTTACAGCACTCGATATGTTCTTGACATGAAATTAGGTACTGAAATTAGGTTTTTCTTTTCTTAGGGATCTAAATATTTTATTTAGGAATCATATTTAGCACAGACGTAACTATTTAACTAAGTATAGCTAAAAAACAACTACGTAGCAGAAGATCGGCCTGTCATGCAAATTACGCGACGTAATTTCGACCCGATATGTTATGGCTAATTTTATAAAAGTATTGCGGGAGTTAGCACACTATACCTATATAAACAGTCCGTTATGTATTTTCTAAGCACTTCTGAATTTCTTTACTTCCTGCGTAAAATTTAGCTTTCTATCCTATTTCTATCCACATATTTCTCTAGAATATATATAATAGTCTAGAAAGCTGGCTAGAAAGATCTGATACATGATATGGCTAGACAGGAGGTGACTACTGAATGACGACTTACATGCTGTGCCGACCCCAAGTAAATTGGGATAAGGGTTGGAGAATGATGATGATATTTCCCTAAATTAGGAGGGTAGATCCCGCGAGCGCTCCCGCGACTCGGCGAGCCCGAGCCACGCGCACCGCCAGTACCTGGGCGCCGTGTCGCCGCCCGAGCCGCCGCCCCTCGCCATACACCCGCTGCCCGACGACGTGCCGCCCGAAGCACTCAATGCGTTGAGGAGACATCACAGGTGCGTATGCTTTAACACGACACGGCATAATAACGATAATTATAGAGCAATTACCATTTTGGACTATACTCCATTGGTTTAGGTAATTAACTAAAGGTGGACAAATCGTTAAAAGGGTTTTTTTTATAGATGACACTTTCTTGTTTAAAAATACGTTACCCAAAACTTCAATTTATTTTAGATTTTTACGATAATTTTCTCTTTTATTAGTGTGTTTAACTTTGTCATTTATTGTTAAACAATTCTTCATAGATGTAACTGCTTGAGCACAATTTTTTTGTTAGATTTCTATTAATAATATTTTGTAATCTGTCTCAATAGACTCTTTTATTAGCTCATTACAATTAAAGAGCTAATAAAAGAGCTCAAAAAGATAGGTATCCACCTTTTAAAAAATGCAGCGATATAATTAATTGCATTTTTTCTATATTTTTTTACTCTTCAATTTGAAGAGTACAACTGTGACGTAGCATGATAACAGAAGTGACATGTTTAATCGGTATCTTTTGTTTAGTATAAATTCACTCAATTTTGACGTTTTCATTTAAAATGCCTAATTGTATTAAAAAATAACTTCGTTAAAAGTGTTTAAATAGGTCAAACAACAAGATGTAGGTAAGCAAATTAAAGAAATATGGATGTCATGTGATCAACTTTGAATGTTAATATCTCGGTAACGTGACACTACGGGGTTTGGTTTTATTATGTTTTGCTTAGCTGACATTAATGCAAACAGCATTAATGTCAGCTATCGATTTATATAGGTTTCATGAGTGGCCGCCATTTTGAAAATAAAAACAAAATGGCGATCTTCAAAACCCTTTAATTAAACTAGGTACTTTTTGTTTTGTTGTATGTCCTCGTAGGCTCTCGTAGTTCCGCGTAGGCCCTCGTAGCTCCGCGTACGCTCTCGTAGGTTAGCGTAGGCTGATAGCTCTCGTAGCGGCACGTAGACTCGTAGTATTGCGTAGCTGTCCGCACGGGTAGTTAATTAGTTTCGTGTTGCGTAGCTCACACGGCGCGGAGTTCCTGTCGGCCGTGGCGGCGCTGGACACGGGCGCGGTGGAGCGCGCCCGCCGCGCCTTCTGGCGCCGGCCGCCGGCCGCGCTGTGCCGCCGCGTGCTGTGCCGGCTGGCGGCGCGGCGCGACGTGGCCGCGTGGCTGCGCGCCGCGGAGATGCAGCTGTACCAGCGCGCGGTGGAGCTGCTGCTGCCCGACGTGCTGCGGCCCATCCCGCCGCAGCTCACGCAGGTCACTGGAATAATATAACTGGTGGAACAGTACGGTCTAGATTACGAAAGTATCGCAACGATACTTAGCGTAGCCTTGGGCAATTACGTGATAGACTTAATTCCGTGACAACATGTTTCGAAGCTAATCTGAATAAACTGAGAAGATTCAACACTTTTCAAATAAATCTAGTGAGGAGACAATAAGCCAGTGCTGGCAAAAATTTTGTTTGATTCAAACTCATACCGTCTTATTAAAAACGAAATCTAACTTTAGTTCTAGCCTAAACCTTTGAGCCCGTATTTGTATTTTGAAGTTTATTTCGATTTAAGCAGTTCTTAATGGCAACTTCACCGAACTAAGCTGTCATTTTTGTATATAGAACTGCATTTCTATAACAGTTAGATTCTTAATTCAATATTTGGCTCGGTGGTTTAAACCTGATCTAAAGAAAAACCTTGTTTTCTATTATGGGGAAAGCATTTATTTCAATTAAAGCATTTACAGGTACTTTTGATTTGTCAAAAAGTCGGTCAATCGGATTGACGATTAAAAACTAAAAGTAACGCAACTAACGATTGCCGGTTGAATTATTTTCAATCGTATAAAAAATTAAATTAATCGATTGAATTAGTTTTAGTTTTCAAATTTGATTAAATTTTTTATTGAAAGTAAAGTCAAGGAAAATGTAAAAATAATCTCCTTTACTAGTAGGATATAATCAAACGGGAAGGATGTTTTTCTAGATGTACATAATATGTTTTTTTTTATCACATCTGTTCAAAAAGAGCTAGCTTCTTCGTAAATAGGGACTAAAATAGCTCTTTGATCCCTAGGGATTAAAAGTGATTTGAATTTGGAATGTGTATATTGTTAGTAAAGCTTTCAATCACCAAAGAGATCAATCACGAACATTGTATGAACAAGTAACAGGCTGTATGATAAAGAAAAAAGCGCGCGAGCCAAATAAAAAAAAATGTTACGTTGCACTTCCATAATTGTTCAAATATAGTACATTACTGCAGCGGCCAGCAAAAGAGGCATTGATGGAGGAACGTGTAAACATAAGTCCATCAATGCCCAGTTGTGGCCAAGGCTTGTATAGTACTTTTCTCAAATAATGCGCGGAAATTCAAACTGAGTAAATTAATTATGAATTCCAGAATCAATGACGAACAACAATGATTGTTCACGCGCCAATAATTATGTTCACTTGTTTCTTGATTACTTTAAACAGGTTTAATTTTTGATAAGTTACCTTCTTGGTTGCCATGTTTCGGAGTTAAAGATCGTTCCATTTTTAAATTACACGACAGCTAAGAGTTTACTATGTAATTTATTTGGCCGCTAAACCACGTCAGATATGCATTTTCATACAACTTTTGCCGGCCCCTGCTCGCATGTATTTGGCCAGTACAGCAATTTCGATTTATCTCGAAGAAGGTTGTCAAAATAATGTTCAAATTTCCAAGCATGTTTGAGAAATAAACATTCTTTAGCCTCTAATTATTTCTATGTATTGCTCCTAATTGTATATAAATAAATAAACGTACTATTCTTATTCATAAGTGGCACTTACTTATTTTTTCATAGAGAGTGATAAAAGTAGTGTCTACCTCGGGAGCAACACTATTTTAAACTCGAGTTGACGTACTTTGAATCCCTCGCGGCGCTCGCTCTGGATACAAAGAAACACTCTCGCCTTCAAAATAGTTATTTGCTCCCTTGGTAAACATTCTACTATTTATTATGTGGTGCTATTAAGCAAATTGATCTTTCTGATTTGAATTTTCAAATGGTCCAGGGTCGTGTGTGGTTTATTAAGTAACTATAAAGTATTGATTTACCATCTTTCAATGAAAATCTAAGATGGCGGCTGCGAAAATTACTTAGTTTGTCGTCATGGGTGTCGTTTTCATGGTTTTCCTGGGTGCTAAAGCCGATAGTGATGTCAAAATTGAAATCCAAGATGGCGGTTGTCAAGATTTTCTAATTTTTCGTCATGGGTGTCGTTGTCATGGTTTTCGAGGGTGCTAAAGCCGTTTGTGAGGTTAAAATTAAAATCCAAGATGGCAGATGTTAAGATTTTCAAATTTTTCGTCATGGGTGTCGTTTTCATGGTTTTCGAGGATGCTAAAGCCGATAGTGAGGTCAAAATTGATATTTTAACCAAATATCTCCGTCGGCAGGCGATCCGCAACTTCGCCAAGAGCTTGGAGGCCGCGCTGGCGGCGGGCGCGGGGGGCGCGCCGGCCGCCAGCGCGCGCGCCCAGGCCTCCTGTGCCGCCGCGCTGGCGGCCGCGCTGCGCCGGTACACGTCCCTCAACCATCTGGCGCAGGCCGCGCGCGCCGTGCTCAACAACCATCTGCAGATACACCAGGTAACGACCGATCTTGTCTTTGTGTCTAACAAAGGTTTGAGGTAGAAAATACCGAAGGCATTAATTTATTTTACTTTAACATAAAATGGAAATCTGCCAATTACATTAGCTAAAGATAAACTATTATTAAACAAAATATTCATACACTCATCTAACAGAACTCCAGACATACTAACATAATTAAGTCCGCCCATGTACTATTCTGTGCTCAAAAACCTAATAAATTATAAATGATGTCATAAAGTAAAATCGAAAACGTCAGACTTTACTACCAAAATTATAAATATCTGTCGAATAGCGAAACGATAAGAGACGCTTGTCAATTAGTCAAGCATCAAAAACAAAAAAAAAAACCGCGCGTGTTTGTTACGATCGATTAAAATATTGTGTGGTGATCTCATCCAGATGTTAGCAGACCTGAACCGCGTGGACTTCCGCGTAGTGCGCGAGCAGGCGGCGTGGGCGTGCTCCTGTGCCAGCGCGGCCACTGCGCACAAACTGGAAGCGGACTTCAAGGTTCACCTATTATTATTTTCATACCACCTGCTCGATAATGTCCAATTATACGCCATGCAAACCTTACCTAAAGGAAGTCATTTTGATACATTACTTTGGGAAGGTATGTAAAGTAAAGCCCAAGATCCTATACCTTTGTATCTTTGTCTTGGGCGAGCTTGATTTAATATGGCACCCGTGATGTAACGCACTTCTTTATGCCCTTGGTGAATATTCTAATATTTTATAATCCCGAAAAATAAGGACTAAGGGCTCAAATTGCGTTACTAAAGTTAACATCATCACTTGTTTCCGCAGGCCACGTTAGGACGAGGAGCTTCTCTAGAGCAATGGGCTGGTTGGCTGGAAGGCTGCGTACGGACCGCCCTAGCTCCACACGAGCGTCGGCCTGACTACACGGCGAGGGCGCGGCGACTACTGCTGGACTGGTCCTTCTACTCATCGCTCGTCATCAGAGAACTTACTCTCAGGTATAGTGATTTAAAAACGATATAAGACCGAACGATTTATCTAGAACTGTGGAAGGTCTATGGCCCTAGCCGGATCAATGTATTAAATTAATGATTATTTCTTGATCCTTGATCTTGATCCGTAGATTTCCCCGACTATATTCCCCAGTATGGCCGAATGTCCTCTAACAGTAAGTCCCCACAGGTCGGCGGCGTCGTTCGGCTCGTTCCACCTGATCCGCCTGCTGTACGACGAGTACGTGTCGTACCTCATCGAGCGTCGCGTGGCCGCGCACCACGACGCGCCGCCCATCTCCGTCATGCAGAGGGCACTCGTACGTATTGACTTACGGCCGCACCCAATAACCATTTTTCAGTGAGAAACGGTAGATATAGATCTTTATAGGTCTTTTTTATCTTGTTATAAAACATTTTCTCCCTCTCACCGAGAGGAGGCCTGTGTCCCAGCAGTGGAATCATTATAGGCTGATTCATATAGGAATAGATTTTACGTCGGATTAAGGTTAGTGTGGATGGAACTCATGGCCATATTTACGTTTACAGGAACAAGACGAAGAAGAGATCCCCGAGGAGCTGCCTCGCGAGCCGGACGATGACGAACAGGAGTGGGAGTGGGACGACGACGAGGAGGAGGACGAGGAGCCGGAGTGTAAGAAGCAGAAGATAGCCGCCGAGTAGGAGCGGTATATAACATAAAACATTACATATTATATCTCGTATGAACAAGGGATACAATGTTTGAACCATTTGGAACTCTGGCGTAAAATGAATAGTTACTTGCATAAAGATAAAATGCTTGAGGGAATTCAACAACGACTTTCTCCTAAGTTACAGATGTTTAAACCCGATAGACGCTTCACTTTTTGTTCATTTTTGTCATTCATTTCACTTGAATTCATTTTATGTTCAGACGTTTCTGAACATGAAATGAATTCATTAGTGAACAGATCCAAGAATGTTGGATATCGGCACCTTTCACTCGCCTACCGAATGTTCGAAAAATTATATCAAAGAGCAGATAACATTCTATATAATTTCGTTAGTGTCGTGTGTACGTAGAATGAAACAAAAATGAACCTTCACACGAGCGAAGCGTCTGATATGTTTCATATTTTTTTTATTTATTTTACAGTTGCATCGAAAGTCTACGAGAAAATTGCTTTTGAATTTCGCCAAGCGTATAGAGTTTTTGCCTGCGGCTGTACTGTCAACAAAAGAGTTAAGAAACCAGGCAGCTATTCCACGGTTATCGGTTATCCAGTTTGTGCGTTATGTTAATTTATGGCTGGTTACTTATAATTTTTGTTGATTGTACTTTATGGATAATGAAGTAACACTATACTAACGTGATCGTCAAATGTTGTGAGATATTCGTTGCGTATTTGAAACTCAAATACGCAACTCGATTATAAATCATCCTGGATAGGTCAGTGCGTCACTTATGATGCTGATAATTGGCCGCATGTAGATAAGTTGGGTAGGTATATGTACCATTTCCCGCGTTGTTCATTGATTAGTGACTGCGACTTCGCGTAGTCAGTCTCAGACTTCAGTCTTTAAGCATCCTTCAAATAGGATAAGCATGGAAATTCCGTAGTCAAAATTATTTACCCTAATTGGAAAAGTAGTACCTAAATATACAACATTATTTTTAGTATATGCGAAACCCGAAACACGGGTCTAGTATTTTTATGTAAAGAATATAATGTACAAAATATCAAAACTATCATGAAAAATTACAAAGTTATAAGCTTGTTAAGTTACCTGTTTGTCCGTACAAAAACATGCTCACCCGCGCCGCGCCGTCTTGCGCTCATTGATAATAATACCTAGGTACCTAACCGTTCGGCGCGGAGATTGGATAACTTAGTGTCGCTCGGTGTCCAACTTTTAACTTTTTTTAAATATTTTTGGGAGAAAATATAACATGGGGTAAAAATTATTGGAATCTATTCAGTTACTAATTCTGAACAAACTATATTTAGGTTTCGCATATACTAAAAATAACATGTATGGGATAAGCGATAAGCGTATTACACCACAATGGTTACGGATATCGTGCGTTGTATATATTTCTATGGACGATGACATTAAATGCTAAAAGCATTTGCCTCCTTAGGCATAGCTAATTAATATAACCCTCAATTAATTTAAACAAACAACATGCAACCATTGCATCTACTACTTCAAAATGTGAATGAATTTACATGACCTCTCAAGTTATCACAGTTGTTTTTCTGTTGTATCGTGCCACATGTAGTGAGCGCGGGGCTTGGCCGGTTAACTGGCTGAAAATTGAATTGAAACTTTTTCACAACATAAAATAATATACAAACTTGATAATTTTAAAAGTGTCCTGAAAGAAGTCCCAAATTCAGAATAATCGTATCTAGTAGAGAAAAGGACAAATAATCACGAAGATAGTTTTGAAATACGAACGTCTGTTGATTCTTAAAATTATCATCGAAAATGAAAAATGACTAAAAAAATTACCACTATTGCCTTTTCAGTGCAATTACATTATATTTCTAAGTATCAAGTAACAATAAATAAGAAATAGCAAAACCATAGTTCTTGTAGTTATAATGTTATCAATATTTCAAAATACACAAGATATGTTATGTTATAAAACTGACCCGCAGTTTCGGATAGCCCAGTTAACTTTTGCGGGTAGTACAGACGCCAGCACATCAAGCTACTACAATCTGTCAAATTTATTTAATAGATTTTCAACTTTATCGCTAAGTTATAAGGTTCAATGTTGATTGGGAAAATTTGACAGTTTCGGGTAGCTTGATGTGCTGGCGTCTGTACATACAGAATCTACGAAAGTGATGAAGGAGGATTTTTGCAATGCGGTGTGTCCCGCCCAAATGTGCGTGTCTTTATATCTCCAATCATTGTTGTTCTTATTTTCATCAGATTTGAAAGCTACTTGTCAAGAGTTCCTCTGCAACTGAAGGTACGATTTTGATTTTTCATTTACTTAAACGAAAACGCGACTGGTAGAAAAAAAAACTGGATTGGAAATGTGGTAAATAACAATGATTTAAATCGTTACCGTACTTAGGTCGCGCGAAAAAGTGTCCATACTGAGAAAAGTGAGCTTACACATCCCGCATGGAACGATAGATACGATTTTTAATATGAGTGAGCGAGACAATGCTATTCAAATGTCAGTGTCAATGAAACGGAAACATGACTATCTTTTGAATAAAAGCGAATCTAACGATTTCAATCTTTGGTGTTATGACACTCACTATGTAGGTAGATGTTTTGTTTTGGACCTCCATCCGATATATAGGGTGACTGGTAATTAGTGACCGATACTTAAACACGTGATTTTACTCATCATTATGAACAACTTTTACTATAGGACGAAACCTGAAATCGTGAAAAAAAAAACAGCTGTTCTCTACATTTTGACGAGTTAGACGAACATAAATGTAGGGAACAGCTGATTTTTTTTCGCGATTTCAGGTTTGGTCCCATAGTAAAAGTAGGTCATAATGATGAGTAAAATCACGTGTTTAAGTATCGGTCACTAATTACCAGTCACCCTATATAGTGTTAGGCCCTTACACGGCACGGTTTCTTTACAAACCGTGCCGTAGAAAAACGTGTCTGTCAACGAGCTTCCATAGTGATCCATACAACACTGACGAACCGTGCCTACACGCGGCGTATAAACCGTAGTTTTCACGGCAAGAAAAACTTTTGTGTAGTGTGTTCAGTCACGAGCATAAGTATGTATACACTTAGCTTTATTCAAAGGCGATTTGCTCCTTTATTTTTGAATGAAACTTTATATTATTAGGAACATAGTGTTTTCGAACCCATAGGTTTATGTAAAGTGTCGTATTTCAACGTTGCATTCGTTATTTTGTGAAAAAATCGCAATTTAAAGTTGCCAAGTGTTGACATATTGGTGCTCGTGACTGTACTAAGGGTCATATTCTTATGACATGAACGGTATTGGCATTTGTAAATAATGGTAAATGAGGTTCCTTCTCTGCCATTGGACTTCAAGGATGTGACAGTTACCTATGTTGTGATGTTTAATAACATAACATCAAAATATATCGCACCTCCGATAAAATAGGGTTACAACTAGAAAAACCTGGACTTTTAGAAAAGCGGTTAATCGGGTCATCATCATCATCATTTCAGCCGAAAGACGTCCACTGCTGGACATAGGCCTCCCCCAAGCACCTCCACTTCGACCGGTTATGCGCTTCTCGCATCCAACGGGTTCCTGCGGTTAATCAGTCTTTATTCTTACACTATTATTATTATGTGATCAAAATTATACATTCTTGAAAAGCTTACAAAAAAATGTTTTAATTACATACGCTGTTTTTCAATTTTCCTGAAAAACAACCTGAAAATTCCTTTTTCGAGTTGTAGCCCTATTTTATCAGAGGTGCGATATATAAATATATTTTCTGGTCATAATGTGTAATATAGGTGTTGAAAGTATTTATCGATGTAAATATAAAAGAAGTTAACATTGTTTCCCATTGTATGATATTGTCCAAGCACAAACTTAGTCTTCTAATGCACGTCTCATGTATTGTGTGAAGTGTATTCAGAACGTATTGTAAGGTATCGTTTTATCGACATAGCATGTTGAGATTTATCGACATAGCATGTTGAGATTTATCGACATAGCATGTTGAGATTTATCGACATAGCAAGTTGAGATTTATCGACATAGCATGTTGAGATTTATCGACATAGCATGTTGAGATTTATCGACATAGCATGTTGAGATTTATCGACATAGCATGTTGAGATTTGCTAATAATAAAACCTCATAGTTCATGCATTATCCGCCAACCTGCATTGAGCCCGCGTGTTGAATTACAGCCCAATCCCTGTGTCCCAGCAGTGGGAACATTATAGGCTGAATTATGCTTATACTACATAGTTCATGGTCTAGATCTAAAACCAGGAGTTAGCTTTTGCCACCTTGAGCTTATATTTTGTAAACTAAAGACAAATCAAGTCGTGGAGGATGTGAATGTTTTATTTTTCTGGTAATAAAATTCTATGTCGATAAAGTGTTTTTATAGTTAATTATATTTAAAAAAAAGTAAAGAGTATGTAACTTTCAAACTTGTGGTGTACTATAGTGTAGTGGGCGCCTATTTACGACAGTATTATATCAAGAGTAATTTTGTAAAATCGATGATTATAAAATAGGTAGGTATTGTAAAGATTACCCGTCTTTCTCCTGTTATTTAAATTTGTCATGTTTTAAATCATATTTTATTATTTATATATACTTTATTGTACACCAGAAAATACGCAACAAAAAAATATGATTATTAATACAAAACATACAATGGGCGGCCTTATCGCTTTTTACCGTTATTTTTCGGTTTAAAATCAATATTTGTAGTATCATTTTTTGTGTGTGCCGCTCACATTACGATTCGCGGCTTACTCTTGATATTTATTAGAAGTACATCATTTCAATGATTGTTACATGTATTTTCTCTTACTTAGTTCCTTTTATGGAGACTTGTAATATATGTAGTTAAATGTAATAATTATTATTTAAAACTTACTATTAAGATGTTTGGTGAAAATACAGAACCAAAGCTTTTACATTGCCAGAGTAAATAAACAACTACTATCGAAGAATACTGTATATAATGAATCTTTAGAAGCGTTTTAAGTTGAAGGATAAGATATGTTTAATTAAGTATACCAAAGAATGTTATTCTTAAATTTGCTTATACACTGTTTATAATAGTTATTTATGCAAAACAGGGCTTTTTTTGGAATTGGTCAAAATTACACGCATTTATCTGCACATTTATATTGAGAAATCTTTATATAAGATTTGTATTTGTACCAGTTGACAACATAATAATATTTCTACCTCTATTGTTTATTTAGGTGTGAATATCTGCTGAATTCCACCACTATATTGGGTCCCTTTGCAAGAGTTATCAATCTTTTAAATATTTATGAAAGACGTCATCATTCAATTAGTAAAATATGCCTACTTAAGTGCAAAATTTTAGTTAAATTGTATAAATGTTACCTTTCTATGGCCTAAGTCACTAAGTTTATGTTAGAGAATGTTGTTTAAATATAAGAATAGTTAAGTAGAATACGAATTATTGTCACTATGTTTCGGTATTACCAAAGTACGTTGCAATTTCAGAATTTCAACCTGAGTTTTAGAGTTGTCGCAGTAGTACGTGTTTATGGAAGTTACAAGCGCCGTGGTAGCATTCACTAAGGCGGGTACAAGCATTGCACTTGTGTGTAACGCTTGTTCTTTACAGAGTTTCGTTAACGAATAATTATATTCACAAAAAGTTTCGCTAGTCCCTTCCGTTAAGCGGATAAGCCCATTATAATGTCGGGCCTCAGCGTTTAGTCGTCGCAATATCAATAGAAAACAATATAAATGTATTTTTTATTAAGCATTTCCGGCTTTACTTACATTAAGTAGGTACTTACTTATATTTTTTTTTACAATTTTATATTAATCAATAATGTTCTATGCAGATGACTGCCTTCAACGTTGCCTTACGATACATACCTCCGATTGCTACGTTATTTGGTATACGCGCTATAGGTTGTGTTGCACAGCAAATAAATATAACGTGATGTTGTGATTCGTTTCGGTTTAGTGAGTAACTTTGTGAAACTGTCCATTCGAAGTGTATCTTAGCTGTGAGGAGTATTTATAACGGTTGAGTGACAATAGTACTGCGCCGTCCGGGTACAAATATCTGTAGTAAACCCCGGGCGGCATTCCAGTGCCTGAATATCTTAAAATAAAAAAAAAGAAATAGTTTATTTAAAAAAAATATAAAAGTAGACATAAACAATCATCAAATTGCCTTCGTCGGTTAGTAAAGTATTCACACACAAATCTTAAAGTTATTTTAGTCGTGTATTGTTTATATACGAAAATGTTTATTCATATTTTTGCATTATGTATATCGCGGAATTGCACTTTAAACTAAGTCAATGTAAAATGTCGCTGTGAAGATTACTCGAGCCTGCAGCCGTATTGGCGCGCACAGCTCGAGTAGTGTTCACAAATAAATGTTTGTACTTAATGAAGACCATTACTAAATGTAATCGTTTAGATGTTAAGATATCTGTAATGAGTGTCTTGATTATACAGGCGGACTGTAGCTAAAATACTTCTTAAATAACTCCATTGAATAGCATTCCCATACAAATACCCACATATCTATTGTTAGTTAACTTTTACATGGACGTTCAAATGGAGAGTTTAGGGATAGTAATGTTCGCATTCTGAATTGATTCACAATCAATGTAGAGATGAGATACATTTTCGTCAGAGCGAATCTGCAAAGACTATGACATGACAATATAAAATAGTATTCTTTTTCAAAATTGTCAATTGAAAGTTAAAATGTTTAGCTACAGTAGTTAGTCTGACACATGAGCTTAACATTTTATACCGAGTTAGATAAGGGTCTATCGATTTGTTCTATTATCAGATGTTTAAAATTGAGCAACGAATACTATGGGTTGCATTCCTGCTATGCAGATGCCTGGATAATGTAATTCGAAAGCAAGTAGATTATATTTAAAATGGTTTGATATTGAAAGGACCCTAAAACCGAAAAAAAAAAATACAATACTTAAAATATCCTGTCCCTCCTTTAGCCATTTTTCCAAAATCTTCAAATAGTTTGATGTCGTCATTAATATTTATCTAGTGATCATTGCGCAGGAGTGCACCCCACTACCCAAAGAGCGATGTGTTAGGTAAGAACATGAATATTTAATTGTTGTAATAATATTATGACTTTAGCGAGGGACTCTGACGTTTGTATGAACCGGGGGACGATTATGTGTCTGAGAATAAAGCTAGTCATGTGTTTATATTCCTGTTTTATTTAGTAGCCTAATTTAGAGAGAAAATTAATCCACAATAAAAAGGCAAAGGTTTCAAGAGTCTTCGCGAATCGTCTAGCGCGAAGACCGCGAGTTTTAGCCACCGGAACAGGAGCGGCGGGTTTAGAGGACAATACAGCACCAAAAACCACACACTGCGAGAAAATTATTCAGTTTCCCGAGACCGGTTTTTTTAGGCATGTACCGTGCTTCAAAAGCGTGGTATCTTCCCGCAAGAGGATGTGCTATCGGATTTCCGCCAGGTCTCTTACGGCTCTTCGCTGACTACCTCCGGGATCGTCAGTAGTTTGTCAGACTGGGCCTTTATGAATCCCAGCCCTAACATACGCGTTCTGGAGTCAGTCAAGGATCAATCCTGGGACCGCTCTTCTTTTCTTGATAATGATCAACGGCCTTCCTTCAGTTATTAATCACGCCAGAAGTCTAATAAATGCAGATGATTTATAACTCTTTTCCGAAATTCACTCTGAAGCCGATTTTCTGGTGCTGCAGCGTGAGATATTGGTGTTAAAAACAAAAAAATTGAATTTAATTCTTCCAAATGCTTCGTCATGAGTTTTACTCGAGCACGAAGCCTTATTACCTTTACTTATAAAATTAATGACGGCACGATTACTAGAATAACTGTATGTGTGACACATTTGACCACAAGCTAACATTTCAGACCACATGGTATATATCGGTAGCAATAGATTCATTTAGGCGATTAGGTTTCATACTGCGCAATGTTAAAGATTACAGCAACATCAGCGGTATCAAATCTATTTTTAACAGGTTCACTGTCCACAATAGTTAAACAATCAACATGAATCATATTATGTGATTCATGGGACAGGGAATGAGTTAATGTAATTTGTGTCATTAACTAATGTAATTGGCCTAGGCCGTTTTATGTTAAAATAAATAAATAATTAATTAAATCATCCAAAATTTTACAAACATGTATTTCAACAACATGAAAGATTTGACCAAAACATACTAACTAATCAGGTAAGTTAAATAAAAGCTCGTAATAAAACTAGGTTTGAGAGCCTATTATTTTGCAGTGACTTGCACGTCTATAGTCGTCTGTCAATAATGTGGTGTAAGTTTGTGTTGAAAGTACGGTCAATAAGTGCCCAGAAGGTCTTCAACAAGACTTTACGTGGTTTTATGGGGACGAAACATGGAATGGTGTTTAAAAAAATGAAACGACAAGTTGGTTCTCATAATAAATATTATTTCAACATTCCGTTTACTCTAAAATTTACAAGTCACGTTGACCGTAGCAACGAATCCTAATTAAAATAATATTTACAGAGAAGCTTATATTATAAACGTATGAATTGCACTGTGATGCACCCATCCTCACTAGGACACACATACAAATCACATATACATAAGATATATGAACAGTACAAGTCATAGAGAATATTCATTTTATCAACCTTTAACCTAAACGCCCTTACTCCACAACTTGACTTTATCGTACGTAATCCATGGAAAATAAAACAAAAATTGCAATGGCGAAGTAAATCTAACAAATAATGTAATCTATTAACACACAAAACTTTCAATTTAAATACAAAAAATATCAATAATAATAACATAAGTATAATAATTATAGTAAAATATTTTACTAAAAATAGCAACAGTTAAGTTCTAAGTGCCCGGCAGTAACAAAGTACGTTCGGAATGAATAAGCGTGAGCACAAATCACCAAGAAATGGAGTAAGAATAAATGTTCTATAATACAAAATGATATGAAAACATCGATCGCAATAATATCAAGTTAAAATACATCAACATCGCAATAGGAATGACCGAACGAGTCCCAGATCTGAAACATGTTCCGAGAAATAATCAGAGCGTCGACACTCAGCGAGATGCCTCATACAATAAACGGTTCCAACGTTTTATTTTATCCAAACTATGACGGATTTCTTTGGTTTTAACACCTAGCCTATTGTAACCTAACCCTAACCTCACGCGACCTGTCCGGCGGCATGCTGTCACTAGTTGTTACTGTTGTCCGCTCGGGAGGTGACACACTAAGAAGTAAGGCGTCGACTTGACGTTGCTAGCGTTAAACTAAGCTCTAGAACTAAACCGAGAGAGATATTTGAATGGAACCGTGCGATGTGGTGCGGTGCGGGAGTGCGGCGGGTTCAGATGGCGAGGGCCGCGGAGCGCTTGTCTCTGTTCTTGTTGCGGGCGACGGTGCGGGCCTTGCATGCGGCGTTGTTTTGTAGATGCTGGAACAGACAGACAAACACAATTATTAAATCTTCTTTTGTACAAACATAGGGAGCTAACTAACTAATTATGGACTGATTTTTCAATCTTCAGATAACTTTATGGCGGTCTGACAGCTTCTGTATAGAAAATATTTATGTCAAACTGACATTATTATTTTTCAGATAAAAGTTAAATAAAAGAATCAGCCCTAAATGGACAAAGGTCGAAAAAAGAGCAACAAAGGCCTATTTATTAGAAACAAGGTTTAGAAATAGTGGTTTCCGTCATCGTCAAACGCTGCGTTTTCTAGGACGAAACATCAGCACGTGATCAGTAAAAAGTTTCCCGCAACACTGAAACCACTGAAACATGTTGCTCAACTATGTATCCCAATGAATACGGTCCTTGACTGACAGATCAACTTTTGAAAATTATCAGTGTTTTGTCAATGAGGGTTTTCGTGAAAATTTACGACACCAGTTGGCACCACTGTGACAAGAGGTATAAAAAAGTACTCTGTGGGTATAATGCTTCGATCAATAATAGTACTAGATGCCCGATAAGCGCTTCAAAAACGGCCCGAAAAATACGAGCACGAATACTTTTGTGCTCTTATTTCAAATTAGTATGGTCCAATCATAGCCAATGTTAAGACGTCAAAATGCCTCAGTGCGCGTTCAAAAGTTGTGTAAATAACCACCGTAACACCAAGATTTTGGAAGGAATATCTTTTTTTCGGTAAGTTTTTATCATTAAATGTTTTTCATAAAATAGTAACACAATTAAATAGTAAATATAAATCAATTAGTAAATATTATGATTGTTTGGCCAATGTTTGCGACAAGTGCGACAACGCGCCAACTATTCTAACAAACATTTGAAGCATTGAAATGTAATTCCAAGAACTACGTCTAGATCCAAATTCGAGTAAGTACGAAATTGTCAACAAAATGTTTTTAACCTTATTGCTTAGAAGTTAAGTTTCATTTTAGAATAAATATTTTTGTACTTATTATAAAAATGACTTTTTATTTTCAAGTGACATTTTAAACTTATTGCTTCGATGACAGAAGGACTTAAATATTAATCATTTGCAAACGTAATTAAACTTTATGTTAGTGTGTTAAGGTTTATAATAATCTGAAGTTGTTAATATTATTAAACTTTTTTATACAGTTCGTAGTAAGAAATATAAATGTTTATGTGTGTGCAAACGTGGCCACTTTAGCGACTTATTTTTGTTCCTAATCATTCATCTAGTACTATTATTGATCGAAGGTATAATGTATATAAAATATACGATGACGTTCATCATTCGATTCATTCATTCGTTCATCATTCAGTCATGAATAAAGAAAATAATAAATAGGCTCTTTGACAGATGCCTGGACCTGACGTGTCAGCGCTTCCACCTAGCGAACGTCATTTCAGAAAACCCTCATTGGTACTTGACTTGAGTCTTTTGTTTTCTCATATTATATGATGGTGTCGTCGTGTGAGATTAAGAAGTGATGATGATGATATAAACATCCTTTTATAAACAAATATGAATAGGTAGGTATTCGCACGTGTAAGTGACTCAGTACATTATTCCGGTAGATTCAAGCTTATTCGCCGCTAAACTAAAGATGGCAGTTTGCCATCATAATTATTTACGTCATTGCATCGACCTTGGCAGTTTTAACAATGTTCGGTCTTTAGGTTACTGTGCTGGAATTTATTATCTCGCCCATTTTTATACGAAGTGGGCGAGATATAAATTATATAGACGTTAAAAATTTAAAATACTATGTTGTAAACTATGTTAACAATAAATACTATGTTCTATCAGAAGTTGTTTTGTGTGAGTCATTATTTTGGATAATAACCATATAATAATAAAAACCTATCTGGATACACGACTATCATCATAAGACAATTTCCGTAATTAAATACGTTGTAGTCGCAATCTCCACTCAGTGACACTTAAAAAAAATTGGCACTCTGGGAGTGCCGACATAAGTGAAAACAAAACACAAAACAGAATACTTTGTCATCACTCACTGACATAATTATCGAATTTAAAACCAGAGTAAGTACTTTCCGAGGACAGCTGACCACATCCGAATGTAGCGCGGTGTCGGTAATGGTGTCGCGAGTTCAATGGATTTTTCTCATCACAAAAATTGCCCAACGCGTCTAAAGATGTTTTCACTTCAACAATGTAGGTAAATTAGAGGTATTTTTGACAGATTAGCATGCGAACGTTTTTAAAAACACGGGAAACTAGTATGACTTGAGTGCTTAATGAACATAAAGTCAGCTGGTAGAACGGCTACATACCCGCTGCAGCTTGTTGAGTTTCTTCTGCGGGCCTGCGTCCAGGGGCGGCACGTCTGCCAGCGCCAGCGCAGCGCGCAGGCGCACGGCGCGCGGCGCCAACACTTGCAGCGCCCCGCCGAGTGCCCCCGCCAGCGCCGCGTACGCCGCGCCGCCCGACCAGTGGCACCACGACGCGCTCTCGGAGCCCACGCGCACCGACATGGACGACACCTCGCCCTCCTGCGCCGGTAGCGAGCCTAGCGTTAGATCCTGCCGTGGGATAGCTTGGTAGCTCTGCCCCTATCTTGTACTGCCAGACATACAGCTTTTATACCGCGCTTTTGTAATAGTGCAACTGTTGCAGTCATACTCCTTTTATAAATAAACCATTATAATTCCCGAAGCACACTTTTCTTTGAACAGCTTTATCTATATACCATACTACAAATTAAAGTTGCTTTTCATGTGTCTATGTGGCCGCTTAGACCTAAACCACACAATGGATTTTGATCCGATTATCATCATTATTTAGATTGAAAAGATTTAACATCACGCTATGGCCCTTAGGAGCACAGTAAAAACAAAAAAAGTCAAAAAGAACACTAAACAAAAACGAAGTAATACCGCGAGCAGGCGATAAGATACGACGGAGTGGGTCGGGGGAACAAGAAATTTCACATGGATAAAATCACGGGCAAAAGCTAGTACTTATCATATGTAACGCACCTCGAAGTACTTGAGGATGTCCCTAAAGGTGGCTCGCTGTATCTTGCGGTCTCTCTTGGCGCGGAACTTGTGCGAGTCTCGCGCTAGCTCGGTGAGTCGCGGCAGTAGTACGTCCACGTGCGCTGTGAGCGGGTTTTCTGAGCTGTCGTCGTCTGTCACTGTCTCGTACGCGATGGCGAGCGCGCCGCCTGCTGCCATGCGGACCTGGGGGTACAGACGCATGTAATTATAAAACAATTTATTTAGATTATCGTTGTCTAGTGTACAACAAAAACTTAGGTAAGTTACCTCAAGGGACACCGCCTCCAATAACTCCCCAAGCCTGGCAAAGCTGGGCGCCTGGTTGTTGAGCAGCGACAGCGCGTGGTTGGGCGACAACAGCGGCAACAGCAGTGCCCAGCCGTCCAGTGCGGCGGCGTGCCACAAGCCTTCTTCTACAGCTGCGCCCGATACCTTCACACTGCCATCACCCTGGGGAGAAAAAGCATAGATTTCATCAGCTCAAGCTTCGGATGGGAGCAAAGTGAAGAGTTCTCGTTTTGGGAGCACAGATTCACTTCGGGCCGCTAAGCCACGATGATAATTTAGTTAAATAATGACTACTTCAATTTAGGCCATTTCTGAACCCATGCATAAAATTTTAAGGTTCTTCTAAATATGATTTTATATCAACTAGCAATAGCAATGTTTTCTTAATTGGTACTAAATCTGCAATTTTAGAAAATACTCGACATTTATTTACCTTGAGATAGCTGCCGCTAAAGATGGTCTCGTACATGCGCATGACCTCTAAGATCTCAGAGAGGTCATCCTCCATCAAGTAGCACAACACGGCCAGAGATGAGCAGCACTGGAACATACAGAACCCATTTGTAGGCATAGAAACACATTATTTCTGTTTGGTAAGTCCACAGTCTGTTACGTTTTTGATTGGACCAAAAAAAGTGGTCAAAGGTGAGCCTTTCGATGATAAAAACGTTGAGACAAAATATACATATACTTATGTAGCTCATTTGAAGGTATCCTGCCATTTGCCATTGACATTAGTCACAGGTGGGGCAGGTATACCAAACAATAAGGTCTGTTTTCCTTTGACAATGATGTACACGTATGTTGGTTTCTGGACACAGACCAAACTTTTCGTTGACGAAAAGTGCCCTCAGACATACGTATTTTGTGTGTGTGTGTGTGTGTTTGTTGCGATGTTTACCTCTGTGCGTGCGTCGAGTGAGGCAGACTTGTCAATGGCGGCGGCGGCGAGCGCGGGCCGCACCTCGCGCACGAACTCCTCCGAGCCTTCATCGCCGATCTGTGGGTATACAACCTGATGGTTAGGCCTGTTTAGACCAAAAACTCTTGGTATATTATCATCTAGCAGGGGAGTAAAGGTGCAGAATCACAGTCAAATCAAGACAAGAATGGTAATAATCACCTGTAAAGCGAGCAACGGCGCGATACCAGCAGCTGCCTTCTTCTCTCCATCCTTGCCTCGTCGTAGTGCGCGCGACACATGGTCGGCCAGCGTGGCGCGGTGTGCGGACAACAAGCCATCAAGCGCTCGTCGCTGTAAAGACGCGCGGAGCGCAACAAATGCGCCCGCGCGTGCTGCGTTCGCACGTGCGTTTAGCGCCTCGATTTGTTCTAGGACCTTTTCTTCGAATTTCTCTTGGATCTCGTTTTCTATGGAAATAGAACATTATTGTATTATTAAAGATGACGATGATGATGATTACGTGCGTAAAATTACGTTTTTTCCCTAGGCGGAGAGTACAGCACGCGCTAAGAAGAAAAAAAAAAAAAAACGAATGAAATATGTATAAGTTCTGTTTTGCAACCTATTTCGCATTTGTGGAATGTTTATTATTCTACTTATTTTATAGTGTCATCTTGAGTTAGAAAAGGTCATGTTTAAACCCCTTACCAATAATCGTTGGATAGCGTTTGTATAGTTACACAACGCTTTGTCTTCTTCTTTCAAAAGTCAAATTACTGACGACTGAAGGAGAGAAATCAATGTAATTATTTATCTGATATAATACGTTTATTACTAAGGGGGTAAGATTTTTTTGTGGGGTCAAAGACCGCAGTTATTGTAGTCACTTGAAATATCAGTGTTTTATTGTGTAAACTTCACAGACGTGATGTGTATCACTATCTCAACACGACAAAACTAAAGAAAACAGTTTTTCTCAACCCATACCACAAGTAACAAAACATCCAGCGGTCGTTGAACCACAAAAAGATATTATATGCTTTTTGTTTTACATATTTTATAGTGTTTAGCTGATATCGATAAGCATCACGTCTGTAGTTTCGCTTGCTAATTTAATCTGACCCTGTATATCACACTACATTCACAAAGAGTGGTCAAGCAAGTAATGTCATCACATTAATCCTAATAAATATTATTAATAAGGTTTACAATGTATGAGGAAGGTCCATAATCAGCTGTTGACGTCTACGGATATAGTCTGTGACATAATGTATGTTATGCATTGAAAAATTACAGCTATTTATATAATTCTTATGTTATCTATTATGTAGTAGCCAACGAACCTGTTGCTAGTACGATAAAGAGTAGATAGATGAAGGTATTTATCTATACTAATATTATAAAGCTACAGAGTTTGTTTGTTTGTTTGAACGCGCTAATCTCTGGAACTACTGGTCCGATTTGAATGATTCTTTTAGTGTTGGGTAGTCCATTTATCGAGGAAGGCTATAGGCTATATAACATCACGCTACGACCCTTAGGAGCCGCGCAGCGTGTGACACCGCGGGGAACAGCTAGTGTACTTATAATTGTATTGTAGATGTTTCGTATTACCTAATGAGTATGTCTATAGTGAGTGGTATTGTGGCTAAGTAATAATAGCCGCACGGGCCGATCGATCAGGTTAAGCTATGCTAGCCGCGTTTGGTCCGAGGATGGGACTATCTACCAATTTAAGACCCGTCTATGCCTCGGAAAGCACGTTAAGCCGTTGATCCCGGCTGTCATTCGTGGATCTTTGACAGTCGTACCGGGTCGTCAAAAGCCCGAAAGTCTGACAACCAGTCTTACCCAGGGGTATCGTATTACCCAGTAATTGGGTTGTGGAGGTCAGATAGGCAGTCGCTCTATGTAAAATACTGGTATTCATTCAGCTGTATCCGGTTAGACTGGACGCCTAACCACAACATAGTTGCGAAAAGGCAGGCAGATGAACACTGCTATAAGTAACAATAAAAGCCATAACTATGTATTTATTATGACAGACTTGACAAAAATCGTAAAAACTCTACTGCAAAATATTCCACAGACCATTTTATACGCCAAATCATTATTCAAAATAGGTAGGTAACCGCTAGTTCCAAGGTTAGTCGTAACCGCGGCCTGCAGGCCGTGCAGCCAAACTTATCATTAGTTGATAACCTTGAAACCACCCAATCTCGATAGTTGTAAAGATCAAACTTGGCACGTGATTTTATAATTAACACATTATTTGTGTGTGAATAATACACACAAAGTCGCTTGTCGTGTCTGTTCGAGTGACCGCATTGTTCTTCTAAACTATGCATCGGATTCTGATGCGGTTTCGCCATGTTGATTGGGAAAATTTTACAGTTTCGGCCTTTCGGGTTAGCTTGATGTGCTGGCGTCTTTACATAATATTGATATTAAGTCGTGTCACGTGTTTGTTACGCATCACGGTAAAAGATTCGATATTCACAGCTATAATTTTAGTTTAATTTTAGCCAATAGTTTAATGTTTTTGTCACGAGCATGACATGCTTGCTTGAATGCGTCGTTCGTGTATACTCGTCATAATATAGCAAATTCTAATGGTGTGTTTCGTACCTACTGTAGATTTATTTAACCAGAAGAAGTCGCGTATCTTTTAAGAGCTATTGAACCCGACGTGAAAGACGGAACTCAACTCATTAATGGTGATTAAGCTTATTAAATTCCCCTGATGTGTGTCAGTCAAGTTCCACCTGACTTATCGTTTAACCCCTGAAGTGGCGACAATTAAGGCGAAAGATTAGACTTTTTGTGCTTAATGTAGATGTTATGACTAGGGATTGCAATCGAATATTCGAATATTCGAATTATTCGAATATACATTTGAAATTCGTATTCGAATAGTAAATTATAAAATATTCGAACATTCGAATATATATTACCACAGCAATTTTATTAAAGTTACAACATTATATTGTTAATTACGAACGCGACATCTAACGCGTGGTCGTCAAATTTCTGAATAGATCGGCACTGCTCGGATTGACGGCCATTCGACCAATCAACGGCCTCCATTCTTCTGCTGACTGCAACTTGCCGGGCGCTAGCCGCCATTTTGAGTTTACTTCACAATCACAAGTACAGCACAACAGACGCGTAGTTTTTTACAACAGAGTGGTGCATTTTGTTATTTTGTGCTGACGGTATAAACATAAGTGTATACGGATTACCCAATTAAATGTAAGTATAATTTTTGTTAAAATATGCTGTGCAATTTAACACTAAAATGAATTTGTGTTTATGATTTAACCTAAAGTAATCCCATTTTATTTAATATTTTTTCATTTCAAATCAGACTCAATAAGACTAATGTTAATTGTTTATTGTAATTATAAGGGAGGTTGTTAGTAAATAGTAGGTATGGTACGGTATAATACGCGCGAAATTTACTTATAACTGAACTTCCAGAACGAAATCGAACCTACTCAAATAGAACTCTGTTAGGTTTTGTCAATAAATTCGGGATTAACTAATTTACCCAAGATGTGTAAAGTATCACTTCACTATGCACTGACTGATCACCAAATGCGTGTTTTTACAGGTGTGCAATTTAGTTGCAGACTGCCTTTCAGTTAACCATGGATAAAAACAATTTGGTTTTCAAAGAGTACACAAAACGTACGCTTGACAAGTCTTCGGTTTGGAACTCGTTCTTACGGACTGAGGATGGAAGTCATGCAAAATGCAAATTGTGCAATAGAATTCTCCAATGTTCAAACACCACTACGTGTTTGCACAATCACTTGAAAAAACAACATCCAAGTGCAGGTTAGTTACCGGACTGACACTTCACTTTTACTTTAATTATACCTACCTATATACGTAGTACTTACTATAGTCACTTACTTTCATTATTTAAATTTAAAATTATTGAGATCCACATTGGTTTGTAATGTAAATGTAACAGACAGAACATAAAAAATAAAACTTAACTTGCTTTATGTGTTTGTGTGTGAACTGCCTTTTGGCTATCATTTTTGACGTTCAAAAGAGCCTTTTATGTGCCTATTTGAAATAAATGCTTTGACTTTGACGTTCCTGGAAATTCGGAAAAAATCATTT
This sequence comes from Oligia latruncula, assembly GCA_948474745.1. Taxonomy (NCBI): domain Eukaryota; kingdom Metazoa; phylum Arthropoda; class Insecta; order Lepidoptera; family Noctuidae; genus Oligia; species Oligia latruncula. The sequence goes on from OX419686.1 coordinate 18,699,981, forward strand.
AGTGCACGTACGCCTATACTAATATAATTTATTTGATCTAGATCTAAGAAGAAATACACTGCTAACATCAGCTTCTGCTGCAACGCCTTCTACTTCCACAATTCCAACGCCTACTACTACCGTACAAGAACAAGTACAGCAGCCCAAGCCAAAAAAAAGGAGAATTGATGATTATTATCACACTAAAGAAGATAGTATGGAAACTGTGATTTCCAAAATGACTGCATGTGATGGTCTCCCGTTTAATGTGTTTTGCAAGTCTGAATCTATGCGTCAGCTTTTTACAAAAAGTGGATTCGAAGTTTCGCCGAAATCTCCAAACACAATCAGGAAGATGGTTGTAGAAAAAAGTGATCAGCTGAAAACTGAACTAAGATGAGAGTTGTTATTGTTAAAGGCAAAAGGACAGAAATTTTCCGCCTCCCTTGATGAGTGGACATCAGCCCGCAATCGGCGCTATATAAACATCAACATTCATTGCCCAACTTTTAAAGACAAAACCTTTAGAAATTTGGGATTATTATTTTATTTGATTAAAAGTTTTGTTTAAATATTGGTTCTGTCTGATTGGGATGTTGCCCTACTTACATGAAAAATGTTACTAGTTTCTAAGGCAATAAAACGTGAGAAATTATATAAATACTTTTTTTTTCTGAAATATTCGAATATTATTCGAATAATTCGAATAAGGCTGAAAAAGTATTCGAACATTCGAATACCAAAAATATCGAATATTTGCAATCCCTAGTTATGACCTAGGTATTTAATTTCGTGACATCACATGTCGGTATACTTATTCCATTAAGCGTCACGTGTGTCGTTATTTGTGTAGCTATGGGGTCCCTAATTAGTATTTTTGTTTTGGTATCATTTATTTGGAGGCCTTCACTATCTAGAGGGTAATAATAAAATATATAATTAATATGGTATAGGATAACCTTTCTAGGTTATCTGAAATGAAGATAAGGTCGTCCGCAAATGATAGTAGTAGGGGGAGCGAGATTTCACGATCCTGGTCAAGTTTTATTAATTGGGTTTCCTCGTCAAGGGTTCTAAGGACTTCGTCGATGACCAGTGTAAACAGGCGAGGGGACAGAGGGCCGCCTTGTTTGACTCCCTTACCTTTAATAATCCAACTGCTTTGCTGGCCACGCCTTTTGATGCATGTTTGTTCATTCAAGCATACCTTGAATGTCCTGTTGGTTAGCGATTTGTTGGTTCGTTGTAATAGGATATCCCTTAGTGCCTTGGGGTCGACATTGTCAAAGGCCTTTTCTATGTCGAGGGCGATTAGGTACATAAATTCTTTTACCTGCACGCCATTCTTCGTCTAAGACCTTTTTAAGCGTAAATATATGGTCATCTGTTGATCTATCTATTGTTTAAAAAGTCCGCTTGGTAGTTCCCCAATTCTGTTTCACAGAATTACTTGTAGATAAATGTTATTATTCTGTGCAGGATTTCTTAAATGATATTTTTTTGTAACATCTTTATTATCCTCTACTTTGTATTACATTTGCATGGTGTCCTGCCTTTTCGCCGAAAATTGTTTGGCAGATTATCACTTGCCAACCAACGTTTCGCCGATGTTTCATTTGGTAGAATTATTGTTAAGCTGATTATTATTATGACACAAAACATTTGGGACATTTATCATTTGTCAAAGATTTCACACCCTGATTCCGTTGTCGACTTAGGATGCAAGAGCGAGCGAAGGACACCCCAAGGTTCGGTTTGGTTAGGTTACTTTAAACCCTTTACACGGTTCTCTGCCCAAACTAAAACATTCTGCTACTTGAAAGTTGGCATTTTAAAAAGTGTCATTATGAAAAGCAGACCAAACGTACAGTTGGTAACTGTTAGGTTGGGAAATAAAACAAAATTGTATGATAAGAATTTTATTTCGCCGAATAATCATTTGCCAAATGATTATTCGGCGAAATAAAATTCTGCGAAACGTTAGTTGGCAAGTGAAAATCTGGCAAACAATTTTCGGCGAAACGGCAGAGAACCCATTTGCATGCTATATTAAGGCAGAATGTACAATATAATACAGACGCCACACATCAAGCTACCCGAAACTGTAAAATTTTCGCAATCAACTTTGAACCTTTAGCGATAAACTTTAAAATATATTAAAGAAATTTGACAGATTGTAGTAACTTGATGTGCTGGCGTCTGTACATGGATCCTAATATAACTTAACAACTTATTTTTATGTAAGTACCTACATTCTAAGCAAGTAAAGACATATTCTATTCTATTCAACATCGGCAGGTCCAACGACCATAAAATACATACATAAACTCACGCTTTTCGTCGACGGGGGTAAGCATAAACTATATATAGAATGCCATTTACTACGATCCTCACATAGGATTATGTGTACTCATAATCTTAGTAGGAACTAAGCGCGAAGTATCAATAAACCTACTAACGGAATACGTCATTGTATTGAAGCAAACCAGAGATTCTGTAGACGTCACATAGATCGTTAATAATCTATTGCGTACAAAATTTTCTCCGTTTAATGACGTCATGAAAGCCCACGCTATTTGTGTGACGTCACTAGCAACTAAACGACATTGTTATCTTATGTCATCTACTCGACCTATTTTCTTTATTATACACATAGGATGCATAATTATGTAACATGTTGCAAGTTGTGTGACGTAAACGCAAACGTTATGGGTTCGCGATAACACTGGACTTGTAAAGATTAAATTGATAGTACTGAAAATTCATGAAATGAGTGCAGTTGGGCTTTTCATCACACAATTTGTTTGAGACATACGTATTATAAGATAGCAATTTGCATACAGAAATTCCTCATAGTATTTATCTATTATGTATTTGTTTTACCTTTTTAAACTTGGTGACAAAAACGCGTTAGAATTGTACTGATTTGCGTTGTTTCTTTTCCAAACGGACTTCGCGTACACGCGTTGGGTTAGGAAACTACTTTAAATCCTACATCGTAGCTACGTCATAGGTATTGCCGTAGTTAAAAACTATGTATTATGAATTCTACGTTTCCACATGCAGTTAATTTCTAATCGGTGATAAATGCTACATTCGCTTTCATAGTACATTTTTACTATACTGTAGAAGAACCCTTTGAATTTTTTGACTTTCTTGTGGTTTTAAAGTTGTTTAGCAGATATAAAAATACTTAAGAAGTGTGGATAGAATTAGGTATCTATTAAGACTTATTGTCTATTTTCTAAATTCATTAGAAAACAGTTTATATTAAAAAAGCAATCTTGATCTATCATAACGTTCCATCAATAAGCCATTAGTGACGGCAACATCAATGTTATGTAGAAAACCACATTATGTAAATGTCATAATTATGAGATTAGATTTCGAACAAATGAGTCAAACGTGGCAAGTCCTTCCTAGGTCATCGACATGGCCTTCCTATTTGTGAAATATGTATAAATAAAAAACCTATACGCAAAAGTATTAAGTATTGTAGAGAATGGTACAAAAATCATCATCATTATCTGCCTAGCCTTTTACCAACTACATAATTATTATATTGGGGTGGGATTCAGAATGTAAGAAGAATTATAAGTATTATTAATTATTATATTCTGATATATTATTTACGTTTATCAAACTTCACTTCCTATTCGACCGGCTTTTGATATCGATAATAACAATCATTATTTTGTGCGATGGGTCACACAGTGTGCTGGATTGGAGGGTGGAAATACGTACTGGACACTAGTCACTGTGAAGATGGGCGGTGGACCACAGTGGAAGTACCTGTCAAAGTACTGAAGTCTACTCAGCCTACAGTCTTGTACCAGATCTGAATAGGAACTGACTTTGCCTTGTCTGGACAAGCAAGGCCCTTTTGTATGCCCCCGTGGAGTCAGTTTCTCCCGACCATTTCCCACTCTTTGGGCCTCACAACAGGTACTCGCTACGATATTGTTTATTAGAAAATATCGTAAATACATTTAGTGCGGATAACCAATGTCGGCACAAAACTAATAAAAACTACAACCTATTAAAAAGGTTTCTACAGAAATGCGTAGTTCTATGAATAGGCGCAGGCAATAATCTTTGTTCACATTCAACTAATAAAACAATGAATTTTTACTACGACGCTCGGCAATAAGCAAATACAATAAGTGACCCAAAGTTCCCGAACAGGGTCTTTAACATCTGGCATCATCCATTATCTAGAAATGGTTATTATCTATATTATGGTACCTATTTGTTGCCCAAAGATAAAAATAACACGTGCCTATAACTATTTTACACAAGCTTAAACTATGCGATCGGCTGTCCTGCACATTATAATTAGGTTCTTCTTTAGCAGGCTCCACAATTGTCTCCATTTCATTAACTGGACGTGGTCCACTCCATTTAATGTCCAGTTGCCTCCCTGTACAATATGATATGAACAGTATTTACGAGCTTTTATTTTTTTACGAAGCATACAAAGATTTAGTAGTAGAATAAAAGATGATATAAGCCCCACGTCCAAGTCTTGGCTATCTGATGGTTTAAATATGTATAATTGGATAAGCAGCCCTTATCTCTAGTTCGCTCTTGAATTTAGTTTGACCCATGAAATTATATAAACTCTTTTGAATAATTATTACAAGTCTGGGCAAATGTATGAAATGCCACTTAATCATCAAGTGTTTCAATTTCAGAAGTGACGTCATGGTTCTGTCTTTTAGTTCAACGACGTTCAACCATGGTCATGGTTGAACGTCGTTGAACTTGTGCAAATAAAAGTTCAATGAATAAACCTTATTGTTGTGTATTGAATATTGTACTGCTTTGTCCTAACATCCCATACTAAAAACTTTTTCTTTTCTCCCGTCTTCCTGCCCCATTGTGTACCACTTAGCTTGCCTGCAGAACAATATGAATGTTATCAGTTTAAGCCGCAGCCAGATCCTACATTTGCATTCGAAAACAAAAAAATACAGAATGCCAAGGCCATTGAAAGCGCACTGTCGAAGTGACTCCAGTTTACTGATCATTTTGTGAAACAAATGTTTTCAAGGTTACTGAAGCGATCCAACATTGTTTCGGCAAACGATTTCAGTACGTTTCAATTCCTGTACTAATTGGCTCTTGTATGAATGTTATTGAAAATCCAAATTTCAAAATATGGCACTAGATTGCGCAATGTACAAATACGGCATCACACATTGATAAATCTGGGTAAATTGGCTGAAATGTAAACTTGCTCATTGTCCCTTGTTTCTGACTTCCGTTGCTCTTTGGCTCTATTTTCATGGTTCCTCACCCATCGCTTGACTCTACTTGTTTTCGGACACTTGTCCCCCAGTTGCGTGGCATCGGTGGCATATTTTTGAAGTACAGGGCCTGAACAGCAATGGTCGAACCATAATTTATATTATGGTATTGCGAAATACAAAATTCGCGTTGTTCCTTCGATCACCCACTATTGTCCCATTCCAGTCGTTGTTCCAGTCGCTGACTGTTCCTGCTGATTTAGGTCGATCCATGGCGACAGGACTTAGTGAACTTTCAAGCGATAATGAGGGAGAAAAAAAAAGATAGAAGCTAAACCAGAACTCCCTATCGGTGACGCATGAGTTTGCGCGGGAACTCCGAAGACTAGATAAAATTATTTTATATAGTGACATTACTACATTCATTATCTACACGTTTGTAGGTATCTATAAAGTCAGCCTTTTGATATGAGAAACATTCTTTTTATGCTTCCTCCTTGCATTATTTCTCGAATGCTGTCGTGACCACGTCATATATGGTTTCAAAACTTTCTCCTGAATAATGTTCTTCAACCAGCACTTTCAGCAAATATTGCTTCATAGGCGAGGTGTTGTTTAACGAGCAGCAGATTTGGTCTGACTAGCGCAAAGGAGTCCATTTTTCCATTGCCATTTAATTCCGAGTGTGGTATGTTGTCTCTTGTTTTGCTGGCTATATGTAAAATGTCGATGAAGCATATATTACATAAATAGGAGCCTTTTTTTTTTTGGGTGGGAATTATCAAATAAGTAACTTCTCCTGCTCTGGACGGAGTAGCGGAGCGGGAGGGCGTGTCGGACTTTTACTGACTAAAAAACTCTCTCGTGTTCCTTCAGTTGCCTGTGCCAGGGCCACGGTAACTCTTTCGAACAACCCGCGACCCTGGCAGGGAGCCTTAGTTCATGATTTATTGAGATGAGTTGTAATCCACACACACTTAAAAACTACACCAGTATTTAATTTAATCCCTTAGTTGGGCTGCAATAACCAAGTATCAGGAATTACAAATCAGTTTTAATTACAAATGCTTTCTGCGGAATGTGTAATAGTAAATTAAGGAATTCACTCGTGTCGACGTGCGTGCTATTTTAATTTCTAATGTTTTCTATGTTAATGGGTATCGGTTGCTAGTAGCCGAATACCATACGAAGATAAGCACGGTTTTTAAACAATAAGTAAAAAATAAGTAGTGTTTTTTAAGTGAGCTTAAAAAAATACCTCATTACTTATTTATATTCTATAAAGCCTAAAATGGAACATTTTCGAAATCATAGATCTGTAAGACAGCATGAAATAGCATTGATACCTATCACTGTGAAATTGTGGTAAATATTAAGGATACCAAATTGATCTTTAATGCACAATTCCATTAAAATACATGATGAATAATTCTAGTGGTAATCAATAGCTGCTATCTGGTCAGAGGGGTAATTGCGTAACACACTAACAGCTGTAGCAATGTCTTTCATTTTGACAATTCAACAACATTCATTGCGTTATTTACATTGATGAGCAGACAAATTCTTCGAACATATGAAGCAATGGATTAGGAATATTCTTAAAAATTATACAGATTGAGTTTAATAGCGTGTTACGTAATTAGGGTGCTGTTCAGGAGGCAAAAAAGAAGATTATGATGAGCAATCAATTGGAATAGACGAATAATACGTCGTTTTTCATCATCAGCGCATCGGCGGCACAGCGACACGATTCATTTATATTCACAACCAATCAAGATGTTATCTGTAGATGAGATGTGTGATACGATGATTGGTTATTTTATTATACTCGTCTGAAATATTACAATTGGCACTTGGGCCTTGCCGTACCTAAAGCTGACGTTTTATAAGTCAGGACCAGGATTACTTTTTAAATGAGATTTTCCTTCTCATAGAGCACTAAACATTCGTGATTGAATAACCACTCTTCGTGCATTATAGCATAATCAACCTATATTGTTCCCATTGCTAGCACACAGGCCTCTTCTCGGTGAGAGGGAGTGGGCTGTAATCCACCACGCGGGCATAGTGCCCGACATGTTATTGTCGTACACATCCAGCTGCTTTTCTAATTCATCCCTAAGTTAGTTTTTACGGGGTATTCCTCGAAACGCACCAAAAGTAATCGTTGAAAAAAAAAAAAAAAAAAATTTTTTCTTCGAAATGCATCAACGATGAAACATAGAGAAGAGCATGAAGGTTTCGTAATAAATGATATCGATAGACGTTTCATTTGCTGCGTTTCGTGGAATACCCCGTTTTTACGATAGATACCTACTCGTGAGTAGAAAGTGGACTTTTTGTGAGCCAACATTTTTGATGGGTTAAATGAAATTTATTTTTTAGAATAACACGGACATCGAACCGCAACCTGTTACCATGGATTAAGTACCGACATGATTCTGAACCCCATGCGGAGCCTATACTACCTCAAATGGCTTAGCATGATCCTCCGTTATGTCGAAAATTCCGCAGCATTAATTTTGAAATAAATATATGCTAAAGTTGAGGATTAATGTAAGGTCTTATGTTAGACGAAAACACGATTCCATAAAATTTTCTCGATAGAAAAAAATTCCAAAGTTACCTCCAAACCGAACAATAAACCGCTGGTATTCAAAAAATACTTCAAATTAGATCATGAAACTTTGCATACTAACTGAACTAACTATAAAGCAGGTCTTATGTTAGTTAGTTTTTTTGAATTACCTTTATTTTCACCGTAGAAAGCAAATACCTAAACTATTGGCGCTGCCTCCCGCCCAGCACCGCACTCTGTCTCGCTTTCACACAGTCCGCGAGCAGTATCGTGCGAGCGAGATAAAGAGTGATTTTTAGCTGAGGTAGTATAGGCTCTTAAGGGGCTTACAAGAGCTAAATGCAAGTTTTACAAACAATAAAAGTATATGATCGACTACAGTAAACAAAATCAGAAAAATATATGATATTCTTCAGGATATATGCTAGATAGATAGTGTGCTGAAAACATGATTCAACTAATTTGATACGATAGAAAAAAATCATGAAGATACCTCTAAAAATTTTCTTTTTACAATAAAATCCATAGTAATATACATACAATCATTCTGATTTTTTGTCAGAATATTCTACAAGCAACATACTAAAATGCTAGTGTTTTAATTTTTTAATCCAAACAATAGATTCTTTGTAAATCGCATATTCAAATTTCCGAACATAATACGTGCGTATGTGTGCGTAAACGCCCGTGTAGCGACACTGCCGGCCGAGGCCTGATGCTAAACGGACGTGTCGCTCTTTTCGCCGCATTATTTCCACCAAAATTGTTATGTTTTTGTAAAGTTTTATTTGTAAATTCATTGTTTATTATTATTTGCATAATCTTCTTTCCGTAAATATTTTTTTCGTGTTAATATAAAATACTTTTAAGTTAAAATAGCGTAATAATTTGTTATCAATTATCATTTGGAAATATGGGAAATAAAGTGAAAAATTCCGTTCAAAAAATTCCGAACGAAATTAAAAAGTGAGCATTTTATTATTTACTGAATATTTATTTTTTTAACAAAAAAACTATAAATTTGGAAACGTCTAAGTGAGTCGCATTTATGCATAGGGTCAATTTTTTCGATCTCACGTACAACTGTTACATTAGCGTATTTGGTCGATGTGTAGATTTGTATTCAAAGGTCCGCGGGTTCAATTCCCTGGGATACGAAATTGGATTTTCTTTTTTAAATTTTATTTAAATGTATTTTGAATTTTTATATATTTATTAATTTTTTTTTTATAAAATTACCAAAAAAAAACGTCAACAATGTAATTATCTTTCACAGGAGAAAGAAAGTTTAAAATATCAACACGGAAGTTTTTCCTAACGCGTAAACTAGTAATGTGTGCGTAATGTGACGGCGCGGGCGGCGAGTTTTGATAAGATCTATCAAAACTCGCCGCCGAAGCGCGCCGCTGCGGCCGCGGCGCGCGCCGTTTGCAAGGGTTCATGTCTACAAATCCAAGGGCAACCAAACCAATACAGCGCAGCGGCACCGCGGCCGCGGCACAGTATATTATCTATACATTATTGTGACTCGGCTCTGTTCTAGACACGGATATCTATGGTTCTAGAAATAATTACCTACAGCCGCGCGGTATGTAGGTAAACACGCGATAGCCCTTCCCGCCTACAGTATTTTAATTTCATCAACCTACCTACTTGACTTTCTTTAAAGTTTTGTGATTATATAGGTTTTTTTTTAACCGACTTCTGAAAAGGAGGAATTTCTTAATTGGGATGTTTCTATTTTTTTATGTATGTTCGAGGGCATAACTCCGTCATATGTATGTATTGTTTACGCAATCAGTATCACACAACATAACATCACGCCTGTACCCTTTAAAGGGGTAGGCAGATGTCTTCAATAGCTTCCTGTCACTGATATTAACATAGCAAGTATAGTGTTATATGAATTTGTGTGGGGTAGGTTCAACTAAAAAGTGAAAAATAAAAACTTTTTTACAAAAAAAAAATTCGGAAGTCGGTTGTTGGTTCTGCATTTTCGTTTTTTGACATCGACTTCCGAAATTAAAGTTATTTTTCACTTTGGAATGGTTTTTTTGGAAGTCGGTTGTTTTTTTTTAAGAAAAAAGTTTTTTTATTAAAAAAAATTAAACACGTTGTGAATGAAATAGGAAGAGTTCAATAAAAATACATGGTGTTTTTTGATCAGTATATTTAATAAAAATTTATCGTTTAAAAAACATTAGCAAAACACGCTTTTATAAATGCACGTAAAAACAAAAAAGAAACCTCATCGTGTTCAAATTCCATTACGTGGCATTTCTCACAAGTGCAAACACGACTATGATACGATATTCTATCATGGAATGCCAATGCCTATCTTCCGGCTTCATCATTAGACCTTGAAAAGTAATCGTAGTCAAAGTTCATTACAAGACTTTTCTAAGAAATCCAAAACAGCTATAATACGATTTTCCATCATGAAGTTCCAGTTCGTATCTTCCGGCTCCATCATCAGATCAGTTCGACAGTACCATATTATTGTATTGTCATCAGAACTACATACAGCTGTCAATTTTCATTACGCTACGATCCTTGGAAGATGGTTAAATTAGTTACCTTAGAGTCCATTACATAGTTAGTTACATACAGGTCGACCTAATAAAAGCGTGTTAAAAATAACTTATTGACGAATTCAAACAACCAACAACAGCACAATATAGTCTCTTTTTGCCATATTAAGTAACTAAGTACTTGTACTTATTTCAATGAATATTTGTCACAAATCGGACGCTTATTGCTTACAAAACCATCACACCGTCCGTTCGTCACTGCGGAGCATTTGAGACTGTTTGTTAACCGAGTGTAAACCGAACTCGAAGCGCGTAGTTATGACTCGCGTTCCGACCGTTTGTATGAAGATAGAATACTGTATAGATAAATATATCGTGGCGGCGGTGCGCGACTTAAAGAATAGCACCATCCCACACTTACCGTGGGTGTCGAAAAGGCGATTAAGGGTCGTACCGGGGTCAGCGGGATTGTCCGAAAGGGTTACCGCTGGCCCGGAACATAAAGGGCTAAGGAAGGAACACGGGTGGGTTTTAGTCAATATGAGTCTGACACTCCCTTCCGCTCCACCCAGAGCGGGAGGGGTCATCTGATGATTTCCCATCCGCAAAAAAAAAAAAGAGGGTCGTACCACTCGTACCGGAGACTGGGCAGCAGCGTTCTCTATGCATTCCACCACCATACCATACTGCGATCTGGCAACCCGCCTGCGCCGCGTGGCGATTATGGCAAACCTCCCCCCCAAGAATGACAAGCACAAAAAACACTTGGCCCCTAGTACCCGGCGGCCCGCCTACCCTTTGCTACAGTAGCGGCCAAGGCCACGGTGAGGCAAGGAGTGCTAAGAATCCCCGGAAGAGATCCAGCTACCACAATCACCGAAAACTGAACCTGGCAACATACAACACGCGTACACTCCGGACCGACGAGAAGATCACCGAACTCGAGGAAAAATTGAGCAGGTTACGATGGAGTATTATAGTGGGGTTGTCTATCTATGGGTTATCTGAAGTCCGAAGACACGAGACTCGACAATCCTTAAAATCCGGAAACTTGCTCTATTTCCGGGAGGGCAGTCCCATGTGGTGTCGGGTTTATCGTCCATAAGTCTCTTGTGAACAACGTGGTAAAGCTGAAGATCGAGAGTGTATCGACCAGGGTGGCGTACCTTATACTCAGAATATCCGAAAGGTAAACGCTGAAGGTCGTACAGATTTACGCCCCGACCTCGTCACGCCCTGAGGATGAGGTCGAGACTATGTATGAGGATATTTCCAGAGCCATGCATGGCTCTAAAACTCACTTTACCTTTGTCATGTGGGACTTTAACGCGAAACTGGGTAAACGAAACGATGATGAGCTGCGAGTGGGGCAATTTGGAGTTGGACGCCGGAACCACCGGAGCCACCTACTGGTCAGTTTTATGGAGAAGGAAGGCGTCTATAAGATGAATTCCTTATTCAGAAAACGTGAGCACAGAAAGTGGAACTGGCAGAGCCCGGATGGTGCAACTAAAAATGAGATTGACTTCATTATGTCGACGAAGAAGTATGTATTCAATGATGTCTTCTCTGTGATAAACGCGGTGAAAACCGGAAGTGATCACCGCATGGTAAGAGGCACATTGAACTTACATTTCAAGCTGGAAAGATCTCGACTGAAGAAGTCTACGCTCCGCTCAGCACTGATCCAGGTCCAAAACCCCGAGAGCTTTCAACTCGGAACTTCAGAAACGTTTCGAATGCCTAGGGAGCTCCGTGGACGATTATAACGATTCGTTCGTGGAAACTGTCCATACGGTCGGGTCTAAGATCTTCAAGACCTGTCGTACGAATTCAAAAAAAAGCTCAGAGGCGCGTGATTATCCTGCAGTCTTTAGATGATGCGATAAATTACCGGCAACTCAATAGACGGATCTCTAAGTCCTTGAAAAGCGATCTTCGCCGCTTTAATACAGACCGTATTAAAGACGCGATAGAGCGAAATAAAGGCTCCAAGGTCTTTGCTGGAGATCTGTCTATTGGGCAGTGCTAGCTTACAAAACTGAAGACCGATGATGGAAGAATCGTATCCGTCAAACCTGAGCTGTTGAGAGAGATCGAGAGGTTCTATGGACAGTTATACACGTCAGCTAGTAACCCCGTTACGAATCTGGCAAACGACCCAAGGGCTAGATTGACCCGACACTATACCGAATACATACCGGACGTCAGCCTGTACGAGATTAGGATGGTTCTGAAGCAGCTCAAAAACAACAAGGCGCCGGGTGATGACGGAATTACGGCCGAGCTCTTGAAGGCCGGCGGAAAACCCGTTCTTAAGGCCCTTCAAAAGCTTTTTGGTTCCGTCATATTCGAGGGTAAAACACCACAGGCATGGAACAGAGGTGTGGTGATACTTTTCTTCAAGAAGGGCGACAATGCCCTTCTTAAGAATTATAGGCCCATCTCACTTCTGAGCCATGTCTACAAGCTGTTTTCGAGAGTCATCACGAACCGTCTAGCGCGCAGATTTGACGACTTCCAGCCTTCCGAACAAGCCGGATTCCGGAAAGGCTTTAGCACCGTAGACCACATACATACGCGGGACAGGTTATACAGAAGACCGAAGAGTATAACCTGCCTCTCTGCTTAGCGTTTGTGGACTACGAGAAAGCCTTTGATTCGATCGAGACATGGGCTGTACTGCAGTCTCTTCAACGGTGCCAGATCGACTATCGGTACAGCGAGGTGCTGAAGTGTCTGGACGAAAACGCTACTGTGTTAGTCCGACTCCAGGATCAGACCTCGAAACCTATCCTTCTGCAACGAGGTGTGAGACAGGGAGACGTTATCTCTCAGAAACTGTTCACCGCTGCACTGGAGGACGTCTTCAAGGTTCTGGACTGGAAAGGGGCTGGCATTGCCATCAATAGCGAGTACATAACTCACATTCGGTTTGCCGACGATATCGTAGTCATGGCTGAGACTATGGAGGACCTCAGTACAATGCTTTTCATTGGCTGTCAAAGGACACTTCACTTCAACCACAGTGTCTTTTCCAGTTAATCCATCAGGCGATGTACTGCACCCAAGAAATATAGTTCTTGGTCTATAAATAAACCACATGGTCTAATGGTTATGTGTTCTTGTACAGCCAATTGTGCGAGGGCAGTTTTTTCATTTTATTGGCCATGGCATAAGGATTCTACGTGATCAATTTTTTTTCGGTAAAGTACTTATATATTTTACTAAATTAGCACATGGTGTATTAGTACGCCTTTTTAATTTTTTTATGAAATCATCTTTCATTTTATCCAGTACTTCTGGGTATATCAGGCTTTCCCCATGACCAAAAATTGTATAAACCTTCTACTATAATTTTCTTTCACTTTCTCCAATCTTGTAGACGGACCGGAATAGTTTTTTAAACGAAAATGAAGATAAAAGCGAAAACAAAGAGAAAAGCGAAAGCAAAAACGAAGATAACGACAAAGAAGAACGTAAAAATTATGAAGAAAATTATTCACAACAAATGGTTGGCATTTGTTGTTACGTCTACACGTTTCTTTAGGAACAAAAATAATTTTATAACATGATCATGGGTGTAATATAAACGTGTAATTGTAAACATGAAAAAAAGTAATTAAAAAAAATTAAACCGACTTCAAAAAGAAATGAACTCAAAATTATGAAATAAAATTTCGGAAGTCGGTGTCTTTGGGTCTGTATTTTAGTTTTGGTTTTTTGCCATCTTCCGAAATTAAAGTTATTTCATAATATTTTGAGTTCATTTCTTTTTGAAGTAGGTTTAATTTTTTTAAATTAGGTACTTTTTTATTTCGTAATTTTTAGTTTTAACTAAACATTGGAATATTTGTTTGTAATAAGTAGGTAATAGTTTTGTTATAAATATTGCACTAGAATTTGACCAAGATTTTGAGATGTTTTCCCTTTGACGTTACACCCGTAGCTCGTATCGTAAGCCAGGCCGTCACACTTACACGTATTAGTCTATATCATAGATATAAGAACATCCAGATGCCTAGTACGCGCTGTCCAAATGCTTCCAATTCAAAGACACCAAAATAGCGTCTTCGTTCGTTAGCCCCGCCCACAGGCCGCCATTACGCGACAGACGTTCAAAGCGCGTCTACGCTGTTAAATATAATTGAAAAAATGACTGTTTGTGCGGTGAAATCGTGTAAAAACTACACTCCAAAAAAAGACAAGGATACGAACATTACTTTTCACAGGTAAGTTTGCAATTTTATGATGAATTTCTTTGAAAATATTACGAAAACTAAATAAATACACAACACGACTCCATAATATTTGAGTATTGCCAAGGTACAGTGTGAAATATTTTTACCCCTTTTTTGTGCTGCGATATTTTAATATTGTAAAATGTTACGAAATCAACATTATTATAAACAGAAAAAAAAAAAAATGATATCAATGGTTGCCAAGGGTATGAAATACTTTTACCATCTCTTAAAATATTGCGATATTATTGAGTCAACAAACGGATTTGGAGTAAAACAATATTTCAGGTATGTTTGTTTGACATGTTTGCCGCATGTCAGATGACAATTGGGCTAAGAGAACCACCGATTGGGTCCCACTAAACGCACGACGACATCGCGGCAGGCCAAGACGAAGATGGCGGGACGAGCTTGACTCCTACCGTAGGGACTGGCCGGCACTAGCAAGAGACAGAATTGTGTGGAAAAGGGAGAGGGAGGCCTTTGCCCTGCAGTGGGACAGTACAGGCTAGTTAGAATGTTTGTTACGTTAACGTACGTATGTTTGTGTAGTGATAACTCTCAAAGCAGTACAGTACGCGGCAAATAAGTTGAACCATCATGACAGTCGACTTTGAATGCGCAGTAACCGATTTTCGTGTTTCAATCGAAGTCCCGGCCACATGAGTAGATAAACCGTACAGAGGGAAAGTTTACTAAGAACGTGTAATATTGTTACCTATTTTGGTAGGGTTGTCACAATAGGTGAAAACAAATTAAATGAAACATTTGATAAATAGTTTTATTATTCAGAAGGTTCAAAATAGGATAAGTAACTAATAAGATTCCAATAAGAATTAATAAGAAATTGCGAATTTATTTTAGCGAAAATGTAAATTTGTTTGTTAACTATTTTGAAAGATATTTTATTTACGTTATCGGTGTATGTTTTATGTAGCTGATTGGTGTTTTTGAGTCTAATATAGTATATTAGGAACAATAGATTTAAGATAGCATAGTTCTAGTTCTTTATAATGTTAGTATGATATTAAAAGTTTTTTGTTCATTCACACATGTTTACGAAAACCATGTTATAAAATAAATTTATAACAATCTCCAAAAACTATCATAATAGGCACTCTGTATGAGTGTAAAAGGCGGGTTTCATTTTGTACACATATATTAACTACATAATTACCTATGTCAATATGAATAAGAAAACTACCCGAATTTTCCCATATTTTGGGGTAATCATTTTGCGCTGGCATTAGAAAATGTCACGCACACAAACGCAGAAACGATAATAATACACTTGTGGTGGGCGGTCCGCACGCACACGCGCATTACAAAATGCATTCAATTTGAACGTTGCGTTTTGTACGGTACACTCCATCTGGTTCTTATAAATCTATGGTCTATATCTTGAAAATTACTGAATCGATTTTGATGAAATTTGCACTGTTCCATAAGTTGAAGTAAATATAATCCAATAATAAAAATGGTCACGATCCGTTTAACAGTTGCGGAGAAATGCGTGGACAAACATACATACATACGTCTATAAAATTTTGTATATTTGTTTGGAAGCCTTAGTAGATTGTCATAATATGTGATTAAAATGCAATTCCAATAATACTACATAGTTACATAAGTGTCGAATTGATAACCTCCTTTTTTTTGAAGTCGGTAAAAAAAAGCTTAAACTAAATGTGGTAGGTATAATGTAAACCTGAAAAATAGCTTAAAACTTAATGTGGTATAGTGTAAATTAAAAAAAAATCTCGTAAGTAACTACCACTCCGAAATTTTTTGAATATTTTTTTTTTATATTTCATTGAATCAGTTTTATTTCAAAATCATCCACATCCTTAATTTTTTCAACTCACACTTAAAACAAATAAAAAAAACATTTTTTACAAAAAAAAAAAAACAACCGACTTCTAAAAAAAAAACAGTACAAAGCCAGAACCAACGACACCAACTTCCGAAATTAAAGTTATTTTTCACTTTGTAGTGTTTTTTTTTTGAAGTCGGTTGTTTTTTTGTTGGAAAAAAGTTTTTATTTTTCACTTTTTAGTCCCTACCTACCCCACACAAATTCATACAACACTACTTGCTATGTGAATATCAGTGACAGGAAGCTATTGAACACATCTGCCTACCCCTTTAAAGGGTACAGGCGTGATGTTATATTGTGTGATTGTGTAAACATACAAATGTGATAGCAGCGCGTGGTTGATTTTCTGGCATTTGTTGGAGTTCCGTTGTCTGTCTCCGAAACTCATCAGCTGATCTTTACGAAATATAAATGCAACCATTTCGGAATAAGCCTCTTTCGAATAAAAAAAGAATTTTGAAAATCCGTCTATACGGAGGTCGTCTTTAGAGTACCGGAACATTCATAAAAAAAAAAAAACATCCGAATTGAGAACCTCCTCCTTTTTAGAAGTCGGTTAGGTAATAATTTTGTTGTCATAACTACTTGTTTTCGCGCCATCTATTGGAATACACGGGCGTAATCTCGCAAAACCATTACTTCTAAATTTCATGTATGCTTTAAGTCATAATTGTGATGGGCGTTGTCGTTAGATGGCGTTCGCGTCGATTGTGTATATGTGTGCTTGCGTTTCTCAAGGACACTTAGCTCTTGTAGTCCTCTTAAAAAACAATTTCGCTGTTCCATACACGACCGCAGTAGCGAAGGGTCGATTTTTGTAAGAGGTAAGTCGGAGTAGATATCAGGATTATATTATTTGTCTATAGAATACTGACTGCCATTTTTATTATTAATCTTTTGAGCGCCAAGCGGTACCGAACGCGATGTGTCCCCAGCGCCAATGCTTCCCTTCGAAAAATGGCACAGGTAGGAATCGAGTTGAACGGAGGAGTGGTCGAACTGTGTCCAAATAAACATTTTTCTTTCTTTCTTTCTTTAGTTGTATGGAACCTTCGCCACTGCACGACCGCGTGGGTATTGAAATTTTCAATGAAACATCAGATTTTGATTGTACCCACGAAAACTGTTGTACTCTAGGGGGACCAGAATCATATGCCAAATTCATGGTTGCAGTTTGCGCGTCGATGTCCTTGCTGTCGTCTGTATAGGTAAAAAACGTTGTTCCTTATTTTTAACCGACTTCTAAAAAAGGAGGAGGTTCTCAATTCGGATGTCTTCCCAAATGGTCCCATGAAAATTTTATCGAAATCGGACAAGCGGTTTTTGAAAAATCTATAAAAATATTTTCGAAGTCGGTTGTTGTTTTTTTGTAAAAAAGTTCGTTATAGAACTGCTCGCGCAGCGTGTTTTTCCATAACATCGATTAGGGTGTCTTTCCATAACATCGATTAGGGCTGGCGTGTGTTTGCAATGTGCTGTACCTCCGTCTTTTTAAGATTAATCCTAATAATAAGAAGGACACAGGCTCTCTCAAGATGCACCACAAAAAAAAAAACATCCTCCTTCTCTCGTTTTTTGGAAGGCTAAATAATACTCCAGTAAATATCGTAGGGCATGATGTCTAAGACGTACGGTTCCACAAGATGCTTGTACGTCGATACATCGTTGTACAGCACATCAAGCTACCCGAAACTGTCAAATTTTCACAATCAACTTTGAACCTTATGCTCTAACGATACAGTTGCAAATCTATTAAAGAAATGACAGATTGTAGTAGCTTGATGTGCTGGCGTCTGTACTAAAGCTTGCATAACACAAAAGCAGCATAAAGCTCTTTACACACAGTCCCTGGTCAGGGCTCTTCAGAAACTAGCACATTATGCAAAATGTATGCAATCAATATTTCCCCGAACCTGAAGAGATTCTGGAAAGCTTTAACTTAGAAATGTGTGGACAGATCCTATATGCTTCCGTAAATACCTGCGTCGTCGTGGTTGCTCTTGAGGTCTGACTGTGCCGAAGTCTCCGAACAGTTGTCGATGGTCATATCGATGCCGGCATCCTCGTCCGAGGAATAAGCCTGTTCTGTTCTTCTGTGCTCTGAAAACGTCAATTGTATCGTTAATTTTGATGATATTTAATAATGGGTTGTCATTATGGTTAAAGAGATAGTGGAGAACTCAACGAAATTAATGGATTTTGAAATATCTGCCATGTTGGATTTGAGGTCCAAAGGTCCTGGTTTAATTTTTTTGTGCGAACCAAGGCTAAGAACTTTCCTCGAGTTTGGAATTTAAGCAATAAATGCCGAAAGGCTCTCAATTTAATAGGTTTTAATGTAGTCATCGGGGGTAACGCCCACCCCCTTGCCCGAGAGTACTGGCGTGACGTCACGTTTTACAGCCCACCCAAGGTTAACGCCGTGTTTAGTGACGCCATTCTTCAGTGCTTCGGCATTACCGCACGTGGTTTTTTATGAATGGTTTATCAGGGTGAAGATCCTTACGACAGACAAGCATCGAATTTACGAAAAGACTCATTTTGGCGAATGGCGATGGATGATGAATGCAATGTATTCTCGGCGACAAACGTTGAATTACTTTGACACTCTTCTCAATCTTAATCAACGTGATCTAAATAAGACCCTATACAAGTATACATAACAATGCGTGTGTTCGATCGGACTGAAGATTACCGCATTACAAGGTCCAATTCGCGTTCCCTCGCTGTGTGACAAAGTTATAGCTGTATGTCTCTGCATTGAGACTGAAGTTACAAGGACTTGTTATGACCTTGTTAGGGGTCCTTGGGTTTAACACGGCTGCAGTATTAATGGAGGCTTTTCTTGACTAAAACATTGTATAGCTGTTCATTATTATATCTGGAGGACTACCTTTACTGCTGTACATTGGTAGGTATGCGAAGGGCAATTTCAGTTTGGTCAGAGGTAATTGTCAAATGGGTGGGGATTGTATCTGATACAGGCACATGACGTGACATTGAGCTTACAAACATAGGTACAATGTGAAAAGGAATAAACAGAATAAGAAAGACGGTAGAAGTTTGTTCTATATTTTCCTACAGCTGGGCACATGACGTGACATTGAGCTTACAAACATAGGTACAATGTGAAAAGGAATAAACAGAATAAGAAAGACGGTAGAAGTTTGTTCTATATTTTCCTACAGCTGGGCAAAGGTCTCGCCCCAGGGCTTCCAGAAACTCTTTTCCAGCGTCGCCTAGAACCAGGCTCGAGGTAACAATTTCATATTAACCTTGAATTTGTTTTGCCTATTAATATTGAATGTAGTACTTAACAACCAATGGCAAATAGGTAGGTATGGTAATTTTCTTATCCATCAAGGATTTGTCTTTTCATCTCAGGACAGCTTGGAAATCAAAATGTAGTCATACTCATAAGTAAATTCAATAATACAAAATTTTATAAAATCTTTGACTAGTTTTTAGGAATCTGTATGCTATTTAACAGGCTTACCATACAACTCACATTACCAACTGCACAGTAAGTTACTATTAAAAATCCACACATAATGTTAACAGTCCTAGCTGCAACAGAGAACTGTGTCAGTGGGGCACCATTCACATTACACCATCTATCATTACTTACATAACATTTAACCTTACTTCGAAAATAGAATGTGTGAATAAAGTGTATTTTATAGGAACTTTTGGTTGGGATTGAGAATTATATCAATGCCCATAATAATGTACTTTCTTTGACTTTTTCAATTCATAATGTACTTTCTGAGTTTATCTTGGACACTACTGACATCGGTGAAGGAAAACATTGTGTACACCTGGACTTATAGTTAACTTAAGTCTGAAATTGGGCATCCATCTCGGGCAAGAGTAGTGATCAATGCCCGTGCCATCTCTGTCTAAGAAGAGACCTTTGCCCTGCAGTGGGACAGTAATAGTCTGGTATTATATTAGCCCACCATACTGTACCATGCATCTCCAGGATGCCCTGCTCTGTGAGATTGCCAGGACCACCTTCGCTGCTGGCCTTCCTTTAGGAACTGGGGTTGAGCAAATAATTAATTTTCCAACCCATATGCAAAATATGCATATATTGGCATGGAGTTTCAGCGCAAAATATGCTTAAATTGGCATGGAGTTTCAGTGGTTTGTTTACTAACTACAGTAAACAGGAGTAAACCCTCCTAAAGTTGTGGTAAAAACTTGTTGTTGACAACGTATTGTTGCTGCAACATTTGATGTTTGTAAAAACTATGTTTAAGAACAACTATTGCCAAGCTTGGTTTACCATGAATGGCAAGGCAATGAAATACCTGGGTTTTATTTTTTTCACTTTGGAATGAGGAATTAAATTCTTAATTCTAATGTGCCTGTAAATGATCTAATTTAACTAAATACCTGAGTAATTATGTACTTTATTAGTCAAGGTAATTAAAGTAAATGCATATTTCATTGTTAATCATTCCATACTTTCATTTGAAAGAGCTAGATTTTAATAAACAAATAGGTACTCATTTTTGGAGCATTCAGAATGTACAAAGCTATTTTTGTAGGATTGTTCAATACTCAATACACAAGTAGGTATTACATAAAAGTAAAATTATACACTTTTTTTTGTTGCTATGACGTTATGTTGAGTTTGACATTGAAAACTGTCACATGAGGCCAAATTATGTTTACATAATATTAGCTGATAAAAATGATATAATTGTTGGCGGTCAGTTTGCTAATGAGTTTTTAACGTATTTACCTAAAGTTGGTCTTATTAATTCGGATACACGTGTTTGCTGCAGATAATAAGCATCAAGTTGTTGTATATTTTTCATTAATTTACAGAACTCAATATTTTGATCTTGTTGTCCTTGAGATAGTTCCAGTTGAATATTATTATGTAAATGACATAAAATGAGGTAGCTTGATTTAAAATAATATTAATGTAGTAAAGAAGGACTAAGTGCGGAAACCAAAGTCTCTAACAAAGAATGAAAAGAATATAGTATTATATACAGACATACTTATTTATACAATACGATGATTATAATGCATCCCACACAATAATCAAGGTAATGTATGATCTACCTAGAGCAAAATATTAATAAAATAGATGAAAATTGAGACAACACCAAGCATACAGCAATGATAAATCATCATTTTTGTGAGCATCATTGCTACAGATAACAATACCCCCATTCACTACAACCTAATGACACAGCTAAATAAACATGTTTGCTAGACATACTAGGAACTAAATAATTGTTATGTAGAATTATATTGCACAATCTAAATGATGCTTGCAAGGCCAATCAGTAAGCTAAACAGTACAAAAGTCAGGCCAACACACGTTCGTCTGTATATTTTGTAGACAAAGCATGACCACATTGAAATGTGACATGTGGGAACGACAACTGCAACGATATGAAACGTGAAAGTAAAGGTTGCGCTGAGAAATGAGACTGGGCTTGCAAAACCTCCGAATTACTATACTTAAAAAAGTTTCTCACAAGGATTTGCCAAACATATGGTGCTAAACAGCCCTCGGGTTGTTGGCATCTAGTATAACGACCGTGGGCAAATATACGTAAACGTCACACGTCCCGCGGAAAGTCCGTCGCCACAAGGTTGCCGCGTGATCTCATTCTTGGCGGAATCCGAGCTCCACGCACCACATAACCAAACTAAATTTGTTTTCACATTATAGTGCATTGAAACTCACCGTATTTTCCTTTCTTCTTTCCTTTAGGCATTGTGGATGATGTCTTTTCCAACGAATGTAACTGGCGATATCCGTTATTTTATATTCACTATTTATTTGAACTAAGAATCTCGCTTAATCAAGACGGAGAAAAGTTCAATATATCAGTTCTTGTGGAACGATTTGGGCACTGAATGTAACATAAAACTAAAATTTCAGAAAAACTTTTTAACATGTTTAACCGTGTAACATGCACACTCTAAAGTACTCCGTGGGTTTGCGACTTTGCGCTGGTTTGCGCAATGCGCTGTCACTTTTTGTGAGGTGGAGGTGGGAGAAACTTACGCCATCTTTAATTTTAGTGTTGCCATTGCGTAAAACCGCATTAACCTATTATTTAAAATGATGTGTGACAATTATTTAATTAAAAGTGTGAAAAATTTCTATCTTAACAAAATTGACTAAAGAAATCACTTAAGATTGTTTTACACCTTCCATAAAAAGAATGACTATTTTCATTTATTTTAAGTGTGTCTAAAATATACCCGTGATTAGTCTTAAATTAATTATAGTGGTAAGTTTTTAAGCGCGCGCGCGTCATTTCAAAGTAATTTTCCAAGAAAAAAATGGATACGTCAGCGTCACTAAAATACACTATAATCTTTGTGGAAATATTTTGAAACTTATTGCGAGATGTATTTCAATAAATTGTGTAAATTATAACGTTGCACAAAAAATTATATCATTTTCGTCCATGGAATGTGCAACAGTGAAGTGGGGCCGCCGCAAATGAAAAGTCTGGCTGCTAAAAAGTCTATGAATCTATGATTTATTGTTTTCTGGTTACAAAATAATAGGCATGCATGTATGGTACGGACGCCAGCAGGTCAAGCTACCCGAAACTGTCACATTTTCGCAATCAACCTTGAACCTTAAGATGTAGCAATAAAGTTGAAAATCTATTAAAAAAATCTGACAGATTGTAGTAGCTTGATGCGCTGGCGTCTGTACGTGTATAGATTATTATTTTATTAGAATCATCATCATCATCATCATCATCATTTCAGCCGAAAGACGTCCACTGCTGGACATAGGCCTCCCCCAAGCACTTCCACTTCGACCGGTTCTGTGCTTCTCGCATCCAACGGGTTCCTGCGGCCTTCACAAGGTCGTCGGTCCACCTTGTGGGAGGCCTTCCAACGCTACGTCTTCCGGTACGCGGTCGCCACTCCAGAACCTTTCGGCCCCATCGGCCATCTGTTCTGCGAGCAATGTGCCCTGCCCACTGCCACTTAAGTTTGGCAATTCTTCGGGCTATGTCGGTTACCTTGGTTCTCCTGCGGATCTCCTCATTCCTGATTCGGTCACGCAGGGAAACTCCTAGCATAGCCCTCTCCATTGCCCTTTGGGTGACTTTTAGCCTTCTTATAAGGCCCATTGTGAGCGACCACTTTTTATTAGAATACAGTGATAAAGTCCTTCAGTTAATTTACTCAGATTTTGCCTCACTGTCAAAATTATAGTAGCTAGGTAATCTTTTTTTTAATTTGATTATAGTTGCTGTTGGGTTGCTGCCCCCTGTCACTGACAAATGTGTCAAAACCACTGTAATTTGATCTGGGGGCCTAAAAAGGCCACTTTGGCAGAATCACAAAAGGATAACATTATGAATCGTAATGGCGAAGACAGTCCGTGTTTTTCTTTTTTTTCGCTGCACTGCGTAGGTATACTGGTATATCAAAGAGATTGGGATTGGATTTGGATTGGATTGATTAGTATTATAGCACAGACAAAAAAAAAACTAAAAAATCCTTCACTAATGAGATTTGATACGATTAACTTAACAGTTAACTGTCCATTATGATTCATAATGTTATCCTTTTATGATTCTGCCAAAGTGGTCTTTTTAGGCCCCCTGGACGAAGAATTTTATCACTAGTTATTATTTTAACATACTTACTCACTTTCAACTTCTTCTACAGGGATTTAGGTTCTATAGGAGGAAGCGAAATTAAAGAACATTATTTATTATCTAGGTAACTACACAAAAACTGCACGTTATTTCATTGGCGAATATTTAGACATGGACAAAAAAAATACTTAATAATATTTGCACTGAAATTAACTATAAAATTAGCAGGAACATAATCAACAACATTAAACATAAAATACTTTATCTAACAAACATAAAATGCTGAGCAAACCCAAGCGTCCTGTAATGGTAATCGATCCATTTTTCACAACATCTTCACATTCTTCTTTTTTCTTTCGCATTTCATTTCCGTCACTCCACTTCGCCCTCTTCTCTGTCGAGCCGTATGCCCTCCCGTATCTAAATTCTACACATTGCACTAGCATTGTGGGTGGTACTCCCATGTACAGGAATCGATTGCTTTTCTTCTTTAAATCCCTCGAACCTCTAAATTCTTCCATTTCTGCACCGTTGATGTACCAGCGGAGTTCTGAGTCCGGAGAACCTCGACAGTACGCTTGTATCATGTCTCCTTCTTTATATTCTTCAGCTAATCCTTCGAGCAATGGCTTCCGTTGCTGGCCGTGGACTTCCATGTACCCTGTCATGGTTTCATATTTGTATGGCGGCACGTCCCTCTCGATGTCGCACCGGTACAGTCCGGTGGCTTCCTTAGTCAGGGCTCCTAGTTTCAGCTGGCAGAGATCAGGTCCACACAGTAGTATCTCCACTGTCCCAACTCCAAGGATGGGGAAGGAGCGAGTGCTGGGCGCTGCACCAGGTCGATATCTGAAGAACTCGTTGGCGCCTTTGAAAAAGCTGAGTAGCGTGAAGTTGGCGTCATATCGGCACTCGATCTTGACCTCGTGCTGATCGGGTGCCACGATGTGGGGCACGAAGAAGTACGTGATGTTGAACGTCCGGGCGCGGGCGCCGGCGCACGCGACGAGGAGCAACGCTAACACCAGCATGATGCCGGGACGCACGCACAACTCGCACTGCGCTTGCGCCCTAACCTAACCCAGCGCCGCTAACGCGCTCTTAATTAAACAGTTTATTAAACTCCGACACTTAACCGTTGGACAGATAAACGGATCCCTCATTGACAAGAGTATTTTTTTTACGAAATTTAATTGATAGACAAATTGGTTTCATTGGGGGTGGCTAAATTAACGCCATAGGCAATTATTTTAAGGGGACCCTCCTATGTCCTATTAATTTAAATGGGGTAGGTTTTTTTGTAACAGTAATTTCAATTATGAATTTGCCGAATCTATCTTTGTATTTCAAAACATAATTATGTATGTACCTAAGCAATTACTATGAGGCAAGTTCAATAATTCTAGGTACTCATCATTATGAACAACTTTTACTATGGGACCAAACCTGAAATCGCAAAAAAAAATCATCTGTTCTCTGATTTTTTTTTCGTGATTTCAGGTTTGGCCCCATAGTAAAAGTCGTTCATAATGATGAGTTCTATGATCTCTTAAGAGGTTGTTAATGTTTTACCAATAACCCTGTATAGGTACTAAGTTTGTTGGTTTGGTCTTAGCAGCCTTCGGCCCTAGACCCACAGTCGTATCGCCCTTTTCTTCTTTCTCCTCGGCTCCTGAGGGTCGTAGCAAGATGTCAAAAATATCCTTCCTCAAGATTTGGGCTATCAAAAATGCAAAAAGAATTTTACAAATCCGACTTGCAGTTTCAGAGATTATCGCTTTCAAACAAACAAACTCTTCAGATTTATTATATTACCTAGCTACCTCATTCATATTAGTATTTAATAATCATCCTGCCAATATAAAAAAATAGTAAACTAAATATTAAGGAACAAAATATTAGCTAGGTCTATTGCCTATTAAATTTTAATGGTCATGTGCTGCCCTGCACACTTGCACAGTTAGATTTTGGGGAGACCCCTTTAAAGTCTCCCCAGAGATGTGCCCTAACAGGCGTTGCACAGAGGGGGCTCCGGATTGCTCTTTTGAGAGGTAACGGTGTTCTTCTTTTCATGTGCAGATGGTGACTACCGGGGTGGTCCCACACTCCCTGGTTTTATCCTCAAAGGCCTGCAGGGTAATTGCGTAACACACTACTAGTAGCAATGGGTTTCATTTTGACAGTTCAACAACATTCATTGCGTCGTTATTTACGTTGTTGAGCAGACACATTTTTCGAACATGAGCAATGGATTAGCAATAATTATGCTTCAAAATGATTCAATTGAGAGTAATAGTGTGTTACGCAATTAGGGTGCAGGTGCCATTTGAAGGTATCCCCCGGGAAAAAAAAACAAAAAAGGTCTATTGCGTCATATGAAGATTTAGATAGGTAACAGTTTTGACTGTAGCACTGAAGGGTTAGAGGCACCTCCCAACTCTTTGCGAATTACGCACAGAGTGTGTCATCCAATTTCACCAAACGAGACTTATGAACAAATAAAATAAATGGTATCCGTCGCACTGAGATTTTCTTGGAATACTAGAGGGGATAGTTAATTTTATTGGTTTTGATGGTGCTTCTTATTTGAGTCCCCAGAAATATTTTAGTTTGGATTTTTTGAAAGCACATCTGACGATGACCTTACGACCTATGATTCAAGTGAAGTTTAGTTTCGTCTCTACTGCAAAGAACAATAACTCATTAATTATCTTTCCATTTGTTTTTCAGCCGCAGTTCCTCTATTCGGTCTTTAGCAGAAGTCAGTAGGCAGACTTTTGCTAGAAAGACAGGACCATAGTTATATGAAAGAAGTTACATTTCTATGGACAGGACCATTTATCCTTAGAATCTTTCCCCCAGATGACCGCCGGGCATCGTCGGTGATCCGCGGTTATAGAATAATGAATGACAACAAAGAACCTAGAAAAAAAAAAAAAGACAGTGGCACTTCAAGAGTGCCGACAGAAATGAAAACAAAACACAAACAGAATACTTTGCTTGCCATCACTCACTGACATATTGGATATAGGTACCTACAGTCAACAAAGGAGTTAAGTATACAGGAGCGTCGGATATTGTTGAAGTTTACTAAGAAACCGATGGATATTCTCGAATAAAATTTTAGTTTATTAATAGAAAACAAACAGCTCATTTATTAAATTAAATTTCAGTCCAGAACATCCATCGGTTTCTTAGTAACTCCTTTGTTGACTGTACATTAAAACCGAAAAGGTACATCCCGAGGACAGCCGAACACATGCGAAGCGGGTATTTTTTTAATCGTCTTATAAACAAACCACGCGCGGTGTCGCTTACGGTAACAGTGGCGCGAGTTCAATGGTTTTTTGAGATTTTTCCCATCTCAAAGAATGCCGAACGCGCCTAAAGAAGTTTTTACTTAAAAACTTTCCCTGTGGGGTCACACCGAGCCGCGTCCGTGTATGCCCACGCGCGCATCACGGAAACAAGACATTACAATTTTATTACCAGTAATCATCTTAAGTGTTATCAGCCTAATTGAATAATGCATCGGCATAGTGACCGCTGCCGGCTCTGTTTTGCTAAACAACGCTAAGTATCTAGATTGTTTCGGTTGGAATTTTATCTAGCGAAAACGTTGGCGGTTTTGATCGTGAGTACTTGACAGTTGAATCTTTAAAGTTGCAGTCAACAAGGATAATTTTTTTGTCTTACAATGTTCAACATATAATTAATAATCCAATCAGCATCGCAAGAGTTATCGAAGCGACCAATAAGAGCGATTAGTTAAAATTAGCCTCAGATTTAAGTGGCTGGACTAATTTTGGAAACAGAGTAGGTATCTGACTCAGTAAGTTATCATGGAGCTATCGTGTCATTTTGCACAAGGTCTGCTGCAATTCAGACAAATGGGTTGTACACAGTACACAGATAGCGATCTTGATCTTTTGAGACTTGCCATCTGCAGTAAAACCCATTAGATTGTCTCTTCTGTATCTTTGTCAGCCCCTAGCTAAAATATTTCAGACCAACTCGTGTGCACTTCGGCGACCAAATGCTAACTATAATCATATTATGATAAGATATAGCACTTGGGCGCCTATCATTAAATCCTTACTGCCTAAAATAGATAACACAATCTATGGGTTTCACATTGAACTTGCAACAGGTTTGATCATTTAAATTGGTAGGGCTAACGTGTTGCTGATCTTTTTTGCGTATTAAAATTATTTTAGATATGCTGAATGATAAATGGGAGTTCGGTAAAGAAAATAATAGTGACTGACTAAGATTTGGATATACTTTGCCGAAGAATGAATGTATATTTTTGGGATGCATGAAGAAGCCTCAGTAGCGCAGTTTGTTCCGCCAGTTGCTCAACAGAAACGAGCGCTCGGCGCATCCGGACAGTCACACCCAACACCTTTTTTGACTGGCCAATTCTTCCCTTGCGGTGGTAGGGCTAACGCCAACCTGGTTTGCACCCTCCCACCGGAGTCCGGCGTCAAGCAGCCTGCTGTGTTTCGTCGATGGGAGTTCCAGTTGCATCTTCTGGGTACGCTCGTTCCATCATAGACCTCATTCATCGCTTTCCATCAGGCGTGATCGAGGTCAAGAGCAATTCAGCAATAAAAAAAAGAATATATAAAATGGCGACAGTTATTTTTTGCTTTCAGCAAGCAACCCATAACCCAATTCAAACAGCAAATGATCAGATATTAGATTAGGTAATCAGACTTGGCAGGCTTTCCATAATTACCTAGCTTGTTGTTAAGTCACGACTTAACAATTTAGTTAGGTAATACACAGACAAACTGACCAGTATCTTGATCAAATTGCCGGATGATTTAGTTAGGTAATACACAGACAAACTGACCAGTATCTTGATCAAATTGCCGGATGTAATAACTAAGAGAGTGCAAGACGAGAGCCCCTCAAAGCAAATTGTTTTAACGATACATTTTAATAGTACCTAACCCCTTCAGAATCGGTTGGGTATTGTGTTACATAAGGGGTCCTGAATTCCTGATACTGAATATAGTTACTATCCTAGTAATAATGTACAGGAGCAGGGCAGGACTTCGATTAAGTCTCATAATTCTGTAACACATTTAGATAGAGCTATGCTAGTGGGCAAATAACAACAGCCGCACGCGTCGATCGCTCAGGTTAAGCTACCTTTGCCGCGGTCGGTCCGTGGATGGGTGACTATCTTTATATAACGACATCTCCGTGCTTCGGAAAGCACGTTAAGCCGATGTTCCCCAGCTGCCATCTTTGACAGTCGTTACGGGTCGTCAGGAGCCCGAAAGTCTGACAACCAGTCTCAGTCCAGTATCGTGTTACCCAGTAACTGGGTTGTGGAGGTCAGAAAGGCAGTCGCTCCTTATAGGTAATGTAGGTACTGGTACTCAGCTGCATCCGGTTAGACTGGAGGAAGCCGATCCCAACAGTGTTGGGAAAAGGCTAGGCAGGTACCTACTTAATGATTCAGATAATAGAGCAACCATTTTCCATTTCCATTTTCTGACTTATTTGGTAATCTATCAAAAAACATAGGGTACCTATACAGGGGCCACAGGGGGCAGGGGGGTAAATAATAACAGCCGCACAGGTCGATCGATTAGGTTAATCTACGCTTGCCGCGGTTGGTCTGTGGATGGGTGACCATCTTTACGTACCGTGACCCCTCCGTGCCTCGGAAAGCACGTTTTTCCCGGCTGTCATTCGTGGATCTTTGACAGTCGTTACGGGTAGTCAGAAGCCCGAAAGTCTGACAACCAGTCTTATCAAGGGGTATCGTATTATCCAGTAACTGGGTTGTGGAGGTCAGATAGGCAGTCACACACACACACATAATCAGCCTATAATGTTCCCACTGCTGGGACACAGGCCTCCTCTCGGTAAGAGGGAGTGGGCCGTAATCCACCACACGGGCCCAGTGCGGGTTGGCAGATGTCACATGTCTTCGAATTTTTGGTTCTAGGACATGCCGTTTTCCTCACGATGTTTTCCTTCACCGTTTTGAGAGCAGGCAGGTTTTGATAGGCAGTCGCTCCATGTAAAATACTGGTATTCAGCTGCATCCGGTTAGACTGGAAGCCGACCCCAACATAGTTGGGAAAAGGCAGGCAGATGGTGAATTATACAGGATGGCAGGTGCATTGACGCGCTAACTGTAACCATGAATTCAGCACATGATTCTAGACCCCCTAGCGTAAATTTTTCGTCGGTTATCAAAACAAAAGGGGGTTCAGAATCACGTATTAAATCCACCTCCACGGTAACGGGTTGCGCATCGATGATCCTGCCTAATATACAGGGTTATTGGTAAAACACCAGCAACCTCTTAAGAGGTCATTGTACTCATATCATTATGAACAACTTCTACTATGGCACCAAACCTGAAATCGCAAAAAAATAATCAGCTGTTTCCTACATTTATGTTCGTATAACTCGTCAAAATGTAGGGAACAGCTGATTTTTTTTTCGCGATTTCAGGTTTGGTTGGTTGTTCATAATGATGAGTACAATGACCTCTTAAGAGGTTGCTGGTGTTTTACCAATAACCCTGTATAGGTAAGTCACTTCCTCTCTCCTTAAACATCTTCATTATATTTTCTTTGCTCCTGTTTCATGTTTATTATTGTATGTATATATTTATTTAGATTAGTATAATATACTTTATGTATGAATTTATTGTATTATATAAATGGTACACCACAGACTACCTACAGTATTTGTCTGTCCTTCCCCTTTTTTTTTTTTTTTTTTAAATCCATCCAAAGGTTGTCTTTTAGCGATAAGACCGCCCAT
The DNA here is from genome assembly GCA_948474745.1 of Oligia latruncula. NCBI lineage: Eukaryota > Metazoa > Arthropoda > Insecta > Lepidoptera > Noctuidae > Oligia > Oligia latruncula. The sequence goes on from OX419686.1 coordinate 18,730,837, forward strand.
TGTGTCACCCTTTGTACAGTTTCTATAATTATGTCTGTAATTTATATGGTGTAAGTACATACTAAAGAGTATTCTATTCTATTCTATGCTCCGTGTTCCGGACGATATACATAAACTTCGACCAGATGTTCAGACCATGGAAATAAGCATTTTTAATTATGGACACATTAATGAATTCTTATTTTTTATTCCAACTAACCCGCACTGGGCCCGCGTGGTGGATTACGGCCCACTCCCTCTCATTGAGAGGAGGCCTGTGTCCCAGCAGTGGGAACATTATAGGCTGATGTCTTCTGTCTATTTTTAACCCCCGACGCAAAAACGACGGGGTGTTATAAGTTTGACATGTCTGTGTGTGTGTGTGTGTGTGTGTGTGTGTGTGTGTGTGTGTGTGTGTGTGTGTGTGTGTCTGTCTGTGGCATCGTAGCTCCCGAACGGATGAACCGATTTTGATTTAGTTTTTTTTGTTTGAAAGGTGTATTAGTCGGGAGTGTTCTTAGCTATGTTTGATGAAAATCGGTCCAAGATGGCCGCCGCTACAAAATGGCGGATAACATATTTTTTCACAATTCCCTCAATATGGGTATCAAATGAAAGGGCTTCAATAGTAGAATACTGTACACTATAACAAATTTCAAATCCAAGATGGCCGCCACAACAAAGTGGCGAATTACATTTTTTTTTCTCAACTCCCTCAATATGGATATCAAATGAAAGGGCTTGACTAGTAGAATACTATAAACCATTAAAAATTTCAAATCCAAGATGGCCGCCACCACAAAATAGCGAATTACATTTTTTTTTAACAACTCCTTCAATATAGGTATCAAATGCAAGGGCTTGACAAGTAGAATAATGTACACTATATTGAAAGGGAATGAGGAATATTAACTACCTAACGAAATGAAAACTAAAAACTTGAAAAATATAATTAAACAAAAAATCTGTTTAGTCTTAAAAATTATTCTTCAACTATAAATTAATCAATATTTTTTGACGTATAAAAAACCTGATTAAACACCAAATTACCAGAATCTTAAAACGGAAGAAAATAAAAGAAATGAAATACAAAAATTAAGGAGTCCCTACAAAAAGCATGAAATAAAAAATTAAATTAAAAATTTAAAAAACCCCCGACAAAAATAAAATTAAGGAATCCCTACAAAAAGCATGAAATAAAAAATAAATTTAAAAAAATCTTATGGAAGTCGGGGGACCTCAGAATCGAAGGTTTTCCACAGAACGGTCCCCCGACTTCCATAAGATTTTTTTAAATTTATTTTTTATTTCATGCTTTTTGTAGGGATTCCTTAATTTTATTTTTGTCGGGGGTTTTTTAAATTTTTAATTTAATTTTTTATTAATTTTCATACAAACTAAATACCTTGACGTAAATCACCCGATATGCATGTCGACGACGTATTTTCATTCATAAGATTTGGCGGGCTGGAACTTGTCAAAACTAAGTTAAGAGCCTTTCTTACTGCATAGCTCAATTAAATGTCATTAAATGAAATTACAAATATCTTTGTAACGAAGCCTTTTTAAGTAAGCCACCCGCCTACTTCCTCTGTTAGATTTAATTTATGAAAGCTATAGAAGCTTTTGACAAAGGTTATGGATAACGTGAGGAACACGGTGTTTAAGTTTCGATCAATAACTTTCGATCCAAATACTTACATTAAACATATGTAGGTATACGGTACGGGTCGAAAGTACCGTAAGCTGTAGACGATAGATATAAATTGCAGGATTGATAGATGCAAATTGCAGGCGTATGACGCAGGATTTACAATATAAGACCAATTTACTAATCCTAGACTACTCACTATGTCAATCATAATTTATATGTATAGTTTAAACTATTATTTTATTAAGGCTGGCCTCGGGGCTAGCTGGACCGAACCAACGCGAATGTATACGTACATCCGTGGTGGAGCGACTCAGACTGCCGGGCACTTCTTCTCTTGCAACCGAGCGGGCGGGCAGGTTGCGGATAGCCCAACTCCGGCTGCGGGACCGACTGCATACAGTCGATCTCGCACCCGGAGCATCTCGAAAGAGATCCCGGACAAGAGAAGTGCCCGAACACCAAGCCCCAGGTTTAGGGTAACCCATATACCTTACGTACGTACAAGGGTCTCCTAGCCGCCCTACTAGCTAGGCACCTATCACGAGTAACTATAAGAGAACCTGCACAACTTGAGTACACTGTGACAAAGCTGTCAGAGTACCTAACCGAAGCATACCATGTATGCTGCAATCTAAGGGCTCCACGTACCAACAGTGAAAGAAATCCTTGGTGGAACGCTGAGCTTAGTAAACTCAGAAGCACACTTCGGAGGCATTTTAACAGAGCCAAAAACACCAGACTCCCGGAAGACTGGGAACTATACAAAGAAACCCAATACATATACAAAAAGCAAATCAGAACCGCCAGAAGGACAGCATGACGGAAATTCTGTGAATCCATCGAAACCAATAATGAAGCCGCAAGAGTAAGGAAGATCTTATCAACAGATCAGGACCGAACCCTTGGCGCGCTGAAGAAACCCGACAACTCATACACACTAACAGACCATGAAACCAGCAAGGTCCTTCTCGAGACTCACTTCCCAGACTGCAAACTCCTAGAAGACAGGACCTGGGAAGATGTGCCAGATTGGACCCTAACGGAACAAGACTGGGCCAGTGCCCACAACCTAGTAACAGAAGACCGAGTTAAGTGGGCCATTAACACCTTCCAGCCATATAAGTCCGCAGGACTAGATGGCATTTTACCAGCCCTACTACAATGGGGCGTTGACCATATCACACCACGCCTGGTAGAAATCTATCGGGCCTGCATAGCACTCAGATACATACCCCTAGCCTGGCGCGAAGTGAAAGTCATCTTCATACCAAAACCGGGCAAGGCCGACTACACACAACCCAAGGCGTACAGACCCATAAGCCTCACATCCTTCCTACTAAAGACCCTGGAGAGGCTCTGTGATCGACACATCCGAGACGGACCTCTTCGGGCAAAACCACTCCACTCTACAGGAGCACACCCACACACAAGCAGAAAGCTGGTGGACGTCGTCACCAGGCTGCAGGCAGTCCAAAGAAGCCATGCCGTTATTGGATGGCAGGTTAACCAGGCGCTTACTACGACTGGACAGGGTGACGGGAAACCGTTGCGCATGTGCTCTTTGAGTGCACAGGCGTCACCCAGATAAGGACAGAAACCCTCGGGACACCCAGATCGTACACAGATGTTCTTAACAGACCAGGAAATTTGATCAGCTTCTGGAGGGAGGTGGGCTGGTTGGAATAACCACCGACGGCCGCCATGGCCCACGCACAATGGTCCACTGAAGGACTAAGTGCGGAAACCAAACCCATAACATAGAACAGAAGCGGCCCGCGCTAAGGAAGCGCGAAATTTTCTTACGTTTTTTGCAATTTGCAGGTCAACAAAATATGATTCGCGACCGCAATAAATATGTATTTACAGAATTCTAATAATTAAAATCATCAATACAACCATCTACGTTCATATTGATTATTATAATACACGTAGTAAAAATGAAATTGTGATATCTAAAGCAAGTAATTTCTTATAAACAGCATCCGTTTTTATAACAATTAAGTTGCCAAAGCCGGTTACAGAATTGGAACCGTGCACCTAGCTTCTGACGTTTCATAAGTGCCCATGTAGGTTTATGTGAAATAAAATATGATATTTCACGAAATAGTCTTATCAAACAGACGGATATTCGTGACCGTAACAAACATGACTTTGTACAGACATTTGACATTGACAGAATTATAGTAATCACACTAATATTATACTTAGAGGCGAAAGTTTGTGAGTGTGTGTGTGTTTATGTTTGTTACTTCTTCACGCTCAAACGACTGGACCAATTTTGATGTAATTTTGTATGGAGGTAGCTGACACCCTGGATTAACATATAGGCTTTTTATCCCGATATTCCCACGGGATCGACATTTACGCGGGTGAAACCGCGGGGCGCAGCGAGTCAGTAATACAACTCAACTGCTTGAGTAATAATTGGCCTCAAGTGTCGTGATTTCATGAAATACTAAACTTAGTTTAACTTAGTCTTATTCTTGTACATACCTACAAATTGTGATTAATAAATAAATTTGAAATAGGATAATAATATGAACTTAGAGAGTTGTGTTGATGATTTTTATGATTATAATTCTAGAAATAATTATTTGACCTGATACTGACCTCATGTAAATTGCAAAAAACGTAAGAAAATTTTAATTTCGCGGGCTAACCTGACGAAACACGTCGTGACAAATGCATCGGCTGTAGAGTTGTAGATAAACACTTCGCTAGGAGTAGGTTGTAACAGGTAAAATCGCATATCTGTTCCGCCTGTTCCTGTTCCACGTTATTAACAGTTCCAAAAACCTGTTACAAAACAACAGGCTATTATTTCATACTATATGGGAACAAACTTTTGTGTGTTCTCTGTTACCACAGCTGATACAAGTAGGTAGGTACTTCTCTTTCTAACTAAGGCGTAGACAGAGTAATCTAGTTACACCTATGCAAGAAAAGGAAAGAGCTTGTGACGGACGATTTATCAGAGTGTCACAGTGTATCAGTAACATTTTTTATCTTATTCTACAAAGGTAACTGTCTTATGAATGAATAGAAAAAAGCTTGTGACTGGATGGATTTCTCGTCGTGGAACAGAAGCTGTTTTTTCAGTTTGTTTGTCACTGTTACGGCTTACAGCACAGTAAAGATATGAACAGTACGGTACCCCTAAGCGGTACCGTAGGGGTACCGTAGATACTATCGCTAGGGGTACCGTAGATGCGCGCGTCTGTGTGAGTGTGCCGTTTCAAACGTTAGTAGTCTGTTATCTTGTGATACTTGTTATATTTAGCTGTTACGATCTATACGCCCGGCCTCACTTCTACACTTCGCCTCATAGTCATACCAGTCATACCAATACCCATTGACCTTTATATTACTATACCTCTGCATATTCACCTTGATAGACTCATCCTGTCTTTAACAAATGGTAGCCGCGTCATGTCGGAGACAGATTACAAATGGCTTTACTTAATTAACTAATTATTACTTTTATCTCGGGTATTATGCGGGATGCTTTAATTATTGTAATTATCAAAAGCTTTTAATTTGATCTGATTTGACACGCTACTTCGGTATAATTTTTACCCGACTACAACTAGGAGGGTGATGTTTTTTAGATTTTACAATAAAATCGAGTACATGTAGGTACCTATAAACATCCGAATCGAGAACCTCTTCCTTTTTTGAAGTCGGTTAAAAATATAATTAAATGTGCTATGGCAGCACTATCACCTGCTAAAGGCATAATAAGAATTTAGATGGCATTATAACTGTACCAAACAAAAGCGCGCAGTCGCGCACAAATGTTATGCCAGAAGAAGAATGCTTGACAAGAGTACAATGTTGTAAAGTAACAGACAGCTACGCGTTCTAGTTTACAATCTTCTCAATAGATGGCGTTTACCATTTACGTCACGTTTCTGAATCGCGGTGACAAGATTCTCCGTGGTTGAACGACCCTCGCTAAATTCTGTAAAGAATTCATACTTACCTGGCATAGGGGATACCGTGATCAATAAGGCGGTTCCCCCAGGGCGAGGCCTTCCCATTGCACTGCGGTTGGGTTGACCCCTGCGATTATCCCTAATGTGGATAACTCGGATGCGTAATTTTTGATAGTGGGGACTGCGTACGCGCCGTCCCCTCAGGATTATGAGTGTAAATATTAGTCTATGGTAAATATAGGCTAGGCTTCTCATCGTTGCTTCGACGAAGGCAGCGTGCTGCAAAGAGTATAATAATAATACGGGAGGTGTGCGGTGAACCGGCACCGAGCATTGTGGTGAGTGAGGGTAATTGTACTGGTTGCCATGTCGCAGTTTTAAATTAGAAGAATTTATTACCCTCCGTATCGAAGTCCTAAAAGCAAAATCTATTAGCAAAACGACTTATTAGATTAGATTTTTTTTAAGTGTAGGTATATAATCTCGAAGAAAAACATAACAATATTTCTTTAAAAAAATCCATATTTATGCGTGCGACGACTGTACCATTTCCGTTCTTTTGTTTTTAGGACCATTTGCTAAAGATAGTGTCGTTTTGCTAATTATAACTTTGCTTTTATGAGTTTAAATGTTTGTAAATGCACCCACAATACAGGAGAAATTCCTAGTGTGGGGAAAAGTTTATAAAAAAAAAATAACTATACCCTAAGTACTTATTTATTACATCAATTACTTATTTATTTTATGACTTTTTGATACGGAGGGGAAAATTAAATGTAATTGGACTTCTGAGTTGCATTCATGCTTTAAATTTTTAAACTATAAGACAGCAGAATACGCTGCGGTGTGTTGATAGGTGAATTTCAAGTGTCACTCATAATCATTAATCAGTATATCTAGCGATAAGCGACCCGCCCCTTTTTTTTTTTTTTTTTTTGCGGATGGGTAGTCATCAAATGACCCCTCCCGCTCTGGGTGGAGCGGAAGGGAGTGTCAGACTCTTACTGACTAAAACCCACCCGTGTTCCTTCCTTAGCCCTTTATGTTCCGGGCCAGCGGTAACCCTTTCGGACAATCCCGCTGACCCGGCAGGCTTCGGCCCTATGGGGCCCCTCCTCGATGCTGACATCTCTTTGAGGCGCGCGTGGAACACGTACGCGCCGTCCGGCACGGGCCTGGTCCTGATCGGACGGTGAGCTACCCATTACTCTCCGCCCGCAGGCCCGCGCCTACGGTGGCCGGAAGTCGTCGCGCGGCTCCCGACGCCCGGAGCGTCTCCCGCGGCGGCTGGGACGGGAGGCTATCTCCCTGAGCCGTCCCGCCACCTCCTTCGCTAGCATGACTGCTTCGCAGAAGGAGGTGATTGCCTCCCACTCCCTCTCACCCCGGACCATGGCTTGCACCAGGGCCGGGCGCGAGAGGTTGCCGCCGCAGCGACCCGTCCCTGCGGTGCTATTCTGTAGTGAAGTGAGCTGTCAATAGTGTCAATTCCTAGCAAAAACAAACTCACTTCACCTAAGTTTTCACGGTGACATTTTTACAGAATCGACCGGCTGCTTGACACGTGTGCAATGTAATGTGTATGTACTAATATGTTTAACAAAACATGTCAAAACATCGAGATTTCTTGTGCTATAAAATGCTAAATATAATAAATGTATTAAATAAATATGTACACAAGGCTTCCGGAACAAAATCTCTAAAATAATGATGTTGAAAAATGCAAGTGTCTACAAAATACCATCTCTGCATTTAATGCTACCAACGCCACCTATTGGCAAGGTTGTGAACTAGACTTAGAGCAAAACAAGTGCCAGTTCACATGCTCGTTTGTTTTCTATTCGGGAGACTTACAGTACAGCTAACTTATACAGTGTTCTCAAACAATATGAAATTGAAGGCCATGGAGGTGGACCAAGTCCCAGTTAATGAAAAACAGAAAATTGTGGAGCCTATTGTAGAAGAACCTCATTATAATTAAGTACTGATATTAGGTATTACTTTATGTATTTATTATTCTTAAGTGTTCAAATAGATACGACACCCTATTAACCAATGTTATTAGAAATGTTATAATTTTAATTCTAATGAATTAATGTGTTGTACTGTTTTTTTGTTTAAAAATTTGTATGCTAGTCCATTCCATGGTAAGATCATAACTTTATTAATTGGATCTTAATGTACCATGTTTTAAATCAAATAAATATCTAATAAATTAAATCACATGTCTTTATCAAATTACAATCCTTAATACTTTTTAAATTCAATTCTTAATTTTTCTAAAATCGCCTATAAAAAAAATGTTTGAGGGACTACGCGCGGCTACGAGGGTCTACGCGTGGCTACGAGAGCCTACGCGCTATGAGGGCCTACGCGTGGCTACGAGAGTCTACACGCGGCTACGAGAGCCTACGCGAGTCTAGCGGGGACTAAAGGTAAGCGTCCACAGTTTCGCATCGGACGCATCGCAAGTAACGGATTTTAGTTTGCCTTGTATAAAAACTCATACAACAGCGTCCACTGATCCGCACCGTACGGACCGCTCATCGGCAATGCCTACATGCGATGCGTACCGATGACGTCATACGGAATGCCGATCAGTGGACGCGCCCCATCTCGCTTTCTTCCATTCTCACAAACACTTTCCGTACGTACGATCACTACAAAAATCCGAAGGAAGGTGGCATCGGCAATCCGATTGCTGATACTCGCGTCGGCAATCCGATCGCTGCCGATATAGTGGACGCAGTCTAATTAATCCGTTTGATGCGATGCGTCCGATACGTGCGATGCGGGCCTGTGGACGCTTACCTTTAGACAACGGTTTGCGCTGCAATGGGCGTAGGCTACGCGCCCGTCGCCGCGTCGCAGCGCAAACCAAAACCTATGCGACCAAGTAACTAAGTATTCCGTAATCTGACACATGGCTACATAATTACAAATCTTAAAGCGCGGTCACTGTCGGACTGCATAGAAAAGAAGGAGAACCGCGATGACACAAGGCCGGTAATTTATTGCAAAATATGAAGCAATTATTTAATTACAAAAAAACCTATTGTTCGGACTAAAAAATTAAAACACTAGTATTTTAGTATGTTGCTTGTAAAATAATCTGACAAAAAATCAGAATGATTGTATGTTTATATTAGTATATTGTTTTTATTGTAAAAATAAAGTTTTTAGAGGTATCTTCATGATTTTTTTCTATCGTATCAAATTAGTTGTATTATGTTTTCAACAAACTATCTACCTATCCTGAAGAATATCATATATTTTTATCTGATTTTGTTTACTGTAGTCGATCTTAAACTTTTATTGTTTCTAAAACTTCCGTTTTCTGTTTAGGTCCTGTAAGCCCCTTAGTAAGCCAGCTCTCTGGCCACGCAAATAGTTGACCAACTCCTTGGCGGCATCCCTAGATAATTAATGAGAACTCTGACTCCATGGTCTTAGTGTTTCAACCCCAATCGGCTCAAGCTTGGCTCAAGCATGTAAAGAACTCCAAATAATCTTTGTACTGTTTGACGGTTTTTGGTGGGTAAAATGAGGTCATTCCGTCTGGCGGCTTCCCACGTCGTCGCGTGCCAAGCCATTGCATGGGTTCGAAAACAGCTGGCACCTCCACCACCCACCAGCTGGTCATGTTAGGTAATGATTTATTTACCTTACCTGCTCAATAAAATAGATTTCACTGTTTTCGATCATAATGGTGACTACCTACAATTAAAAAACAATATTAGATATTTTAACTAATGTTCCAAGGTCTTGCGCAAGGTTGTAAAATTAATGTATTGTGTCATCGTCGGGAGGGAAGCGTGAGGGAGGGGGGGGAGCATTGCTAGGTATTAGCCGCTAACTTGTTCTCGCTCGCTCAGTGTCGTTCCGAAGTTCACTGAGAACAGTCACTATGTATCGATTGAAATCGAAATCAATAGCTAGACGCAAATTTTCGAAGGAAGAACGCGAGTTCTGTGTAGAGCAATATTATTTGAATCGTGAGAGTGTCAATGCTGCTAAGCGCTGTTATTGGGAAAAGTTCCGTGATCGCAATGGGAGCAACCGGGACAAGTGTCCGACTTCAGACCAAGTTAGGAACTGGGTGATAGAAGAAGAGAAGAAAAGAGCAAGTAGTTTGATTCAACCGCTACCCGAACAGCCGAAGATATCAGGTAAGGATATCAAACAGCAAGCTTCCGTGTAGGCTCAATGTCAGCCAGATTTATTAAGCACGATCTACACGGTTTAAAACGGTGGTTTCAAACCTAAGTTTAAAACAGTGTAGACAGTGCAGTGGTTTGAAACCAAATTCGTATGACCTTTAAACTTCCTTGGTAGAAAGGCCTGCGATACAAACCAGTGGCAGAAGAAAATGTTGGTTTTAAACCGTGTAGCAGGCATCTCGCAACAACAACAACTTCAAGGTCACCTTGGTTTGTAGACTGGTTTCAAACCGTGTAGATCGTGTTATGCGCAGACGTTCGGCTGAATGCAGAATTTCCCATTGCGCAATCTAGTGTCAAATGATAAATGATTTTATTTCTATTAAGTTTGTACAGCCACTTTTACACGTCAATCATATATATTTTACTAGCAGCGATCCACGGTTTTACCTGCATAAGTGTCGATCCCGTGGGAATATCGGGATAAAAACTCCTATGTCCTTTCCCGGGACTCAAACTATCTCTACTTATACCAAATTTCATCTAAATCGGTTCAGCGGTTTAAGCGTGAGGAGGTAACAGACAAACAGACAGACACACTTTCGCATTTATAATACTTATTAGTATGGATTTCGTAATTTGAAATCGAATGGTTGATGGACAATTACACGATTCAATTACTTAGTACAGGAGTTGAAACCTACTGAAATCCTTTGTCGAGACAATGTTCAGTTGCTTTATAGATACCTATAATTAAAGTGGCTTCGCCGTAACTTTGATTTATTACGCTATTATGGGCCTTGGTATTTTGTACCTTGATTGACGTTGCTCAATTTAAAGACATATTTGGTGTTCGAATACAAATCAGGAGCTGGCTGCTGTGGGCAATCGCACTTCGGCTTAAACTGACAACATTCATATTTTTCTCCAGACCAGCTAAATCGCACACACTGGGGCAAGAAGACGGGAGAAACCTACAACATCTGTATGGAGACTATAGATACCGGACTGCAGCATCAGGTGCTCAAATGTAATGCATCATACACATTACTAGTCAGTTGCTTAAATATCGATAAGACACTAATAAACAATTATATATTCTACAGGGGAGAAACGGGGCTATGACGCACCATGGCCACGAACACGACCACGTCCAGAAAATGAAGATCCTAATTGTAGTTACTATTATAATTATAGAAACCCGGCCGAAGAGGAACAGAAAGCTGCTAAAAGTAAATATATTTTAACTTAATAAGCCCTTCGGTTAAAAAAAACCTTTAATAGTAAGTACCAACAAGTACAAGACTACAATTACTGTCTTTTTGCGCAATGAATTCCAAAATATCTAGCACAAAGTATTTATTAAAATCATTGCTAAAAAGACAGTCTGAAATTCTGAATGTTAGTAAATACATAGATTGTGATGATTAGTCATCCGACGATTTTTCTTAGCGTCATTCATGACTCATGCATGAATGACGCTAAGAAAAAGCCCCGTAAATGTATTGCGCCTGGCCTGTGTTAATATGGTGTAATATCAAGTACTATTGTGCAATATCACGTATTGGTTACTTTTGCTGTTCGTTATTGGTTAGTATTGATGATCGTTTTGGTGGTGATTATATTGCGCAATCTTACTGTAGATCCAGTGATCAATGAGCAAGGTTTATCTTCTTAAGATCACGTGGTTTTAAATAAATAAACATGATTTTTATTATTAACCGACTTCAAAAAGGAGGAGGTTCTCAATTCGTCGGAACCTTATTATTTTTTTTTTTTTTTTTTTTTTTATTTATGTTCCCCGATTACTCGGAGACGGCTAGACCGATTTCAAAAGTTATTTTTTTTGTTTGAAAGGGTATACTTTCCAGGTGGTCCCATGGTCATCAGGTCAGGATCTGATGATGGGATCCTGGAGAAATCGAAGGAACTCTTCAAGTATTATAGGCACACCTATAGCGATTTGGGTATTTTTCATAGTAACTCGTGCATTTGCTCTCGGAAAGCGAAAGCATCATTTGGTGAAGTAGAACTGATGATGAAGACCACAGATGGCCACCGGAACTACTCAATAATAAGTATTTCCCGGTTTGCGATTCGATTACTTACTTTAATACGGTTGCTAAGCAAGTTATGCTCGTCACAATGCGAATGGTAAAATGGAGCTGATGGTGGAATACCAGGAGAACTCTTCAACAATTAACGTCCCTGCATCTGGAAAAGCAATATTTTGTAAAAGGCGATGAGCAAGTTGGCATTAGGCTTGTAACTTAGATACATTATAAACAGACACACTAAAAAGCGAGAAATAAAAACTTTTTAACAAAAAAAAACCGACTTCCAAAAAAACACTACAAAGTGAAAAATAACTTTTATTTCGGAAGTCGGTGGCAAAAAACTAAAATACAGATCCAAAGACACCGACTTCCGAAATAATAGTACATTATGATACATGTGTGCTATGTTGATCATTATGCACGAGGCGATATTATCGCGCGAGCCGCAGGCGAGAGCGATAAGAAAGCCGAGTGTATATTGATTAATGCACACACGTTTCATATGACGTTTTTCAACACACTTGCGAGGAAAAAAAACAGACTTGTATTGTTAAATATTAACTTGTATGGAAAATGGCGCGCTGGTTTTGTTTTCCCGCGCGCCGTGCCAGCCAGCACTAGCGATGCGCGCGCAACATTGACTCATTTTAAATATATTAATCTATGGCACAGACAAAACCGCTTAACAGCCTATAGAAAAAATATAATAAACACAAACCTAAAAATTGCAAAAAACCTAAGAATTTCGCGGTCTACCACTGCGCATTCACCTTAAATTGTCTGTGGTCCCCTGCGAGTTCATTTTGCGACCAAGGACAATACAGACTACACACATCAAAAGTGTCTAGGGATCAACATATATTTTTGCAATAACTTTTCTCCTGATTGATATTAATTAAAATTTTCTTTAAGGATTCATCAAATAAAGTGTTTTCGTTTGTCACAGTAACGATAAACCAAGTCACCTTTGCATTAATAAAGAAATTTGCCATTTTCCTAATAAAGGGATTTTTGACATTTGAACCACTAACACAAAAGTTCGAAAAAAAGACTGAAATAACAGTTTTCTTTAAAATTTTATTGGGTAACTTAAACAATTAATAATCCGTGTTTCTACCGCGAACACTAACAACACAAGAACATCGGTTTGGCATACTCAAAATGAGTTCATCCAAATCACGCTGTGGAATGGCCGCCCATGTTCGTTGCAACAACAAAAAAAGGTCTTCTTGCGACTGGATACCCTCCATATTCGGCAGAGCTCTTCTCTGTAGCATATCCCATGCATGCTCAATCGGGTTCAAGTCTGGCGACTGAGCAGGCCAGGGCAGGACATTGATGTTAGCTGCGGCGAGAGTCTGTCTTACAACTCTTGCGGTGTGCGGTCGTGCATTATCATGCATTAACTGAAATAAGGGACCGATTTGCACTTGTAGAGGAACGATGACGTCTGATACAATCGTCTCAGCATAAATTTGAGCGTTGAGGTTGCCTCTGATCCAAATCAACTCAGTTCTTCCGCCGATCCAAATACCCGCCCATACCATGATGGTTCCACCACTATAAGGATGGACTTCCTGGCAGGATTTTAATCGCTGTTGGCGTCCAGGGGTTCTCCAGTGTCGTATACGTCTTGTATCCGGTCTCATACCAAAACGAGACTCATCAGAAAAGCACACGAAACGCCATTGTTCTTCTGCCCAATTTCTGTGTTCAAGAGCCCATTGATATCGAATCCTACGATTGTGCATTGCTATAGGTGGTACCCGTAGCGGTCTTCGGGAATGAAGGTTCACTTCATGCAAGCGGTTTCTGACTGTTTGGTCGCTAATTAAGTTCCCTGAAGAGTGATGAAGCCTCACGGCTAACATCATGGCGGTTATTGTTGGAGCTCTTCGAGTTAAGATTTGAATGTATCGGTCTTGTCTCCGTGTGGTGCAGCGATACCGTCCTCCATGGCGCTCAGCCACGGTACCAGTGCTTCGGTAACGTGTCCAAAGTCGACTGATAACACTCTGACTTGTATTCAGAGCTAAAGCCACAGTACGTTGCCGGGAACCAGCTTCTATCATTCCCACGGCTCTGAGCATTTCTTCCCTGCTTAAATGACGTCGCCGCTCCATAATAACGTTGGTTTTAATCAGTAGTAGGGAAACAGTAGCACTAATAATGTCTTCAATGCGTTGTATGTTTTTATAGGGAAAATATTGACAGCTGATTTTCATCTTTTACTCGAATTTGATTCACAGTTCCTGATTCAAATTATGAAATGCACCAAAAAGGATCCATATAAACTTATAAAATCATAAATTTATTACAAAGCCACATCTCAATCTCAAGAAATCCGCATAAAAATGCTTGATCCCTAGACACTTTTGATGTGTGTATTTAAAAAAAATTGAAATATAGCCCGCGGATTTTTTTCTTTTGGCATGAAGTCTCTTTGGGCGCTTTCCGAATTAGCCATGAATTAGCTATAATCGCTCACATCACAGCGCTTACATCATCTCACATGCGTTCCGATTTAGATATTACGATTATGACTGCTGAGAGCTGGCAACAATTCGAACTCTCGTGAACGCGCTCACAGTGCTTACACAATGTAAAAAAGATATTATTACAGTATTTCTTTGTATAAACACCACATTTCTTCTTCAGTTCTTCTTCTTTGGTTAGGTGGCGACTGTCAGCCAGAAGCACAATTTCAAAAATGCCACGTTAGTTTAATTTAAAGATGATGCAACTCAAAACAAAACACACACTGACACAGCCTCATACACACACTGTCATTTTTGACAGCGCTCACGGTGATATTATTCTAGGGCATGGTCAGCATTATCGCAAGATGGCGAATGTCATGACGTCATCTATGACGATTCACGGGACATCGTTATCGTTATCGCGCTCACGCTAATTCGGTTATTTCCCAATTCGGAACACATCGATTATTTCCCAATTCGGAACGCAGGGTTTGATGAGATTAAAAAAGCGCGCGTCTCCGACTAGTAAATAGTTACCTATCTGTGGTATTACAGAACATGTGGATTAAAGTAAAGAAAAAGCACGCGTTCGTAATACACTCCATTATGGACCTAAAAGCGGTTCAATAAGAGCCACTTTACGAGCAAGTGTGTTGAAAAAGTTATTTTTCACTTTGTAGTGTTTTTTTGGAAGTCGGTTTTTTTTTTGTTAAAAAGTTTTTCTATAATTTAATCTATACGGTTGATAATAATGCGTATAAGTATTTTTAATGCTCCTTAATGCTTGTACGCATTATGTATTTGCCTATGAACACAAAATGTGACGGGCTGATGGCCATGTCGTTGACCTAGGAAGGAAAGGGCGTCTACCACGTGCCCTCCTGTACCCGCAACCACGGCGGAATAGAAAAAACCGCAACTCATGTATATTGACCGACATCTAGTCGAATTCATTCACACGCAATGACGACTCACGAATAGCGTAAATATCAGTGACGTCATCTTGAGGAGAAAAGCTTGAGCTCATGGTTCTTTAGTTTGTTTCAATGCAATGACGATAACAGGATCATTATGTCATCGGATGTTTAACCCCCGACGCAAAAACGACGGGGTGTTCTATGTTTGACACATTTTATTATTATTTTGTGTCCGGGGTTTTTTAATTTAATTTCTAATTTTTTTGACTGTGTGTGCGTCGTTATCTTTGGAGTGATCGTATCATATCGACTATTAAGCAAGTGTTTATTTACGTAATACTAATCATATTTCATTTTCTATAGAACAAGTCCTCAAAGAGAAATTTGAAGAGAAGGTCCTAGAATTAGTAGAGTCGCTGAACGCTCGCGGTCACGCAGCACGCACGAGCGCATTTGTTTCACTCCGCGCGGAATTACAGCGACAAGCGCTTGATGGCTTCTTGTCCGCACACCGCGACACGCTGGCCGACCATGTGTCGCGCGCACTACGACGCGGCAAGGATGGAGAGAGGAAGGCAGCTGCTGCTGTTGCGCCATTGCTGGCCGTTCAGGTGATTATCATGATCTGACTAGATTCATTAACGGTCATCTTGGCAGCAGGTTTGCACAAATAATTTCCTGACTTCGGTATACTTTACTTCGGTCTCAACTTTCGAACCAGTTCTCTCTTCGCGCTTCCATCTGGCTATGACAGCGATCCTTAAAGTGATAATTTGCTTATACTTAATATGTTACCTACAGATCGGCGAGGAAGGATTAGAGGAGTTCGTGCGCGCGGTGCGGCCCGCGCTCGCCGCCACCGCCACTGACAAGTCTGCATCACTCGACACACGAACTGAGGTAAACATCACTACACAGGCACACTGTATACCTTGGAGCACTTTACATCGAATGACATGTTCAGGTCTCTCTTTATGAACCAACTAGCTGACCCGACAGACGTTGTCCTGTTGAATTCGAACAGGAATTAATAGTAAAAAAATATTATTTGATGCCCCAAATACTTAACGACTGCCCTTGCGATTTATTTATCGACATCGACACTTTGCCCAATCGCAGAATTCCTTGAAAGTTTACAAGGTGGTGTTTCATTAATTTGCATGTTCAACGGCCACTTGAGTGTGGAATGAGCTGTTCGACCGCCCTCAAACAACGTAGCTGCAATACCTGATGAAGCAAGTGCAAGTGCAATTACATTTTGCGATCGAACCTTCTACAAAGTATTAGAATACTTAAAAAAAAAAGATGGATGAAATCGGTAAAGTCGTTCTCAAGTTATGGCGTGACCACGGGAAACAGGGATTCATTTTTATATATACAAGGTGTTGTTGAATTAACCCAAAACCATAGATAAGATAAAACAATTGATAGATAAAATCACGTGTTTTTAAAATGTCGTTGACGTGTTCTGTATGTTTCAGTGCTGCTCATCGCTGGCCGTGTTGAGCTACTTGATGGAGGATGATCTCACTGAGACCTTAGAGGTCATGCGCATCTATGAGACCATCTTCAGCGGCAGCTATCTGAAGGTAAACTATGAGTATACATGCAATCTTCTCTGCATGAAGTGTGTAGGTAAAAGAGAATTTCTCGTACCGCGGTAAAATTATTAGCCTCTTGGCAAGACGGCCGCAATGAGAACTGTCCAATCAGATCAAGAGGATAACGATTATGAGTTCCCAAACTAATAAACTTTTCTTCGCCCAGGATGACGGTAGCGTGAAGGTGTCGCGCGCTGCCGTGGAGGAGGGCGCGTGGCACGCCGCCGCACTGGACGGCTGGGCACTGCTGTTGTCGCTGTTGTCGCCCAACCACGCGCTGTCGCTGCTCAACAACCAGGCGCCCAGCTTTGCCAGGCTTGGGGAGTTGTTGGAGGCTGTGTCCCTTGAGGTAACTTACCTCAGTTTTATTTTACACCAGACAACTATAATCTAAGGGCTCTTTTAGTTTAGGCGTTTAATGGTTTTGTAAACGTATTTTTTTCAATCCCCAGGTCCGCATGGCAGCAGGCGGCGCGCTCGCCATCGCGTACGAGACAGTGACAGACGACGACAGCTCAGAAAACCCGCTCACAGCGCACGTGGACTTACTACTGCCGCGACTCACCGAGTTAGCGCGAGACTCGAACAAGTTCCGCGCCAAGAGAGACCTCAAGATACAGCGAGCCACCTTCAGGGATATCCTCAAGTACTTCGAGGTGCGTTGCATATAATATAATATTATTATGTAGGTTATTAGCCAGGGCATGACAGACGGCGACCACTTAGACAACCGCTGGCATAAATCATGTAGACTCATCTGAGTGCTTAGATACACATCATAAAGTAGCCGTAACAATTTAATTTAACGCCAAAATGATTCATCTTCCAGGAAGGTGAAGCGCCCTGCATATCAGCCCACATCGGCTCTCAGAGCGCGTCGTGGTGCCACTGGTCGGGCGGCGCGGCGTACGCGGCGCTGGCGGGGGCACTCGGCGGGGCGCTGCAAGTGTTGGCGCTGCGCGCCGTGCGCCTGCGCGCTGCGCTGGCGCTGTCAGACGAGCCGCTCACTGAGGTGTGGGAACTGATGAAAGAGACACGTGTATGTACAAAAATATTATTTGCAACTTATCGTTATTCTGTCTCAATCTGACACGAGCGCAGAGTCGTAATCAATGGAACGATTCAGAAGGTCAAGTTAGGTTAGCAGGGGCCCACAGCCGCAGAGTCTGCTGAAGAGAACGCCATCAGCGTCCCAGAGGTGACAGAGGCAGAGATGGGGGCAGCCGTGATGCGGCTCCGGGCCAAGAACGTGGCTCCGGGGCCCGACGGGATCCACGGCTGCGTGTTAGCCCTCGCTCTGAAGGAGCTTGAGCCCCAACTGAGAGGACTCTACACAGCGTGCCTTGAGCAGGGCCAGTTTCCCACTTTGTGGAAATCTGGTCGTCTGGTCCTGCTCAGGAAGCCGGGGCGCCCCGCGGACTCGCCGTCCGCGTATCGGCCCATAGTGCTGCTAGACGAGGTGGGTAAGCTGTTTGAGCGGATAATCGCAGCCCGCCTCGTCAGCCACTTGTGCGGAGAGGGGCCGGACCTGGACGGCAGCCAGTTCGGTTTTCGGCACGGGCGCTCCACCATTCACGCTGTGTCGCGGGTGAGAGTCCTGGCGGAGGAAGCGGTGGCCCGGGGCGAGGTGTTATTGACGGTGTCCTTGGACATCTCCAACGCCTTCAACACCCTGCCCTGGAGTTGTATTCGGGAGGCACTGAGGTATCATCGGGTGCCTCCCTACCTCCGCCGCATTGTTGGGGCTTATCTGTCGGAGAGGAGTGTCACCTACATGGGACGCGATGGCGAACACCAGCACCGCGTGTCGTGCGGTGTTCCACAGGGCTCGGTCGTAGGCCCGCCCCTGTGGAACATCGGGTACGACTGGGTGCTGAGGGGTGAGCTCCAACCGGGCGTGGACCTGACGTGTTATGCCGATGACACGCTGGTCACTGCCCGGGGGAGCTCGCACAGGGAGGCAGCGTTGCTAGTGGCGGATGCGGTGTCACAGGTGGTGAGCCGCATACGTCGCCTGGGCCTGGAGGTGGCCCTCAACAAGTCGGAGGCCATGGTGTTTCATGGCCCCCGGCGGGCGCCGCCGCCCGGCTCACACATCGTGGTCGGGGGGGCTCGGATCGCTGTCGAGTCTACCATGAAGTTGAAGTGTATCCCTATGGGTAGGTTGCAGATGGAAACAACTGTTCACTCCAAGGTTCCTTTTATTAATAATCCAATTATTACATACAAATCGTATTGCTAACTTATATTACTTAGTTACTAGAATAACAATGCTTTGTTTGCGAAACGTGACATGTTACTGGACCGACGACTGTCTTAATGGGGATCAGCAAAGGCATGTCCTTACATCTCCCCCGAAAAGTATCGACAAGCCCTTCCCCCGTTAAGGAGAAAAAAAAAAAAAAAAAAAAAATAAGAGAAAGGTACAATAATATGTCACGGTATAATTTTTTTTTTTCATTATACAATAGTAAAACTTACAATAGCCTATGTATATTAATATATTTTTTTTTATAATAATAATAAACAAAGTATACTATTTATGATAGAATTAATAGTTTTTAAACTATCAGAACTTAGCTCAGAATTTGCAATTTTAGTCTGCACTTCGAGCAAAATAGACTCTAACTTGCAATGTTCCGTTTGAGCTAATAAAACTTTTTGTTTTGCTGTATCGGATGTCTGTCTCCGTACAGGGCCGATTTTTATAAGATAATCCTTAATTTCTTCCAACTTGCTTGATATGGATAGCAGCTCTTTTAAAGGCATTACAATTTCTCATATTTAGTGAGTTTACATTATACCGTATCTAAATTTAGACTATACCTAGGTTACTTATGTAGCGATGCTTATAATTAAATGAAATAAAGAAACCTGATTCGACATGGCGACTCGGTGGCGACGGGTACTGGAACCGCAATAATTTTCCCACGATATCGATGGCTTCTGGTGACGGTTCAGCTGGATATGGTGCTGGTTTTGGGCCGGGCTATACCCTGGACTCCGTGGGCCGGGTAAATCCCTGGACTCCGCTGCTACTGGGCCGGGTAAATCCCTGGACTCCGCTGCTACTGGGCCGGGTTAATCCCTGGACTCCGCTGCTACTGGGCCGGGTTAATCCCTGGACTCCTCGTTCTAAACTGCTGATGTTGCTTGAGGTTGGGAGACAACACTAAAAGTACTGGCGTTGAGTTCTCTTCTCAAGAGTTTTACTGCGCTCTTTTGGCACTTTTTGGCGATGAAATATAGTGCTCCGACAAGTAAAACGGTCAGTATTATAATCAAAAGTATTTTCTCAATACTGATCAGTTGTCCAAAGTTTTGACTGGTGCTGGCATTGGCTTCTCCGTTTGCATTTTGAGCTATTACTACTTCTTCTTTTGAATAAGTTTTTCCCATCTTCTTTCTTGATATTTCTTTGGTGCTTCTTTCTTGAATTACTTGCTTGAGTTCGTTTTAATTTTTGGTTGTCATTTCTTCAATAGGCTATTTGACTGGTTTCTGATAAACATCTCAGATTATTTAATGGTGTCTAACGAGCCCACAAAAACCTATTACTTCAAATTGCATAATGTATTTCTTTTAGAAAATAGTAAATAAAAATGTACTGTTTAAATAAGCCGCCAAAACGCTATCTTTAACAATATGGCGTCATGACGTCAAAATACACGTAAACAAACGTTGAAACGGTCGAGATACTAGACAAAAGTCATCTGTTCTGTCAACGATAGACAGAAATTGACTATATCATGACGTCATCATAAGTTCAGCTAATCCAGACCGTTTTCGATTACGTGGCGCCAGATTTAAAAAGATGAAGTTTTTTCGGGATTTTTTAAATAAATAATACATTGTTTTGTAGTAAAATTAATGCAAATCGATTTTAAAAGCGATAATCTATACGAGTGTCAATAATTATGACCTTATTTTTTACATTGTCAAATAGCCTATTGTTCTTTTTAGGCAGGGTCGCCATGAAGTGTATCCCTATGGGTAGGTTGCAGATGGAAACAACTGTTCACTCCAAGGTTCCTTTTATTAATAATCCAATTATTACATACAAATCGTATTGCTAACTTATATTACTTAGTTACTAGAATAACAATGCTTTGTTTGCGAAACGTGACATGTTACTGGACCGACGACTGTCTTAATGGGGATCAGCAAAGGCATGTCCTTACAAAGTACCTGGGATTGGTGCTCGACAGCCGGTGGGATTTCGGCCCCCACTTCCGGCGGCTGGCGCCCAAATTGTTGGGCGCGGCTGGGGCGCTGTCAACGCTGCTTCCCAATCTGGGGGGCCCGAGCGCCGCCTGTAGGCGGCTCTACGTGGGGATCGTGCGATCGATGGCCCTGTATGGGGCCCCGATCTGGGCGACTGACCTGACGGCCGGTAGCATCGCAGTCCTGCGGAAGCCGCAGAGAGCGATGGCCGTCAGAGTCGTCCGCGGCTATCGCACGATCTCCTACAAGGCGGCTTGCGTACTGGCTGGATCCCCGCCCTGGGACCTGGAGGCGAAAGTACTTGCGTCACTGTACCGGTGGCGTGAGGAAGCGCGGGCGCGAGGCGAAAGGCTGATGCAGCGCCATATGGAGCTGCGTCGGTCTCAGCTTCGCGAGGTCCTGGTGGCGGAATGGCGGGACAGGCTTTCACGCCCTACCATCGGTACCATCGGGGCGGTCCAGCCAGTGCTCGAGCGCTGGCTCGGGAGGAGGCACGGCTCCCTGTCGTTTCGGGTGACGGAGGTGCTCTCGGGGCATGGTTGCTTCGGGAAGTACCTGTGTCGCATAAACAGGGAGCCGGACGCCCGGTGTCACCACTGCGTCGACTGCCGGGAGGACACGGCGTGGCATACGCTGGCAGAGTGTGCCGCTTGGGAGGAGCCGCGCCGTGCCCTCATCTCAGAAGTAGGCAGTGACCTGTCGCTGCCGGCCGTGGTCGAGTCGATGGTCGGCAGCGAAGAGTCCTGGGACGCGGTGGTTTCCTTCTGCGAAACGGTCATCTCGCAGAAGGAGGCTGCGGAAAGGGAGAGGGAGATCTCGTCCACTCACCCGGCCCGCAGCAGGCGCACCGGGCGTCGGCGGAGGGCGGACAACGCCCTCTTCCAGCCCCCCTAAATGGGTCCAGGGGCGACGGACTCGGGGACGTCCGCCGCCCCCCACACATCAGGACCCGAGGTGGCGGCGCGTAGTGTTCCACACGCGCGCCCCTCTTAGACGTCACGGGGGGAGTCAAACACCTCACCGCCCACCCCAGGGCGGCGGACATCCATGAGGATTTTCCACCCCGGAACAAAAAAAAAAAAAAAGGTTAGCAGGGGCAATACAGGCTGCTACTTGAAAATCATTGCGACAGAGTAGTGATTTTACCTATCATTATACCCGAGAATAATAATAATGGGTTCTTGGTTAATTATTAGGACTTAGAATACCACAGAAAACCGAAATAAGATGTTAATATTATGGTTGGCCATTCCAGCGTGGACGACACAGGTCAGAGCGCCACATCCGCATCGTCGCCCGCAAAGTCGCCCGCAACAAGGACAGAGACACGCGCTCCGCGGCCCTCACCATCTGAACCCGCCGCACTCCCGCACCGCACCACATCGCACGGTTCTACTCGAATATCTCTCTCGGTTTAGTTCTAGAGCTTAGTTTAACGCTAGCAACGTCAAGTCGACGTCTTACTTCTTAGTGTGTCACCTCCCGAGCGGACAACAGTAACAGCTAGTTGCAGCATGCCGCCGCGCGCCGGTCAGGTCGCGTGAGGTTAGGTTACAATAGGCTAGGTGTAAAAACCAGAAAAATCCGTCACGTTTTGGATAAAATCTCTCTGATTATTCCTCGGAACATATTTCAAATCTAGGACTCGTGCGGTCATTCCTTTTGCGATGTTGATGTACTTATATTGTTGCTATCGATGTTTTCATGTCATCGTATTACAGAACATTTATTCTTAAACCATTTCTTGGGGTCACGCTATTATTGCAAATTTTATAATTTTAATTTTAATTTTATAACTCTCTGTATATATAATATGTAATAGCTATGGACTTAGTCTGAAATAAAGATTTTATTATTATTTCCTTTATTTCATTAAATCACATAGGTATAAATTATATTTTTAAATATTAGAATATAAAAAATATAAAAACATTTAAAAATATAAAAAATAGTAGCCCACCGGTATCGGGAACAGGGTCCAAGCTACCGGCAGTCAGGGCTCCAGAGAGAGGAACCTCCTAACAATGCGGGCCGTGTCCAGAAGTACCGCTTTCTGAATCAAGCCCTTGATCCAGCTGCCCAACGAGAGCCTCCTTAGGTGTTGGTCGAGGCTCTTGGCTATTAACCCATTGGCTGTCACGACTATCGGCACAATGGTTGCTGAGTCCACATCCCACATGTCGACAACCTCGCGAGCCAAGTCAAGATACTTGATCTGTTTATCTTTCTCGGCTTTCACGAGGTTCTCATCATGCGGGACGGTTATGTCAACAATCATTGCGCGCCGCTCTGATCGATCTACCACCACTATATCAGGCTTATTGGCAACAATAGTCCTGTCAGTGATGGTGGATCGATCCCAGTACAATGTGATATTACCATTTTCGAGAACTGGGTCGGGCACATACCTGTAGTACGGCACCTCCGATTCCACAAGGCTGTATTTCAAAGCAAGCTGCTGATGGATTATCCTGGCTACAAGGTTGTGTCTATGCAAGTACTCTCCGTTAGCCAGACGAGAACACCCGGAGATGATATGTCTGATTGATTCCCCCGGCCGGTGACATGCCCGACAGATGTCAACCGTGCCGTCTTTCACAATAAATCTCCGGTAATTGTTCGTCATCATAACTTCGTCCATAATTGCACAAACAAAACCTTCGGTTTCTCCAAAGAGGTCACCGAAACGCAGCCAGGCTACGGACGCTAGTAGATCTACATCGGGCCCATGTAGGGCCCGGAGAAAGCGTCCGTGAAGCTCCTTACTCTGCCATACCTCCATGCGATCATTAGTGTCAAGCACTACTGGTTTGCGCCAGTTCTCTTTAGCCAAGGAGAGCGGGGTAAGGCCCTTGTCCACTATGACTACATCTCGATGCATTCCCACGTCGTTTTCCAGGAAATATTCCCTGAGACTGCATATCTCACGATTGTGGAGGGTCTTAGCATTTAAAAACCCTCGACCTCCACATTTTCGCGGGATATACAGCCTCATTACCGATGACCGTGGGTGATGCATTCGATTTGCAGTCAGCAGTGTACGGACCCTCCTATCCAGGGCATCGAGTTCGGTCTGAGTCCATTTGAGTATGCCGAAAGAGTACATCAAAACTGGCATGACCCAGCCGTTGAAGGCGCGCACCTTGTTTCCGCCTGATAGAAGACTATTAAGTACTTTTTTCAGGCGACCAAAGAAGCGCTCCTTCAACGATTGCTTCATGTCAGTAACATTGATCCCTAACGCTTCCGACATACCCAAATACTTATAGGTTTCGAATGCAGAGAGGGCTCTAAGGTTTGTGGAATCCGAGAGTTGAATTCCCACGGATTCCACAATCTCCCCTCGCTTTACATGCATGACCGCACATTTGTCCACACCAAATTCCATCCTAATGGCGCTACTGAAAGTTTGAGTTACTTTCAGTAGTTCCATCAGTTGCAATTTGTTGGGGGCAAAGAGTTTTAGGTCATCCATGTAGAGGAGGTGCGATATAACCTGACCACCTCTCCTCAGCCGATAGCCTAGACTTGAATCCTCCAGCAGTGTGCTTAGAGGATTCAAGGCTAAGCAGAACCAAAGTGGACTCAAACTGTCACCCTGAAATATGCCTCGCTCAATCCTTATCGGTTCGCTATTCCTCTGAATATTTCGACATCCTGGATAGCGAAGGACCGTCCTCCATTGCCCCATACACGACACCAGGAAGGTGCGCAGAGTTGCATCTACTTTATACAACTCTAACACCCTCATGAGCCATGTATGTGGCACCGAGTCATAGGCCTTCTTATAATCTATCCAACATGTCGACAGATCCTTTCGGAAACGACGAACCTGTTGGCTAATGGCCATATCAATGAGGAGTAGCTCCTTAGTACCGCGGGACCCATTCCTACATCCATTCTGAGAGACAGACATGATGGAGTTGGTGTTTATATGTTTGTTAATTTTAGCTCTCAAAATGGATGTAAGAACTTTATAGACCGTCGGTAAACACGTGATCGGCCTATAATTTTTGGGTTCCGCGGTGCTACCTGATTTATGGAGCAGGTGGGTAATTCCTGTCGTAAGGAACTGGGGTAGCGAACCAGACTCCAAAGCAGTCTGAAACTGAGATGCCAAGCGAGCGTGCGACCTTGAAAACCATTTGATCCAAAAGTTATGCAGCCCGTCCGGCCCTGGAGACTTCCAGTTAGGCAACGGACGAACTGCACAAGCTACATCTTGGGGGCAGATGGTGATAGCCCCCATTTCTAGTATTGGATCGCAAGCTCGCTCGACTTCCCGAGCCCAATCACCTTCGGTGTGACTGACAGGCACCGACCAGATACTGCGCCAGAAGGAACACATGGCATCATCATCTGGCAGGCACGTCTCAGCCACACCTTGGTCCGGTCGTTCCCAACCCCTATAAACCCACCTTTCATCGCTCTGGAAGGCGCGATTCTGAGTATATCGCTCTACTCGCCGCTTATACCTACGAATACGATTCGCCCATGCATACACTTTCTGCTTCAGGAAGTCGATGCGCTCTGTGACACAAGACATATAGTCTTGAGGACTGATATCAGTCCCCAAGAACGCCCGCCTCACAAAGCGCATCACTCTAGGGCGAGTATTGCCCTCCCTGAAGCAGATTAGTTTGCCGATGAGCGTTCTGGCCCCACCAATACGGCGTTCAATCCTGCATTGCCAAGCTGGTACGGTTGGTTTCGGTCGTGTAGCTCTAGAATCATTGGCAAATTTGACGTGAGCTACACGACATGCCGCTACAGCCGCGCAGTACAGAATCGAATGAGTATCGGTGAGGTCTTCGCAGGTATCAAAATATTTTGACAACTGCGAATCCAGGACCGCCACCAGCGCCCTATTTTTGTTATGCATGGGCAAACGAGGTAAGCGTGGCCTAAGTTCCGGCGACATGAAGCGATATTCCTGAATCGCATCCTCCAAAGCACTCCTCAATTCCTCATTGCACTGGGTACTTACATTTGTATCCATATTATTACTCCCCTCGTCATCATGACTTCTATTAGACTGCGGTAATATTACAGCAGTCTGCGACAGGGGGGCGATGACATGGCTACTCTGCATTTCACTTCGCAGGCGATCAAGTACAGTGTCATCCAACATATGATTACGCTGGATGACCCGCACCTGATCCGACAGTCGTTGTGCCGAAACGTTGACATCTGGTTCAAGCACCTGAAAAAGAGAGAGCATCCGAACACGGTACGCGGTCAGAATGTTTCCCCCCTCTGTAGCCCCATAGTATGAGCGCATGACATTTTCATTGATGGATCGTGTCCATCTCATGCGCTGCACACTACCGCCGGGAGCTGGGACCCTATCAGAGGCCGGTGGGCCTCGAAGTCCTAAGCCGTCCGGCGGCCGGCGTCCTCCCCGTCGACGAGCAGGTGGTGGCGTCGTGGGCGGGGAGAAATACTCGTCGCTCGAGCTCGACGCAACTGCCGCGGCCGGTGTCGTCACAGCGCTCACAGTGGGGCTGGGTACCGGCGGCGGCGAGGCGGAGCTGAGCGAAGAGTCCGGAGATGGTAGGCGTGCGAGACGTCTAGCGGCAGATCTTGTCAACATTTATCCTATTTTGTCTTCTTGTTCGTTTTTATACAGCATTATATTGTAGTCTTTGTTGAAGGTGACATGACAGATGTCACCTCCTCCGGTTCGGCAATTTTTGGTTTAATATGGTCCATTGAAGTACTATTTCTTTATAAGATTATGTTAAAATTGAGAAGTTATAGGGCTATGGCTGTAGAATTTCCAAATGATTAATAAAACTGCTTTTATAAAATAAATTACTTAAACTGTAAATTGTTGGACCTGTTGACATAGGTGTTGCCAGCTTTATTTATTATTATTATTATTATACTCTTTTACTGCCGCAGCATTTAGGACTTGACTGTTACTACTTTTAGTGAAATATTAAAGTACCGACTATAATTATTTTTGTGTTAATATTTATTTAATATATAAGTTGACTGTGATATAATTGCAATATTCAATACGAGAACCAAGTTTTGTGATTTTTGTATAGTATCTCCCATCTTTCCTCTCCACTTGTAATACAACCGAGAACCACCACATTTAGATTTTGGCACTTCCATAGCACTCCCGGATCTCGCAGAGAGAATCCTGTGTCCCAGTAGTGGAAACGTTATTTATAGGCTGTTTATGCTTATGCTGAAAAATCTGTCAAGTTGTCAAGTGAGAGAGAGAAAGAGAAGAAGAAGAGAGAAGAGAAGAAGAAGAGATGAGAGTAGAAGGAGAGAAGGAGAAGAAGGAGGGGGGGAGAAGTGTGAGAGAGAGTGTGTGTGTGGTAGTGTGAGTGTGAGTGAGGGTGTTGTTGTGTTGGGTTAATATGGCGAAGACAGTCCGTGTTTTTCTTTTTTTCGCTGCACTACGTAGCTTAGGTATAATCAAAGAGATTGGGATTGGATTTGGATTGGTTTGATTGGTATTTTAGCACAGACAAAGAAAAATAACTGAAAAATGCTTCACTAATGGGATTTGATACGATTAACTTAACGGTTAACTGTCCATTATGTTATCCTTTTATGATTCTGCCAGACTGGCCTTTTTAGGCCCCAAGGAGTTAATTATAAGAAGGGCAAGATAAAAGAGACGTTTGACAGCTTTCTCTAATTACGTCAATGATTTGGAAGATTCGTTGAATCCATCACAGGTGTGCGAATTGCAACTAGATAGAAAATTTATTTGATCAATTAAAATTGGAATGTTTAGTCGGTGACGTCAATAGTCAATTACAGACTTCGATCAATAATAGTAATAGATGAATGATTAGGAACAAAAATAAGTCGCTAAAGTGGCCACGTTTGCACACACATAAACATGTATATTTCTTACTACGAACTATAGAAAAAAGTTCAGATTATTATAAACCTTAACACTCTAACATAAAGTTTAATTACGATTGCAAATGATTAATATTTAAGTCCTTCTGTCATCGAAGCAATAAATTTAAAATGTCACTTGAAAATAAAAAGTATTTTTTATAATAAGTACAAAAATATTTATTTTAAAATGAAACTTAACGTCTAAGCAATAAGGTTAAAAACATGTTGTTGACAATTTCGTACTTACTCGAATTTGGAACGAGATGTAGTTCTTGGACTTACGTCGATGTTTGTTAGAATAGTTGGCGCGTTGTCACAAACATTGGCCAAGCAATCATAATATTTGCTAATTATTGATTTAGGTATATTTACTATTTAATTGTGTTACCATTTTATGATAAAAACTTTCCGAAAAAAAGATATTCCTTCCAAAATCTTGGTGCTACGGTGGTTATTTACACAACTTTTGAACGCGCACTGAGGCATTTTGACGTCTTAACGTTGGCTATGATTGGACCATAATTTGAAATAAGAGCACAACACAAAAGTATTCGTGCTCTTATTTTTCGGGCCGTTTTTGAAGCGCTTATCGGGTATCTAGTACATTATTGATCGAAGATTACAGAAGCGAAACAAGTTTGAATCTACATATTATATATTATAAGATCTTTTCAAAGGCTCAAGAGTTACTTACATGTAATTTAAAAAAAAACAAGGATGATAAA
The DNA here is from genome assembly GCA_948474745.1 of Oligia latruncula. Taxonomy (NCBI): domain Eukaryota; kingdom Metazoa; phylum Arthropoda; class Insecta; order Lepidoptera; family Noctuidae; genus Oligia; species Oligia latruncula. The sequence continues at coordinate 18,759,442 of OX419686.1, forward strand.
AAAAAAAAATTGGAAAATGATAACTGTTCATCGCGAACGCGTAATCGTAGGCTTGCATACAACTGCCAAAGTTCTGTGGTTCCTATGAAAAAGGGAGTTCCACGACACGTTCTCTAGTTTGATACATTTTAATGACGAAATGGATGACGTCAACAAATTCCATTACCTTAGGGCTTCTCTCGAGGGTTCAGCTGCTGTGGTGATTCAATCTATACAGTTTTCTGCCCGTAATTACTCTGTCGCATGGAAAATATTGTGTGAACGTTTCGACAATAAGCGGATTTTAATAAAAAATCATGTAACGGCATTATTTAATCTCGAAACAAATATGAAGGAGTCATCTGTTACTAAAACGTATAATTGATTCTGTAAACAAGAACTTGCGTTCATTGGAATCATTAGGAGAACCAACAGATCATTGGGACACGCTCTTAATTGATATACGAGTAGTTGCAAATAAGTTGGATTCTAAAACTTTTCGCGAATGGGAAGAATTTAGATAAAGAAAAGTCCATCACATTAGACATGCTTCTTGGCTTTTTTGCGAAATCGGTCAGACTTATTAGAAACAATTGAAATGTCGCAAAAAAATTTAAATAATAGTTCTTCTAATTCTAACAATAAACATAAAAGCATGGTTTCTGTGACCTGGGTGCCTAAAAAGGCCACTTTGGCAGAACCATAAAAGGATAACATAATGGACAGTTAACCGTTAAGTTAATCGTATCAAATCCCATTGGTAAAGCATTTCTCAGTTATTTTTTTTTGTCTGTGCTAAAATACCAATGAATCCGATCCAAATCCAATCCTTCGCGGGGCTCCTATTTCTGTGTAAGGGGTTTAAAGGAACCTAACCAAACCGAACTTTGGGGTGCCCTTCGTTCGCTCTTGCATCCTATGTCGCCTCCTGAAATACACACGAACCGCATGTGGTCGGCTAAAACTAGGTGTAGCCGCACTTCGGCCGGCTAAAACTGGGTGTAGCCGCACTTCGGCCGGCTAACTGTAGCTAAGTGTAGCTGCACTTCGGCTATTAGCCGTGACATATACACGGATAAAATAGTAGGGGGTGACTTGCACACTCAATAATGGGCCCCCGGAAACGGTCGCTAGCACATAGTGACGTAGCGATAAGGGAGGAACATGTCTTGAGATGCTTATGAGGAGTGGAAAGGTATTCCACGGCTATCACGACAATCTCGGAAGTACGGTCAAGATCCCTACCATCATCTTACTGGAATACTTCCTTCCTCCGAGCACGTTTGCTCTTGCGAATCTCCACTCAAGCCGGCCAATAAAGGCAAGAATGTGGTGGGAGCTCTGTTCCTCGTCATTGTTCACTCCAGCCGGCCAATAAAGGCAAGCCAGAGGTGAGGAACAAGACTTCTCCTGGGAGATAGGGTCCGTGGGGTCGCTACTGCCCAACAGCTCGCCACATGTTGCCCTGCGGGTTTCTGTATCCCTCATGGTCTGGCTCCTCACCTTAGACCTGTTCTGGCAAAGTAACTCTTCCGGCATAGGCCTAGACTTCGGAGCGCGCAAGCCCCACCACGACGTCAACGTAGAGATACGGCGGTGGGGTTATTATTATTAAAGTTATGCCCGAAATGTCGAGGTGACCATAGCCTCAGTAACTGTCCACAATTTTTAGATCTTAGTAATTAACAGAGATTAGAGTTAGATACTACCACAATATAAAGTATGTTTTAAATAGCTAACAAGAACTTAACATTATCAGCACAAGTCACGACGAATGTACAAATTATAGGAGAAGTTCTTTTAGCCACTTCATTGTTAAAAGTTTATGATGGCAATAATCGCGAATACTGTCCGAGATGCATTTTAATAACAAACCGAGTAACTTTGTAATGAGTATCTTTATGTTTGCCTTTATTGTTATTAGTAACAGTACCTATGCTAATTATTTTATATGGTAATTTGTGGATAACGTCGTGAGTAGTGTATTTGTTAATTCTATTAGTTTAGTACTACAATCATGTGTAATATTTAATATACTACTGTTTGTTGTCCCTAATAAATAAATAAATATCTCGGTCGTGCCATTCTTGACAGTGGCAGTACGTCGTGCCTTATTAACAGAGAAAATCTGTAATTTATTACCGACTATCAAAGTTAGCGAGTCACTGATGGGTACCTATAAATAACTCTAAGTCACCAATAGGTAAAATGTGTTGCGTTCCAATAAAATCAAAAATGAAAACTTTTCTAAAAATATTTGCTGTTTTATCTTACCTTCTATTACTGATGAAGTGCCTTGTCGTCACTTGGATCTTAATGAATTAAATATTCCGAGTAATTTATGTCAAGCTGATCCTCACTTTTATGCACCATCTCCTGTAGACTTATAGGTGCAGATGTTTTCTGGGAGCTCTTGGGTACAGAAAAGATTGACCTCGGTATTGGCAAACCGGTGCTATATGAAACTAGACTGGGTCGGATAGCTTCAGGCCCTATACTACATAGTGGTCAAGTTCCGTGTTCGCTTCCTCTACTTTGTACGAGTAATTTGACAAATGTTAATAATACCGAAAGTAATGTTTCAGTTGAAAGCTCTACTACTGATGACATTCAAAACCTTTTAATGCGTTTTTGGCAGCTTGAGGAAGTTAGCCATCAGTCATCAGTATGTTATTCAATTAATCCCAATATTACTAATGCAATGACAAAGCGTGGAATACTTTCTACAATTGCTCAGATTTATATCAGCTAGGTTTATTAGCTCCTTACATTATTGTTATGAAAATCATCATGCAAAAACTTTGGGTATATAAATTGGGATGGGACGATGAGTTGCCATCTGATATATCAAAGATTTGGTCCAATGTTATGCGTGGCTTACCAATGTTAAATTCATTAAGTATTCCACGGATTGTACTTTGTGATTTGTATAATGATATTTTACACATATTTAGTGACGCATCGCAAATTGCTTATAGTGCATGTTCGAAGTACAAGTCATGATCCTAATGTCCTAGTACGTTTGCTTACAGCCAAGAGCCCCAATTAAACCAACTACGATACCAAGACGAGCTTTGCTCGAGCTTCGAGCTTTGCGCCGAAGTTTGTAGTATTAACACAAAGTTTATTAATCAAATAACAGAAAATACAGTCACTGTGATAATAAATGGTGAAAATAAGTACAATAACGTTTTGTAGCGGTTCTAGTTAGATGTGGCGCAGTGAGCCGAATGCACTATCCCGTCAGACTGTCAAAGATCTACGAATGACAGTCGGGACCAACGGCTTAACTTGCTTTCCGAGCCACGGAGGGATCTCGGTACACACACACACACACACACAGACCGACCGCGGCAAGCGCACCTTAACCTGATCGATCGACCCGCCGTGTTGGTTGGTGTTCGTCTTTACGCAAAGGTGATTCACGCTCTTATAGCTCAAGTCAGAAGCGACACCTTTTGGACTAACTCGGCGGTTGTATTAGGCTGGCTCAAGATGCAACAAAAAAAAACCAATAAATTACAGCCGCTTGTGCGCAACCGTATCGCAGAAATATTGGACAAGACAGCTGTAGCTGCATGCTCTTGGAGGTACGTCCCTACAAATTTAAACCCAGCTGACCATATGTCACGCGACCATATGTCTTTTATAATCTTTAGATTTGTGATGGGCAGGCCCTGAATTCTTGAGATACATCTCGAAATGGCCTATTAATCAAAAAGGAAATAATTCCTATTCGGTCCGAAAGTAGTCAAAAACGAAATACTTCCTTTTCGGTCCGAAATTTCTTTACTTGTTACAATCGCAAGTCCACGTCCAGATACAGAATTTAATATATTTTCAAATTTTACTACTCTTAAACGGTCGGTGGCATATGTTTTGAGATTTATAATAATTAATTATACTAAAAAAGGATCACCTAACAATCAATTTCTCAGCACTGACGAATTAAAACAGTCACTAAATGTTATTTATTTATTTATTTATTTATTTATTTATTCTTTAATTAAAACGGTTTATAACCAATTACAAGAATTAAAGACAATTTACACATAGGTACACATATAACATTAAATATAAAAACAAGAAAAAAGTTAACAACACTTTCATACATCCCTCTCACAGTACTCCTGACATGCCGACAAAATCTTCGTCCAATCGTCCGCAAACAGATCGTTTGTTGGATTAGAGTCCAAGAGATCATTAATTGCGGCCAGAGTACGTGGCACTGGGGACTTAGCACGCGCAACTGTGCGACATGGAGGCACAGCAAACAGCCTGTGCTTTCTGCCGCGGCAGTAGTTGTCTGGCACAAAGAAGCGAGCCAGCACAGCATGTAGATCAGGCGCGTCAATAGTGCCACGGAGCGTCTTACAGGCTATGGTGAGCTGGTCTTTTGCTCGTCTTACCTCTAACGAGTTATATCCGAGGCATCCCAGTAGAAATTTAGTCGGATAGAGGTAAGGGTAATAGCCGTGTTTACGCTTATAAATAAACCTAAGGAACGCTTTTTGTACCTTTTCCAGTATAAGCACGTAGGTACTTTCGTGTGGATTCCACACGCAGGAGCTAGATTCCAATTTGCTACGTACAAGTGCATTAAATATAATTTTGATAGCATGTGCGGAGCGAAAATCGCGGCAATTACGCAAAACGAAACCCAATCTTTGGTAGGATTCCTTGGCTACCGTGGCGATGTGGTCATGGAAAGTGAGCTTTCGGTCGAATGTGACTCCCAGATCTTTCATGGCTGATGTTTTCATGATGGTATTGTTATTTAACTTATATTCATAATTCACTGGGTGCCGCATTCGACCGAATGTCATTGCAAAGCATTTGGAGGGATTAAATTCCATCTTATTGTCTAAGCTCCACTTGTATATCGCGTCTATATCTTGCTGCATTGCTAAACAGTCACGCTCGGACTTTATTTCGAGGTACAGTTTCAAGTCATCAGCATACAATAGACATTTTGCATGACGGAGAACTTGGGGAAGATCATTAACCATGATTAAAAATAATAAAGGCCCCAAAATTGAACCCTGACTTACTCCAGAACGCGTGTGGTAGGTGCTTGATTCGTACATACCGAGCCTAACGAACTGCTGACGATCGCGTAGGTAGTCTGCGAAAAAACGGAGGAGAGATGGTGCAAAACCGATTTTGCTAAGTTTCATCAGCAGCGTGTCGTTGTTAACCCTATCAAACGCCTTCCGGAAGTCGAAATAAAGTACGTCTACCTGACGCCCGCGGTCCAAGCTGGAGGACACATATTCAACCAGTGTCAGGAGATTCGTGTCAACTGATCTCTTACTTCTGAAACCGTGCTGTTCATTACATAAATATTTATTTACTTGCTCATATATGGCATTATGGAGGATGTTCTCAAAGACCTTCGCCGGGGAAGATAAAATTGCGATAGGGCGGTAATCTTCAACGGAGCTTTTGTTTTGGGTTTTAGGAATAGGTGTTACTCTAGAAACTTTCCACTGAGAGGGATATGCACCAGTCTGCAAGGCTAAATTGAAAATGTGACAAAGAGGATTACTGAAAATATGTTTTGAACATTTAATGATAAAGGGGGGAATATTATCGGGGCCAATGGAGCTGTTAGGTTTTAGTTTATTTATGCCTTTAACAATGTCTATAGGGTACAAGAGAGGTATATTAATGTAATTGCTGTCACTGGTATGGTCATCCGTACTAATATGATCAGCATTAAGCCCCGGGACATCAGGCAGAAAAACATTAGAAAAAAACTCAGAAAACGCACCTGCTGCTTTAGTTCCTGAAAAAGTTATACCTCTGTATGAAATGTTAGGCTCAAAACCACCTTTGGATCTTAGGCTGGAAATGTGCGACCAGAATTCACGAGGGGTAACTTTAATTTTATTCTCTATATGTCTCATATAAGAGAGATATGCATCTGAAATACTGATCTTTAAGCTTTCCCTGAGGTTAGAAAATAACAAATACGCGCTATCACAGTTAGTGCGTTTCCAGTTTTTATGATGCTTTAGCTTGAGCCTTAGATCTCGGATGATATCATTATTAAACCATACAGGATATCGTTTATCCGTCGATTTCTTTCTGCGTTTTTTAGGCATGCAAGTATTAAAAATATTATAAATTATGTTGTAAAACTTATGAGTAGCTGTGTGTACATCTTTGGATTCCAAAACCTCCTCCCAAGTATTCTCGTTAGAGAGTAATAAATAAAGCTGTTCGTAATCGCATTTTCCGAAGTTCCAATCCTTGGTACCGTCTATATTGCTAGGCTCAATTGAATTTGAAACATGAACTACATCAATTCTTACGTCAATGTGTAGTGCCGGGTGATAAGCATCCAGTGGTACAATTCCTTCGGTAGCGGTTACAACTGTCTCTCGTGCACTAATGTTCTCTTGGACTAGAACAACATCTAACATACCTCCATGCAAATTCTCCACAACGTTCATCTCATTCAGACTACAATATGATACAAAATAACAATAATAATTCTTAATATTTAACGAGACACTATTTAAATTTAGGTCGCCTAATATTATTACAAGGCCTTTTAAATTATTTATATATTCTTCCACTTTACAAAACCATCGCATGTACTCATCATCACTTGCACTAGGTTTAATATATACAACACATACGTGAACAGTTCGGCCGCACCATGTAAAATCAGCCCATAAGTCCTCACCACTGTCCGTTTCAAGATCACGACGGCGGCGCAGCGCAATGGGTGCGCGAGCAGCCAGCATCACCCCACCGCACGGTGTGCTCCTGTCGCGTCGCATTACATTCCAATCCTCAGTTGCAAGTTCTCCGTCTTCAATAGAACCATCGAGAAAGCTCTCTGTTACAGCGATCAGATTATGCTCCAGCTGTAACAAGTTCGTTCTCCACGTCGAAAGTTTGGTTTTGAGACCACGGACGTTTTGGTACAATACACTAAAGCTCTTCAATTTGTTAGTAACAGGCTGCTTAGGCACGAAATGTCTGGTGAGTTGGTTGGGCCTTATCAGGTGCCTTATAGCTTCTGGTTTGTCTCGGGTTCTCATACGTAACCCATGTATTCACTCTTGCGTTCAATGGCCATACATCTGTAGAATAGCATTTTTCGTAGTAAATAACGGGAACACCAATCTTGTACGACTTATAACTTCCCCTAGCCCGCAGCTCTTCAACCGTGCACGTTCCAGTGGGACACACTTGACGCAGATAGTCACGGATTTCATCAGCGCTGGACTCCATATTCCACAAGTGTAGATGTTTGCGTGGTTCGACAGCTCTTAAGCTTGTAATGTTGGGCCCAGCGATGCCACATAATGAAGCAGGTTTACGGAATTTCTTTTGTTTTACTTCTGTCCAGCCTTCATTGTCAGTGTGGTCGTCGGCAGAAGTAGTGCAGTCATTGGCAGGAGAAACGCGGTCGTCGGCAGGAGATGTGTAGACATTCTCACTGATCAGTTCTATGGTTTCCGACATGTGCATCTCGACCGTGGTTGGGATTTCCTGCGGGACAACAGGGCCTGTAGGGACAGGAACTTTAAGGGCTGCACTTTTTGCTTTATTCTTTTTCTGTCTTTTGGCACGGCTGGTGGTTTGTACCGCAGCAGGAGTATCCGGTCCAACAGGAATAAGCTGAGCTTGCGGTTGATAGGTTATAAAGTGGGGTTGCTGCTGAGTACTTACAAGGTGTGTTTGCTGCTCAGTGGCAAGGGGCTGGGGGCTTTGCTGATCGAGTACACAGCGGGGTGGATGTTGAATGCCTATACAGGCGGGTTGCTGCTGATCGGCAACACTTATAGAAGTTGTTATTAAAGCGTTGGTTTGCTTCAGCTGGGTGTTAAGGAGGCAAATTTGGGAGGCGTAGCCTGTTAACTTTAGATTCGTAGTTCGAAATAAGACATACAGCTTTACTAAGTTGTTCTTTTAATATCTCCATCTCAAGTCGTAATTTATTCATTTCAAACGAGAGTTCTTGAAATTCGAGCTGGTTTTGTGCTCTTTGTATCTCGGGATTTTTTTTCCTAAACGTGACGTTTATATCATTATCTTCAGTTAAAGTTATGCAATTATCATCCTTTTCGTTAGTAGAACAGGTTACATTAGCAATGAAGGGCGAGCAACAACTTTGATAGGCATTTGTAGGACTTTCTGGCCGGGCTGGCCGGGCTGGCGTATTGGTGTTATCGAATTTTGGTTGTTTCATTAGACATTCAGGGCATTTCCAAATATTTCTGCTATCAACGTTCATCAGCCTAAGCCGACTTTCTGTTATATTAGCACAAACAAGATCATAGAATTTGAGGCAAGTAAAGCATTGTACACTCTCTTCGCCCTCGAAGGCGTTCAAGCATCCAGCGCAGTTATTTGTTGACATCGTAAATCCACACGTTACACAGCAAAATTCAAATCAAATCTTAGTACAACGGAAATAAAGCGCTTAAGCGCTGCGCAAAGCAGTTAGCGTTTAATCATGCGATTTATATGTAGCGATGGATATGCTTGAAAATATGTAAAAACACACGCTTCACGGCAGAACTCAAACTTTGATGCAGTGCCTATAAAGCGCTTCAAGCGGCGCACATAGCGGTTGGCGTTTAATCATGCGATTTGAGAGCAGCGATGGATATGCTTAGAAGCGGTGTAGTAGCTGCATAAAATGTTCGCGGAAAGAAGGTCGTAAGTGCCGAGAAATACGCGTCGCTTACGCGTTCATGTCAATTCACTACACAACTCACTAAACACTTTTTCGATTTTAAAAACTGATTTGTTTATTGTTGTTTTATATTGTTAATTCGGTGAACTAGCACTTGATATTATAACACTGAGTCTATTGGGGTTCTATGCAAGAATATTGAATAAAATTAACTTCTAAAATGTACTTTAAACTATGTTATTGCAATTGTTTTTGAGAGCAAACGATAACGGACCGTTTACTTGGAGGGCGCGCGCGTATAAGGCTTATACGTTATAAGGCTCTCGCAAAAGAACTCATTTAAAGAATACACACTTTTATTAAATGGGTGCTTCTTTGAGTAAGGCATTCTTTGGGGATTTTTGTTGCAATTTTCAAATTCTTTTTTTTTTAAACTGATGTCAGAATATTAAAATATACGTAAAAGTAATATTTTTTATAAAAAAGGCACCTCAGAGAGCGATATACTTACAGAGTTAATCGAGGTTAAAAAAAAAACCGGGCAAAAAAATTAAAAAGTACTTAGGTACTTTGTCTACATAAGAAAGCCTTGCTCGTTTTACTGTAGGTACCTATTAAGATATGTATCATGTAAGGTTTGGGTTTTAGCCTTAGCCGAACCTAACTTATGAGCGGGGTTCCCGCACTCACAAATCAACCCTCGTAATTATGATTCTTATATACGTTCATGGGGTACCTAGTCACTGTGGCTCAAGTACAGTTTTAAAGTTCTTGAATAGTAAAACAATGATTTAATTGTTTGTTTTACTATTAAACAATGTGTCAAGCTGTCGGGAGTCTGTATTACAGACACTTGACAATAACAACACAGGAGACAACAACAACCCTTTTTTTTTTTTTGTTGGTTGGAAAATCATCAAATGACCCCTCCCGCTCTGCGGAGCGGAAGGAAGTGTCAGACTTTTACCGACTAAAACCCACCCGTGTTCCTTCAGTTGCCTGTGCCAGGGGCCACGGTATCTCTTTCGAACAACCCGCGACCCTGGCGGGCATCGGTCCTAGCGGACCCCGTCAGTTGGTGCTGACATCTCCTTGAGGCGCGCGTGGAACACAACGCGCCGTCGACCCGGGCCTGGTCCTTACCGGACCGCGAGCTGCCTACGGCTCGCCACCCGCAAGCTCGGGCCTACGGTGGCCGGGAATCGGCTATTGACTCCCGACGCCCGGGGTGTCTCCTGCGGCGGCTGGGGGCGTGAGGGCGCAAGGATTGCCTCTCCCTCACGCGCTCCGCCTCCTCATTCGCGAGTATCACTGCTTCGCAGAAGGAGGCGATAGCCTCCCATGCACTCTCACTTCGTACCATGGCCTGGACTAGGGCCGGACGCGAGAGATCGCTGCCGGGAGGACACGGCGGTGCTCTGCCCAAGCTGGGCAGATCTCCACCGTATCCTCCGGGCGATCCACACAATGGTGTCACCATTGTGTGGATCGCCCGGAGGATACGGTGGCCGGGCGTTTCCTCCCGCCTTATTCTGAACAGGAACCTCCCGAAGCAGCCGTGCCCGGTGAGGACCTGCGTTAGGCGGAAGGTGAGGACGCCGTGGCGCCTCTCTAGCCACTCCTCAAAGAGAGCTATCGTCACAATTGTGGCGTACCCAACAACAACAACACTCACACACACACACACAACACACCCCCACACACAACAACACACCCCCACACACACCCCCACACTCCCACACACACTCTCTCTCACACTTCTCCTCCCCCCTTCTACTCCTTCTTCTTCTCTCCTCTCTTCCCTCTCTTCTTCTTTTCTTCTCTCTTGTTCTTCTCTCTCTCTTACTCACTCTCTATCTCACACTTGACAACTTGACAGATTTTTCAGCATAAGCTTATACAGCCTATAAATAACGTTTCCACTACTGGGACACAGGATTCTCTCTGCGAGATCCGGGAGTGCTATGGAAGTGTCAAAATCTAAATGTGGTGGTCTTCGATTGTATTACAAATGGAGGGGATTGATGGGAGATACATACAAAAATCACAAAACTTGGTTCTGGTATTGAATATTGTAATTATATCACAGTCAACATAAATAATAATTAATAAATATAACACAAAAATAATTATAGTACTTTAATATTTCAATAAAAGTAGTAGCAGTTCAGTTAAGTCCTAACTAAGTGCTGCGGCAGTAAAAGAGTATAATAATAGCGTGACCCCAAGAAACGGATTAAGAATAAATGTTCTGTAATACGATGACATTAAAACATCGATAGCAAAACTATAAGTACATACATCAACATCGCAAAAGGAATGACCGCACGAGTCCTAGATTTGAAACATGTTCCGAGAAATAATCAGAGAGATTTTATCCAAAACGTGACGGATTTCTCTGGTTTTTACACCTAGCCTATTGTAACCTAACCTCACGCGACCTGACCGGCGCGCGGCGGCATGCTGCAACTAGCTGTTACTGTTGTCCGCTCGGGAGGTGACACACTAAGAAGTAAGGCGTCGACTTGACGTTGCTAGCGTTAAACTAAGCTCTAGAACTAAACCGAGAGAGATATTCGAGTAGAACCGTGCGATGTGGTGCGGTGCGGGAGTGCGGCGGGTTCAGATGGTGAGGGCCGCGGAGCGCGTGTCTCTGTCCTTGTTGCGGGCGACTTTGCGGGCGACGATGCGGATGTGGCGCTCTGACCTGTGTCGTGCACGCTGGAATGGCCAACCATAATATTAAAAGAATACATGTCTAATTGTTTAATTAAATTCAACCTTTCTCTATTCAATTTAACGTTTTTGATAAAGAACTTTTGTCTTTTTACCATTTTTTGTGTTTTAACAATGTATTTATTAATTTTAATGTATTTTTTAAGTTTATTTTTACTACTTACTACCCTCACTGAATTATATGATTTTGATTCATCATCAGCTGTCAAATCCATAGTGTATGTGGGGTTTATGGTAGAAACCATTGACGGGGCAATAGGCATCAACTCATTGAACAGACTTTGGTTCAGCGAGGCGGTGATGTTAAGATTGGTGGTCTCAAGTTGTGTTATTTGACTTTGAGCCTCATGTAGCTGCTGTTGTAATATATGTTTTTGACTAAGAGCTTGTTCATACTCTGTGCTACACTGGCTGAACCCGTCCACAACAAGTCGAAGTCTATCCCGTTCTTCTATGGCATCAGTGTATTGATTATATATCTGAGCCATTTCAATTTTTAACTTCCTATTCTTTTCATGGGCATCAAAGAGCACCTTTTCATTGTCATCTATTTCCTTAATTAGTTGGTCACAGGACTCCTTTGACGCCTTTAAGGCGCTCAAAGCCTCATTGAGTTTGGACTCTCCGAGGCGAGCACGGGCGCTGCGAGTCATAATCATGATTAAAACTAGTAAGGAAGCGACAAGAAATTAGAAGAGAGAAGGTAGTTGTGGCAGCAGTAGAGAAGATGATTAGTTTAAAAGGAAAAATGAAATTTAGATGTAATTCTAAGGAGTTCTGTCACTAAACCAATGCAAGGTTATGTTTACGTTCAAAGGTCATTGGCATCAATAAAAAGCCTTACTAAAAATGAACAAACTAATTGCTGGTTTAATTGTAGTACGTAAACAAACTAATAGCAAGTAAAATATAGAGTATTGTACCTGATATCAAGATGACAATGCAAAATTCACTTACGCCGGTAACTGTCACCGATTTACATAGAAATATTTACACTTAATTTGCACTAGCTATTTGAATCTAACACAATATACACATTATTATCCTATTTACTTGAGGAGTAGTTGGAAATAGGCCTAAAAAACAACGAAATTTAATATTTAAGATTAAAATTACAAGAACAAATTTTTAACAGCTGTTAGCTGTAGTGTTGCCACAGGAAAAAAAAAATAAATTTTTTTTTTAGATTTTCAAGTAGCAGCCTGTATTGCCCCTGCTAACCTAACTTGACCTTCTGAATCGTTCCATTGATTACGACTCTGCGCTCGTGTCAGATTGGGACAGAATAACGATAAGTTGCAAATAATATTTTTGTACATACACGTGTCACTTTCACTAGTTCCCACATCTCAGTGAGCGGCTCGTCTGACAGCGCCAGCGCAGCGCGCAGGCGCACACAGCGCAGCGCCAACACTTGCAGCGCCCCGCCGAGTGCCCCCGCCAGCGCCGCGTACGCCGCGCCGCCCGACCAGTGGCACCACGACGCGCTCTGAGAGCCGATGTGGGCTGATATGCAGGGCGCTTCACCTTCCTGGAAGATGAATCATTTTGGCGTTAAATTAAATTGTTACGGCTACTTTATGATGTGTATCTAAGCACTCAGACGAGTCTACATGATTTATGCCAGCGGTTGTCTAAGTGGTCGCCGTCTGTCATGCCCTGGCTAATAACCTACATAATAATATTATATTATATGCAACGCACCTCGAAGTACTTGACGATATCCCTGAAGGTGGCTCGCTGTATCTTGCGGTCTCTCTTGGCGCGGAACTTGTGCGAGTCTCGCGCTAACTCGGTGAGTCGCGGCAGTAGTACGTCCACGTGCGCTGTGAGCGGGTTTTCTGAGCTGTCGTCGTCTGTCACTGTCTCGTACGCGATGGCGAGCGCGCCGCCTGCTGCCATGCGAACCTGGGGATTGAAAAAAATACGTTTACAAAACCATTAAACGCCTAAACTAAAAGAGCCCTTAGATTATAGTTGTCTGGTGTAAAATAAAACTGAGGTAAGTTACCTCAAGGGACACAGCCTCCAACAACTCCCCAAGCCTGGCAAAGCTGGGCGCCTGGTTGTTGAGCAGCGACAGCGCGTGGTTGGGCGACAACAGCGACAACAGCAGTGCCCAGCCGTCCAGTGCGGCGGCGTGCCACGCGCCCTCCTCCACGGCAGCGCGCGACACCTTCACGCTACCGTCATCCTGGGCGAAGAAACATGAAAGTTTATTAGTTTGGGAACTCATAATCGTTATCCTCTTGATCCTATCCCAATTGGACAGTTCTCATTGCGGCCGTCTTGCTAAGAGGCTAATAATTTTACCGCGATACGAGAAATTCTCTTATACCTACACACTTCATGCAGAGAAGATTGCATGTATACTCATAGTTTACCTTGAGATAGCTGCCACTGAAGATGGTCTCGTAGATGCGCATGACCTCTAAGGTCTCAGTGAGATCATCCTCCATCAAGTAGCTCAACACGGCCAGCGATGAGCAGCACTGAAACATACAGAACACGTCAACGACATTTTAGAAACACGTGATTTTATCTATCGTGTCATCGTGTGACACGTGATTTTATTTATATAAAAATGAATCCCTATTTCCCGTGGTCACGCCATAACTTGAGAACGAATTTATCGATTTCATCCATCTTTTTTTTAAAGTTTTCTCATACTTTGTAGAAGGTTCGATCGCAAAATGTAATTGCACTTGCACTTGCTTCATCAGGTATTGCAGCTACGTTGTTTGAGGGCGGTCGAACAGCTCATTCCGCACTCAAGTTGCCGTTGAACATGCAAATTAATGAAACTCCAACTTGCAAACTTTCAAGGAATTCTGCGATTGGCCAAAGTGTCGATGTTGATAAATAAATCGCAAGGGCAGTCGTTAGTATTTGGGGCATCAAATATGTAATTATTTTTTTACTATTAATTCCAGTTCGAATTGAACAGGACAACGTCTGTCGGGTCAGCTAGTTGGTTCATGAAGAGAGACCTGAACATGTTAGGGTCTCCCCACATTTATCGACGCGGAATCGGCTAACACCGGTCAAAAAGCCTTTCATCATCATCATCATTTCAGCCGAAAGACGTCCACTGCTGGACATAGGCCTCCCCGAAGCACTTCCACTTCGACCGGTTCTGTGCTTCTCGCATCCAACGGGTTCCTGCGGCCTTCACAAGGTCGTCGGTCCACCTTGTGGGAGGCCTTCCAACGCTACGTCTTCCGGTACGTGGTCGCCACTCCAGAACCTTTCGGCCCCATCGGCAATCTGTTCTGCGAGCAATGTGCCTATAAAAAGCCTTTTTGTCTACGTAATAAGGGTGTTACTGATACTATTCGCATCGGCTCGGCTCGGACGACGCGTCGCGACGCCGGCCAACGGCGAAACGAGTGTTAAGGGCGATAAGTCGAGTAGTGTGGTGATACGCACTCGGCTTAAGCCGATTCCGCGTCAATAAATGTGGGGAGACCCTTATTCGATGTAAAGTGCTCCAAGGTATACAGTGTGCCTGTGTTGTGAATTTGTGATGTTTACCTCAGTTCGTGTGTCGAGTGATGCAGACTTGTCAGTGGCGGTGGCGGCGAGCGCGGGCCGCACCGCGCGCACGAACTCCTCAAAGCCTTCCTCGCCGATCTGTAGGTAGCATATTAAGTATAAGCCAATGGTATCACTAAGTGTTTAAGGATCACTGTCATAGCCAGATCGAAGCGCGAACAGAGAACTGGTTCGAAAGTTGAGACACGAGTTGTACCGAAGTCAGGAAATAATTTGTGTAAACCTGCTGCTAAGACAACCGTTAATGAATCTAGTCAGATCATGATAATCACCTGAACAGCCAGCAATGGTGCAACAGCAGCAGCTGCCTTCCTCTCTCCATCCTTGCCTCGTCGTAGTGCGCGCGACACATGGTCGGCCAGCGTGGCGCGGTGTGTGTTCAACAAGCCATCAAGCGCTTGTCGCTGTAATTCCGCGCGGAGTGAAACAAATGCGCTTGTGCGTGCTGCGTGACCGCGAGCGTTCAGCGACTCTACTAATTCTAGGACATTCTCTTCGAATTTCTCTTTGAGGACTTGTTCTATAGAAAATGAAATATTATTAGTATTACGTAAATAAACACTTGCG
This sequence comes from Oligia latruncula, assembly GCA_948474745.1. Classification (NCBI taxonomy): domain Eukaryota; kingdom Metazoa; phylum Arthropoda; class Insecta; order Lepidoptera; family Noctuidae; genus Oligia; species Oligia latruncula. The sequence continues at coordinate 18,774,938 of OX419686.1, forward strand.
TAAAAGTCGATATGATACGATCACTCCAAAGATATTAAGTATATTCTTATCTTAAACCAAACGAACGACGCACACATAGTCAAAAAAAATAAGAAGTAAATTAAAAAATTAAAAAACCCCGGACACAAAATAATAATAAAATGTGTCAAACTTTTATAACACCCCGTCGTTTTTGTGTCGGGGGTTAAAAATCCGATGACAATGATTCTGTTATCGTCATTGCATTAAAACAAACTAAAGAACCATGAGCTCAAGCTTTTCTCATCAATGAATGAATGTGAGTCGTCATTGCGCGTGTGAATGAATTCGACTAGATGTCGGTCAATATACATGAGTTGCGGGTACAGGAGGGCACGTGGTAGACGCCCACTTTCCTTCCTAGGTCAACGACATGGCCGTCAGCCCGTCACATTTTGTGTTCAAAGGCAAATACATAATGCGTACAAGCATTAAGGAGCATTGAAAATACTCATACGCATTATTATCAACCTTATAGATTAAATTATAGAAAATCGTGTTTATTTATTTAAAACCACGTAATCTTAGGAAAATAAACCTTGCTCATTGATCACTGGATCTACAGTAAGATTGCGCAATATAATCACCACCAAAACGATCATCAATACTAACCCATAACAAACAGCAAAAGTAACCAATACGTGATATTGCACAATATTATTATACTTGATATTGCACCATATTAACACAGGCGAGGCGCAATACATTTACGCGGCTTCTTAGCGTCATTCATGCATGAATCATGACTCATGACGTCGAGCGATGTATTTTGTTGTGTGTTGGATCGTCGGATGACTAATCATCACAATTTATAAATACTTTATAAATTATTATATTTATTTTATATTCAGACTTTCTTTTTAGAAATGATTTTAATAAATACTTTGTGCTAGATATTTTGAAATTCATTGCGCAAAAAGACAGTAATTGTAGTCTTGTACTTGTTGGTACTTACTATTAAAGATTTTTTTTTAACCGAAGGGCTTACTAAGTTAAAATATATTTACTTTGAGCAGCTTTCTCTTCCTCTCCGGCCGGGTTTCTATAATTATGATAGTAACTACAATTAGGATCTTCATTTTCTGGACGTGGTCGTGGTCGTGAACATGGTATGTATTTAAAGCCCCGTTTCTCCCCTGTAGAATATAATTGTTTATTATTGTCTTATCGATATTTAAGCAACTGACTAGTAATGTGTATGATGCATTACATTTGAGCACCTGATGCTGCAGTCCGGTATCTATAGTGTCCATACGGATGTCGTGGGTTTCTCCCGTCTTCTTGCCCCAGTGTGTGCGACTTAGCTGGTCTGGAAAAAAATATGAATGTTGTCAGTTTAAGCCGATGTGCGATTACCCACAGCAGTTAGCTCCTGTATTTGTATTCGAACACCAAATATTAAATGGGATGTCTTTAAACTGAGCAACGTCAAATTACAAAATACCAAGGCCATTAATAGCATATTATCAAAGTTACGGCGAAGCCACTTTAATTATATCTACCTATACTTTCTTAAGGTTACTAAAGCTACTGAACATTGTCAAGGTCTCGACAAAGGATTTCAGTAGGTTTCAACTCCTGTACTAATTGAATCGTGTAATTGTCCATCAACCATTCGATTTCAAATTACGAAATCCATACTAATATTATAAATGTGAAAGTGTGTCTGTCTGTTACCTCATCACGCTTAAACCGCTGAACCGATTTAGATGAAATTTGGTATAAGTAGAGATAGTTTGAGTCCCGGGAAAGGACATAGGAGTTTTTATCCCGATATTCCCACGGGATCGACACTTATGCGGGTGAAGCCGCGGGGCGCTGCTAGTAAAATATATATGATTGACGTGTAAAAGTGTCTGTACAAACTTAATAGAAATAAAATCATTTATCATTTGACACTAGATTGCGCAATGGGAAATTCTGCATTCAGCCGAACGTCTACGCATTAATAAATCTGGCTGACCTTGAGCCTACACGGAAGCTTGCTGTTTGATATCCTTACCTGATATCTTCGGCTGTTCGGGTAGCGGTTGAATCAAACTACTTGCTCTTTTCTTCTCTTCTTCTATCACCCAGTTCCTAACTTGGTCTGAAGTCGGACACTTGTCCCGGTTGCTCCCATTGCGATCACGGAACTTTTCCCAATAACAGCGCATAGCAGCATTGACACTCTCACGATTCAAATAATATTGCTCTACACAGAACTCGCGTTCTTCCTTCGAAAATTTGCGTCTAGCTATTGATTTCGATTTCAATCGATACATAGTGACTGTTCTCAGTGAACTTCGGAACGACACTGAGCGAGCGAGAACAAGTTAGCGGCTAATACCCAGCAATGCTCCCCCCCCTCCCTCACGCTTCCCTCCCGACGATGACACAATACATTACTTTGCAACCTTGCGCGAGACCTTGAAACATTAGTTATTAATATTGTTTTTTAATTGTAGGTAGTATAATATTGTATTGCACCATTATGATCGAAAATAGTGAAATCTATTTTATTGAGCAAGTAAGGTAAATAAATCATTACCTAACATAACCAGCTGGTGGGTGGTGGAGGTGCCAGTTGTTTTCGAACCCATGCATTGGCTTGAATGGCTCGCGACGACGATGGAAAGACGCCAGACGGAATTACCTCATTTTTATTACCCACCAAAAACCGTCAAACAGTACAAAGATTATTTGGAGTTCTTTACATGCTTGAGCCAAGCTTGAGCTGATTGGGGTTGAAACACTAAGACCATGGAGTCAGAGTTCTCATCGATTATCCAGGGATGCCGCCAAGGAGTTGGTAAACTATTTGCGTGGCCAGAGAGCTGGCTTATTAAGGGGCTTACAGGACGTAAACAGAAAACGGAAGTTTTAGAAACAATAAAAGTTTAAGATCGACAAAACAAACAAAGTCAAAAAAATATATGATATTTTTCAGGATAGGTAGATAGTGTGTTGAAAACATAATACAACTGATTTGATCGATAGAAAAAAATCATGAAGATGCCTCTAAAAACTTTCTTTTTACAATAAAAACAATACTAATATACATACAATCATTCTGATTTTTTGTCAGATTATTCTACAAGCAACATACTAAAATTCAGTGTTTTAATTTTTTTGTCCAAACAATAGATTTTTTGTTATTAAATAATTGTTTCATATTTTGCAATGAATTACCGGTGTTGTGCCATCGCGCTTCTCTTTCTTTTCTATGCAGGCCGACAGTGACCGCGCTTTGTAATTATGTAGCCATGTGTCAGATACCGGAATACTTAGTTACTTGGTCGCATAGGTTTTGGTTTGCGCTGCGAGGGGCGTAGGCTGACATCATTCCTAATAAGGTTGTTATTTTTATGCCGTTTGAGGTTGTCTGCATCAGCAGACTGCCCACAGCCGCCCCTGCATTATCCGCCATGCTAGGGAAGATGGGTTGGCGCAAGGGTGTCAACAAAGGTCCACCAAAGGCCTACCTAACTTGCAAGGCATTATGGTCTTCCGTTTGGCCTTATGGCCATTACTATCGTCACATGCCAAACTGTTAGGTTCTAAAACGACTGGCATCCCGGCGCGCGGCGCGGCGGTTCATTAATGGGTTAAGGTAATTTATCAATGTACCTGCCTTATAAAATAGATTTCACTGTTTTACAACAGTGAATTCTTAACTCAACAATAATTTATCTAATCCTCCAAGTTCCCGCGTAATGTAATGCGTCAGCGTCGAGAGGGGGGGGGGGCCTTGCTAGATATGTTTAGCCGCTAACTGTTTAGGTATTATTTCTCGGTCTCGTTCCGAAGTTCACGAGGTACAGTCACCATGTCTCGATCGAAATCGATAGCTAGACGTGGGTGGTCGAAGGAAGAACGCGAGTTTTGTGTAGAGCAATATTATTTAAATCGTGAGAGTGTCACTGCTGTTAAGCAATATTACTGGCAAAAGTTCCGTGATCGAAATGGGTTCAAGCGGGACAAGTGTCCGACTTCAGATCAACTTAGGGCGTGGGTGATACATGAAGAGAAGAAAAGAGCAAGAAGTTTGATGCAACCGCAACCCGAACTGCCTCAGAAGTCAGAGACAGGTAACGCAATACAACTAGCTTCTGTTCGACACAACTTCAGCTAGATTGATCAATGCCCAGACATTCGGCTGAACGCAGATTTTTTTATTGCACAATGGGCTGCTGGTTCCATATTTGGAAAATTCATACAAGATCCAATTAGTACAGGAATTGAAACCTATTTGTACTTTAGCATTGTTCAGTTCAAAGACATTGCATTATTATTTGGTGTTCGAATACAAATGTAGGAGCTGGCTGCTGTGGGCAATCGCACCTCGGCTTAAATTGACAACATTCATATTTTTCTCCAGGCAAGCTAAGTGGCACACAATGGGGCAGGAAGACTGGAGAAAACCGTATCATCAGGACAGAGTCCATAGATATTGGAGTACAGCATCAGGCGATCAAATGTAATGCATTATAAACATTACTAGTGACGTAAAAAAATATCGATATGACAATAATAAACAATTATATTCTACAGGGAAGCAACGGGACATTAAATGGAGTGGACCACGTCCAGTTAATGAAAAAATAAAAGAGAAAATTGTGGAGCCTGTTGTAGAAGAACCTCTTTATAATTACTATTATTATCAAGAGCCGGTCGAAGAGGAAGTGAAGCCTGATAAAAGTAAATATACTTTAACTTAGGAAACCCGTAGGTTGAAAAAACCTTTCATGGTCTCTTTTACATCTGTCTTTTTGCGCCATGCTCTCCAAACTATCTAGTCCAATACATGTCTATAAGCAAGCTTTGTATTTATTCAAATCTTTGTTAAAAATATAGTCTGAACGTTAGTATGGTTATTGTTACACAATAATTGCATCTCACTTAATCACAATCTGAATAATTTTTAAGTATATTGCTATTCCATTGTTACTTATGCTCGAAAAATTTGTTCACTCAACAATGTAAATAACGCAATGAACGTTGTTGAACTATCAAAATGAAAATCATTGCTAGTGTGGTACTGTTAGCGTACTACACGCAACTAATTACCCCGCTGATTGTGATGATTAGTCATCCAACGATTTGCAATACCTTCTAGTCGTACGAATGCAGGCTTACGAGCACCCCTACGTCGTCTTACTGGTCAATATAATAATCTATTTAAAAATATTGACATCTTTGCTCTTCCAACCAATAAATTCAGAGGCCTTGTTCGTGACACTGTTTTGGATATTGTTCCGTAGTAGTGACTCTTAGACTGTTTTATAACTTCTTGTCTATCTTTTTTTTTCTTTGCATGCCTGTTTAATGTTTAGTTTTATCATTAGCACTGTAATTTTATTGTAACTATCTCATTGTAAGCGTACATCGCATTAGTTTTATAACTTTTCTTTATAATATGTGGAAAATGTCGTGGGTTATACATTTACTCACTCTGTAGCTCATATTTTATGTAATACTGTAATGTGTAACCGTTTATTTTCCCAAATAAATAAAAATAAAATAAAACGATCCAACACACGACAGAACATAATACCTATATCGCGTTACATCATCGTCATGTCATCAAGGAAAATCCGCGTAAATAATACACCTCGCAAGTACAATATCAAGGTTAATAATATTGGTGCAATATCAAGGTCAATAATGTTGTGCAATATCGAGTATTATTAAATTTTTTGGTGGTTATTCTATTGCGTTATCTTACTGTAACTCTAGTGATTATCTTTTATTCAAATTCTTTTATTCAAACTACGTTGTTTTATATACCTAATAATAACGATTTCCTGATCCAAAGCGTTGATAATATTTTGTTGAAACATTTATAGCTTCGTTCGTTCGCTTTAGGTTTTTCTTTGAACATGTTTACACAAGGTGTGAAGGCCATGTCGTTGACCCTTTTGACCTGGGAATAAATACATTTCGCGCCTGACTCATGAATACATTCACACAAGAATAGTGTAGACATCAGAGAACTTGAGCTCATAGTTCTTTAGTTCGATTCAATTAAATGACGCTAACAGGATAATTATGTAATCGAATTTATTGAGTGTTTGTTCGACATTCGTTTTGTTTGAGATAAGATTGTCTTTGGAGTGGTCGTATCGATTATCGAGTGACATACAAACACTTGTATGTAATGCTTAAATAATATCTCTCCTTTCCATAGAACAAGTGCTCCAAGAGAAATTTAAAGTGACGGTCCTAGACCTATTCGAGTCACTGAACTCTCGCGGTCACGCAGCACGCGCGGGCGCATTTGTTTCACTCCGCGCGGAATTACAGCGACGAGCACTTGATGGCTTGTTGACCGCACACCGCGCCACGCTGGCCGACCATGTGTCGCGCGCACTACGACGCGGCAAGGATGGAGAGAGGAAGGCAGCTGCTGCTGTTGCGCCGCTGCTGGCTGTACAGGTTATTATCATAATCGGTCTAGATGTATTAACAGTCATCCTGCCTGCAATGCGGGGATGACCCTACTGTTAGGTTTACCTAATGATTTACAGAATTTGGCCTCGTCAGCCTCGAGTCAGTTTCCTCTTCGATCGATAGTCTGATTATGATAGCGATTCATAAATACATAGTGAACTATCGGCTCATTATTAATCCACAGATCGGCGAGGAAGGCTCGGAGGAGTTCGTGCGCGCGGTGCGGCCCGCGCTCGCCGCCACCGCCACTGACAAGTGTGCCACACTCGACACGCGCTCTGAGGTAAACATTGTAACCCAGAGACCCAATACAAATGTCATATAGGACTTTTCATAAAAAAAAAATGTTCTATGTCTTTCTCCAGGAACCAATGAATTGGTATGTTTCTGTAATGACGTGTTCTGTGTATGTTTCAGTGCTGCTCATCCCTGGCCGTGTTGTGCTACTTGATGGAAGATAATCTTATTGACATTTTAGAGGTCATGCGGATGTACGAGACCATCTTTAGCGGCAGCTATCTCAAGGTAACTATGACTACACACGCAGCTTCTCTATACGATAAATATGAGAATAGCTCATGTGGCGGTAAAAATATCAACAACTCAGAAAGATGGCCGTAAGCCGGCCGTCCAATCGGGACAGAACAGGAGAGTAACAATGATGGGTTCCCAATGTAATAGTTTACCGTTTCTTGTCCCAGGATGACGGCAGCGTTAAGGTGTCGGGTGCAGCCGTGGAGGAGGGCGCGTGGCACGCCGCCGCACTGGACGGCTGGGCACTGCTGTTGTCGCTGTTGTCGCCCAACCACGCGCTGTCGCTGCTCAACAACCAGGCGCCCAGCTTTGCAAGACTTGGGGAGATGTTGGACGCTGTGTCACTTGAGGTAAAATTTAACAAAGTTTTTATTTTACACCAGAAAGCGAGAATCTAAATAAATTGTTTCAATAAACATGTGTCTGTACCCCCAGGTCCGCATGGCAGCAGGCGGCGCGCTCGCCATCGCGTACGAGACAGTGACAGACGACGACAGCTCAGAAAACCCGCTCACAGCGCACGTGGACGTACTACTGCCGCGACTCACCGAGTTAGCGCGAGACTCGCACAAGTTCCGCGCCAAGAGAGACCGCAGGATACAGCGAGCCACCTTCAGGGATATCCTCAAGTATTTCGAGGTGCGTTGCATAATTTGTATTATGAACATTAGCCTTGGCGCACGAGCCAGTGACAAGCGATGACCACTTAGACTACGCCTGGCCTAAATATAATGTAGACTTGTCAGAGTGCTTACATGTGATATATTTGTAGCTTCTGTAACAATCTGATTTAACGCCAACATGATTAATCTTCCAGGAAGGCGAAGAGCCCTGCATATCGGCCCACATCGGCTCCGAGAGCGCGTCGTGGTGCCACTGGTCGGGCGGCGCGGCGTACGCGGCGCTGGCGGGGGCACTCGGCGGGGCGCTGCAAGTGTTGGCGCCGCGCGCCGTGCGCCTGCGCGCTGCGCTGGCGCTGCCCATAGTGCCGCCCGCTGAGGTGGCGCCACAGGAGAAGCCTAAAAAACTGCAACGGGTATGTACGCAAATATCAATTCCAACGTTCTGTCTCACTGTAACACGAACACAAAATCGTGATATTGTGACCGATGGAAAGAATTACGAGGTATATATTATTTACTCAGCAGTGAGGCAGTACCTACAGGTTACTACTTGGAAATTATTGTGATAGAGTAGTGACTTTACCTATCATTATATCCGAGAATTATAATAATGAGTTCTGGTTTAATTGGGACTTAGAATACCACAGAAATACCTAAGATGTTATTAAAAATGTTTGTCCATTCCAGCATCTACAACACAGAGCAGCGTGCAAGGCCCGGCAGTTCACCCGCAACAGAAACAGAGACAAGCGCTCCGCGGCTCTCGCCATCTGAACCCGCCGCACTCCCGCACCGCACCACAACGCACGGTTCCACTCAAATATCTATCTCGGTTTAGTTCTAGAGCTTAGTTTAATGCTAGCAACGTCGATTCGACGCCTTACTTCTTAGTGTGTCACCTCCCGAGCGGACAACAGTAACAACTAGTGACAGCATGCCGCCGGACAGGTCGCGTGAGGTTAGTGTTAGGTTACAATAGGTTAGGTGTTAAAACCAAAGAAATCCGTATTTGGATAAAATAAAACGTTGGAACCTTCTATTGTATGAGGCATCCATGGACGTAATATAATAGAAGTAGAGGCATCTCGCTGATTGTCGACGCCTTATTTCCCTCAACATGACATGTGTCAGATCTGGGACTCGTTCGGTCACACCTTTTGCGATGTTGATGTATGTTAAATTGATATTATTCATGGATATTATTGCGATCGATGCTTCATATAATTTTTTACTCAATTGTTGCAATTTTCAGTGAAATATTTTGCTGTGAGTAATTATAATTATATCGTCACTAGAAAGGCAAAAGTACTAAACTGCAAAAAGGGCATTTTACAGGAGAGCGGTTTAAACTTTTTTTAAATACTAAATCTGGCATATCTTTTTTTCTAGCATTCCAATTTAAATATGCTGAAGGCAAAAAATCATTGTTATATTATTATCTATGTGTTAAAGTTGACATATTGCCTATTATTACTGTATTTCCGAAGATAGTGTCGCTTTAGTATAAATGCTCTGTCCACTTCGTAAGGCAATAATACTTATCTTCATAAAAATATTCAGGTACAGTAAAGCATAAACACTATTCAATAAATCCATTGAAATTCAAGAACGCAAAAACAACTAACATGCATTCCAGACTAATACATTCTTAGTCATTATTACTTATACGTAATAATTAAGTGTAAAGATCTAAAACAATTTGACTTATTGCCTTTTAGTCGTATATTTGCTACTTACCTACTTCTATCAACTCTCATCATCATCATCATTTCAGCCGAAAGACGTCCACTGCTGGACATAGGCCTCCCCCAAGTACTTCCACTTCGACCGGTTCTGTGCTTCTCGCATCCAACGGGTTCCTGCGGCCTTCACAAGGTCGTCGGTCCACCTTGTGGGAGGCCTTCCAACGCTAGGTCTTCCGGTACGTGGTCGCCACTCCAGAACCTTTCGGCCCCATCGGCCATCTGTTCTGCGAGCAATGTGCCCTGCCCACTGCCACTTATGTTTGGCAATTCTTCGGGCTATGTCGGTTACCTTGGTTCTCCTGCAGATCTCCTCATTCCTGATTGGATCACGCAGGGTAACTCCAAGCATAGCCCTCTTTGGGTGACTTTTAACCTTCTTATAAGGCCCATTGTGAGCGACCACGTTTCAGTGCCATAAGTCATCACTGGCAATACGCACTGGTCAAAGACTTTCGTCTTGAGACACTGCGGTATGTGGGACGAGAAGATATTGCGTAGCTTCCCGAACGCTGCCCAGCCGAGTCGGATTCGACGATTGACCTCTTTCTCGAAGTTAGACCTACGTAACTTGACAGTTTGTCCTAGGTAAACATACTCGTCCACGACTTCGAGTGTAGCGTCTCCGATCTTTATGGGAGTGGGTGTTACATGGGCATTTGACATGACCTTCGTTTTGTCCATGTTCATTTTAAGACCCACTCTTTCGGAGGCTCTACTGAGGTCATCGAGCATTGTACTGAGGTCCTCTATAGTCTCAGCCATGACTACGATATCGTCGGCAAACCGAAGGTGAGTTATGTACTCGCCGTTGATGTTGATGCCAGCCCCTTTCCAGTGCAGCGGTGAACAGTTTCGGAGAGATAACGTCTCCCTGTCTTACACCTCGCTGCAGAAGGATAGGTTTCGAGGTCTGATCCTGGAGTCGGACTGACATAGTGGCGTTTTCGTACAAACACTTCAGCACCTCAATGTACTGATAGTCGATCTGGCACTGTTGAAGAGACTGCTGCACAGCCCATGTCTCGATCGAATCAAAGGCTTTCTCGTAGTCCACGAACGCTAAGCAGAGAGGCAGGTTATATTCTTCGGTCTTCTGTATAACCTGTCGCAGCGTATGTATGTGGTCTACGGTGCTAAAGCCTTTACGGAATCCGGCTTGTTCGGGAGGCTGGAAGTCGTCAAACCTGCGCGCTAGACGGTTCGTGATGACTCTCGAAAACAGCTTGTAGACATGGCTCAGGAGTGAGATGGGCCTATAATTCTTAAGAAGGGCATTGTCGCCCTTCTTAAAGAAAAGTATCACCACACCTCTGCTCCATGCCTGTGGTGTTTTGCCCTCGAGTATGACGGAACCAAACAGCTTCTGAAGGGCCTTAAGAACGGATTTTCCGACGGCCTTCAGCAACTCGGCCGTAATTCCGTCATCACCCGGCGCCCTGTTGTTTTTGAGCTGCTTCAGAGCCATCCTAATCTCGTACAGGCTGACGTCCGGGATGTCTTCGGTATAGTGCCGGGTAAATCTAGGTCTCGGGTCGTTTGCCAGATTCATAACGGGGTTACTTGTTGACGTGTATCAACTCTAACAATCTAAATCTCAATAAATAAAACAAAGTCAATAATAATAATAGTTACACTATTTATAACGGCTAATAACGACTGGACTGATTTTGATGATCTTTGATTTGTTGAATTTGTCTCCGACCCGAATAATAGTTTTTTTTGTTGTTGTAATGATTGTAGTAGTACTAGTGTTACAGTGTTGTGTAGGGTAGGGTAGCTTAGCTTAGCGTACAGTAGAGCAGCGTAGCCAAGAGTAGCGTAGAGTAGGGAAGCGTAGTGTAACGTACGTAGTGCAGGTTAGGGTAGTGTAGTAATTTATATTTGAGGCGGTACGAAGTTCACCGGGTCAGCTAGTGATTGTATACTTACTGAACAATTGCAGCGATTGCAGCAAAAACAAGGAAAATAAACTTATGTTCTACACGGAAAATCAACTTTTATTGAAGCTTTTGACAAATTATTATCATTATTATGACAATGTTCTGGTGTACATGTAGAAGTCTTCACTTTTTTGTCTTCTATAACTTTTCCACTTTTAGTTGTGTACCTATTGTTTTCCACTGTTCATTTGATTGCTCCTAACTTTCCTCTTGCTAATTTTTCGCTCTCCTTTTTCTAGCTCTGTGTTCTCTTTAGTGTCATCTAACACAATTTTTGCTGATATTTTTTTTCTATTTTTATTCTTTTTTTTTTTGTTTACGTTTTTTGGTAATTTTAATTTGGAAATCGACTGAAGCCCCAATGACTATGCGCAACGCTTCAAACGTATGATCCTTAAATGTTACATACCATAACAAAATCCAGAAAAATACAGCTGCAATAACTGTCAATTTATCATTAATATTTTTACTGGAGGAAACCGGCATGTTCTAGAACCAAAAATTCGAAGACCTGTGACATCCACCAACCCGCACTGGGCCCGCGTGGTGGATTACGGCCCAACTCCCTCTCATTGAGAGGAGGCCAGTGTCCCAGTAGTGGGAACATTATAGGCTGATGATGATGATTTTTACTGGTTTCAATACTAATGTACCACCACAGTTTTCTTGGAGTAAAATTTTTATAGCTAAAATACTTTTTCATCAAGAAAGTAAAACGTCAAATACGCCTAATAATCACCACACAATGTAGATAATTGTAGCAAAGGTACTAAAAAGATTTTCATTTAAAAATGTCGAAGGGCAAAAGTACTAAAGCGTTAAGTCCATAAATTTTTACGTAAGGCAAATTTACTAAGCGACCCCATTAGTTACAAATTACGCATTTTAGGTTTCTCAACAAGGGTCGACAGGCAGATGGCAATAAGAAAAAAAAACTAACCAACATTATCAATAAAAGTCATATAAATTCCTTTAGGTAAGTAAAAAAGACGTATCGAAAAAAAACAAAAATGTCACTGCTAAAGCGCCAGTAACTTTTTAAGTATTGCTCAAATTGATAGGAGACCAAGACCAGTGTGTAGAGAAAAAAAAACCGAATCCAACCATATATAAAACTCATTTTAGCTAAAATGGCGCTTTAGTACTTTTGCCTTTCCGGTGACGATATGTGAACACGATGCACCCATAATAAAATTAGTCTACCACAAAAGGTAAAAAGAATTAAAAATTAAGCAATGACAGGTAAATCAAATAAGTGATAGATACAAATAAAAAAAAAATTAAAAAAATTAAAAAAAAATGCAAAAGTAGTTGATTTTATTATATACATTAAAATATAATAACCTCATCGGAAATTATATTTTCGAGCCGTCTGGGGTTGAAACCCTCGGGCCATGGGGTCCGAGTGCTCATGGTCTTTTTAAAGATATTTCAAAACGGCTGGTTGACACTTCCCGTGACCCAAGGGCTGGCTTTTACTTTGGCCAGAGGCTAAGCATCGCCATACAACGTGGTAATGCCGCCAGTCTCTTGGGTACATTACCAGTCGACAGCGATGCGGATGAGTTTTTCGACGCTATTTTCTAGTTTCTGTATAGTTTTAGTTATGTTAGAATTTAATTTTGTTATTTTTATCATAATTATTATAGTTTAAAATATGTATATTATAGAATTGTTGTATTGTAATTAAAGTAAATTATAAAACTTTAGATAATCTGAAAAAAGGTTGATCTAATTTATCTTTATTTCTAGTATTAAAATTATGCCTATCACTTATTTTATTAAAAATATGTTGATTTTTTCTTACATAGGTAGGTACATAATATTTTCATAAATGAATTGGCAAGGTACCGTCATGATATTAACCTTTTTAAATAGTTCCCTAAGAGATTCGCGACGACGTAGATTGTAAATGGCTCTGACAGCTCTCTTTTGTAAAATAAAAATGGATTCAATGTCAGCAGCCCGACCCCATAGTAAAATGCCATATGACATAATACTGTGGAAGTAACTAAAATAGACCAAACGCGCGGTTTCTACATCTGTTAACTGTCTTATCTTTCTAACAGCATAAGCGGCGGAGCTTAGCCGCCCCGCTATAGATGTTATATGAGGTCCCCATTGTAATTTCTCGTCTAGCGTGATACCTAGGAAAACTGTCTGATCAATAAATTAGTGGTACTTATTGCTGATTTTTGTTGTATGAAATAATATTTATTATGAGAATCAACTTCTTGTATATTTTTATGACACCTCCCATCTTTCCTCTCCTTTTTCGATAATACCTACATAAAATCGAGAGCCCACATCATGTAAAAAAGTGACAGAGAACAGGGCACATGGCTCGCAGAACCAATGGCCGATTGGGCTAAAAGGTTATGGAGTGGTGACCGCGTACCGGAAGACGTAGCGTTGGAAGGCGGACCGATGACCTTGTGAAGGCCGCAGGAATTAGTTGGATACGGGAAACACGGAACCGGTCGAAGTGGCGGTGCTTGGGGGAAGCCTATGTCCAGCAGTGGATGTCTTTCGGCTGAAATGATGATGATGATGACTGTTCGTTACGGGTTTTGGTATTGAAGAATTTCATTGCGGACCCACCATACCATACCCCTATATCCGTGGTGACCAGTAATAACATTTTCAGTATAAAAATATTGCATAATATTATGGCTCGCCTGAGACTAATAAAATACTTTAGAATTATCGTATCGTTTTTTTTCACAGACAGATGTCTTGTAGGAGTGGATTGTAACAGGTAAAATTAATATCTGTTCCGCCTGTTCTTCTTCAAGTAACAGGCTGTTATTTCTCATACTATGTGGGAACAAACTGTTGTGTGATCTCTGTTACCACAGCTGATACACGTAGGTACTTCTCTTTCTAACTAAGGTGTTACACCTATGCGAGAAAAGGAAAGAGCTTGTGACGGACGATGTAACAGGGTGTCAAAGTGTATCAGTAGCATTTTTTTATCTTATTCTAACTAAGGTAACTGTCATAAGCATGAATATAGAAAAGCTTGTGCAATACATTTGTAATTACACAATATACAATAACGTCGTAATCTACTCTTACGATTTTGCGCGGAAACTCTGTGCTCATGCGCCACCAGTCGGGTGTGTCACGGGGGAAGGGGGGAGGAGGCCCGCGTGCTGGTTATTTCTTGTCTCTCCGTCTCGCTCAGTCTCGTTCCGAAGTTCTCTAAGTTCCGTCGCCATGGAGCACGCTGGCATTGGCTGGTCGAAAGAACAGCGTGAGTTTTGTGTAGAGCAATATTATTTAAACTCTGGTGAGATCCCTGTTGTTAGGCGCTTGTACCGTGACAAGTTTCTTGTGCGAATTAAGCAGGTGCGATGGCCGAGTTCAGATATAATTAAGCAATGGGTGAGGATTCATGAAAAGGAAGGAGGACTCGAAAAGGAGCAAACGACAGAGTCAAGTAAGTAGCTTAAACACGTTGTTTCGTCAGATTTTTTTACATTGCGCAATCCAGTTTATTTTAGTTTTTAAATAACATACAAGCTCCAATTAGTACAGGAATTGAAACCTTCTCGGAGTCACTTCAATAACCTTGATAACAATTAGATAAGTACTCAAACTATTCTTTAAATTAAGTTTACTTAGGTACTTTGGTGGTGTGCTTTCAAAGGTCTGTATAATTTATACTTTGTCATAGCTCAGCTCAATGGTATGCTATTTATTAAGTATTTGGTGTCTATATACAAATACTGCCGTACATTGTTTAAAATACGGTTAAACCCATAAAGTAGTTTCAGAGATATCGGACAAAAACCTGCGAAATGATGTCTCTTCCAAACGAATAAAGATATAAAAATCTTTCTAACTCGGAAAGTAAAAGTCGTACAGTAATGGGACCCAGCACAAAAGATAGAGAATTTTTCAAAACGTAATGTGTGATTCAAAACTAAAAAATGGCAGTTTGAGGCTTAACCGTGTTTTAAGTAACGTACGGCAGAATACTGAAGCTGGCTGCTTTACACAACCCTACCTAAGTAGCATTTAATTAAACTGATTATAATCATATTTTTCTGGCGTTTGTTTGTTTCTTTTGATGCCGGACCTATAGAATAGCATCACCCTACTTCCCATGGGTGTCGTAAAAGGCGACTAAGGGACGTACCGGAGAATGGGCAGCAGCGTTCTCTATGAATTTGACCACCATACTGCGATCGCCAACCCGCCTGCCAAGCGTGGCGATTAGCAAAACTGACAAGCACAAAAAACACTTGGCCCCTAGTACCCGGTTGCCCACCTACCCTTGGTTACGCTAGCGGCCAAAGCCACGGTGAGGCATGGGGTGCTAAGAATCCCCGGAAGAGATTCCGCTACCACAACCACCGAAAACTGAACTTGGCAAAATAAAACACACGTACACTCCGGACGAGATCACCGAACTCGAGGAAAAATTGAGCGGGTTACGATGGAGTATAGTGGGGTTATCTGAAGTCCGAAGAGAAGGGGAGGACTCGATAATCCTTAAATCTGGAAACTTGCTCTATTTCCGGGAGGCCGACCAGCAGTCCCAAGGTGGTGTCAGGTTTATCGTCCAAAAGTCCCTTGTGAGCAACGTGGCACACGGATATACTGAGTATAAGGTACGCCTACCTTATACTCAGTATATATATCCGCAAGGTATTTGCTGAAGGTCGTACAGGTTTACACCCCGACCTCGTCACGCCCCGATGATAAGGTAGAGACCATTTATGAGGATATTGCCAGAGCCATACATGGCTCTAAAACTCACTTCACCGTTGTCATGGGGGACTTTAAATCGAAACTGGACAAACGAGGCGATGATGAGCTGCGAGTGGGGCAATTTGGAGTTGGCCGCCGGAACCACGGCCACCAGTTTTATGGAGAAGGAAGGCCTCGTTATGACGATTTCCTTCTACAGAAAACGTGAGCGCAGAAAGTGGACCTGGCAGAGCCCGGATGGTGCAACTAAAAATGAGATTGACTTCATTATGTCGACGAAGAAGCAAGTATTCAATGATGTCTCTGTGATCCACGCGGTGAAAACCGGAAGTGATCACCACATGGTAAGAGGCACATTGAACTTAAATATCAAGCTGGAAAGATCTCGACTGATGAAGTCTACTCTCCGCCCAGCACTGATCCAAGTCCAAAACCCCGAGAGATTTCAGCTTGAACTTCAGAATCGTTTCGAGTGAGAAATTATGATGATGAATCATATTTTTCTATAGACAAGCTAAGTGGCACACAATGGGGCAGGAAGATGGGAGAACCGGATCATCAGGACAGACTTTATAGATACCGGACTGCAACATCAGGCGATCAAATGTAATGCATCATATACATGATGTATGATGAGCTGAGGCCCTTTTGGCATTATAATCTTTGTTTTAAGGTGTATTTATTTTGCTGTAATGCCAATAAACGCATTTTTCTTTCTTTCTTTTCTTTCACATTACTCGTGAAGTAACAAAATATCGCTATGACAATAATAAACAATTCTATATATTCTACAGGAAAGCAACGCGATATTAAAAAAAGGAGTGGACCACGTCCATTTAATGAGAAAGAGAAAATTGTGGAACCTATTGTAGAAGAACCACAATATTATTATTATTATCAAGAGCCGGTCGAAGAGGAAGGGAAACTAGATAAAAGTAATTAATTTATTATTTTTTTATTATTGTTTATTAATCAAAAACAGTTTACAAGTATTTGTTGAACATTTAAACATACCACACAAACCATCGCGGATTTAAAAGCGGTATGGCCAGACACGGCAACTCGGTGTCAATATTAATGATTAATTAATGAACAATTACGTAAGTCCAGATCGCTCAATTAGTGAATATAAAATAGCTGTTCTATGCAAAGTTCAAAAATAAATTTATAAAATAGATTTCACTGTTTTATATATTAATTGTGCAACACAATATTGTACGTAGGTACTACAATTTCACAACAATATTATTATCTAATCTTCCAAGTTCCCGCACAGGGGGGGGAGAGGGGGTAGTCGGAACTTGCTTGGTATGTTTAGCCGCTAGTTGGATTCTTGCTCAGTCTCGCTCGGAAGTTTACTACGTATAGTCACTATGGATCGACCGAAACCGATATCAATAGCTAGACGCGAGTGGTCGAAGGTAGAACGCGAGTTTTGTGTAGAGCAATATTATTTGCATCGTGAGAGTCTCGCTGCTGCCAAGCGTTGTTACTTTGAAAAGTTCTGTGATCGAAATGAGCACAAGCGGGACAAGTGTCCGACTACAGACCTACTAAGGGATTGGGTTAAACAGGAAGAAAAGAAAAGAGCTAGTAGTGTGCATCCCGAAGTGCCTCAGAAGTCGGACTCAGGTAAGGAGAACGTACAGCAAGCTGTTGGCTTAACGTTAGCCTGATTTATCAGTGCGCAGGCGGTTGGCTGAATGCCGTATTTTACATTGCGCAGCCTAGTGCCATAGTTTGAAATTGGATTTACAATTACATTCATACAAGATCCAATTAGTACAGGAGTAGAAACCTACTCAGATCGTTTGCCGAGACAATGTTCAGTTGCTATATACCTTGATAATATTTATCTCACAAAATATCTATAAATTAAAGTCACTTCGCTGTAACTTTGAACTATTAATGACGTTGGTATTTTGTACCATAGCGTTGCTCAGTTCAAAGACAAGGTGTGAATGCCTACAGCAGTCGGAATAAAAACGCTGACTGCTGTAGGCGATCGCACCTAGCTGGGCTTAAACTGAAAACATCCATATTTTTCTTCAGGAAAGCTAAGTGGCACGCAATGGGGCAGGAAGACAGGAGAAAACCGGATCATCAGGACAGAGTCTATAGATATTGGACTGCAGCATCAGGAGATCAAATGTAATGCATCATACACATTACTAGTCAGGTAGTAAAATATCGATAAGACAATAATAAACAAATATACTCTACAGGGAAGCAACGGGACATCAAATGGAGTGGACCACGTCCAGTTAATGAAAAACAGAAAATTGTGGAGCCTATTGTAGAAAAACCTCAATATAATTACTGTTTTTATCAAAAGCCGATCGAAGAGGAAGTGAAACCTGATAAAAGTAAATATAATCACACTAATATTATAAAGGCGAAAGTTTGTGAGTGTGTGTGTGTATGGGGGTGTGTTTATATATGTTTGTTACTTCTTCACGCTCAAACGGCAGGACCAATTCTGATAAAATTTTGTATGGAGGTAGCTAACACCCTGGATTAACATATGCTACTTTTTTATCCCTATATTCCCACGGGATCGACATTTACGCGGGTGAAACCCGCGCAGCTACTATTTCTTAATATTTTAACATAATAAACCCGTAGGTTAAAAAAAAACCTTTCATATTGTTTAACCTTTTATATATTTTGTCTTTTTGTGCAATGCTTTTCAAGATGTCTAGCATTTTGCATTTTTAGTAAAATCATTGTTAAAAATAAAATGAGAACATTAGTAAACAGTTTGTGAGTTGAGTCATCCGTCGATCCAACACACAACGACATCGCGCTACGTGCTACGTCATGCGTCATTTCGACAAGGCAATTCTGCATCGAATCGCGCCTCGCGTGAGTTAAACAAATATGGTGCAATATCAAGGTCAATAATATTGTGCAATATCACGTATTGGTCAAGTTTATGGTTCGATAAGTGTAAGTATTGATGATCGTTTTGGTGGTGATTATATTGCGCAATCTTACTGTAGGTCCAGTGATCAATGAATAAGGTTAATTTTCTTAAGATCACGTTGTTTTATATTGTTACGATTTCCTATAAGTATTTTGATTTGAAAAAAGTTGATATAATTCGTTAATGTAGGTATGTTCCATTATGCTTGTACGCATTGTGTATTTTTTTCTTTGAACACAAAAGTGTGAGGGCCATGTCACTGACCTAGGAAGGACAGCGCACGGCTGACTCATTTATGTGTATGTTGACCGACATAATTATTATGTATAATCGAATATCACACGAGGATTGACGTCACACGAATAGCGTGGGCATTAGTGACGTCATCTTATTCTTTAGTTTGTATCAATGAAATCACGTCGGGATAATATTGTCATAGGATTAGTTGACTGTGTGTTCGCCGTTTGTTTGGTTTAAGATAAGAATATTATGGAGTGATCGTATCGTATCGACTATCACGTGAGTGTTTATATGTAATGCTAATAATATTTCTCTTTACCATAGAACAAGTACTCAAAGAGCAATTCGAAGAGAAGGTCCTGGAATTAGTAGAGTCGCTGGACGCCCGCGGGCATGCAGCACGCACGAGCGCATTTGTTTCACTCCGCGCGGAATTGCAGCGACGAGCGCTTGATGGCTTGTTGTCCGCACACCGCGCCACGCTGGCCGACCATGTGTCGCGCGCACTACGACGCGGCAAGGATGGAGAGAGGAAGGCAGCTGCTGCTGTTGCGCCGCTGTTGGCTGTACAGGTGATTTTCATAATCTGACTAGATTCATTAACGGTCATCCTGCCAGCAATAGGGATGACCCTACTGCTAGGTTCACACAAATGATTTCGAGACTTCGGTCTAACTAAAGCCAACAACCACCAACTAACAACCAACTAACCAGCCAGTTTTCTCTTTTTTCTGCCGTAGTGAACCATCGGCTTACAGTTAATATGTTACCCACAGATCAGCGAGGAAGGGTCGGAGGAGTTCATGCGCGAGGTGCGACCCGCGCTCGCCGCCACCGCCATTGATAAGTCTGCCTCACTCGACACACGCACTGAGGTAAACATAAACACACAACACAGACACAATAAAAATGTATTTTCATCAAATAAAATGTTCATGTCTTTCTCCAGGAACATGAGATAACGTGTTTCTATAATGTGTTCTGTTATCTATTATGTTTCAGTGCTGCTCATCGCTTGCCGTGTTATGCTACTTGATGGAGGATGACCTCACTGAGACCTTAGAGGTTATGCGCATGTACGAGACCATCTTTAGCGGCAGCTATCTCAAGGTAAACTATGAGTATACACATGCAATCTTCTCTCCATGAAGTATGTAGGTATAAGAGAATTGCTCGTGTCGCGGTAAAATTATTATCCTCTTAGTAAGGTAAGGTCAGGAGGATGACGATTATGGTATATTCTTGTTTCTTCGCCCAGGATGACGGTAGCGTGAATGTGTCGGGTGCAGCCGTGGAGGAGGGCGCGTGGCACGCCGCCGCACTGGACGGCTGGGCACTGCTGTTGTCGCTGTTGTCGCCCAACCACGCGCTGTCGCTGCTCAACAACCAGGCGCCCAGCTTTGCCAGGCTTGGGGAGATGTTGGAGGCTGTATCACTTGAGGTAACTTACTTAAGTTTTTTATTTATTTTACTCCAAACAACGATACTCTAAGTGAATTATTTCAATAAACATATTTATCTGTACCCCCAGGTCCGCATGGCAGCAGGCGGCGCGCTCGCCATCGCGTACGAGACAGTGACAGACGACGACAGCTCAGAAAACCCGCTCACAGCGCACGTGGACGTACTACTGCCGCGACTCACCGAGTTAGCGCGAGACTCGCACAAGTTCCGCGCCAAGAGAGACCGCAAGATACAGCGAGCCACCTTCAGGGATATCCTCAGATACTTCGAGGTACGTTGCATATAACATATGTACATATATTTGGCATGGCGTACAAGACAGTGACAGATGGCGACTTGTCTGATTGCTTACATAATTATGATAGATTTGTAGTAGTAACAATTTAATTTAACGCCGACATGATTAATCTTCCAGGAAGGCGAAGAGCCCTGCATATCAGCCCACATCGGCTCCGAGAGCGCGTCGTGGTGCCACTGGTCGGGCGGCGCGGCGTACGCGGCGCTGGCGGGGGCACTCGGCGGGGCGCTGCAAGTGTTGGCGCCGCGCGCCGTGCGCCTGCGCGCTGCGCTGGCGCTGCCCATAGTGCCGCCCGCTGAGGTGGCGCCACAGGAGAAGCCTAAGAAACTGCAGCGTGTATGTACCTGCACAATATATCAATTATATTGACACAAACGGAAAGAATGAGAGGGAGATGTTAAACCCAGCAGTGGGACAGGACAGGCTACTACTTGAATATCATTTGCGATAGAGTAGTGACTTTACCTATAATTTGGATTATTGGTTAATGAGGACTTTAAATACCATAGAAACAGAAATATTTTTTTAATATTAAGATTGTCTATTCCAGCATCTAAAAAACAAAGGGGCAACCAAGGCCCGGCAGTTCACACGCAACAAGAACAGAGACAAGCGCTCCGCGGCCCTCGCCATCTGAACCCGCCGCACTCCCGCACCGCACCACATCGCACGGTTCCACTCGAATATCTCTTTCGGTTTAGTTCTAGAGCTTGTTTTAACGCTAGCAACGTCAAGTCGACGCCTTACTTCTTAGTGTGTCACCTCCCGAGCGGACAACAGTAACAGCTAGTTGCAGCATGCCGCGCCGGAAAGGTTGCGTGAGGTAAGGGTTAGGTTACAATAGGTGTTAAAACCAAAGAAATTCGTCATAATTTGGATAAAATAAAACGTTGGAACCGTTTATTGTATGAGGCATCTCGCTGAGTGTCGACGCTCTGATTATTTCTCGGAACATGTTTCAGATCTAGGACTCGTTCGGTCATTCCTATTGCGATGTTGATGTATTTTATTTAAATTTATATTATTACGACCGATGTTTTTATATCGTTTTGTATTATGGAAAATTTTATTCTTACCTTTCGATTCTTAGTGATTTGGGCTGTGAACTTACTTAATTGCTATTTAAAGTGAGGTAGGTATTTAACTGTAAATTATGTAATAAGTGTTTTGAACATTTAGTTAAATAATATTTATTATGAGAACCAACTTTTTTTATTTATTTTTCATCATCTCCCATGTTTCCTCCCCATTATTAATCGACAACCCACATCAAGGATTTGGCAAAAAAAACCAGCAAACTCAGTATGATATAACTTGGGGCGTATGCAGAAATAATCAATCTAACAAAAAGTTGAACCCATTGGATGCGAGAAGCACAGAACCGGTCGAAGTGGAGGTGCTTGGGGGAGGCCTATGTCCAGCAGTGGACGTCTTTCGGCTGAAATGATGATGATGATGAACAAAAAGTACTAGGCATGCATAAAACCAATTGGATCTTACAGTTCTATGCATCCAACACCAAAGGCTCACCCATCGCGTGCCTATTCATTGGGTTCTTATTAGTTCTTATACAGCTGACACCCCGGCGATGCGATGCAACGTGAGTGGATATTGTATGGATCTGATAATAGATATTGATGTGTTATCGATAGACCCATGATAGACCCTTGCCTAACTCGGTATAATATAAAATGTACTCTGTGATAAATCAGTAACCAGTAACCAACAACAATCAAATAAATAAAATAAAACCAAAATAATCAGTAACTCTTATCTGTCAGACTATCTACTGGAGGCACTGACCTGTATTATATAAGTACGCTGGACTTCATAATAACGATGACAAAATGAAGACATTTGATTTTCGACGTGAGGGTCCGTGGAACTAATATTAGAGATGGTACATAACCTTCAATTAAAAAATACTTTTATGAACTTTATCGATCGTTATAACCACTGAGAGTAATTTATTATATACAGGGTTATTTGTAAAACATCAGCAACCTCTTAAGGGGTCATTGTACTCATCATTATGAACAACTTTTACTATGGGACCAAACCTGAAATCGCGAAAAAAAAATCAGCTGTTCCCTACATTTATGTTCGTATAACTCGTCAAAATGTAGGGAACAGCTGATTTTTTTTTCGCGATTTCAGGTTTGGTCCCATAGTAAAAGTTGTTCATAATGATGAGTACAATGACCTCTTAAGAGGTTGCTGGTGTTTTACAAATAACCCTGTATAATTTATTATATATAATTGTATCACTCCCAGTAATTTTTATGCTTCATTTTTAAGTAATAGAATAATTGTTGCAAAGGTTAACTGAAAATTCATTAGGGCGCGGTCAGATCGCAAGCTATAAACTAGTGGAAAGTGTCCTAGTAAAATTAGGTATAGCTCCTGAGGTCAGATCAGAGAGCTTTAAATATGAGAATGGTTTAAAAATTTGCCTAAAAACTACCTACGGTTGAGCCATAACTGCTAGTTGAGTCGGATGGAAATCGATCGGGGCGGTTTGAATCGGCACGGTACGGTATATTTAGTTCAGCGTACTTGTTTAATATAGGTCACTGACTGTAGGTAAACATTTCAACGTTCAATTGATAATTAAAAAAAAAACCTTTTATATTGTTAATGGCTTCGAGAGCCTACTCGTAGCTACGGATTCTCACGCGCGACTACGAGAGCCTACGTGCGACTACGAGAGACTACGAGAGCCTACGCGTGGTTACGAGAGCCTACGCGTGGCTACGAAAGCCTACGCATGACTACGAGAGCCTACGCGGGACTACGAGACCCTACGTGCGACTACGAGAGCCTACGCGTGGCTACGAGAGCCTACGCGTGGCTACGAAAGCCTACGCATGACTACGAGAGCCTACGCGAGACTACGAGACCCTACGCGCGACTACGAGAGCCTACGCGTGTCTACGAGAGTCTACGCGAGACTACGAGTGCCTACGCGTGACTACGAGAGCCTACGCAAGACTACGAGAGCCTACGCTAGACTACGAGAGCCTACGCGCGAAGAGCCTACGCGTGATTATGAGAGCCTACGCGTGGCTACGAGAGCCTACGCATGACTAAGAGAGCCTACGTGCGACTACGAGAGCCTACGCGTGACTACGAGTGCCTACGCGTGATTACGAGAGCCTACGCGTGATTACGAGAGCCTACGCGCGACTACAAGAGCCTACGCGTGACTACGAGTGCCTACGCGTGATTACGAGAGCCTACGCGTGATTACGAGAGCCTACGCGCGACTACAAGAGCCTACGCGTGGCTACGAGAGCCTACGCGCGACTACGAGAGCCTACGCGCGACTACGAGAGCCTACGCGCGACTACGAGAACATATTCTATTGAATTCAAACCTTATGTTGTTATAAAATAACGTTATTTCTTTATCCCTGTCCGAGGTTTTCTAAAATGGAAGAGAATCGGGCCCACGACTCGACAAATCACTGAGCAGCCTAAAAAAGCCACTGGAGAATCATAAAAGGATAACATTATGAATTATAATATGGCGAAGACAGTCCGTGTTTTTCTTTTTTTCGCTGCACTACGTAGGTATAATCAAAGAGATTGGGATTGGATTTGGATTGGAATGATTGGTATTTTAGCACAGACAGAAAAAAATAACTGAAAAATGCTTCACCAATGGGATTTGATACGATTAACTTAGCAGTCCAATAGGTTATCCTTTTATGATTCTGCTAAAGTGGCCTTTTTAGGCCCCCAGATCACATCAACAAATAAAAAAATTTATTAACAATTATTTTTCGAACTTAAGATACAATGGACTAATCCATTGTATCTTAAGTTCGTTCAATATCCTTTAAAGTGATTCAGATTGTGATTGATAGTGTATTACGCAATTAGGGTGCTGGTCGGCTTCCAATCTTACCGAATACAGCTTCACAACCCAGTTACTGGGTAACACGATATCTGGTAACACTGGGGGTGTCAGATTTCAAGGCTTCTGACTATCCGCTGTCAAACATGTCTCCGGTATGAAAGGAATGGTCACCTTGATCGATTAAAACTTTGCGCTTGTTACTATGCCAACTAAAAGTATGTTTTCAACACACTATCTACCTAGCATATATCCTGTAGTCGGTCATATTATATTTGTCTGATTTTGTTTACTGTAGTCGATCATATACTTTTATTATTCTTTCTAAAACTTGTGTTCTTGCGTTTATGTATGTGTATATAACCTATTTATGTATTTATGTATTTGTGTACCTAGTTTTAATAGTATTTTTTTTAAATTTATATCATTGTTCCTCTCAACCAAAGCACCTACCATTTAATCTCTTCACCACCCTTGGTTGACTGGTAGAGAATGCCTAAGGCATTAAGTCCGCCTTTGTACCTTTTTGTGCGAAAAGTTTAAATAAATAAATAAATAATTAGGTCTACTGTTGCAATTATAACTCTAATAGGTAATGACTTATATATACCTAACTCTAATAAAACACCACCACCACCATCATCGCCTTTACGTATTTTTCTGTTCCTTACTTCTTGTCTGTTTATATCTGTCTACATAAATGGTTAAATAAATAAATAAAATATTAGGTTTATAGTCTCGCAGTGTTACAGTTCTCCTTAGGAATAAAGGATTCTGGCCTAAAGCGCTGTGGTCATTGTAAACTAAATTGAAAACAATTGCGCAACATAAATACCTACGGTTCCCGCAGCATGAATATGTTATTGAAACAATGTTGTGCAACTTTGTTTACCGTAACAACGAGGCATATGACGATGACGCTTATCATTACGCTCGGTATTCAATATGACGCCCTTGAAATAAGACATTGCGTTATTATCAGGGTGAATATCCTACTATTGTGCAATACATTAATTGTAATTTCACAATATACAATAACGTTTTAATCTACTCTTCCGATTACGCGCGAAAAGTCATGCGTCACCGGTCGGGTGTGTAACAGGGGAAGGGGGGAGGAGGCTCGCGTGCTGACCTGGTACTGCTGGTTACTAGCTTGTCTCTCGCTCGCTCAGTCTCGTTTCGAAGTTCACTAAGCTCCGTCGCCATGGAGCACGCTCCTCGCATTCGCTGGTCGAAAGAACAGCGCAAGTTTTGTGTAGAGCAATATTATTTATACGGTGGTTTGGTCACTGTTGTTAGGCGTTTGTTCTGTGACAAGTTCCATGTGCGAAATAATCAGGTGCAGTGTCCGACTTTAGATACAATTAAGGAATGGGCGAAGATTTATGAAAAGACAGGAGGTTTCGAAGAGGAGCAAACGACCGAGTCAAGTAAGTAGCACATAAAGCATGTTTCGTCAGATTTGTTTACATTGCGCAATCCAGTGCCAAATTTTTGTTTTTAAATCACATTCATACAAGCTCCAATTAGTAAAGGAGTTGAAGCCTTCTCGGAGTCACTATAATAACCTTGATAACAATTAGATATTCAAAATATTCTGTATATAAGTTTACTTACTTTGGTGGTGTGCTTTCAAAGGTCTGGATAATTTGTATATAAAACTGACTTTAATAATATTTTTCTGCAGACAAGCTAAGTGGCACACAATGGGGCCGGAAGACGGGAGAAAACCGGATCATCAGGACAGAGTCTATAGATACCGGACTGCAGCATCAGGCGATCAAATGTAATGCATCATACACATTACTAGTGAAGTCACAAAATATCGATAAGACAATAATAAACAATTATACTCTACAGGGAAGCAACGGGACATCAAATGGAGTGGACCACGTCCAGTTAATGAGAAAGAGAAAATTTTGGAGCCTATTGTGGAAAAACCACAATATTATTATTATCAGGAGCCGGTCGAAGAGGAAGTGAAGCCAGATAAAAGTAAACACATACAGTAGTACATATTTTCAAAGTAAAAACCTTGAACATAAATAATTAATATAATATTATTATTAATATTAAAATAATTATTATAATAATATTAAAATAACTAAAATTGAGCTTCATGGACGCTTTTATTCATACTATTATAATATATATTATAATATTATTAACGTATTATATTATTATTAATATAGTATTAAGTATAATCAATTTTCACAATCATTGCTAAAATAGTAGTAGTATCTATATCTGATAAGTTTGAACGTCAGTAAACAGATTGTGATGATTAGTCATCGTACACATAACAAAAAACATCGCGCGGCGTCACGGTCGTCAAGGAAAATCCGTGTACCTAAAGATTGTACAGAAATAACATACAGCTGGTGTCAATGAAGTCGGTTGAAAATGGTGCAATATCACGGTCAGTAATATTGCGCAATATCACGGTCAATAATGTTGCGCAATATAACTGTCAATAATATTGCGCAATATCACGGTCAATAATATTGCGCCATATCACGGTCAATAATATTGCGCAATATCATGATGTCATTGATTTATTTATTTATATACACTTTATTGTACACCAGAAAATATATTACAAAAAAAAATACGATTAATACAAAACATACAATGGGCGGCCTTATCGCTTTCTGCGATCTCTTCCAGGCAACCTTGATTGTGATTGTGATTATAATAATAGGTATATTATGTATCTATTGCGCAATCTTGTTGTAGGTCTATGACCCGCCTAACAACAATAAAATAGTATGGCTTCATTCCAAATACCTACGTTCGATTGTAATTTTATTACGTCCATTATTATTTTATTAACATTTTTTTTTTAAATTAATGAGCTAGGTTTATTTTCCTAAAACAACGTCGTCCTATACAGGTGACTTTTAAAAAAATAATTCTGTATAATCACGGTTTCTTTACTTTGGTATAGTTTCAATGAAATGTCGCCAACAGGATAATTAATTGATTGGATTTTTTTGTGTGCGCGCTTTTGTTTTGTATGAGACAAGAATATCTGTGGAGTGATCGTTTGAATCGTATTGCCGGAGTATTTATTAAATATATAATGCTTATAATATTTCTCCTTTCCTTAGAACAAGTGATTAAAGAAAAATTCGAAGAGAAGGTCCTAGATTTAATCGAGGCGCTAAACGCTCGCGGTCACGCAGCACGTGCGAGCGCATTTGTTTCACTCCGCGCGGAATTACAGCGACGAGCGCTTGATGGCTTGTTGTCCGCACACTGCGCCACGCTGGCCGACCATGTGTCGCGCGCACTACGACGCGGCAAGGATGGAGAGAGGAAGGCAGCTGCTGCTGTTGCGCCGCTGTTAGCTGTACAGGTGATTATCATTATCTGATTAGATTTTTTAACGAACTTCCAGCAATACTGCTTAGTTTAGACAAATGAATTCCAAAAAAGTGTCAACTTTCGAGCCAGTTCTCTTTGGTCTGCTGTCTGGCTATGCATTAATACGTAGTGAACCACCGGCTTATACTTAATATAATTGTTACCCACAGATCGGCGAGGAAGGCTCGGAGGAGTTCGTGCGCGCGGTGCGGCCCGCGCTCGCCGCCACCGCTACTGACAAGTATGCCTCACTCGACACACGCACTGAGGTAAACATCGCAACACAGACACACTATACAAATGTCTTAAGGCACTTTTCATCAAAGAAAATGTCTGTCTCCAGAAACCAATAAGATAACGTGTTTCTATAATAATTTGTTCTGTATGTTTCAGTGCTGCTCATCGCTGGCCGTGTTGTGCTACTTGATGGAGGATGATCTCACTGAGACTTTAGAGGTCATGCGCTTGTATGAGACCATCTTCAGCGGCAGCTATCTCAAGGTAAACTATGAGTATACACACGCAATTTTCTCGACACGAAGTATTTATGTATGAGAAGTTCGAGTTGCGGTAAAAATAGTAGTCACTCAGCAAGACGGCCACAATGATGGTCGCCTAATTGGGATAATGTTACGAGGATTAAAATGATGAATTCCCAATGTAACGGAGTTTCTTGTTTCTTCGCCCAGGATGACGGTAGCGTGAATGTGTCGGATGCAGCCGTAGTGGAGGGCGCGTGGCACGCCGCCGCACTGGACGGCTGGGCACTGCTGTTGTCGCTGTTGTCGCCCAACCACGCGCTGTCGCTGCTCAACAACCAGGCGCCCAGCTTTGCCAGGCTTGGGGAGTTGTTGGAGGCTGTGTCACTTGAGGTAACTTACCTAAGTTTTTGTTGTACACCAGACAACGATAATCTAAATGAATTGGTTTATAAATATATGTGTCTGTACTCCCAGGTTCGCATGGCAGCAGGCGGCGCGCTCGCCATCGCGTACGAGTCAGTGACAGATGACGACAGCTCAGAAAACCCGCTCACAGCGCACGTGGACTTACTACTGCCGCGACTCACCGAGCTAGCGCGAGACTCGAACAAGTTCCGCGCCAAGAGAGACCGCAAGATACAGCGAGCCACCTTCAGGGATATCCTCAAGTACTTCGAGGTGCGTTGCATATAACATAATATTATTATGTAGGTTACATTATGTAGGGTACAGTCAACAAAGGAGTTAAGTATACAGGAGCGTCGGATATTGTTGAAGTTTACTAAGAAACCGATGGATATTCTCAAATAAAATTTTAGTTTATTATTAGAAAACAAACAGCTCATTTATAAAATTAAATTTCAGTCCAGAACATCCATCGGTTTCTTAGTAAACTTCAACTATATCCGACGCTCCTGTATACTTAACTCCTTTGTTTACTGTACATTAGCCAGGGCATAAGTCCCAGTGACAGACGACGACCACTAGACAACCGCTGGCATAAATCATGTGGTTGGAACAATTTAGTTTAACGCCAACATGATTCATCTTCCAGGAAGGCGAAGAGCCCTGCATATCAGCCCACATCGGCTCCGAGAGCGCGTCGTGGTGCCACTGGTCGGGCGGCGCGGCGTACGCGGCGCTGGCGGGGGCACTCGGCGGGGCGCTGCAAGTGTTGGCGCCGCGCGCCGTGCGCCTGCGCGCTGCGCTGGCGCTGCCCATAGTGCCGCCCGCTGAGGTGGCGCCACAGGAGAAGCCTAAGAAACTGCAGCGGGTATGTACCTGCACAATATTATCAAATGCAACTTTTCGTTATTCTGCCTTCAACGCATAATCGTAAGATCGACACCGATGGAATGAATTAGAGGGAGATATTATTACCCAGCAGTGCGGTAGAGTAGTGATTTTGCTTATCAGTTTTATTAGACTTAAAATAATTAGGACTCAGAATACCACAGAAATTAGTCGTTACTTAATATTATGATTGTCCTTTCTAGCATCTACAACATAGAGCAACGAGCAAGGCGCGGCAGTTCACTCGCAACAAGAACAGAGACAAGCGCTCCGCGGCCCTCGCCATCTGAACCCGCCGCACTCCCGCACCGCACCACATCGCACGGTTCCACTCAAATATCTCTTTCGGTTTAGTTCTACTAGAGCTTAGTTTAACGCTAATAACGTCAAGTCAACGCCTTACTTCTTAGTGTGTCACCTCCCGAGCGGACAACAGTAATAGCTAGTTGCAGCATGCCGCCGGACAGGTCGCGTGAGGTTAGGGTTAGGTTACAATAGGCTAGGTGTTAAACCCCCCAGGTGGAAGCCAGCAGGCGACGGGTGCGGGGGCACCCTCGCCTGTATTGCACAGGCTTCCACCAGTGCCGGACGGGAATGGCCAGGTGTTTCCGGCCATTCCCGTAGCCCCCCAGACGGGGGGACATGCGGGGCCCGCCATCTTGGCGGGCATGCGCCGGGGGGGTTGTGGATGCAAAGGCTGAGCCGGATTCCCATGACCTCTCCATCAAGGCGATGAGGGAACACCGCTGAGGTTTAGTGGGTATACTGCCACCCTGGCAGGGAGTCCCACATACTCCGTCTCGTCCCCCGACGAGCGGAGATGCGTAATGTCATATCTCAGCGACAAAAAAAAAAAAGGCTAGGTGTTAAAACCAAAGAAATCCATCAAATTTTGGATAAAATAAACACTTTGGAGCCGTCAAATGTATAAGGCATCTTGCTAATCGTCGAAGCTCTGATTTAATTTCTCGCAACATTCTGAACTCGTTTGGTCATTCCTTTTGCGATGTTGATGTATTTTAAATTAAGTTATCATATTGTTTTGTATTATAAATTGGCTAAATAATAACAGCCGCACAGGTCCATTGCTGCGATTGGTTTGAGGATGGTTGACCATCTTTACATACCGAGACCCCTCCGTGCTTTGGAAAGCACGTTAAGCCGTTGGTCCCGGCTGTCTTTCGTGGATTTGACAGTCGTTACGGGTAGTCAGAAGCCCGAAAGTCTGACAACCAGTCTTAACAAGGTATACAGGTATCGTATACCGGATATCTATGGTATACCCAGTACTGGGTTGTGGAGATCAGATAAGCAGTCGCCATGTAAAATACTAGTACTCAGCTGCATCCGGTTAGACTGGAAGCCGACCATAGTTGGGAAAAGGCTAGGCAGATGATGATGATGGGATCATTTCACTCTTATTCCATCTCATGGTGATTCGGGCTCACGCTTATTCGTTACGAGTACCTATGACCTATACTCTGTTACTGCCCGCACTTAGCGGGACGCCCTTGAAAGCGCTCGAGGTAGTGCTCGAAAATCAATATTTACGATGTTTATAATTTATAGCTTCTGCCCGCGACTTTGTACGCATGCAATTTCTTGTTCCCCCAACGCACCCCGTCACATCGCATCGTCTGCCGTGAAAACTTCTAACTTTTTTTTCATTTTGCTCAACTCTTAACTTTTCCCAACTATGTTGGGGTCGGCTTCTAGTCTAACCAGATGCAGCTGAATACCAGTATTTTACATAGTGCGACTGCCTATCTGACCTCCACAACTCAGTTACTGGGTAATACGATACCCCTTGGTAAGACTGGTTGGTTGTCAGACTTTCAGGCTTCTGACTACCCGTAACGACTGTCAAATATCCATCAATGACAGCCGGGACCAACGGCTTAACGTGCTTTCCGAGGCACGGAGGGGTCACGGTATGTAAAGATGGTCACCCATCCACAGACCAACCGCGGCAAGCGTAGCTTAACCTGATGGACCGACCTGTGCGGCTGTTATTATTTAGCCACGGGCCCCTTTTCAGCTTTATTATTAGTATTATTTAAAAAATATGATATCTCCTAAGATATTAATTGAAATTAAATGATGTCAAGGGCAATTTTGTTCAAAATTAAATACTTATGATGAATAACGTATTTATTTGGATAATTATTAATGATTTGCCGTAAAGGGCAATTTTGATCTCAATGAAATGCATAACGTATTTAATGTATTTAATTGGATAAGGAATAATACTGTGTTGTTGTTGTGTGTTGGATCATTCGGTTCCCTACAAAATGGTTGAGCTGGATGGTGCTGATCCACGCGTCATGTTCGTGAACGGGCGCCGTCGGTTGGGACTGGTCATCTCTTAACTGCCAAGGCTTATTTTTAATCTTATGTCTTGAATTGTTTCTTCATTTCTGTCTTTTTTGCATTGTTCTCACATATATGTAGAAGCAACAAGAATAATGTACCCAGGATTTTGTAATATCTTGATTTAAAAGAGTGTCCATGGAGTTTCTTGCCCGTTCTTCTCCATAGAGATCTACGCTTTGGAATGGGCAACTAGCTTCAACTTTCTGATTAATTTTGACAATTCAAAAGTGCCTGTACAAGGTTTAATTGAAATAAATGATTTGAGTTTGAGTTTGAACTGTATTGTTTAAAATAGCTTGGTAAATAACCCATAATTTTTTTGTTAATGTAAAAGGTAAAAATGGTTACTGTGGGGGGTATTGGGGGAGGGAAATTGCTCGCGTCCGTAGGATTTATCATCTTTTACTGACCTACCCTACACGTCTCCCCCGGGTGGTGCTAAACGAGCAACAACGCCGAGTCTTGAGCGGCGGTTACTAACCCGACTCAGATTGCCTAACAAGCAGATCGTTGTTGGGGGTAGGAAATTACCTCCACAATCCGTAACTCCATTGTATTATGGAATCGGGGGCATTGGCTTCACCGCCCGCGTCACGAGGTAGAAAGCCTCTCTAAAAATTCACCCTAATCCTAAGGTGGGAAGCGCGCCGAGAGGATGTATGACTTACGGGTAGTAAGTTGCTAGCGCCAACCTCAACGGACCCGGCAAACGTTGTTGTATGAGCCTTCGTGAAGGAATAGGCGTCACCCTTCAAGTGACTAATTATTTCGACCTTACTCGTGGGAACAATATGAATGAAACAAATAAAATTCCAAATAATCCTAATAATACGATCGAACAACAATTTCACAACAGTATGTTCATCAGAAACCGTAGTAACAGTCTACCATCAGTTGCAGCAAGTAAAACCAGCGATACACAAACACAAAATAATGAACTAGAGCTAAAAACTAATGAGGAGAACCATTTATACCCGTGCCAAAATGATCAAGTACCTCCTAAAATTAAAAAAATAAAGGAAACAAGCCCAATTTGCAGTGACAATACTAAGAAATCAACAAAACCAGCGCACAACAAATTTGACATCCTCAACAGTGAAGAAACAGAAGAATCGGTCTCCCTTACAGAGTCTACACCTAAATCGCAACCTATTTTTGTGGCAGGAGTCATGGATGTTACAGCGTTAGAAGCCATCCTAAATGAAATTGTTGACAACACATCATACGAAACGACAACATTAAGATGCGGCCATATCATTAAGTTAATGACCACCAATATACAAACTTATAAAGCAATCCGAGAGCATTTTATAACTAACAAAATATCACATTACACTTACAAATTAAAATGTGAAAGAGCATACAGAGTTGTACTACGAGGACTACGCTCCACAGAAAATACTGCACTAATAAAACAAGAGTTAAAAGAACAAGGGCATGAGGTGAGACAAATAGTAAATGTTTTACATAGGTCTACCAAAGAGGCATTGCCCATCTTTTTCGTGGACTTGGAGCCAAACAAAAACAACAAAGAAATATTTAACTTAAGATACTTATGTCAAAAGGGAGTAACATTTGAAGCTCCTCATAAGAAAAAAGAAATAATGCAATGTAAAAGATGTCAGAGGTTTGGACATACTAAAAATCAGTGCTTCAGACCATTCAAATGTGGGAAATGTGCTAGAAAACATCCTACTTTTGCGTGCAACATAACACCAGAGAGATTTAATAAATGTGCAAATTGTCAAGATATCTATCCCGCAAGCCACAAGGGTTGCTTAAAATATAAACAGTATAAGGAAAAAATACTAACAATAAAGAAAACCACCGAACCCGTAGTACAGGAGAGATCAAAAGATTGGAACGATCAGTACAACAAAACCTAAGACAAAATAGTCACAGAAAAAAGAAGCTACTCGGATGCAACAAAAGACCGACCACTAACTGGAGGCATACCGGACCCAGAGAACGGTCCCGACAGATAAGAACTAATGTTCGCCAAATTTTGGCCGCGCGGGTATGCCGCCGGTATAATCAGATGGTCGCAGAGCATCATTTCAGTTGTGCAGCTCGTTTGTGCGGCAAGCCCCGGCGGCTCAAATACTACGGAATGCCGCCGAGCTTGTTGGCGGCATACCCGCCGCCTGGGCCGCCGGCATAGTGTGAGCCTTAAGAAATCATAATCACCATGATGGACAAAAGGAAGAACAGAATAATCCAACTTATCTCAAGCCTAATATTGTTATTAGGCTTGAGATAAGTTGATTAACACACTCCGGGTAGTCACTTGGAACGTCAACGGCTTGACGGACCGTCGTCAGGAGTTTCAAGCATTCCTTCAAATAAAAAAAAATGACATAGTTTTAATTTCTGAAACAAGGTTCACTGCAAGATTTCCCTTCGCTATACAAAATTACGCAATGTGTACATATCCTTTAATAAAAAAATACTTTTATGAACTTTATCGATCGTTATAACCACTGAGAGTAATTTATTAGTATATTATGTCGGAGTTGGTTCTGAATTATTGTAATTGTGGGTAGTCCACATAATTTGTTATGATTTTGTTGTTCTTATTATGAATTTAAGTAATTTTACTATCCATTATTGTCTAACAAATTGGAACATAATTTATTGAGTACTCGGTGTAATTGTAACCGATAGTTTTGTTCAAAACAATTGATGTAATGTTATTGTGATTTTAAAATGATTTACTAGTAAATCTCTATTGTTTATTTACGATATTTATTATTGTACTAGCTGCTGCCCGCGACGTCGTCTGCGTGAAGGCTCTACAGCACCAAAAATACCTAAGATGCCAGTGTCGCTATAGCATTATAAAGTACACAACTTTTAAAATAGCATTAAAATATAAGTTTTTTTTTGCAAGCGAAGCAAGTGAAGAGAGTTATATGGGAATCCTGCTGAGTTCAGTCATAAGAGGTGACTGAAGGAAATAGAGAAAATAATGCAGGAATACATTCCAGGACAACAACATTCAAAGGTATCATATATACCTTACAACACTTCCCTATAAACTACGTTGGTAGTTATGCTGCCAGGAGCCAAAATGTGTGATGACGCGGGAGCAAGCGACGACGTACAGACGTGCCCGTGTGAGAAGCAACTCGTCCTGACGTCGACACCCACTGCCCTCAGTGTCTGCCCCTGCGACTTATTGATGGTCATCGCGAAGCAAAAACTCACGGGGAGCTGTACGCGCTTGAACTGGAACGGGAAGTTATGAGGTATGAGGGGAATGCGTGGTATAAATACTGCCTCGCCGACGCCATAACCCGTAAGAATTTCCGCCTCAATGGTGTGTCTGTGGAGCGAGATGACTTTAAGGCGGGTCCCGTTACACAACTTCGGAGGAGATAGGTTCCGAAGAAGCATAACCGGGACACCGCTTCAGCTTGAATGCGCTGGAAGTCCACTTGCTGACAGGGAGTTCAGAAATTCCACGGGATAATGTGTGGCGTCATCTTGCTTGACAACAGTGTTTATCGAGGTGTAGACCACTTCATTCCCCTCAATTTCCGAGAGAATGCATTCGTTAATTGCTGCAGCCTGATCATTTTTGGGCGTCAAAATGGCCCGCTCACACACCCAAGAATTCTGCTGGTGCGGTATACGACTGAATGTCCCCGTACACACAGTGAATGAGTTCTTCTAACCTGGAAATCACTCTACCGAGAGACTGGAAGCACCACCTGTCTACCTCTCTCTTCTGGTAGAGTGCCTTCGCCAAGACTTAGAAGGACATCGGAGAATTCTTGAGCGCGTGCATTGCCGCCGAGCCGAGCTCTCATATTAATGGTCAAGCGCAGCGTACGAACTCGTGACCACAACGAAGATCGTTTCAACGAAGCATTCACCTCGTCAGCCCTCGATCCTCGGCCATCGTACACTCACCCCATACGATCAGAGAGCAATCCTTGAGCACGTGTCCCTTATCGCTGTTACGTGACACACCACAAACAGGCGTTTCGGCGCTCTCTAAATCGATGGGAATTTTAAACATGGCATGTGCTGTCTTGCAGTCCCGGAAGCAGTGTGGCAGCGATTCCCGACGACGCTACAGCAATAGCAATTTTGCCTTGCCTCCTGACCTCTGCAAGTATGCCAGTGGTAACAAATGTTTTTCCTGTACCACCAGGAGCATCCAAGAAAAACATTTTACCCTGGTTTTGCCAAACGCTTTCAAGGACGGTGTCATAAATTTGTTTTTGCTCTGAAGAGAACAAAGCGACATGGTCATTTCGTATGGCGGTCATTTCGCCGTCTCCGACTTCGTCTCCAGTAGCACGCCTCAAAGCTCGTAGAAAATCTTCAGACAGATGATGGCGATACTTCTCCCACAAAGCTACCGGGTTCGCGACTCCACAAAACACTAAGATGACGGCAAACAGATGACGCATGCGGCTGGGACTGTCACTGACGCTCGCCTCCGCGAGGGTGTCAGCCCAATTTTGGTCACCGTCGAGAAGGTGACGTGCTACGCAGGCTGCGCGGTAAGTGGGAAACTCCACGCCATCAAATGTCCTCAGAAAGGCGAAAGACTTTGCCTCGGACAGTGTGAAGTAACAACCGCAGAAAATCGCATTCGCCATTATTCGGATGCACGGTATAATTTAAGTTTATAATTAGGTATACGACATGAAAATATATTAATTACCAAGCAATAATCACACAGATAAATACCGAACAAAAGTATTAACAGTCAATGTTTATTTTGTACTAACAACATGAAATTGATGAAGAAATGATCATCATCAATGAACATAACTTTTTTGTAATACTTAACACCGCATTTTTTTTTAATTGTCTTCCTCAACTCTGCTCAAGATTTTGAGGGTTTTGTTGGAACTTGAATTTGTCAAAACGAACTATACGATACAACTTATATGAAGAAAATGCACATTACCATCTATGAATTTTAAGAATAACTAACTACTAACCTCACCAACATGATCAAATTTAAATTATTAATTTCCAAAAAGTGTTGACATGTAACTTGATTTGATTTTTATGAAATCTCATAGATGGCGCTGCTTCAAAATTGTCTTATACTACTAACATTCATTAAACTATGTTTCTCTGCCCAAGTTACTTAAATGGCGTAAAAGTTTTTATAGTGTAAAGCTAGATAATAGCATGACTTACTCAAAAACAACATTTAAATATGCGTCGTTAGATTACACGCTGTCACAGAATGCGTAAGAAAAATAAAGATTCACAGCTCCTCCTCGTAGGTGATAGCGTGATAATATGTAGCCTATATGTTGACCCGACCTCTTAGTAATATTCATGCAAAATTTGAAGTAAATCCATGCAGTACTTTTTGAGTTTAGCCCGGACATATATACAGACAAACAGACAAAAATTCTAAAAACTATATTTTTGGCTTCGATATCGATTGTAGATCACGCCCCAAGTATTTTTTTTATATATTCTATGTACAGTTTTGCCTTTCCTACGATTTTATTATATATGTGTTTATATTATTTATTTAAACATTATCATTATTTATTTTTTTAAATAACACAGACATAAGGATCAGAATTATTTCGTCATAAAGGCAAGCCTTTACGACTTGATTAAACACATAATAATGTTTTAAAGATAACAATATGATTTCGTTAGTACTATATCGCGCCAATAGATGTCGTTACATGTTTCCACTTATTGCAATAAAAATTGTTATAGAATGCTTTAAATTGATTATATCTTTTGATAGACTGAAGCGATTGCGATGAAACAAAGACTAATCACTGCTCCGAGTTCTACACTATATTTGAGTATAAATATGAACCATATTGGTTTGGTACTTTTTACGTTGAGCCTGTTCAAAATCTGTCACATCCAAACAGACAAACAGACAAAAATTCCAAAAATTGAAGAAATGGCATCTGTTGGTTATCCTATAACAGCCCAACTATTTTTTTAATTTTTATTTTCAATGTACAGAAACGCCTCGTCTACAGATTTATTATATGTATAGATTATTTGATTACTTATAATGTAATGTCTTATTCGTTTTATAACATTTTAGTGTTTTGTATCAACTGTACTTCCGTGCGTCATCGGACAGAGTTGTTGTGGGGCGAATGCGAGGTGGGGACAAACCCCTTATAACTAAGCGCATTCGTTTGTGCTAGGAGAGACGGTCTTCGGACTCGACTCCGTACAGAGCACTAGCTCCCACAGAGTACTTTTTGATAGACTGAAACTAGCTCCCGACAAAACCTGTCGGTTTACTAAAGATCAGACTTTTAACTGTATTGTAAATACGCTATATTTGGGTGACTCTGTCACTATACGAACAGTAATCGATCCTACGATTAGTTCGCAATTACTTTGTTACCGTACATAATTGTTATACTGTGTATCTAGTTGTGTCATGTACCTACAGTGTGTGATTTGCTAGTGTGATTAATTGTTAATGAAATTATAATCTGACATAAACTGCAAACCGTTTTTCTATTGCGCAATAACCAACACATACCCACACTACGCCCACAGTAGTAATTAAAATATGCCTGACAATATCGAGACATACTATACCTGCTCCGATATCAGTACGCACACAGTAGTAGTTGTAATATACCTGATATCGAGACAGCCTAAACATACCTGATCCGA
Source organism: Oligia latruncula (assembly GCA_948474745.1). Lineage (NCBI taxonomy): Eukaryota > Metazoa > Arthropoda > Insecta > Lepidoptera > Noctuidae > Oligia > Oligia latruncula. The sequence goes on from OX419686.1 coordinate 18,813,894, forward strand.
CATATAGTTAAGAGAATAAAATTGTATCACTCCCATTAATTTTTATGCTTCATTTTTAAGTAATAGAATAATTGCTGCAAAGGTTAACTGGAAATTCATTAGGGCGCGATCAGATCGCAAGCTATAAACTAGCGGAAAGTGTCCTAGTAAAGTTAGGTATAGCTCCTGTGGTCAGATCAGTGAGCTTTAAATATGAGAATGGTTTAAAATGTTGCCTAAAAACCATGGTTGAGCCATAACTGCTTAGTTGAGTCGGTTGGAAATCGATCGGGCGGGGCGGTTTGAATCGGCATAAAAAACAACTGTCATGTCGTATAGTATATTTAGTTCAGCGTACTTATTTATTTATTTTATAATAATATGTACACACAGTAAAATACATAGGGATATGACATAATTATAATTTGAGTACAAAGGTACTGCTTATTTCTTAAGAAATTTCTTCCAGCAGACCTGCGAAAGGACAAGTAAAAAATAGAAAACTGGCCAAGTGCGAGTCGGACTCGCACACGAAGGGTTCCGTACCACAAGGCAAAAACGCAGAAAAAAACACGTTTGTTGTATGGGAGCCCCCCTTAAATATTTATTTTATTTTGTTTTTAGTATTTGTTGTTATAGCGGCAACAGAAATACATCATCTGTGAAAATTTCAACTGTCTAGCTATCACGGTTCATGAGATACAGCCTGGTGACAGACAGACAGACGGACGGACGGACGGACAGCGAAGTCTTGGTAATAGGGTTCCGTTTTTACCCTTTGGGTACGGAACCCTAAAAAGAAATGTAGACAATAGTGTGTGAGAACAAGAAGAGAAAATATAAAATGTGTGAAGTCTAAAACTAGAATATTAAATAAACCTACATATACAGTGTGAGTCTTCATAATGTGCACATAACGAAATGAGGGAAACAGCTTAATTTTATCGACGGAAAAAATATTTGAAAAAATAAAAAAGTGCCTATTTAAAAGGATCTTTAACAGTTGATAGGAAATGTTGTGATTGAGTTATAAACATGGTATTTTTACGTTTAGAAATCTGATACGATGGAGAATAATTTAACCTAATAAAAAAGGGTAGGTAATCGGGGCTTTTATTGAGTAATTTTACAATTATTGTATAAATTTATGAAAAATATCAGATTTTTGTTAAAAAAAAACCATAATTCTCAATTGAGGGCGATTGTTTACACAGGGGTCACAGCAGCGAACTAGAATTTAAAAAATGCTGCATTTTTTTTTTGATTTTTTAAAATATTTTTTCCGTCGATAAAATTAAGCTTAGTTTCCCTCATTTCGATATGTGCACATTATGAAGACTCACACTGTATATTGTACTTGTTTAATAGAGGTTACTGACTGTAGGTAAACATTTCAACGTTCAATTGACAATTAAAAAAAAACTTTTTATATTGTTAATGGCTTCGAGAGCCTACTCGTAGCTACGGATTCTTACGCGTGACTACACGAGCCTACGCGTGGCTACGAGAGCCTACGCAAGATTACGAGAGCCTATACGTGACTACGAGAGCCTACGTGTGACTACGAGAGTCTACGCACGACTACGAGAGCCTACGCGTGACTACGAGAGCCTACGCGTGACTACGAGAGCCTACGTGTGACTACGAGAGTCTACGCACGACTACGAGAGCCTACGTGTGACTACGAGAGTCTACGCACGACTACGAGAGCCTACGTGTGACTACGAGAGTCTACGCATGACTACGAGAGCCTACGTGTGACTACGAGAGTCTACGCACGACTACGAGAGCCTACGCGTGACTACGAGAGTCTACGCACGACTACGAGAGCCTACGTGTGACTACGAGAGTCTACGCACGACTACGAGAGCCTACGTGTGACTACGAGAGTCTACGCACGACTACGAGAGCCTACGTGTGACTACGAGAGTCTACGCACGACTACGAGAGCCTACGCGTGACTACGAGAGCCTACGCGTGACTGCGAGAGTCTACGCGAGACTACGAGAACCTACGTGTGACTATGTGAACATATTTTATTGAATTTAAACTTTAATTTGTTATAAAATAATGTTATTTCTTTATCCCTGTCCGAGGTTTTCTAAAATGGAAGAGAATCGTGCCCAAATCGAGCAGGGGGCCACTTTGGGGAATCATAAAAGGATAACATTATGAATTATAATATAGCGAAGACAGTCCGTGTTTTTCGTTTTTTCGCTGCACTACGTAGGTATAATCAAATAGATTGGGATTGGATTGATTAGTATTTTAGCACAGACAAAAAAAAAAAACTGAAAAATGCTTCACCAATGGGATTTGATACGAATAACTTAACAGTCCATTATGTTATCCTTTTATGATTCTGTTAAAGCGGCCTTTTTAGGCCCCAGATCACATCAGCGGGCTAATTGTGTGATGATGCATGATATTAATAAAAATATATATTATTAACAATTATTTTTCGAACTTAAGATACAATGGATTAGCAATATCCTTTAAAGTGATTCAGATTGTGATTGATAGTGTATTACGCAATTAGGGTGCTGGTCGGCTTCCAATCTTACCGAATACAACTGAATACTATTATTTGTCATGGACCTACTGCTTATTTGACTTTCACAACCCAGTTACTGGTAGCGATGGGCGACTCGAGTTATCTAACTCGAAGTAACTCGGGTCAGACCGTAAGCGAGTCAGCCCGAGCTAAAATATTTGTAAACCGAGTTGACCCGGGGAGCGCGCGTGGCGGCTCGCGGCTAGTCGCCTAGCCCGCGAGTCGCGAGGCCCGAACCCCGAACCGTTCGGGCTTCGCGACTCGCGGGCATTTCGGAGCAGTTCGGAGTCGTTCGGGCCGAGCAACTCCGAGCGAGCTCGAATCACCCCGACCGACGATGACCGAACGTCCGAGCCGCGACTGAAAGAGATAGTTCTCGTTGTTGGTTTCTTGTTAATGATCATGTATGATCAAAAGCCGCTCATTAGTTCAACAAAATACTTAATATTTAACAAGAGTTGTACATGACGTAACTAGATGGCGTTGGCGTCGAATTAGAACTCGCAAGCGTTGTGTTACAACGATTTGGTGGGGCTGTTGTGAATTTTATCAAATATAATTACCAGCTATAGAACAGTATACAGTTTAGTTGTTTTATTTACATAATCAACCCTACTAGTATACACATAAGGTCAACATTTAAGTACTGAGTACCATTCTTGGTGTTCGGTATTTAACATTGGTCCATCGACCTGGATATAACTTCGGCTTTTTGAGTTCGCCCGCCCGTGGTACTCGCAGTGGATCGCTGCGGCTAAAGTACACGGTTCCCCGCATGAGCAGCGACAGCTTCGTCCAGTATGGTGGACAGGGTCAGCAGTAGCAGCGGTGGAAAAGTGACGTCATAGAGGACGCCACTTGCATCCAGTTCAAGCGTGAGGTGACTGCAATACGTCACCCTCGTAGTTCAACGTGTCGTCATAAGAAGAACGTCACACCGAGTTCAACGTGACATCATCAGAAGACTGACGTCACATCCATAGTTCAACGTGTCGCCGCCAGGGTGCGCCACATTCGTGTTGTGTGAGTAAAGTGAAAATTGTGAGTACATTTTACTATTATAGCAAAGTTAGTGGCAAGCAATTTTAGACTTTATTTATTCAGACAGTTTTACTTTAAAGATTATTGAAATAAGTTTAGGACTTAGAATAATTTCGTAAAAAACGACGGAACGGGGAACCTACGCCCGATTTCCGCCAGATTATAAGTTGTTTCAAAACACTTGTAAAATTTTGAGCAACTAATTGGAACTTAAAAATATTTTAGTTGTGTATTTTATTTCAAATTAGTTTTGCTTTATTTTAGAACAAACATTGTTTTTGTACACTGGTTGTTGAGTTGTTTTCATTAGTTTTGTTTGGTTAATTGTTTCAAATATGGAGGGATTGATCAATGTATTGAGGAGGTTGCAAAGTGTTATTATTAAAGGATTCGCAAATTTTAAAAAGAGTCCTAAAGAAAGATTAACTATTGAATACATTGAAACTAGACAGGAATTATTAGAAAAAGATTGGGAATCGTTTCAAAATACTAATTCTAAACTTTATCAGAGCTATAAATTAGATGATATTGATCAAAAAGTTATTGATATTTATGATACAACTGAGGAAACTTACATTACTTATAAAAGTTTAATGAAAACAACGCTCAATAAAATTAGAGTTTTAAGTGAACCAGTACCTCATGGGGATGGTTCTTCTAGTAGTGCTGTTAAGTCTGCCCATTCACTGGTCAAATTGCCCAAGATTGTTATTCCAATGTTTTCTGGCAAATATGAAGAATGGACGACCTTTCATGATCTTTTTGTATCATTAGTTCATAAAAATAACGCGTTAGATAATGTACAAAAGCTGCACTATTTAAAAAGTCATTTAACTGGTAAAGCTGAGCAACTGATACGGAATACTCCAATAACTGATGCCAATTACAGTCAGTGTTGGGATCTATTAGACAGGCGATACAGTAATAAAAGATATCTCGCCAACTGCATCTTGAAACGGTTATTTGGTATTAAACGTATGTACGTCGAATCGGCGACATCATTAAAGGAACTTTCAGACACCACCAATGACTGTTTAAATGCTTTAACAAACTTAGGTATAAATGTGAGTACATGGGATGTTATTATCATACATATAGTGACATTTAAATTAGATCCTGAAACGCGTAAGCAATGGGAATTAAGTGTCAGTAGTAGCGAGTCCAGCAATGATTTTCCTACCTTTAATCAATTTAAAATATTTTTAGAACAAAGTTTCCGCGCGTTTGAGTGCATAGAACCAAAAAAGGGTTCAGGTCACCAGGTCACTAACAATAATACCCCTAAAACATTGTTAGCCACAGACTCGTCATCGCCAATGAAATGCGAATATTGCTCAGAGGGTCATAAGCTTTGTTTCTGCAAAAAGTTTGTCAAACAATCACTCGAAGCTAGACGGGATTTCGTTGGTAAGAACAAAATTTGCTTCAACTGTTTAGGCAGTAACCATACTGTTTACAACTGCAAGAAAAGTACAAGTTGCAGAGTTTGCCAGAAGCGTCACCATTCCTTACTACATTTGGACAATAAAGGCCAAGACCCTGAAGCAAAGCCTACTTCTGATAGTGCTTGTCCTTCAACCAGTACTACTCAGATAGTCTCTTGCTTATCTACAGGGAAAGTAGCAAAGCCCAGACAAGTTTTATTAGCCACTGCGCTAGTAAAGGCCTCGTCAAAGACGGGTGAATACCACACGGTCCGAGCCCTGCTCGATCAAGGTTCGCAGGCTTGTTTCATAACAGAGGCCACAGTGCAGTATCTTAGCCTGAAAAAGATACCAGTTCAAGGGTTTGTGTCGGGATTAGGAGACAATAGGTCAACCATGACAAAGTACATGGTACAATTAACGATTAAGTCTCGTGTCGATCCTAGCTTCAAGTTTAAATTAAGTGCTTATGTGTTAAAGAAGATCACCTCTTACCTACCTGAGCGAAGTCTTCATACAGACACTTTCGACTGGTTAGGTATTAATAACCTATATTTAGCAGATCCGGAGTTCAAAACACCCAACAAAATCGATATTCTGTTAGGTGCTGATGTTTATAGTTGCATCATTAAGAAAGGTTTAGTAAAGAGTCCTTCTGGTACACTGATCGCACAGAGCACTACCTTAGGGTGGGTCCTGTCGGGTGCCGTTGGTCCTGGAGACAAGAATAGTGTAAATAGTAATGCAAATAACATAAATGTAATGCATTGCAAGGTTGAGGATTTTTTAAGAAAATTCTGGGAAGTTGAAGAATGTTGCACAAATAAAAAAGTATTTACACCAGAGGAGAAGAAATGCGAAGAGTTTTATAGTGAGACCACTAGGAGAGATAGCAATGGCAGATACATAGTTAGGTTACCTTTCCAAGATGAAGATCCTCCTTGCAAGGCGGGAAATTCACGTGGCATAGCTAAATTAAGGTTTAAAGCATTAGAAAGAAGATTAATAAAGAACAAAGATTTAAAGGAAAAGTACACAGAAGTAATAAATGAATATTTGCAGTTAGGACATATGAGGCACGTGAAAGAAGATGATAGTAAGAAGGAAGTAGCAGTGTACTTGCCACATCACGCAGTCATTAGGAACGACAGGACCACAACTAAAGTTCGTGTTGTTTTCAACGCCTCTGAAAAGAACAGCAATGGAGTGTCACTTAATGATACGCTCATGGTTGGTCCGTCACTGCAGGCTGATTTACGTCACACGGTTTTAAGATGGAGGATTCATCCCATAGGACTTGTAGCGGATATTATTAAAATGTACCGCCAAGTTAGGGTAGCAGAAGAGGATGCCATGTTCCAAAGGATACTCTGGCGTGACAGTCCAGACAAGGAGATCCAAGATTACGAACTTGTGACCGTCACCTTCGGAACAGCTTCTGCGCCGTATCAAGCAGTCAAAACCTTGCGTCAGATCGCAGTCGATGAAGGCACCAGTTATCCGCTTGCTGCAGATAAAGTTTTAAATTGCTTCTACATGGATGATCTAATGACAGGATGCAATAGTGTAGAAGAAGGCATGGAAATATATAAACAAATGATAGCTTTATTAGGAAAAGGTGGATTTATATTACAAAAGTGGAACAGCAATAGTCAAGACTTGCTGAAGAGAATAGATAAACTTGAAAGAAATAAAGTTAAAGTACAAATAGATCAAACTAGAACAACTGAAAATAAGGACACAATAGGACAAGGAGATATTATACAAAATTATGATTTAGAGAAAAAAGAGTACAAAGAAGAGAACGGGTTAGAAATCAAATTAGATAGCACAATCAAAATTTTGGGACTTACCTGGAACCGCAACGAAGATACCTTCCAATACTTGGTGAATCTTCCTCCGCCGACGACTGCACCTGTAACTAAAAGATCAATTATTTCGGACATAGCTCGATTGTTTGACCCACTAGGCTGGTTAGCTCCTAGTGTGGTTTTAGCAAAAACATTCATCCAAAAATTATGGCTCGCAGGTGTTAGTTGGGATGAAGAACTAAGCATTCAGTTAATAAAGGAATGGAATATTTACCGTGATGAGTTGTCTCAACTTTGTAAGATACGGATACCTCGTTGGCTTGGCACTAAGTCAAACGATGGTCTTGAGCTGCATGGCTTCAGTGACGCCTCCAAAACAGCATACTCAGCCGTTATCTACTTGCGGATAGAAGATGAAGTCGGCAAAATCCATATTTCGTTGTTGGTTGCAAAAACCAGAGTGGCTCCCATTAAACAAATTAGCATTCCTCGTTTAGAGCTCTGTGGAGCAGTTCTACTGTCAAATCTTCTGACAGAAACAGCAGATGTTTTAAATATCTCGAAGGACAGAATCAAGGCTTGGACAGATTCTACCGTGGTGTTAGCTTGGCTCAACAGCCATCCAAGCAGATGGAAGACGTTTGTAGCCAATCGTACCTCTGAAATATTGACCAACATGAGAGCATCTCAATGGTTTCATGTAAAAACACAGGACAACCCAGCAGACTGCGCATCTAGAGGTATATTACCAAGTGCACTCGTAAACAATAGTTTATGGTTTTCCGGACCACCGTTTCTCAACCAAAAATCTATAGTACACAAAAGGCCAAATGAGTTGAATACTGACTTGGAGGAAACTACAAAAGCTCATATTGCGACAGTTCCAGAGTGTTCCATGTTCGAACGTTATTCCTCATTACAAAAATTAGTTAGAATCATTGCTTATTGCAGACGATTTTTTAAAACTAACACATTTAAACCAAAATATTTACAGAAACTAGAATTAGAAGCAACTTTAGAATGTTGTATAAGACAAACACAAAGAGAAATATTTACAACAGAATATTTACAATTACAAGAGAAAGGCTATTTACAATTAAAATCCAGTAAGCTAAACTCACTCTGCCCATATCTTGATGACAAGGGCATAATAAGAGTTCGAGGTAGACTTGAGAAGGCTCCATTAAGTGAACAGATAAGGCACCCAATAGTACTACCTAACTCTTGTCATCTGACAAACCTTATAGTGGCAGATGCTCACTTAAAAACTCTGCACGGGGGTCCTCAGCTGATGGCAAATTATTTGAGGACCGCCTACTGGGTTATAGGAGTCAGAAATTTAGTGAAACATCATGTGCGCAAATGTGTAATATGCGCTAAAAATCGCGCTAGTATCAAGAACCAGATGATGGGTTCTCTTCCATCTGTAAGGTGTTCTCCAGCGCGACCGTTTTTGCATAGCGGTGTGGACTATGCCGGCCCTATAAATATTAGGACAACGAAAGGTCGCGGACACCGTTCGTACAAGGGCTACATATGTTTGTTTGTGTGTATGTCCACCCGTGCTCTTCATTTAGAAGTCGTCAGCGACATGAGTACACAAGCTTTTTTAGCTGCCTTTAGACGTTTCGTGTCTAGGCGAGGTCATTGTGCCAAAATATGGAGCGACAATGGCACAACGTTTGTTGGGGCCTCCAGAGAATTGCAACAATTGTCATCTATTCAAGCATCAATAGCAGAACAAGTCGAGGCCAACGGTACTGAGTGGCACTTCATTCCCCCACATAGTCCTAATTTCGGCGGACTTTGGGAAGCAGGGGTGAAGTCTACAAAGTTTCACCTTAAACGGGTAATTGGAGATGCTACCTTGACGTACGAGGAAATGAGCACACTTCTCAATCAAGTGGAAGCTTGTCTGAACTCGCGTCCAATGAGTGTCCTTAACGTTACTGACCCTGCTGAACTGTTACCCTTAACTCCTGGACATTTTCTGATCGGAGAGCCGATAGTCAATGTACCAGATGATAGAGAGAGCACAAATGTCAGTTCTTTGTCGCGGTGGAAATTCATTCAAGGGATGGTACAGTCATTTTGGAAACGCTGGTCCCAAGAATATTTGTCCAATATTATGAACCGGTACAAGTGGTCTTCAAAGGTTCCTGAGCCAAAAATTGGAGACATTGTTTTAATTAAAGAAGACGATTTGCCGCCAAGTCGTTGGTTGTTGGGTCGCGTTATAGAGAAGCATCCTGGTGATGATAATATCACCCGTGTAGTCACATTGCGCACTAAGAACTCTACCATTAAGAGGCCAACATCCAAACTTTGTATTTTACCGGTTACAGATCAATGAATTTATTGTTTTTTTTTTTGATAATCTCACATAGTGTTAGTAGTTTAAGTTATTTTATGTAAGTTTTTGTCTTGTTAATGTTTAAGATTTTAGATCAAAACTATAAGTTCAAAATTGTTCTCTTCCAATTTGGACCCATAATGTAGTTCAAGAAGGACATTCCGTCAATAATGTCCTTGGTGGGCGGTATGTTAATGATCATGTATGATCAAAAGCCGCTCATTAGTTCAACAAAATACTTAATATTTAACAAGAGTTGTACATGACGTAACTAGATGGCGTTGGCGTCGAATTAGAACTCGCAAGCGTTGTGTTACAACGATTTGGTGGGGCTGTTGTGAATTTTATCAAATATAATTACCAGCTATAGAACAGTATACAGTTTAGTTGTTTTATTTACATAATCAACCCTACTAGTATACACATAAGGTCAACATTTAAGTACTGAGTACCATTCTTGGTGTTCGGTATTTCGGTAACTCGGGTCAGACCGTAAGCGAGTCAGCCCGAGCTAAAATATTTGTAAACCGAGTTGACCCGGGGAGCGCGCGTGGCGGCTCGCGGCTAGTCGCCTAGCCCGCGAGTCGCGAGGCCCGAACCCCGAACCGTTCGGGCTTCGCGACTCGCGGGCATTTCGGAGCAGTTCGGAGTCGTTCGGGCCGAGCAACTCCGAGCGAGCTCGAATCACCCCGACCGACGATGACCGAACGTCCGAGCCGCGACTGAAAGAGATAGTTCTCGTTGTTGGTTTCTTAACAGACGGTTAGGCCGAAAGAACTGATGAGAGAGTTTTGAAATTGAAAGCCTACTCGCTTATCTGTTTTGTTTACTTTTTTGTTATTGTTACTTCGTTCGTTGTTTATTGTTTTGTTGCAGTTTTATTAGTTTAAGTTTTGTTTGTTTTGTTAACTTTAATAAGTTTAGAATGGCTCCTGGAAGTAAAAAAAGTGTTGCGTGGGAGTTTTTTTCGAAAACAGATAACGATACTAAAGTAGTTTGCAAGTTATGCTCCTGTCAGTATAAATATAGTGGAAATACCACTACTTTAGTGAACCACTTAAAAAAGAAACATATAATTCAATACAGTGAAACCGTTGGCGCAAATTTACCCAGAAACGAATGTGCAAGTAGTGAGTGTGAGGTTTCGAGAATTGACTTGCCAATGCCAAGTGTGTCAGGTGTTCGTGTGTCGGAGAATCGGGAGGAGAATAATACCGTTGTCGGTTCTGTTCCTGAGCCTCCTCAGCCTCCTCCAAAGCGGGCGCGACAGATGCGCTTAACTGCTCCTTATAAAATAAACCAAATAGCTGGTGATGAAACCTTACTAGACCTAATAACAATAGATATGCAACCCCTACAAATAGTTGAAAACGAGGGTTTTATAAAATATTCAAAAAAATTAAATCCTGATTATATATATATATATCTGATATATTAGCACAGACAGAAAAAAATAACTGAAAAATGCTTCACCAATGGGATTTGATACGATTAACTTAGCAGTCCAATAGGTTATCCTTTTATGATTCTGCTAAAGTGGCCTTTTTAGGCCCCCAGATCACATCAACAAATAAAAAAAATTATTAACAATTATTTTTCGAACTTAAGATACAATGGACTAATCCATTGTATCTTAAGTTCGTTCAATATCCTTTAAAGTGATTCAGATTGTGATTGATAGTGTATTACGCAATTAGGGTGCTGGTCGGCTTCCAATCTTACCGAATACAGCTTCACAACCCAGTTACTGGGTAACACGATATCTGGTAACACTGGGGGTGTCAGATTTCAAGGCTTCTGACTATCCGCTGTCAAACATGCCTCCAGTATGAAAGGAATGGTCACCTTAATCGATTAAAACTTTGCGCTTGTTACTGTAGCGGTATCTACAACGCCACATGCGAACAGCGCGTCATACTGACCTCACGCAAATCCTGCATCGCGCAAGCAGAGTTTACCGTGCAACTAGCATAGATACAACGGCCCGACATGAATCACTGGGCAGTTGCCCGCCAGACACAACACCCGTCTGGTCGGAGGATCCTCCCTTTTCTATACAGTATGAGTGAACTTTACACCCTGTTCCTCATACCTCTATACTGGTGACCCCAAACATGAACGTCAGCGCAGCCTTCGTGCAAATACTTCATACTTCGTGACGTCATCACATTACCACTCCTTTGCGTCGCGCAGTCGGGTAAATACGGTTCCCGCAGCATGAATATGTTATTGAAACAATGTTGTGCAACTTTGTTTACCGTAACAACGAGGCATATGACGCTTCCATTATCATTACGCTCGGTATTCAATATGGGGCCTTTGACAGATTGTAGTAGCTTGATGTGCTGGCGTCCGTACAATATTCGGAAAAGACAAGAAAATAACAAGACTGGTAGGTTTTTCCCAGATTTCCTAAATACCTAATTCATAACTCTCCAATTTCTCATATTGTCAATACTCCGTCTACTTCCCATAAAACAATATAAAAACTTGGTACACCTCTATTCGTAACAAACTTAGATATGTTAAAATAAATATACCTCCAGGAATAGGTAGATTACGAACATAATATAAACCTTTAAAACCCCAAATATACCCATGGGTATTGTCATCAAAATAAAACAAAATACCTATCGTACAAAGTACAGGCAATCATCATTTGAATATGAATGGATATGTTTTTTTTTTCGTTGTATTGAAACAATATTAATAAATAATGCTGCTTTTTCCATGATTGAATTAGGTGGCTGACTTATTGACTGACTTATTGATTGTCTGAGGTCCGGGTTTTTTAACACCTCTACATACAGCACAGTGGTCTCTTTTTAACTTGAATCCAGAGGATTCACACATTGCTCCCTTTGTACTTGTTCACGTAAGAACGCGCGGGCGCGGTGCAGCACCTTCGTTTTTATTTTTTTATTTATAGGAACAGCAAACAGTTACATTATAAGAACTTACAACTAATTTAACAAAAACAATTTTAGTGATAATATAACCCGCAACGCTCTGTCCACAGGTAGAAGACATAATAGATTAGAAGAAAAAAAAGTGTAATCGCTAGGAGTTTTAGTAGCAGTACGTGCTTTAATTAATTGTATAATGAGGAATAATAAAGCAACCCTTAGTGACCTTAGTGAGCTTGAACATTTTCAGAGAGGGTACACACATGGGTTTTATTTAATAAAGTGGAGCGTGTGAGGCTTTTATATCTACTCATTGGACAATTGAAGATGTCAATATTTTCAAAAGTATTATTATTATTAAATGAGTCAATCATACGACGGACTGGTGAGCGGTCGCCAGAATTAGTTCGGCAAGAGTTCACTGCAAAAAAAAAAACTGGCACTCCGGAAGCGACGACAGAAGTGAAAACAAAATACAAACAGAATTCTTTGCCTTCAATCACTGACGTATCGGATATACATTAAAACCGAGTACATCCCGAGGACAGCCGAACACATCCGAAGGGGTATTATTTGCGCGCGGTGTCGCTTACGGTAACAGTGGCGCGAGGTCAATGGTTTCTTCCCCATCTCGAAAAATACCCAACGTGCCTAAAGAAGTTTTCACTTCAAAAAAGTACGTAAATACTTGCATACATATGCTGTGTGTTTGATATTTCGTGACCGCACCCGCCACTGCGCCCGCCACCGCGCCCGCTACCGCGCCCGCCACCGCGCCCGCCACCGCGCCAGCTACCGCGCCCGCTACCGCGCTCGCTACCGCGCTCGCTACCGCGCCCGCAACCACGCCCGCTACCGCGCTCGCTACCGCGCCCGCAACCACGCCCGCTACCGCGCCCGCCACCGCGCCCGCCACCGCGCCCGCTACCGCGCCCGCTGCCGCGCCTCCTACCGCGCCCGCCACCGCGCCCGCTACCGCGCCCGCTACCGCGCCCGCCACCGCGCCCGCCACCGCGCCTGCTACCGCGCCTGCTACCGCGCCCGCTACCGCGCCCGCTACCGCGCCCGCTACCGCGCCCGCTACCGCGCCCGCCACCGCGCCCGCCACCGCGCCCGCTACCGCGCCTGCTACCGCGCCCGCTACCGCGCCCGCCACCGCGCCCGCTACCGCGCCTGCTACCGCGCCCGCTACCGCGCCCGCCACCGCGCCCGCTACCGCGCCCGCTACCGCGCCTGCTACCGCGCCCGCCACCGCGCCCGCCACCGCGCCCGCTACCGCGCCCGCTACCGCGCCCGCTACCGCGCCCGCTACCGCGCCCGCTACCGCGCCCGCTACCGCGCCCGCCACCGCGCCCGCTACCGCGCCCGCTACCGCGCCCGCTACCGCGCCTGCTACCGCGCCCGCCACCGCGCCCGCCACCGCGCCCGCTACCGCGCCTGCTACCGCGCCCGCTACCGCGCCCGCCACCGCGCCCGCCACCGCGCCCGCTACCGCGCCCGCTACCGCGCCCGCTACCGCGCCTGCTACCGCGCCCGCTACCGCGCCCGCCACCGCGCCCGCCACCGCGCCCGCTACCGCGCCTGCTACCGCGCCCGCCACCGCGCCCGCCACCGCGCCCGCCACCGCGCCCGCCACCGCGCTCGCTACCGCGCCCGCAACCACGCCCGCTACGCGCCCGCTACCGCGCCCGCCACCGCGCCCGCCACCGCGCCTGCCACCGCGCCCGCGAGTCAACGTGTTCAAGCACTAGGGTACTGCGCTAAGGTAGCCCTAGTCCGTATAGGGCTATTAAATACTGCCTATTTAATATTAAATATTTATTTGTAGAATTATGTTTATAGAAACATAATTCTACAAATAAATATTTGTTACGGCCGCGAATGATATTTAGGCCAACATACAACCTGACACTGACCTGCAAATTGCAAAAAACGTAAGACATTTTTTAATTTCGCGGGTCTTCCTTGACTATAGCTTGAATAGCTTTTCGGGGTTTCCGTTAGACATACCTACGCGAGACATCGAGCCGTTTCCCAAATAACATTTCCCCTGTAGTCTGCATCATCCCCCTGCTGGGACATCCCCATGACTTTCCCCAGCTCTTTCGATCCAGGACTAAAGTGGACCACTGATCGTTTGTTTTCTCCAGCTCGTCCCGCCATCTTCTACGGGGTCTGCCGCGACGCCTTCTAGCTGTGTCAGGGCTCCACGTAATGGTTATCTTGGCCCTCAAGTAATTGGGCATACGGCAGACGTGGCCAGGCCAGTCCCACTTCAGCTTAACGGCTTTTTGAGCAACGTCAGTAATCTGTGTTTTGGAGCGTTAACCCTTTTTTTAATGCAAGTCAAGAATTCTAGCACATTTGCCCTATTAGTTATTAAAATAAAACAAGCTCGGTAGTCTCAAGAGTTCAAGGTTAATCAGATTTATATTAAATTTCCTGTCGGTCCTTGAGTGCTCACTCTCAGTGTTAACAAACGACGTGGAGCTACTGTTAGCGAGTTAGTGTCCATGGAGTTTCTTGCCAGTTCTTCTCCATAGGTACCTACGCTTTGGAATGGGCAACTAGCTTCTTATTTTCTGACTGACCGACTTCTTGACAATTCAAAAGTGCCTGTATATGGTTTAATTGAAATAAATGCTTCGAGTTTGAGTTTGATGTACCTTGGTAATTGTTCAGTTGTAACAGGCGCGACACGCGATATAATCGCACGCGACACAAAGGCACCGCTCGTTGCGCGACTTGCGGTGCCTTTGTGTCGCGCGCGATGTTATCGCGTGTCGCGCCTGTTTGAAGGAGCCTTTAAATAAAACTTGATTCATTAACAGTTGATCTGTACTCGATGTAGGTAATTGTTCAGTTGTGTGTGTTTGAGTACCAAGAAGAGTATTTTACTGAGGCATTTCCTATCGACTCTATAAACAGAACCTCCTTTTTTGAAGTCGGTTAAAAAGCATCTTACCACCCACCACCTACAAACCACCTTTTTACTGCAACAATAAATGTAATTTTACTATTATACACTATTCACACAGACACAGTAATTAAGACCCAAACAAGAGCTTTTTTTAATTTAGCACTTTTTTTACACTGTCCCACTGCTCAGCAAAGGCCTAGAACAAATCTAAGGCAAAAAGGCTGCCAACCTGAAATGGGATTGGGTCACGTGAGCCGCATGCACAGTGACCGCTGGGCACCAGTCTCCACACGGTGCGTGCCTGCAGAAGAAGGACGGTGCCACCGAGGTAGACCCACGAAGACATGGTGAGGCGACCTAGACGCGTACCGCAAGGGATAAATCGAGGCGAATGCTTAATTTAAGAGTATAAAAATAAAGTAGAAAGATTCTGAATATTTTGAAAGAAATTTCTTTCAGCAAACTTAGAGAAAGAAACTTGTTAATGTAGTCCGCCATTATCGCCCGCTGTCATTCGAACCCTAACCTTTGTTTGCACGAAGCCCGACTTAGGACGTTATTTATTGGAAAAATTAATTATGTATTTAACTTGAGAGATTTATTTAAAGTGGTCCTTCCTTTGAACTTTTTCCAATAATTGTTTTTTATTAAGTCGAAAGGACTTAATAAAAAAACGGTAGAGGTTGGTTATGGTTTTATGAAAAGGGTAAAAATATAATTTCCTGTTATGTTGGTTGAATTAAAAAACGTAATAGACAGGAAGATTTAAAACTGACTTTTTTATAGGAAAGTCGACTAATATTTGGGAAGAAAGAAAATGTGTAAAAGTATGGCTTAAATAAAAATATCTTAAAAGCATGATTTTGAGTAATTAATCAAAGAGCAAACCATTATTACGTAGCATAATTATAGGCTGGTATACTTTTTCTATCTATGTGCCTATGTCTAAGACGTACATTTCTCTTACGTTATAATAAAATCCACAATACATTCTCGAGACACAAACAAATGCTTTTATTTTTAATGTCATGTCCAAACAACACATATGTATTGTCATTAAAGTACTGAATATTACGAAAATTACAAAATTGCCCAATTAGCTACGGATCAAATGACAATGAGATTACTTCCTGTGATATTTATTTTATGACAAAAAATATTAGCGTACTACGTTTATTCGGTAATTTTAAATGGACGTGGAAATTATACAAAACCTTTGACCCGCAATACGGGTTACGTGGGCATTAAACAAAATTATGTTTCGAGTTTATTACTTACCTACATCTCGACTAGAATCAGAGCACATTTTGCTTCAAGCCTCATTAATCCCCCCGCCTTCTGAAACAACAACAACAACCACAGCCACAACAACCAGCTAACACACAACCACAGCCACAACACAAAACCAGGAATATATTTGTACTGTAAGGTCTCTATTCAGGATAAACGACTTTTATATTCCAATACACCATCTGTCAGCCAACGGGGCTGACTCTTGACTCTTTTCTCTTCTAAATATGAAATAAATTTTATTTCCACTGATGTAAAAGTAATGAGGGGCCCGTAGCTAAATAATAACAGCCGAACAGGTCGATCGATCAGGTTAAGCTACGCTTGCCGCGGAAAATCTCTGAATGGGTGACCATCTTTACATACCGAGATCCCTCCGTGCCTCGGAAAGCACGTTAAGCCGTTGGTCCCCGCTGTCATTCGTGGATCTTTCACAGTCGTTATGGGTAGTCAGAAGGCCGAAAATCTGACAACCAGTCTTACCAAGGGGTATTAGATAGATCAGCTGCATCCGGTTAGACTGGAAGTCGACCCCAATATAGTTGGGAAAAGGCTAGACAGATGTGTAATGTAAAAGTAATGTAGCGACCAACCGGAAAAGCCCCTAGGCAATGAGACGTGGCGAGTCCCAAATAACGATAAAATGTAAGGGATCATCCCTTATATTTGAAAGAAAAAGACGTCACCCTCTTCCTATCTGTTATTAAAAAGAAATTGAAGTCGCCTATTCATCCACCAAAAGGCAATTTGTGCAGAAAGCCGAACCCCGCACTTATGGTATTCGTAAAAATTGAGCAATCGAGTTTTACCAATCTTCAACCTCTAGACGGGAAGACGGAAGCTACGTCGTTAAAATACCATTCAAAGAAGATTTTGAGAAAAATATTGGCGAGTCGAAAACAAAATCGATTGTTAAATTTTTCCAAATAGAGCGGAAATTAAGTAGGCAACCAGCACTGGCACGTGACTATAAATCGTTTATTTCTGAATACTTAGAGCTCGGACATATGACACCCGTTGCGTCACACATACATCCGGCTCGAAATATTGATGGAGATAAATTCAGAGAATCGCATTATTCATCAGCCCGTTTCTCCATAATACATTTTTGTAAAGCCCTTCCTACGACGCTGTTATTTTTATATAGTCACACTAATATTATAAAGGCGAAAGTTTGTGAGGGGGTGAGTGTGGGGGGTCGGGGTGTGTTTATATGTTTGTTACTCCTTCACGCTCAAACGGCTGAACCAATTTTGATAAAATTTTGTATGGAAGTAGCTGACACCCTGGATTAACTTATAGGCTAGTTTTTATCCCGATATTCCTACGGGATCGACATTTACGTGGGTGAAACCGCGGGGCGCAGCTAGTCATCCATAAATACTTCCTGCCATTTTCCGACATGTCTTTTTCTTCCATACTTCTCTACTAGTCGTCATCTCGGTAATCTCGGATCTGTTTCTGAACTGTTCGCCAAACGTGTCTTTTTATTGTAAAGAACATCTATACATATAATAAAACAGTAGAAAAATCTATCTATACATATAATAAAACAGTAGAAAAACTGTGTCTGTACATTGAAAATATTAAAAAAAAAAAAATTGGGGGGGGTTTAGAAACAGTAATAGGGTACGAATCCGAAAAAAAAATTCTGTCTGTTTGTCTGTTTGTCTGTTTGTTTGTACACGCTAATCTTCGGAACTACTGGAAGGATTTGAATGATTTTTGTTTTGTTGTATAGGTATTATGTCTGGGCAACATATAGGCTATAATTTATCTTGGAAACTGAACACCTGATGCAGAACCGCAACAGACCAGCTAAACTATAAGAGATACAAAAATGGTACCATAGCAAAAATTGTTCCACGTGATGAGCATTTTTTGCCGAGAGAATAAATTTGAAGATCTGGAACACCTGATGTGGAACTCCAAGAGCCCAGCTACACCATAACATATATAGGAATGACGTCTTAGCAAAAGTTGTTCGGTCTGATGGGCATTTCCTGTTGACTTATAAAAAAACTGGCCAACACGTAGGGTTCCGTACCACAAGGCAAAAACGCCGAAAAAAACACGTTTGTTGTATAGGAGCCCCCTTAAATATTTATTTTATTTTGTTTTTAGTATTTGTTGTTATAGCGGCAACAGAAATACATCATCTGTGAAAATTTCAACTGTCTAGCTACCGCGGTTCTTGAGATACAGCCTGGTGACAGACAGACGGCAAAAACGCCGAAAAAAACACGTTTTTTTGTATGGGAGCCCCCCTTAAATATTTATTTTATTTTGTTTTTAGTATTTGTTGTTATAGCGGCAACAGAAATACATCATCTGTGAAAATTTCAACTGTCTAGCTACCGCGGTTCTTGAGATACAGCCTGGCTACAGACAGACGGCAAAAACGCCGAAAAAAACACGTTTTTTTGTATGGGAGCCCCCCTTAAATATTTATTTTATTTTGTTTTTAGTATTTGTTGTTATAGCGGCAACAGAAATACATCATCTGTGAAAATTTCAACTGTCTAGCTACCGCGGTTCTTGAGATACAGCCTGGCGACAGACAGACGGCAAAAACGCCGAAAAAAACACGTTTTTTTGTATGGGAGCCCCCCTTAAATATTTATTTTATTTTGTTTTTAGTATTTGTTGTTATAGCGGCAACAGAAATACATCATCTGTGAAAATTTCAACTGTCTAGCTACCGCGGTTCTTGAGATACAGCCTGGTGACAGACAGACGGACGGACGGACAGCGAAGTCTTAATAATAGGGTTCCGTTTTTACCCTTTGAGTACGGAACCCTAAAAATCGAAGATCAGAAACATCTGATGTGGAAATTAAAGCTATCACTAATTTCACTGTATAAAATAACATATTATGCTGGGATTATAAAATAACTTAAGCTGGGAGTACCTCCACGCGGTGAAGGCGGTAACACTTGGACTGATTTTCGATGACGATGGTATATCATTGAAAATTTGACTCTACTAGCCAAAACTCCCATTTATTTTTTTATTTTATCGAATAATTAATATCCCTTCGGGCTTATGTTATTTGAGTGTTTAATTTCCTTTTCCATTTATCTTCGTGACACGGTAGCCTACCCGGTAACGCAGAGGAGCAGTCACTTAGATTTTAATTGATCAGGTATCTTCTTCACAATAAAACTATAACCATGCCTAGAAAGAGGTCAAATCTTTCCCAATGTTTTTCAATTTAGCCCCAAAGGGGCTAAAAGATTGAGGATCATAAGATCCCAAGAATCTACCGGAGAGCGTCAGGAGAGACTTGATGCTGTTCGAGAACATCAGGCTGCAACTCGATCCGTGGAAACCTCTGCGGCGACTGACCGCTGATTGTGAACGACATGCATTGCCTCGCGAATCGGAAACGTTTACCGATACAGAATCACGCTTGAGTTTTCAGCGTATTCGCTCATCTACTAACAGGCCTTTTGAAACGAGTGATGAACGTGATGCACGACTAACTACTGATAGAGATTATCTTACATTGTCCCGAACACGCACACAACAAAATTTTCATAATCAGTTAGAAAGTGAGAGAGAAAGAATTGCTGGAGTACGGCATGAAAAGACAAGAAGAGCGCAACGAACGTATGAATTCTGATCGACTTCGACATCTCTGAACAGAATGTCGATATCATCTGAAGAATCGGATGTGTCTCAAGATATAGCCGTAGGGCATGGCGACCTTCCTTGGGTTGATAAGGAACGGAGTGCATTTACGTATACTCCTATGATTGACTACACCACATATTCCGCCATCGGAGGTGTGGTTCAATACCTATTGTACTTTTTGTGAAGCTGTTAAAATGGCAAAAAGAAACAAACGGTATGTGTTGCTCAGGTGGGAAAGTAAATATTGAAATATTTCAAAATCCTCCAGAAATATTAAGATCACTGGTGACCATCCACAGTCAAAACATTTCTTGGACAACATCCGTTCGTACAATAATGCCTTTCAAACATATTTTGGTGCGAAGCAGATTTCACAAGACCCATTTATGCCAACATTCAAAGTGCAAGGCCAAGTTTACCAGCTTATTGGTTCATTATTGCCTGAAAATGACGTCTCGAATCGTCTCGCTCACCCCGGTGTTTTCCAGTACAACGTATCGCTGGCATAAGCAACAGCATCCGCGTACGAAGTCGCGGGCAGAAGCTAGTTAATAAATATGTATTCTAAAAATATACAAAATAAATAAAAAAAAAACAATGAAAATATTCTAAATATATACAAAATAAATTAAAAAAACAATCATAATATCCTAAAACTAAAAAACCAATACAAATTCCCTGTTATGACTCAACTTGGTTTCGAACTCGATAACCCGCTATTCAGAATCTATGCAAAAACCATTAGACCAACCAAGCCTTGCGATGAATTTACGCTATGCGTTGTACAAAATAGCCTATAAGGAACTATTTGTTTAGAGTTTCATTATTTCTGTTCGTGTACCTGTTTCGTCAATATTACATTATAAAAATTACTTACTTTACTACTTCCATGAGATGAATAATAATATACTAGAGCGCCATCTATTGGTTCATTGTTAATTATTATTAACCGCGTCACCGTGCCTGACTCGGTAGTTCACTGTATCACCGCCCTTTAAGAATGGCGCTAGGATATCGGAGAAATAGTGGGCGTGGCTAAAAATACCGAAACATCGGAACTCAATTTCGGGTGACAGCCCCTTAAAATAAGACATTGCGTTATTATTTGGGTGAATATATATGGGTGAATAGTGAATATCCTACTATTGTGCAATACATTAATTGTAATTTCACAATATACATTAACGTTATAATCGACTCTTCCGATTCCGCGCGAAAACTCATGCGTCACCGGTCTGGTGTGTAACAGGAGAAGGGAGGAGGAGGCTCGCGTGCTGGTTATGTTATAGCCGCTAGCTTGTCTCTCGCTCGCTCAGTCTCGTTCCGAAGTTCACTAAGCTCCGTCGCCATGGAGCACCCTCCTAACTTTCGCTGGTCGAAAGAACAGCGCAAGTTTTGTGTAGAGCAATATTATTTAAACGGTGGTTTTGTTTCTGTTGTTAAGCGTTTGTTCTGTGACAAGTACCATGTGCGAAATAATCAGGTGCAGTGTCCGACTAAAGATATAATTAAGGAATGGGCGGAGATTTATGAAAAGAAAGGAGTTTTCGAAGAGGAGCAAACGACCGAGTCAAGTAAGTAACACATAAAGCATGTTTCGTCAGATTTGTTTACATTGCGCAATCCAGTGCCAAATTGTTTGTTTTTGAATCACATTCTTATAAGCTCCAATTAGTAAGGAGTTGAAGCCTTCTCGGATTCACTTCAATAACCTTGATAACAGTTAAGTAGATACTCAAAATATTCTGTATACAGGGTTACTGGTAAAACATTAACAACCTCATAAGAGGTCATTGTACTCATCATTATGAACAACTTTTACTATGGGAACAAATCTGAAATCGCGAAAAAAAAATCAGCTGTTCCCTACATTTTGACGAGTTATACGAACATAAATGTATGGAACAGCTAATTGTTTTTTTTTTCGCGTTTTCTGGTGAACAACTTTTACTACGGGACGAAAACTGAAATCGCGAAAAAAAATCAGCTGTTCCCTACATTTTGACGAGTTATACGAACATAAATGTAGGGAACAGCTGATTTTTTTTCGCGATTTCAGGTTTGGTCCCATAGTAAAACTTGTTTATAATGATGAGTACAATGACTTCTTAAAAGGTTGTTAATGTTTTATCAATAACCCTGTATAAGTTTACTTACTTTGTTGGTGTGCTTTCAAAGGTCTGGGTAATTTGCACTTTGTCATGCTCAATGATATGCTATTTATTAACTATAATATCGTGTTCAAATACAAATACTGAAGCTGGCTGCTGTAGACAAACAACCCTACCTACATTTAATTAAACTGACTTTAATCATATTTTTCTGCAGACAAGCTTGGTCGCCTACAATGGGGCAGGAAGATGGGATAAAACCGGATCATCAGAACAGAGTCTATAGATACCGGACTGCAGCATCAGGAGATCAAATGTAATGCATCATACACATTACTAGTGAAGTCACAAAATATCGATAAGACAATAATAAACAATTATACTCTACAGGGAAGCAACGGGACATCAAATGGAGTGGACCACGTCCAGTTAATGAGAAAGAGAAAATATTGGAGCCTATTGTGGAAAAACCACAATGTATTTATCATGATCGGAAGCCGGTCGTAGAGGAAGTGAAACCAGATAAAAGTAAGCAAACATACAGTAGCATATGTCGGCAGACACATTGATTAGCAGCTGTGAGAGACGGCGACTAGATGGCGCTAGTGGAACGTGCACCAGACGCAAATCATTCACTCTATCGATCATTTGGCCTAAAGGACTTGGTATCCAATCCAGTAAAATATTGTAACGGTTTCCCCCCCACTAGCGATCGCCTTTATAAGGAGCTGCGCTGTTTGATCGGTACGCATTTCCAACGGTTGCGTCGTGGTGCACGGACCACTGTCTCTCGACAGTCAGTACTGCCCGATTATTGGATGTGGAACGCTGTCTCTGACAATTAGTACTATCCTTATTGCGGTGGGTGCATGGACCACTGTCCCTGACAGTCAGTACTGCCCTATGTGACCGCCTTTTGCCGTTATTAGTTTTAGTATTTCATTTCTGTATTTTCTAGATTTAAGATAACTGATTGTTCAATTGAATAAACTTGTGTTTTACTTCTGATGTCTGGGCCAATCCGACATCAGAAGTGGGATCGGATTGTCCGCCCACCTCTGGCACTTCATTATCACAAAAATGGCCAGAAAAATATTCCGCTACCCTCAAATAATTTAGAAGCATTTCTTTCATAATTAACTGATGCTCTACTACCCGGTCCAATGCGCCACCACAACCATTCACAGTGTTGGTACCATTTGATCCTGATTACCCCAATTCATACGTAGAGGGCTGTCAGACACCATAATTAAAAGCAAAAATTTGAAAGGTGTCAATTTAATCATGACGCTGACCTTGCCTTCGAGGCGGCGCAGCCACATTACTGATCAAGATGCCTCTCAGTCATTATCAATGGGAAGATATACGGGAGACTTTGAAAGCTCAGTTCTCTCGCCCTTTGGCTTACGCAATGCCTCTTCCATTTTTCTATTAATATTGCTTTAAAGCCGATGAATGATGAAAAGATTTTTAGTTTTCATGGATGTACTGTACATGTACTTTCAATTTCAAAAGATATTCATGAAGGGCTTAACCGTTTAGACAAATTACTTAAAACTCTGCCCAATGCAGGATTCTCGTTTAATTTAAATAAGTGTTCAGTTTCTGAATGTCCAAACCTAGTTCCAGCTGGGGAGATTAATGAAAATTAAAAAAAAAAAAAAATGTGATTGACCCTTCCTTGCCCATTGAACTCCATACCGATGCAAGTACTCGTAGTGAGGGATATAGTGCAATTCTTATCCAAAAAAACATAATGATACCCTTCATGTAGTAGCGTATTATAGTAGGAAGACCATAGATGCAGAGACACGATATCACTCTTAGGAACTGGAGATGGATGGCTCATGCAGATTTCTTGTCTCGCGATTTGTCAAACACAAATTATTCTGAACCCCGTAAAATAAATTATCTTGAATTAGATAAAGGTTGGTTAATTATAGAACAAGAACGCAATTCGTAACTTTCTGAAATAATATCAAATTCCGTAATAATCATTTACCTGAAGACATATTGCGTACGTATGTAGATATGATTTAAGACAAGGAATATTTTAGAGGAAGATTAATTGTTGTGAGGTATGTAAAACTTTTAAAGGCCCTTCAGGTGCATAGCAAATGCAATGCATTCAATTCGTTTGGCACACAATTCATTTAGATCAAACTTTCGGGAAAAATGATAGAAAAGAATATTGCTTAGTTTTAATAGACGCCTTTACAAAGTTTGTACTGCTTGAAAATACTCCGGCCTTAAGTTCTTCACACGCTGTAAGAGCAATTAAAAATCCTGTAAACTTATTTGGTGCTCTGAAGCACATTTGATTATCGCAGGTAAAGGACGTTGTTATAACTGCGCATTATCGCAGGTAAAGGACGTGGTTAAGACTGCAGTGAGTTGAACAATTTTGTAATGATAATAGAATAGAGCTCCATTTAATAGCAACTGCTTCTAGTAGAGCTAACAGACAGGTTGAGAAAGTCATGTAAAGAATATTCTTCCAATATTGCCTGGAAGGATGAACTAGGAGAGATTCAACTTGCTCTTAATAATACACGTTCCAGGACCACAGGTTTTACGCCTATGGAACTGATGTTTGGCATCAAAGGTTCCTCAGTTAATCTAGCTAAAATAACTCCTAGTTCTTTTGAACCAACTGTAATTAATGTTGAAACGGCTCGTTCATCTGCATTAAAAAAAAAAAATAATAATAATAATTCAAAGAGTGGCTAACGCTGACACTATCATCTGCCTGGCCTTTTCCCGACTGTGTTGGGGTTGGCTTCCGGTCTGGTCGGGTGCGGCTGGGTGCCGGTGTTTTGCGTGGAGCGGCGGCCTGTCTGGCCCCCGCGCCCCGGTTGCTGGGTGGTGCGGTGCCCCTTGGTGGGACTGGTTGTCGGATTTTCGGGCTTCGGGCGCCCCGTGGCGGCTGTCGGGGATCCGCGGGTGGCGGCTGGGGCCGGCCGCGGCGGGCGTGGCTTGGCCTGGTCGGTTGGCCCGTGCGGCTGTTGTTTCCTTGACCACGGGCCCCTCTAACGCTGACACTATGTTCTATGGGTTTGGCTTCCGCACTTAGTCCTTCAAATGGACCATTGTGCCTGGGCCGTGGTGGTCGTCGGTGGTTGTTCCAGCCAGCCCACCTCCCTCCGGAGGCTGATTGGCTCTCCTGGTCTGTTGAGAGCTTCTGTGTGCGGTCTGGGTGTCCCGAGGGTTTCTGACCTTGCCTGGGTGAGACCTCTGCTCTCAAGGAGCACATGTGCGGTGGTTTCATCGGCCTCCATGCGAGCCCAGCACAGGGGACTGTCCGTTGTGCCTGTTTTGTTAAAGTGTTTTATTGGCGAGCGGTGTCTCGTGGTGGTCCCCGTCGCCGGGCGCGGGCCTTTCCTGTCCAGTCGTGGTGAGCGCCTGGTTAGCCTGCCATCCAATGACGGCGTAGCTTCTTTGGACTGCCTGCAGCCTGGTGACGATATCTACGAGCTTTCTGCTTGTGTGTGGGTGTGCTTCTGTAGCCACCTGCGTAGTTGGTTGAAGGGGATGGGCACGATAGGTGCCGGACCACAAACTGATATACTGGATGCATTTCTGGGCAGCTCGTCAGCTGAGTCGTTGCCTAGTGATCCACTGTGCCCTTTTATTCATTGTAGTGTCACTGTATTGCGGTTTGATACAGTTACCCGTTCCAGCACATTGTGACATTCTAGTAAACGCTGACACTGTACGGTTTAATAAGGGAAAAGCCCGGATTAAACCTTTTGCAGTTGGTTAATTAGTTTTTGTAAAATGCGAGGAACGACACCAAAGAAAATTAGATGAAAAAAAATAATAAGGGACCTTTCAAAATGACTAGTTTTAGATAGCGATCGTTATTAATGGCTCTATAGGTTTACAAGTACGCACATGTAAATTTGAGAGAAGTACCTAGAGGTCAACAAAGTTTTCTTGAAATTTCTGAAAAATTATGAGTCTGATGACAATGAACGGTGATAATGGATAATGTATCTAGTAATATAAATGATGATTTACATAATGCTGTTTCAGGCGAATTAGTGGAAAACTCTTTGCCATATTTAGGAGATCATAGTTCTCAAAACTTAAATGTCAGTCGAGTCTCAGAATCCGAAGAAACATTATCTATTGGTTCACAAACAGCAACTATTAATTCTGAAGATACTTTATCTATCGATTCTGAGGCGACTGTATCCTGTGATTCAGTTCTGTATAGCCCAGTACCGGAACAAGGTTCCTTGCTGGATGACTAAATTAGTTTACACTGTAGGGGTTGCAAGAATTGTAACCTAGCCCAGTTGTAGCTGAAGGGGTTTCACCTGCTTTTGTGGGTTGATTACCTAGTCCAGCGCTTTGTGAGCTGAAGGGATATCATCCATGGGATGATTATCTAGACCAGCAAATATGTACTGTAGGGGTTGCAAGAGTATTGTGACCTAGTCCAGTGAGCTGCAGGGATTTCATCCATGGGATGATTATCTAGACCAGCAAATATGTACTGTAGGGGTTACAAGAGTATTGTGACCTAGTCCAGTGAGCTGCAGGGATCTCATCCATGGGATGATTATCTAGACCAGCAAATATGCACTGTAGGGGTTACAAGAGTTGTGACCTAGTCCAGTTGTAGCTGCAGGAATCTCACCTGCTTTAGTGGGTGACGATTTAGACCAGCATGTTTGAACTGTAGGGGTTTTCTATTGTAAAGAAATACCTAGACCAGTGATATTTGCTAATTTGATATGTAACGATGATGACGATGTGAATTGATGACGAATGAATGCACTCGAGAACGAGTGATTTATCAGGATGGCCGTGTCGGCAGACACATTGATTAGCAGCTGTGAGAGACGGCGACTAGATGGCGCTAGTGGAACGTGCACCAGACGCAAATCATTCACTCTATCGATCATTTGGCCTAAAGGACTTGGTATCCAATCCAGTAAAATATTGTAACGGTTTCCCCCCCACTAGCGATCGCCTTTATAAGGAGCTGCGCTGTTTGATCGGTACGCATTTCCAACGGTTGCGTCGTGGTGCACGGACCACTGTCTCTCGACAGTCAGTACTGCCCGATTATTGGATGTGGAACGCTGTCTCTGACAATTAGTACTATCCTTATTGCGGTGGGTGCATGGACCACTGTCCCTGACAGTCAGTACTGCCCTATGTGACCGCCTTTTGCCGTTATTAGTTTTAGTATTTCATTTCTGTATTTTCTAGATTTAAGATAACTGATTGTTCAATTGAATAAACTTGTGTTTTACTTCTGATGTCTGGGCCAATCCGACACATATTTAAAAAAAAAAAACCTTGAACATAAATTAACTAATATAATATTATTATTAATAATAAAATAATTATTATAAAATTGATTATTCTTCATACTATATTAATAATAATATACATACGGTAATGATATAATACTATATATTATAATAATATAAATATTATTATTATAAGGTATGTTTTGTTTATAATTAATATAGTATTTAATCTAATCAACTTTCACACACTTTATGGCGCTGCAATCATTGCTAAAGATAGTAGTATCTATATCTGATAAGTTTGAACGTCAGTAAACAGATTGTGATGATTAGTCATCGTACACATAACAAAAAACATCGCGCGGCGTCACGGTCGTCAAGGAAAATCCGTGTACCTAAAGATTGTACAGAAATAAAAAAACAGTTGGTGTCAATGAAGTCGGTTAAAAATGGTGCAATATCACAATTAATAATATTGCGCAATATCACGATGTCATTGATGAATCACCACCCAAAAGGACCTCCACTAGGTCGTTTTGGGTGGTGGTTATAATAATATATTATGTATCTATTGCGCAATCTTGTTGTAGGTCTATGACCCGCCTAACAACAAAGAATTGTTTTAAAGTAAAAATAAAGCCATACTATTGACTTCATTCCAAATACGTTCGATTGTAATTTTATTCGATTATTATTTTATTATCATTTTTTTTTAAATTAATGAGCTAGGTTTATTTTTCTAAAACAACGTCGTCTTATACAGGGTGTTTTTTTACCAACAACAACTTTCGCTATGGGACCAACTCTGAAATCATAAAAAAAAGCAGCTGTTTCATACATTTTGGTCAAGTTTGTGATTTCAGAGTTGGTCCCATAGTGAAAGTTGTCCTTACTCATGGGTAGAACACCTGTAAAAATTTGGAACCGGTAAAAAAAATCATTCTCTATAATCACGGTTTCCTTACTTTAGTACAGTGTCAATGAAATGTCGCCAACAGGATAATTAAGTGATGGGTTTTTTTTTGTGTGCGCGCTTTTGTTTTGTGTGAAACAAGAATATCTGTGGAGTGATCGGTTGAATCGTATTGCCGGAGTATTTATTAAATATGTAATGCTTATAATATTTCTCCTTCCCTTAGAACAAGTGATTAAAGAAAAATTCGAAGAGAAGGTCCTAGATTTAATCGAGGCGCTAAACGCTCGCGGTCACGCAGCACGTGCGAGCGCATTTGTTTCACTCCGCGCGGAATTACAGCGACAAGCGCTTGATGGCTTCTTGTCCGCACACCGCGACACGCTGGCCGACCATGTGTCGCGCGCACTACGACGCGGCAAGGATGGAGAGAGGAAGGCAGCTGCTGCTGTTGCGCCGCTGTTAGCTGTACAGGTGATTATCATTATCCGACTAGATTTTTTAACGAACTTCCAGCAATGGGGATGACCCTAACCCTACTGCTTAGTTTAGACAAATGATTTCCAAACAAGTGTCAACTTTCGAACCAGTGCTCTCTGGTCTGCTGTGTGGCTATGGCAGAGATACATTAATACGTAGTGAATCACCGGCATATACTTAATATAATTGTTACCCACAGATCGGCGAGGAAGGCTCGGAGGAGTTCGTGCGCGCGGTGCGGCCCGCGCTCGCCGCCACCGCTACTGACAAGTATGCCTCACTCGACACACGCACTGAGGTAAACATCGCAACACAGACACACTATACAAATGTCATAAGGCACTTTTCATCAAAGAAAATGTCTGTCTCCAGAAACCAATAAGATAACGAGTTTCTATAATAATTTGTTCTGTATGTTTCAGTGCTGCTCATCGCTGGCCGTGTTGTGCTACTTGATGGAGGATGATCTCACTGAGACTTTAGAGGTCATGCGCATGTATGAGACCATCTTCAGCGGCAGCTATCTCAAGGTAAACTATGAGTATACACACGCAATTTTCTCGACACGAAGTATTTATGTATGAGAAGTTCGAGTTGCGGTAAAAATAGTAGTCACTCAGCAAGACGGCCACAATGATGGTCGTCTAATTGGGATAATGTTACGAGGATTAAAATGATGAATTCCCAATGTAACGGAGTTTCTTGTTTCTTGTCCCAGGATGACGGTAGCGTGAATGTGTCGGATGCAGCCGTAGTGGAGGGCGCGTGGCACGCCGCCGCACTGGACGGCTGGGCACTGCTGTTGCCGCTGTTGTCGCCCAACCACGCGCTGTCGCTGCTCAACAACCAGGCGCCCAGCTTTGCCAGACTTGGGGAGATGTTGGACGCTGTGTCACTTGAGGTAAAATTTACCTAAGTTTTTATTTTACACCAGACAACGAGAATCTAAATGAATTGTTTCAATAAACATGTGTGACCCCCAGGTCCGCATGGCAGCAGGCGGCGCGCTCGCCATCGCGTACGAGACAGTGACAGACGACGACAGCTCAGAAAACCCGCTCACAGCGCACGTGGACGTACTACTGCCGCGACTCACCGAGCTAGCGCGAGACTCGCACAAGTTCCGCGCCAAGAGAGACCGCAAGATACAGCGAGCCACCTTCAGGGATATCCTCAAGTACTTCGAGGTGCGTTGCTTAAAACATAATATTATACTGTAGGTACATTAGCCAGGGCATAAGTCCCAGTGACAGACGACGACCACTAGACAACCGCTGGCATAAATCATGTAGTTGGAACTATTCAGTTTAACGCCAACATGATTAATCTTCCAGGAAGGCGAAGAGCCCTGCATATCAGCCCACATCGGCTCCGAGAGCGCGTCGTGGTGCCACTGGTCGGGCGGCGCGGCGTACGCGGCGCTGGCGGGGGCACTCGGCGGGGCGCTGCAAGTGTTGGCGCCGCGCGCCGTGCGCCTGCGCGCTGCGCTGGCGCTGCCCATAGTGCCGCCCGCTGAGGTGGCGCCACAGGAGAAGCCTAAGAAACTGCAGCGTGTATGTACCTGCACAATATATCAATTATATTGACACAAACGGAAAGAATGAGAGGGAGATGTTAAACCCAGCAGTGGGACAGGACAGGCTACTACTTGAATATCATTTGCGATAGAGTAGTGACTTTACCTATAATTTGGATTATTGGTTAATGAGGACTTTAAATACCATAGAAACAGAAATATTTTTTTAATATTAAGATTGTCTATTCCAGCATCTAAAAAACAAAGGGGCAACCAAGGCCCGGCAGTTCACACGCAACAAGAACAGAGACAAGCGCTCCGCGGCCCTCGCCATCTGAACCCGCCGCACTCCCGCACCGCACCACATCGCACGGTTCCACTCGAATATCTCTTTCGGTTTAGTTCTAGAGCTTGTTTTAACGCTAGCAACGTCAAGTCGACGCCTTACTTCTTAGTGTGTCACCTCCCGAGCGGACAACAGTAACAGCTAGTTGCAGCATGCCGCGCCGGAAAGGTTGCGTGAGGTAAGGGTTAGGTTACAATAGGTGTTAAAACCAAAGAAATTCGTCATAATTTGGATAAAATAAAACGTTGGAACCGTTTATTGTATGAGGCATCTCGCTGAGTGTCGACGCTCTGATTATTTCTCGGAACATGTTTCAGATCTAGGACTCGTTCGGTCATTCCTATTGCGATGTTGATGTATTTTATTTAAATTTATATTATTACGACCGATGTTTTTATATCGTTTTGTATTATGGAAAATTTTATTCTTACCTTTCGATTCTTAGTGATTTGGGCTGTGAACTTACTTAATTGCTATTTAAAGTGAGGTAGGTATTTAACTGTAAATTATGTAATAAGTGTTTTGAACATTTAGTTAAATAATATTTATTATGAGAACCAACTTTTTTTATTTATTTTTCATCATCTCCCATGTTTCCTCCCCATTATTAATCGACAACCCACATCAAGGATTTGGCAAAAAAAACCAGCAAACTCAGTATGATATAACTTGGGGCGTATGCAGAAATAATCAATCTAACAAAAAGTTGAACCCATTGGATGCGAGAAGCACAGAACCGGTCGAAGTGGAGGTGCTTGGGGGAGGCCTATGTCCAGCAGTGGACGTCTTTCGGCTGAAATGATGATGATGATGAACAAAAAGTACTAGGCATGCATAAAACCAATTGGATCTTACAGTTCTATGCATCCAACACCAAAGGCTCACCCATCGCGTGCCTATTCATTGGGTTCTTATTAGTTCTTATACAGCTGACACCCCGGCGATGCGATGCAACGTGAGTGGATATTGTATGGATCTGATAATAGATATTGATGTGTTATCGATAGACCCATGATAGACCCTTGCCTAACTCGGTATAATATAAAATGTACTCTGTGATAAATCAGTAACCAGTAACCAACAACAATCAAATAAATAAAATAAAACCAAAATAATCAGTAACTCTTATCTGTCAGACTATCTACTGGAGGCACTGACCTGTATTATATAAGTACGCTGGACTTCATAATAACGATGACAAAATGAAGACATTTGATTTTCGACGTGAGGGTCCGTGGAACTAATATTAGAGATGGTACATAACCTTCAATTAAAAAATACTTTTATGAACTTTATCGATCGTTATAACCACTGAGAGTAATTTATTATATACAGGGTTATTTGTAAAACATCAGCAACCTCTTAAGGGGTCATTGTACTCATCATTATGAACAACTTTTACTATGGGACCAAACCTGAAATCGCGAAAGAAAAATCAGCTGTTCCCTACATTTATGTTCGTATAACTCGTCAAAATGAACAGCTGATTTTTTTTTCGCGATTTCAGGTTTGGTCCCATAGTAAAAGTTGTTCATAATGATGAGTACAATGACCTCTTAAGAGGTTGCTGGTGTTTTACAAATAACCCTGTATAATTTATTATATATAATTGTATCACTCCCAGTAATTTTTATGCTTCATTTTTAAGTAATAGAATAATTGTTGCAAAGGTTAACTGAAAATTCATTAGGGCGCGGTCAGATCGCAAGCTATAAACTAGTGGAAAGTGTCCTAGTAAAATTAGGTATAGCTCCTGAGGTCAGATCAGAGAGCTTTAAATATGAGAATGGTTTAAAAATTTGCCTAAAAACTACCTACGGTTGAGCCATAACTGCTAGTTGAGTCGGATGGAAATCGATCGGGGCGGTTTGAATCGGCACGGTACGGTATATTTAGTTCAGCGTACTTGTTTAATATAGGTCACTGACTGTAGGTAAACATTTCAACGTTCAATTGATAATTAAAAAAAAAACCTTTTATATTGTTAATGGCTTCGAGAGCCTACTCGTAGCTACGGATTCTCACGCGCGACTACGAGAGCCTACGTGCGACTACGAGAGACTACGAGAGCCTACGCGTGGTTACGAGAGCCTACGCGTGGCTACGAAAGCCTACGCATGACTACGAGAGCCTACGCGGGACTACGAGACCCTACGTGCGACTACGAGAGCCTACGCGTGGCTACGAGAGCCTACGCGTGGCTACGAAAGCCTACGCATGACTACGAGAGCCTACGCGAGACTACGAGACCCTACGCGCGACTACGAGAGCCTACGCGTGTCTACGAGAGTCTACGCGAGACTACGAGTGCCTACGCGTGACTACGAGAGCCTACGCAAGACTACGAGAGCCTACGCTAGACTACGAGAGCCTACGCGCGAAGAGCCTACGCGTGATTATGAGAGCCTACGCGTGGCTACGAGAGCCTACGCATGACTAAGAGAGCCTACGTGCGACTACGAGAGCCTACGCGTGACTACGAGTGCCTACGCGTGATTACGAGAGCCTACGCGTGATTACGAGAGCCTACGCGCGACTACAAGAGCCTACGCGTGACTACGAGTGCCTACGCGTGATTACGAGAGCCTACGCGTGATTACGAGAGCCTACGCGCGACTACAAGAGCCTACGCGTGGCTACGAGAGCCTACGCGCGACTACGAGAGCCTACGCGCGACTACGAGAGCCTACGCGCGACTACGAGAACATATTCTATTGAATTCAAACCTTATGTTGTTATAAAATAACGTTATTTCTTTATCCCTGTCCGAGGTTTTCTAAAATGGAAGAGAATCGGGCCCACGACTCGACAAATCACTGAGCAGCCTAAAAAAGCCACTGGAGAATCATAAAAGGATAACATTATGAATTATAATATGGCGAAGACAGTCCGTGTTTTTCTTTTTTTCGCTGCACTACGTAGGTATAATCAAAGAGATTGGGATTGGATTTGGATTGGAATGATTGGTATTTTAGCACAGACAGAAAAAAATAACTGAAAAATGCTTCACCAATGGGATTTGATACGATTAACTTAGCAGTCCAATAGGTTATCCTTTTATGATTCTGCTAAAGTGGCCTTTTTAGGCCCCCAGATCACATCAACAAATAAAAAAATTTATTAACAATTATTTTTCGAACTTAAGATACAATGGACTAATCCATTGTATCTTAAGTTCGTTCAATATCCTTTAAAGTGATTCAGATTGTGATTGATAGTGTATTACGCAATTAGGGTGCTGGTCGGCTTCCAATCTTACCGAATACAGCTTCACA
The DNA here is from genome assembly GCA_948474745.1 of Oligia latruncula. Taxonomy (NCBI): domain Eukaryota; kingdom Metazoa; phylum Arthropoda; class Insecta; order Lepidoptera; family Noctuidae; genus Oligia; species Oligia latruncula. The sequence continues at coordinate 18,847,717 of OX419686.1, forward strand.
ACCCAGTTACTGGGTAACACGATATCTGGTAACACTGGGGGTGTCAGATTTCAAGGCTTCTGACTATCCGCTGTCAAACATGTCTCCGGTATGAAAGGAATGGTCACCTTGATCGATTAAAACTTTGCGCTTGTTACTATGCCAACTAAAAGTATGTTTTCAACACACTATCTACCTAGCATATATCCTGTAGTCGGTCATATTATATTTGTCTGATTTTGTTTACTGTAGTCGATCATATACTTTTATTATTCTTTCTAAAACTTGTGTTCTTGCGTTTATGTATGTGTATATAACCTATTTATGTATTTATGTATTTGTGTACCTAGTTTTAATAGTATTTTTTTTAAATTTATATCATTGTTCCTCTCAACCAAAGCACCTACCATTTAATCTCTTCACCACCCTTGGTTGACTGGTAGAGAATGCCTAAGGCATTAAGTCCGCCTTTGTACCTTTTTGTGCGAAAAGTTTAAATAAATAAATAAATAATTAGGTCTACTGTTGCAATTATAACTCTAATAGGTAATGACTTATATATACCTAACTCTAATAAAACACCACCACCACCATCATCGCCTTTACGTATTTTTCTGTTCCTTACTTCTTGTCTGTTTATATCTGTCTACATAAATGGTTAAATAAATAAATAAAATATTAGGTTTATAGTCTCGCAGTGTTACAGTTCTCCTTAGGAATAAAGGATTCTGGCCTAAAGCGCTGTGGTCATTGTAAACTAAATTGAAAACAATTGCGCAACATAAATACCTACGGTTCCCGCAGCATGAATATGTTATTGAAACAATGTTGTGCAACTTTGTTTACCGTAACAACGAGGCATATGACGATGACGCTTATCATTACGCTCGGTATTCAATATGACGCCCTTGTAATAAGACATTGCGTTATTATCAGGGTGAATATCCTACTATTGTGCAATACATTAATTGTAATTTCACAATATACAATAACGTTTTAATCTACTCTTCCGATTACGCGCGAAAAGTCATGCGTCACCGGTCGGGTGTGTAACAGGGGAAGGGGGGAGGAGGCTCGCGTGCTGGTTACTAGCTTGTCTCTCGCTCGCTCAGTCTCGTTTCGAAGTTCACTAAGCTCCGTCGCCATGGAGCACGCTCCTCGCATTCGCTGGTCGAAAGAACAGCGCAAGTTTTGTGTAGAGCAATATTATTTATACGGTGGTTTGGTCACTGTTGTTAGGCGTTTGTTCTGTGACAAGTTCCATGTGCGAAATAATCAGGTGCAGTGTCCGACTTTAGATACAATTAAGGAATGGGCGAAGATTTATGAAAAGACAGGAGGTTTCGAAGAGGAGCAAACGACCGAGTCAAGTAAGTAGCACATAAAGCATGTTTCGTCAGATTTGTTTACATTGCGCAATCCAGTGCCAAATTTTTGTTTTTAAATCACATTCATACAAGCTCCAATTAGTAAAGGAGTTGAAGCCTTCTCGGAGTCACTATAATAACCTTGATAACAATTAGATATTCAAAATATTCTGTATATAAGTTTACTTACTTTGGTGGTGTGCTTTCAAAGGTCTGGATAATTTGTATATAAAACTGACTTTAATAATATTTTTCTGCAGACAAGCTAAGTGGCACACAATGGGGCCGGAAGACGGGAGAAAACCGGATCATCAGGACAGAGTCTATAGATACCGGACTGCAGCATCAGGCGATCAAATGTAATGCATCATACACATTACTAGTGAAGTCACAAAATATCGATAAGACAATAATAAACAATTATACTCTACAGGGAAGCAACGGGACATCAAATGGAGTGGACCACGTCCAGTTAATGAGAAAGAGAAAATTTTGGAGCCTATTGTGGAAAAACCACAATATTATTATTATCAGGAGCCGGTCGAAGAGGAAGTGAAGCCAGATAAAAGTAAACACATACAGTAGTACATATTTTCAAAGTAAAAACCTTGAACATAAATAATTAATATAATATTATTATTAATATTAAAATAATTATTATAATAATATTAAAATAACTAAAATTGAGCTTCACGGACGCTTTTATTCATACTATTATAATATATATTATAATATTATTAACGTATTATATTATTATTAATATAGTATTAAGTATAATCAATTTTCACAATCATTGCTAAAATAGTAGTAGTATCTATATCTGATAAGTTTGAACGTCAGTAAACAGATTGTGATGATTAGTCATCGTACACATAACAAAAAACATCGCGCGGCGTCACGGTCGTCAAGGAAAATCCGTGTACCTAAAGATTGTACAGAAATAACATACAGCTGGTGTCAATGAAGTCGGTTGAAAATGGTGCAATATCACGGTCAGTAATATTGCGCAATATCACGGTCAATAATGTTGCGCTATATAACTGTCAATAATATTGCGCAATATCACGGTCAATAATATTGCGCAATATCACGGTCAATAATATTGCGCAATATCACGATGTCATTGATTTATTTATTTATATACACTTTATTGTACACCAGAAAATATATTACAAAAAAAAAATACGATTAATACAAAACATACAATGGGCGGCCTTATCGCTTTCTGCGATCTCTTCCAGGCAACCTTGATTGTGATTGTGATTATAATAATAGGTATATTATGTATCTATTGCGCAATCTTGTTGTAGGTCTATGACCCGCCTAACAACAATAAAATAGTATGGCTTCATTCCAAATACCTACGTTCGATTGTAATTTTATTACGTCCATTATTATTTTATTAACATTTTTTTTTTAAATTAATGAGCTAGGTTTATTTTCCTAAAACAACGTCGTCCTATACAGGTGACTTTTAAAAAAATAATTCTGTATAATCACGGTTTCTTTACTTTGGTATAGTTTCAATGAAATGTCGCCAACAGGATAATTAATTGATTGGATTTTTTTGTGTGCGCGCTTTTGTTTTGTATGAGACAAGAATATCTGTGGAGTGATCGTTTGAATCGTATTGCCGGAGTATTTATTAAATATATAATGCTTATAATATTTCTCCTTTCCTTAGAACAAGTGATTAAAGAAAAATTCGAAGAGAAGGTCCTAGATTTAATCGAGGCGCTAAACGCTCGCGGTCACGCAGCACGTGCGAGCGCATTTGTTTCACTCCGCGCGGAATTACAGCGACGAGCGCTTGATGGCTTGTTAACCGCACACCGCGCCACGCTGGCCGACCATGTGTCGCGCGCACTACGACGCGGCAAGGATGGAGAGAGGAAGGCAGCTGCTGCTGTTGCGCCGCTGTTAGCTGTACAGGTGATTATCATTATCTGATTAGATTTTTTAACGAACTTCCAGCAATACTGCTTAGTTTAGACAAATGAATTCCAAAAAAGTGTCAACTTTCGAGCCAGTTCTCTTTGGTCTGCTGTCTGGCTATGCATTAATACGTAGTGAACCACCGGCTTATACTTAATATAATTGTTACCCACAGATCGGCGAGGAAGGCTCGGAGGAGTTCGTGCGCGCGGTGCGGCCCGCGCTCGCCGCCACCGCTACTGACAAGTATGCCTCACTCGACACACGCACTGAGGTAAACATCGCAACACAGACACACTATACAAATGTCTTAAGGCACTTTTCATCAAAGAAAATGTCTGTCTCCAGAAACCAATAAGATAACGTGTTTCTATAATAATTTGTTCTGTATGTTTCAGTGCTGCTCATCGCTGGCCGTGTTGTGCTACTTGATGGAGGATGATCTCACTGAGACTTTAGAGGTCATGCGCTTGTATGAGACCATCTTCAGCGGCAGCTATCTCAAGGTAAACTATGAGTATACACACGCAATTTTCTCGACACGAAGTATTTATGTATGAGAAGTTCGAGTTGCGGTAAAAATAGTAGTCACTCAGCAAGACGGCCACAATGATGGTCGCCTAATTGGGATAATGTTACGAGGATTAAAATGATGAATTCCCAATGTAACGGAGTTTCTTGTTTCTTCGCCCAGGATGACGGTAGCGTGAATGTGTCGGATGCAGCCGTAGTGGAGGGCGCGTGGCACGCCGCCGCACTGGACGGCTGGGCACTGCTGTTGTCGCTGTTGTCGCCCAACCACGCGCTGTCGCTGCTCAACAACCAGGCGCCCAGCTTTGCCAGGCTTGGGGAGTTGTTGGAGGCTGTGTCACTTGAGGTAACTTACCTAAGTTTTTGTTGTACACCAGACAACGATAATCTAAATGAATTGGTTTATAAATATATGTGTCTGTACTCCCAGGTTCGCATGGCAGCAGGCGGCGCGCTCGCCATCGCGTACGAGTCAGTGACAGATGACGACAGCTCAGAAAACCCGCTCACAGCGCACGTGGACTTACTACTGCCGCGACTCACCGAGCTAGCGCGAGACTCGCACAAGTTCCGCGCCAAGAGAGACCGCAAGATACAGCGAGCCACCTTCAGGGATATCCTCAAGTACTTCGAGGTGCGTTGCATATAACATAATATTATTATGTAGGTTACATTATGTAGGGTACAGTCAACAAAGGAGTTAAGTATAGGTACAGGAGCGTCGGATATTGTTGAAGTTTACTAAGAAACCGATGGATATTCTCAAATAAAATTTTAGTTTATTATTAGAAAACAAACAGCTCATTTATTAAATTAAATTTCAGTCCAGAACATCCATCGGTTTCTTAGTAAACTTCAACTATATCCGACGCTCCTGTATACTTAACTCCTTTGTTGACTGTACATTAGCCAGGGCATAAGTCCCAGTGACAGACGACGACCACTTAGACAACCGCTGGCATAAATCATGTGGTTGGAACAATTTAGTTTAACGCCAACATGATTCATCTTCCAGGAAGGCGAAGAGCCCTGCATATCAGCCCACATCGGCTCCGAGAGCGCGTCGTGGTGCCACTGGTCGGGCGGCGCGGCGTACGCGGCGCTGGCGGGGGCACTCGGCGGGGCGCTGCAAGTGTTGGCGCCGCGCGCCGTGCGCCTGCGCGCTGCGCTGGCGCTGCCCATAGTGCCGCCCGCTGAGGTGGCGCCACAGGAGAAGCCTAAGAAACTGCAGCGGGTATGTACCTGCACAATATTATCAAATGCAACTTTTCGTTATTCTGCCTTCAACGCATAATCGTAAGATCGACACCGATGGAATGAATTAGAGGGAGATATTATTACCCAGCAGTGCGGTAGAGTAGTGATTTTGCTTATCAGTTTTATTAGACTTAAAATAATTAGGACTAAGAATACCACAGAAATTAGTCGTTACTTAATATTATGATTGTCCTTTCTAGCATCTACAACACAGAGCAACGAGCAAGGCGCGGCAGTTCACCCGCAACAAGAACAGAGACAAGCGCTTCGCGGCCCTCGCCATCTGAACCCGCCGCACCACATCGCACGGTTCCACTCAAATATCTCTTTCGGTTTAGTTCTACTAGAGCTTAGTTTAACGCTAATAACGTCAAGTCGACGCCTTACTTCTTAGTGTGTCACCTCCCGAGCGGACAACAGTAATAGCTAGTTGCAGCATGCCGCCGGACAGGTCGCGTGAGGTTAGGGTTAGGTTACATTAAGCTAGGTGTTAAAACCAAAGAAATTCGTCTTAATTTGGATAAAATAAAACGTTGGAACCGTTTATTGTATGAGGCATCTCGCTGAGTGTCGACGCTCTGATTATTTCTCGCAACATGTTTCAGATCTAGGACTCGTTCGGTCATTCCTATTGCAATGTTGATGTATTTTATTTAAATTTATAATAATACGACCGATGTTTTTATATCTTTTGTATTATGGAAAATTTTATTCTTACCTTTCGATTCTTAGTGATTTGGGCTGTGAACTTACTTAATTGCTATTTAAAGTGAGGTAGGTTTAATTGTAAATTATGTAATAAGTGTTTTGAACATTTAGTTAAATAATATTTATTATGAGAACCAACTTTTTTTTTATTTATTTTTCATCATCTCCCATGTTTCCTCCCCATTATTAATCGACAACCCACATCAAGGATTTGGGAAAAAAAACCAGCAAACTCAGTATGATATAACTTGGGGCGTATGCAGAAATAATCAATCTAACAAAAAGTTGAACCCATTGGATGCGAGAAGCACAGAACCGGTCGAAGTGGAGGTGCTTGGGGGAGGCCTATGTCCAGCAGTGGACGTCTTTCGGCTGAAATGATGATGATGATGAACAAAAAGTACTAGGCATGCATAAAACCAATTGGATCTTACAGTTCTATGCATCCAACACCAAAGGCTCACCCATCGCGTGCCTATTCATTGGGTTCTTATTAGTTCTTATACAGCTGACACCCCGGCGATGCGATGCAACGTGAGTGGATATTGTATGGATCTGATAATAGATATTGATGTGTTATCGATAGACCCATGATAGACCCTTGCCTAACTCGGTATAATATAAAATGTACTCTGTGATAAATCAGTAACCAGTAACCAACAACAATCAAATAAATAAAATAAAACCAAAATAATCAGTAACTCTTATCTGTCAGACTATCTACTGGAGGCACTGACCTGTATTATATAAGTACGCTGGACTTCATAATAACGATGACAAAATGAAGACATTTGATTTTCGACGTGAGGGTCCGTGGAACTAATATTAGAGATGGTACATAACCTTCAATTAAAAAATACTTTTATGAACTTTATCGATCGTTATAACCACTGAGAGTAATTTATTATATACAGGGTTATTTGTAAAACACCAGCAACCTCTTAAGAGGTAATTGTACTCATCATTATGAACAACTTTTACTATGGGACCAAACCTGAAATCGCGAAAAAAAATCAGTTGTTCCCTACATTTTGACGAGTTATACGAACATAAATGTAGGGAACAGCTGATTTTTTTTTCGCGATTTCAGGTTTGGTCCCATAGTAAAAGTTGTTCATAATGATGAGTACAATGACCTCTTAAGAGGTTGCTGGTGTTTTACAAATAACCCTGTATAATTTATTATATATAATTGTATCACTCCCAGTAATTTTTATGCTTCATTTTTAAGTAATAGAATAATTGTTGCAAAGGTTAACTGAAAATTCATTAGGGCGCGGTCAGATCGCAAGCTATAAACTAGTGGAAAGTGTCCTAGTAAAATTAGGTATAGCTCCTGAGGTCAGATCAGAGAGCTTTAAATATGAGAATGGTTTAAAAATTTGCCTAAAAACTACCTACGGTTGAGCCCTGCTAGTTGAGTCGGATGGAAATCGATCGGGGCGGTTTGAATCGGCACGGTACGGTATATTTAGTTCAGCGTACTTGTTTAATATAGGTCACTGACTGTAGGTAAACATTTCAACGTTCAATTGATAATTAAAAAAAAAACTTTTTATATTGTTAATGGCTTCGAGAGCCTACTCGTAGCTACGGATTCTCACGCGCGACTACGAGAGCCTACGTGCGACTACGAGAGACTACGAGGGCCTACGCGTGGTTACGAGAGCCTACGCGTGGCTACGAAAGCCTACGCATGACTACGAGAGCCTACGCGGGACTACGAGACCCTACGTGCGACTACGAGAGCCTACGCGTGGCTACGAGAGCCTACGCGTGGCTACGAAAGCCTACGCATGACTACGAGAGCCTACGCGAGACTACGAGACCCTACGCGCGACTACGAGAGCCTACGCGTGTCTACGAGAGTCTACGCGAGACTACGAGTGCCTACGCGTGACTACGAGAGCCTACGCAAGACTACGAGAGCCTACGCTAGACTACGAGAGCCTACGCGCGAAGAGCCTACGCGTGATTATGAGAGCCTACGCGTGGCTACGAGAGCCTACGCATGACTAAGAGAGCCTACGTGCGACTACGAGAGCCTACGCGTGACTACGAGTGCCTACGCGTGATTACGAGAGCCTACGCGTGATTACGAGAGCCTACGCGCGACTACAAGAGCCTACGCGTGGCTACGAGAGCCTACGCATGACTACGAGAGCCTACGCGCGACTATGAGAGCCTACGCGTGACTACGAGTGCCTACGCGTGATTACGAGAGCCTACGCGTGATTACGAGAGCCTACGCGCGACTACAAGAGCCTACGCGTGGCTACGAGAGCCTACGCGCGACTACGAGAGCCTACGCGCGACTACGAGAGCCTACGCGCGACTACGAGAACATATTCTATTGAATTCAAACCTTATGTTGTTATAAAATAACGTTATTTCTTTATCCCTGTCCGAGGTTTTCTAAAATGGAAGAGAATCGGGCCCACGACTCGACAAATCACTGAGCAGCCTAAAAAAGCCACTGGAGAATCATAAAAGGATAACATTATGAATTATAATATGGCGAAGACAGTCCGTGTTTTTCTTTTTTTCGCTGCACTACGTAGGTATAATCAAAGAGATTGGGATTGGATTTGGATTGGAATGATTGGTATTTTAGCACAGACAGAAAAAAATAACTGAAAAATGCTTCACCAATGGGATTTGATACGATTAACTTAGCAGTCCAATAGGTTATCCTTTTATGATTCTGCTAAAGTGGCCTTTTTAGGCCCCCAGATCACATCAACAAATAAAAAAAATTATTAACAATTATTTTTCGAACTTAAGATAGAATGGACTAATCCATTGTATCTTAAGTTCGTTCAATATCCTTTAAAGTGATTCAGATTGTGATTGATAGTGTATTACGCAATTAGGGTGCTGGTCGGCTTCCAATCTTACCGAATACAGCTTCACAACCCAGTTACTGGGTAACACGATATCTGGTAACACTGGGGGTGTCAGATTTCAAGGCTTCTGACTATCCGCTGTCAAACATGTCTCCGGTATGAAAGGAATGGTCACCTTGATCGATTAAAACTTTGCGCTTGTTACTATGCCAACTAAAAGTATGTTTTCAACACACTATCTACCTAGCATATATCCTGTAGTCGGTCATATTATATTTGTCTGATTTTGTTTACTGTAGTCGATCATATACTTTTATTATTCTTTCTAAAACTTGTGTTCTTGCGTTTATGTATGTGTATATAACCTATTTATGTATTTATGTATTTGTGTACCTAGTTTTAATAGTATTTTTTTTAAATTTATATCATTGTTCCTCTCAACCAAAGCACCTACCATTTAATCTCTTCACCACCCTTGGTTGACTGGTAGAGAATGCCTAAGGCATTAAGTCCGCCTTTGTACCTTTTTGTGCGAAAAGTTTAAATAAATAAATAAATAATTAGGTCTACTGTTGCAATTATAACTCTAATAGGTAATGACTTATACCTAACTCTAATAAAACACCACCACCACCATCATCGCCTTTACGTATTTTTCTGTTCCTTACTTCTTGTCTGTTTATATCTGTCTACATAAATGGTTAAATAAATAAATAAAATATTAGGTTTCTATTAGCACCTATTGCTTTTTATAGTCTCGCAGTGTTACAGTTCTCCTTAGGAATAAAGGATTCTGGCCTAAAGCGCTGTGGTCCTTGTAAACTAAATTGAAAACAATTGCGCAACATAAATACCTACGGTTCCCGCAGCATGAATATGTTATTGAAACAATGTTGTGCAACTTTGTTTACCGTAACAACGAGGCATATGACGATGACGCTTATCATTACGCTCGGTATTCAATATGACGCCCTTGTAATAAGACATTGCGTTATTATCAGGGTGAATATCCTACTATTGTGCAATACATTAATTGTAATTTCACAATATACAATAACGTTTTAATCTACTCTTCCGATTACGCGCGAAAAGTCATGCGTCACCGGTCGGGTGTGTAACAGGGGAAGGGGGGAGGAGGCTCGCGTGCTGGTTACTAGCTTGTCTCTCGCTCGCTCAGTCTCGTTTCGAAGTTCACTAAGCTCCGTCGCCATGGAGCACGCTCCTCGCATTCGCTGGTCGAAAGAACAGCGCAAGTTTTGTGTAGAGCAATATTATTTATACGGTGGTTTGGTCACTGTTGTTAGGCGTTTGTTCTGTGACAAGTTCCATGTGCGAAATAATCAGGTGCAGTGTCCGACTTTAGATACAATTAAGGAATGGGCGAAGATTTATGAAAAGACAGGAGGTTTCGAAGAGGAGCAAACGACCGAGTCAAGTAAGTAGCACATAAAGCATGTTTCGTCAGATTTGTTTACATTGCGCAATCCAGTGCCAAATTTTTGTTTTTAAATCACATTCATACAAGCTCCAATTAGTAAAGGAGTTGAAGCCTTCTCGGAGTCACTATAATAACCTTGATAACAATTAGATATTCAAAATATTCTGTATATAAGTTTACTTACTTTGGTGGTGTGCTTTCAAAGGTCTGGATAATTTGTATATAAAACTGACTTTAATAATATTTTTCTGCAGACAAGCTAAGTGGCACACAATGGGGCCGGAAGACGGGAGAAAACCGGATCATCAGGACAGAGTCTATAGATACCGGACTGCAGCATCAGGCGATCAAATGTAATGCATCATACACATTACTAGTGAAGTCACAAAATATCGATAAGACAATAATAAACAATTATACTCTACAGGGAAGCAACGGGACATCAAATGGAGTGGACCACGTCCAGTTAATGAGAAAGAGAAAATTTTGGAGCCTATTGTGGAAAAACCACAATATTATTATTATCAGGAGCCGGTCGAAGAGGAAGTGAAGCCAGATAAAAGTAAACACATACAGTAGTACATATTTTCAAAGTAAAAACCTTGAACATAAATAATTAATATAATATTATTATTAATATTAAAATAATTATTATAATAATATTAAAATAACTAAAATTGAGCTTCACGGACGCTTTTATTCATACTATTATAATATATATTATAATATTATTAACGTATTATATTATTATTAATATAGTATTAAGTATAATCAATTTTCACAATCATTGCTAAAATAGTAGTAGTATCTATATCTGATAAGTTTGAACGTCAGTAAACAGATTGTGATGATTAGTCATCGTACACATAACAAAAAACATCGCGCGGCGTCACGGTCGTCAAGGAAAATCCGTGTACCTAAAGATTGTACAGAAATAACATACAGCTGGTGTCAATGAAGTCGGTTGAAAATGGTGCAATATCACGGTCAGTAATATTGCGCAATATCACGGTCAATAATGTTGCGCAATATAACTGTCAATAATATTGCGCAATATCACGGTCAATAATATTGCGCAATATCACGGTCAATAATATTGTGCAATATCACGATGTCATTGATTTATTTATTTATATACACTTTATTGTACACCAGAAAATATATTACAAAAAAAAAATACGATTAATACAAAACATACAATGGGCGGCCTTATCGCTTTCTGCGATCTCTTCCAGGCAACCTTAATTGTGATTGTGATTATAATAATAGGTATATTATGTATCTATTGCGCAATCTTGTTGTAGGTCTATGACCCGCCTAACAACAATAAAATAGTATGGCTTCATTCCAAATACCTACGTTAATTTTATTACGTCCATTATTATTTAATTAACATTTTTTTTTTTAATTAATGAGCTAGGTTTATTTTCCTAAAACAACGTCGTCCTATACAGGTGACTTTTAAAAAAATAATTCTGTATAATCACGGTTTCTTTACTTTGGTATAGTTTCAATGAAATGTCGCCAACAGGATAATTAATTGATTGGATTTTTTTGTGTGCGCGCTTTTGTTTTGTATGAGACAAGAATATCTGTGGAGTGATCGTTTGAATCGTATTGCCGGAGTATTTATTAAATATATAATGCTTATAATATTTCTCCTTTCCTTAGAACAAGTGATTAAAGAAAAATTCGAAGAGAAGGTCCTAGATTTAATCGAGGCGCTAAACGCTCGCGGTCACGCAGCACGTGCGAGCGCATTTGTTTCACTCCGCGCGGAATTACAGCGACGAGCGCTTGATGGCTTGTTGTCCGCACACTGCGCCACGCTGGCCGACCATGTGTCGCGCGCACTACGACGCGGCAAGGATGGAGAGAGGAAGGCAGCTGCTGCTGTTGCGCCGCTGTTAGCTGTACAGGTGATTATCATTATCTGATTAGATTTTTTAACGAACTTCCAGCAATACTGCTTAGTTTAGACAAATGAATTCCAAAAAAGTGTCAACTTTCGAGCCAGTTCTCTTTGGTCTGCTGTCTGGCTATGCATTAATACGTAGTGAACCACCGGCTTATACTTAATATAATTGTTACCCACAGATCGGCGAGGAAGGCTCGGAGGAGTTCGTGCGCGCGGTGCGGCCCGCGCTCGCCGCCACCGCTACTGACAAGTATGCCTCACTCGACACACGCACTGAGGTAAACATCGCAACACAGACACACTATACAAATGTCTTAAGGCACTTTTCATCAAAGAAAATGTCTGTCTCCAGAAACCAATAAGATAACGTGTTTCTATAATAATTTGTTCTGTATGTTTCAGTGCTGCTCATCGCTGGCCGTGTTGTGCTACTTGATGGAGGATGATCTCACTGAGACTTTAGAGGTCATGCGCTTGTATGAGACCATCTTCAGCGGCAGCTATCTCAAGGTAAACTATGAGTATACACACGCAATTTTCTCGACACGAAGTATTTATGTATGAGAAGTTCGAGTTGCGGTAAAAATAGTAGTCACTCAGCAAGACGGCCACAATGATGGTCGCCTAATTGGGATAATGTTACGAGGATTAAAATGATGAATTCCCAATGTAACGGAGTTTCTTGTTTCTTCGCCCAGGATGACGGTAGCGTGAATGTGTCGGATGCAGCCGTAGTGGAGGGCGCGTGGCACGCCGCCGCACTGGACGGCTGGGCACTGCTGTTGTCGCTGTTGTCGCCCAACCACGCGCTGTCGCTGCTCAACAACCAGGCGCCCAGCTTTGCCAGGCTTGGGGAGTTGTTGGAGGCTGTGTCACTTGAGGTAACTTACCTAAGTTTTTGTTGTACACCAGACAACGATAATCTAAATGAATTGGTTTATAAATATATGTGTCTGTACTCCCAGGTTCGCATGGCAGCAGGCGGCGCGCTCGCCATCGCGTACGAGTCAGTGACAGATGACGACAGCTCAGAAAACCCGCTCACAGCGCACGTGGACTTACTACTGCCGCGACTCACCGAGCTAGCGCGAGACTCGAACAAGTTCCGCGCCAAGAGAGACCGCAAGATACAGCGAGCCACCTTCAGGGATATCCTCAAGTACTTCGAGGTGCGTTGCATATAACATAATATTATTATGTAGGTTACATTATGTAGGGTACAGTCAACAAAGGAGTTAAGTATACAGGAGCGTCGGATATTGTTGAAGTTTACTAAGAAACCGATGGATATTCTCAAATAAAATTTTAGTTTATTATTAGAAAACAAACAGCTCATTTATAAAATTAAATTTCAGTCCAGAACATCCATCGGTTTCTTAGTAAACTTCAACTATATCCGACGCTCCTGTATACTTAACTCCTTTGTTTACTGTACATTAGCCAGGGCATAAGTCCCAGTGACAGACGACGACCACTAGACAACCGCTGGCATAAATCATGTGGTTGGAACAATTTAGTTTAACGCCAACATGATTCATCTTCCAGGAAGGCGAAGAGCCCTGCATATCAGCCCACATCGGCTCCGAGAGCGCGTCGTGGTGCCACTGGTCGGGCGGCGCGGCGTACGCGGCGCTGGCGGGGGCACTCGGCGGGGCGCTGCAAGTGTTGGCGCCGCGCGCCGTGCGCCTGCGCGCTGCGCTGGCGCTGCCCATAGTGCCGCCCGCTGAGGTGGCGCCACAGGAGAAGCCTAAGAAACTGCAGCGGGTATGTACCTGCACAATATTATCAAATGCAACTTTTCGTTATTCTGCCTTCAACGCATAATCGTAAGATCGACACCGATGGAATGAATTAGAGGGAGATATTATTACCCAGCAGTGCGGTAGAGTAGTGATTTTGCTTATCAGTTTTATTAGACTTAAAATAATTAGGACTCAGAATACCACAGAAATTAGTCGTTACTTAATATTATGATTGTCCTTTCTAGCATCTACAACATAGAGCAACGAGCAAGGCGCGGCAGTTCACTCGCAACAAGAACAGAGACAAGCGCTCCGCGGCCCTCGCCATCTGAACCCGCCGCACTCCCGCACCGCACCACATCGCACGGTTCCACTCAAATATCTCTTTCGGTTTAGTTCTACTAGAGCTTAGTTTAACGCTAATAACGTCAAGTCAACGCCTTACTTCTTAGTGTGTCACCTCCCGAGCGGACAACAGTAATAGCTAGTTGCAGCATGCCGCCGGACAGGTCGCGTGAGGTTAGGGTTAGGTTACAATAGGCTAGGTGTTAAACCCCCCAGGTGGAAGCCAGCAGGCGACGGGTGCGGGGGCACCCTCGCCTGTATTGCACAGGCTTCCACCAGTGCCGGACGGGAATGGCCAGGTGTTTCCGGCCATTCCCGTAGCCCCCCAGACGGGGGGACATGCGGGGCCCGCCATCTTGGCGGGCATGCGCCGGGGGGGTTGTGGATGCAAAGGCTGAGCCGGATTCCCATGACCTCTCCATCAAGGCGATGAGGGAACACCGCTGAGTTTTAGTGGGTATACTGCCACCCTGGCAGGGAGTCCCACATACTCCGTCTCGTCCCCCGACGAGCGGAGATGCGTAATGTCATATCTCAGCGACAAAAAAAAAAAGGCTAGGTGTTAAAACCAAAGAAATCCATCAAATTTTGGATAAAATAAACACTTTGGAGCCGTCAAATGTATAAGGCATCTTGCTAATCGTCGAAGCTCTGATTTAATTTCTCGCAACATTCTGAACTCGTTTGGTCATTCCTTTTGCGATGTTGATGTATTTTAAATTAAGTTATCATATTGTTTTGTATTATAAATTGGCTAAATAATAACAGCCGCACAGGTCCATTGCTGCGATTGGTTTGAGGATGTTTGACCATCTTTACATACCGAGACCCCTCCGTGCTTTGGAAAGCACGTTAAGCCGTTGGTCCCGGCTGTCTTTCGTGGATTTGACAGTCGTTACGGGTAGTCAGAAGCCCGAAAGTCTGACAACTAGTCTTAACAAGGTATACAGGTATCGTATACCGGATATCTATGGTATACCCAGTACTGGGTTGTGGAGATCAGATAAGCAGTCGCCATGTAAAATACTAGTACTCAGCTGCATCCGGTTAGACTGGAAGCCGACCATAGTTGGGAAAAGGCTAGGCAGATGATGATGATGGGATCATTTCACTCTTATTCCATCTCATGGTGATTCGGGCTCACGCTTATTCGTTACGAGTACCTATGTACCTATACTCTGTTACTGCCCGCACTTAGCGGGACGCCCTTGAAAGCGCTCGAGGTAGTGCTCGAAAATCAATATTTACGATGTTTATAATTTATAGCTTCTGCCCGCGACTTTGTACGCATGCAATTTCTTGTTCCCCCAACGCACCCCGTCACATCGCATCGTCTGCCGTGAAAACTTCTAACTTTTTTTTCATTTTGCTCAACTCTTAACTTTTCCCAACTATGTTGGGGTCGGCTTCTAGTCTAACCAGATGCAGCTGAATACCAGTATTTTACATAGTGCGACTGCCTATCTGACCTCCACAACTCAGTTACTGGGTAATACGATACCCCTTGGTAAGACTGGTTGGTTGTCAGACTTTCAGGCTTCTGACTACCCGTAACGACTGTCAAATATCCATCAATGACAGCCGGGACCAACGGCTTAACGTGCTTTCCGAGGCACGGAGGGGTCACGGTATGTAAAGATGGTCACCCATCCACAGACCAACCGCGGCAAGCGTAGCTTAACCTGATGGACCGACCTGTGCGGCTGTTATTATTTAGCCACGGGCCCCTTTTCAGCTTTATTATTAGTATTATTTAAAAAATATGATATCTCCTAAGATATTAATTGAAATTAAATGATGTCAAGGGCAATTTTGTTCAAAATTAAATACTTATGATGAATAACGTATTTATTTGGATAATTATTAATGATTTGCCGTAAAGGGCAATTTTGATCTCAATGAAATGCATAACGTATTTAATGTATTTAATTGGATAAGGAATAATACTGTGTTGTTGTTGTGTGTTGGATCATTCGGTTCCCTACAAAATGGTTGAGCTGGATGGTGCTGATCCACGCGTCATGTTCGTGAACGGGCGCCGTCGGTTGGGACTGGTCATCTCTTAACTGCCAAGGCTTATTTTTAATCTTATGTCTTGAATTGTTTCTTCATTTCTGTCTTTTTTGCATTGTTCTCACATATATGTAGAAGCAACAAGAATAATGTACCCAGGATTTTGTAATATCTTGATTTAAAAGAGTGTCCATGGAGTTTCTTGCCCGTTCTTCTCCATAGAGATCTACGCTTTGGAATGGGCAACTAGCTTCAACTTTCTGATTAATTTTGACAATTCAAAAGTGCCTGTACAAGGTTTAATTGAAATAAATGATTTGAGTTTGAGTTTGAGTTTGAACTGTATTGTTTAAAATAGCTTGGTAAATAACCCATAATTTTTTTGTTAATGTAAAAGGTAAAAATGGTTACTGTGGGTTATTGGGGGAGGGAAATTGCTCGCGTCCGTAGGATTTATCATCTTTTACTGACCTACCCTACACGTCTCCCCCGGGTGGTGCTAAACGAGCAACAACGCCGAGTCTTGAGCGGCGGTTACTAACCCGACTCAGATTGTCTAACAAGCAGATCGTTGTTGGGGGTAGGAAATTACCTCCACAATCCGTAACTCCATTGTATTATGGAATCGGGGGCATTGGCTTCACCGCCCGCGTCACGAGGTAGAAAGGCTCTCTAAAAATTCACCCTAATCCTAAGGTGGGAAGCGCGCCGAGAGGATGTATGACTTACGGGTAGTAAGTTGCTAGCGCCAACCTCAACGGACCCGGCAAACGTTGTTGTATGAGCCTTCGTGAAGGAATAGGCGTCACCCTTCAAGTGACTAATTATTTCGACCTTACTCGTGGGAACAATATGAATGAAACAAATAAAATTCCAAATAATCCTAATAATACGATCGAACAACAATTTCACAACAGTATGTTCATCAGAAACCGTAGTAACAGTCTACCATCAGTTGCAGCAAGTAAAACCAGCGATACACAAACACAAAATAATGAACTAGAGCTAAAAACTAATGAGGAGAACCATTTATACCCGTGCCAAAATGATCAAGTACCTCCTAAAATTAAAAAAATAAAGGAAACAAGCCCAATTTGCAGTGACAATACTAAGAAATCAACAAAACCAGCGCACAACAAATTTTACATCCTCAACAGTGAAGAAACAGAAGAATCGGTCTCCCTTACAGAGTCTATACCTAAATCGCAACCTATTTTTGTGGCAGGAGTCATGGATGTTACAGCGTTAGAAGCCATCCTAAATGAAATTGTTGACAACACATCATACCAAACGACAACATTAAGATGCGGCCATATCATTAAGTTAATGACCACCAATATACAAACTTATAAAGCAATCCGAGAGCATTTTATAACTAACAAAATATCACATTACACTTACAAATTAAAATGTGAAAGAGCATACAGAGTTGTACTACGAGGACTACGCTCCACAGAAAATACTGCACTAATAAAACAAGAGTTAAAAGAACAAGGGCATGAGGTGAGACAAATAGTAAATGTTTTACATAGGTCTACCAAAGAGGCATTGCCCATCTTTTTCGTGGACTTGGAGCCAAACAAAAACAACAAAGAAATATTTAACTTAAGATACTTATGTCAAAAGGGAGTAACATTTGAAGCTCCTCATAAGAAAAAAGAAATAATGCAATGTAAAAGATGTCAGAGGTTTGGACATACTAAAAATCAGTGCTTCAGACCATTCAGATGTGGGAAATGTGCTAGAAAACATCCTACTTTTGCGTGCAACATAACACCAGAGAGATTTAATAAATGTGCAAATTGTCAAGATATCTATCCCGCAAGCCACAAGGGTTGCTTAAAATATAAACAGTTTAAGGAAAAAATACTAACAATAAAGAAAACCACCGAACCCGTAGTACAGGAGAGATCAAAATATTGGAACGATCAGTACAACAAAACCTAAGACAAAATAGTCACAGAAAAAAGAAGCTACTCGGATGCAACAAAAGACCGACCACTAACTGGAGGCATACCGGACCCAGAGAACGGTCCCGACAGATAAGAACTAATGTTCGCCAAATTTTGGCCGCGCGGGTATGCCGCCGGTATAATCAGATGGTCGCAGAGCATCATTTCAGTTGTGCAGCTCGTTTGTGCGGCAAGCCCCGGCGGCTCAAATACTACGGAATGCCGCCGAGCTTGTTGGCGGCATACCCGCCGCCTGGGCCGCCGGCATAGTGTGAGCCTTAACAAATCATAATCACCATGATGGACAAAAGGAAGAACAGAATAATCCAACTTATCTCAAGCCTAATATTGTTATTAGGCTTGAGATAAGTTGATTAACACACTCCGGGTAGTCACTTGGAACGTCAACGGCTTGACGGACCGTCGTCAGGAGTTTCAAGCATTCCTTCAAATAAAAAAAAATTACATAGTTTTAATTTCTGAAACAAGGTTCACTGCAAGATTTCCCTTCGCTATACAAAATTACGCAATGTGTACATATCCTTTAATAAAAAAATACTTTTATGAATTTTATCGATCGTTATAACCACTGAGAGTAATTTATTATATATATGTCGGAGTTGGTTCTGAATTATTGTAATTGTGGGTAGTCCACATAATTTGTTATGATTTTGTTGTTCTTATTATGAATTTAAGTAATTTTACTATCCATTATTGTCTAACAAATTGGAACATAATTTATTGAGTACTCGGTGTAATTGTAACCGATAGTTTTGTTCAAAACAATTGATGTAATGTTATTGTGATTTTAAAATGATTTACTTATTAAATCTCTATTGTTTATTTACGATATTTATTATTGTATTATTTGATTACTTATAATGTAATGTCTTATTATTTTTATAACATTTTAGTGTTTTGTATCAACTCAAGTAAACACGTTGACGTACTTCCGTGCGTCATCGGACAGAGTTGTTGTGGGGTGAATGCGAGGTGGGGACAAACCCCTTATAACTAAGCGCATTCGTTTGTGCAAGGAGAGACGGTCTTCGGACTCGACTCCGTACAGAGCACTAGCTCCCTCAGAGTACTTTTTGATAGACTGAAACTAGCTCTCGACAAAACCTGTCGGTTTACTAAAGATCAGACTTTTAACTGTATTGTAAATACGCTATATTTGGGTGACTCTGTCACTATACGAACAGTAATCGATCCTACGATTAGTTCGCAATTACTTTGTTACCGTACATAATTGTTATACTGTGTATCTAGTTGTGTCATGTACCTACAATGTGTGATTTGCTAGTGTGATTAATTGTTAATGAAATTATAATCTGATTTAAACTGCAAACCGTTTTTCCATTGCGCAATAACCAACACATACCCACACTACGCCCACAGTAGTAATTAAAATATGCCTGACAATATCGAGACACACTATACCTGCTCCGATATCAGTACTCACACAGTAGTAGTTGTAATATACCTGATATCGAGACAGCCTAAACATACCTGATCCGACATATAGTTAAGAGAATAAAATTGTATCACTCCCATTAATTTTTATGCTTCATTTTTAAGTAATAGAATAATTGCTGCAAAGGTTAACTGAAAATTCATTAGGGCGCGGTCAGATCGCAAGCTATAAACTAGGGGAAAGTGTCCTAGTAAAGTTAGATACCTATAGCTCCTGTGGTCAGATCAGTGAGCTTTAAATATGAGAATGGCTTAAAATTTTGCCTAAAAACTATGGTTGAGCCATAACTGCTTAGTTGAGTCGGTTGGAAATCGATCGGGCGGGGCGGTTTGAATCGGCATAAAAAACAACTGTAATTTCGTATAGTATATTTAGTTCAGCGTACTTATTTATTTATTTAATAATAATATGTACACACAGTAAAATACATAGGGATATGACATTATAATTTGAGTACAAAGGTACTGCTTATTTCCTAAGAAATTTCTTCCAGCAGACCTGCGAAAGGCGAAGTAAAAAAGAAATGTAGACAATAGTGTGTGAGAACAAGAAGAGAAAATATAAAATGTGTGAAGTCTAAAACTAGAATATTAAATAAACCTACATAATACAGTGTGAGTCTTCATAATGTGAACATAACGAAATGAGGGAAACATAGCTTAATTTTATCGACGGAAATAATATTTGAAAAAATAAAAAAGTATTTAAAAGGATCTTTACCTGTATGGTGATTGCAAGGACTTTCTTTAACAGTTGGTAGGAAATGTTGTGATTGAGTTATAAACATGGTATTTTTACGTTTAGAAATCTGATACGATGGAGAATAATTTAGAGTAATAAAAAAGGGTAGGTAATCGGGGCTTTTATTGAGTAATTTTACAATAATTGTAAAAATTGATGAAAAAAACCATAATTCTCAATTGAGGGCGATTGTTTACACAAGGGTCACAGCAGCGAACAAGAATTTAAAAAATGCTGCAATCATTATTAGTTCCAGTTTTTTTATTTATTTTTTATTATATCACTATTATTATTATTTTTGTCCTTTAGTTGAATAGCTGTTAGTTATCTCTATATTAAATATTATTAAATTATTGCCTATTGTTTTAAATATTACTATTAAATTATTGTCATTTTTTTTTTTAATAATTATTATTACTAATATATTCATAAATACTAAATTATTGACTATGTACTAATATAATGTTGGAAAATCTTTAATTATTGTATGCCTTATGGCGGGTCATAGATGTACTTCACTTTATAAACTATAACACCATATTTTTACCTGTGTACCACAATAAATAATTTGAATTTGAATTTATTTTTTTTAAATATTTTTTCCGTCGATAAAATTAAGCTTAGTTTCCCTCATTTCGATATGTGCACATTATGAAGACTCACACTGTATATTGTACTTGTTTAATAGAGGTTACTGACTGTTGGTAAACATTTCAACGTACAATTGACAATTAAAAAAAAACTTTTTATATTGTTAATGGCTTCGAGAGCCTACTCGTAGCTACGGATTCTTATGCGTGACTACACGAGCCTACGCGTGGCTACGAGAGCCTACGCAAGATTACGAGAGCCTATACGTGACTACGAGAGCTTACGTGTGACTACGAGAGCCTACGCGTGACTACGAGAGCCTACGCGTGACTGCGAGAGTCTACGCGAGACTACGACAACCTACGTGTGACTATGAGAGCCTATGCGCGACTACGAGAACATATTCTATTGAATTGAAACTTTAATTTGTTATAAAATAACGTTATTTCTTTATCCCTGTCCGAGGTATTCTAAAATGGAAGAGAATCGTGCCCAAATCGAGCAGGGGGCCTAAAAAGGCCACTTTGGGGAATCATAAAAGGATAACATTATGAATTATAATATAGCGAAGACAGTCCGTGTTTTTCGTTTTTTCGCTGCACTACGTAGGTATAATCAAATAGATTGGGATTGGATTGATTAGTATTTTAGCACAGACAAAAAAAATAACTGAAAAATGCTTCACCAATGGGATTTGATACGAATAACTTAACAGTCCATTATGTTATCCTTTTATGATTCTGTTAAAGTGGCCTTTTTAGGCCCCAGATCACATCAGCGGGCTAATTGCGTGATGATGCATGATATTAGAAAAAAAATATATTATTAACAATTATTTTTCGAACTTAAGATACAATGGATTAGCAATATCCTTTAAAGTGATTCAGATTGTGATTGATAGTGTATTACGCAATTAGGGTGCTGGTCGGCTTCCAATCTTACCGAAAACAACTGAATACTAGTATTTGTCATGGACCTACTGCTTATTTGACTTTCACAACCCAGTTACTGGGTAACACAATATCTGGTAACACGGGGGGTGTCAGATTTCAAGGCTTCTGACTATCCGCTGTCAAACATGTCTCCAGAATGAAAGGAATGGTCACCTTAATCGATTAAAACTTTGCGCTTGTTACTGTAGCGGTATCTACAACGCCACATGCGAACAGCGCGTCATACTGACGTCACGCAAATCCTGCATCGCGCAAGCAGAGTTTACCGCGCAACTAGCATAGATACAACGGCCCGACATGAATCACTGGGCAGATGCCCGCCAGACACAACACCCGTCTGGTCGGAGGATCCTCCCTTTTCTATAGAGTATGAGTGAACTTTACACCCTGTTCCTCATACCTCTATACTGGTGACCCCAAACATGAACGTCAGCGCAGCCTTCGTGCAAATACTTCACCGTGACGTCATCACATTACCACTCCTTTGCGTCGCGCAGTCGGGTAAATACGGTTCCCGCAGCATGAATATGTTATTGAAACAATGTTGTGCAACTTTGTTTACCGTAACAACGAGGCATATGACGCTTCCATTATCATTACGCTCGGTATTCAATATGGGGCCTTTGAAATAAGACATTGCGTTATTATTTGGGTGAATATATATGGGTGAATAGTGAATATCCTACTATTGTGCAATACATTAATTGTAATTTCACAATATATAATAACGGTAGAATCGACTCTTCCGATTCCGCGCGAAAACTCATGCGTCACCGGTCGGGTGTGTAACAGGGGAAGGGGGGAGGAGGCTCGCGTGCTGGTTATAGCCGCTAGCTTGTCTCTCGCTCGCTCAGTCTCGATCCAAAGTTCACTAAGCTCCGTCGCCATGGAGCACCCTCCTAACTTTCGCTGGTCGAAAGAACAGCGCAAGTTTTGTGTAGAGCAATATTATTTAAACGGTGGTTTTATTTCTGTTGTTAAGCGTTTGTTCTGTGATAAGTTCCATGTGCGAAATAATCAGGTGCAGTGTCCGACTAAAGATATAATTAAGGAATGGGTGGAGATTTATGAAAAGAAAGGAGTTTTCGAAGAGGAGCAAACGACCGAGTCAAGTAAGTAGCACATAAAGCATGTTTCGTCAGATTTGTTTACATTGCGGAATCCAGTGCCAAATTTTTGTTTTTGAATCACATTCATACAAGCTCCAATTAGTAAGGAGTTGAAGCTTTCTCGGATTCACTTCAATAACCTTGATAACAGTTAAGTAGATACTCAAAATATTCTGTATACAGGGTTACTGGTAAAACATTAACAACCTCATAAGAGGTCATTGTACTCATCATTATGAACAACTTTTACTATGGGACCAAATCTGAAATCGCGAAAAAAAAATCTGCTGTTCCCTATTACATTTTGACGAGTTATACGAACATAAATGTAGGGAACAGCAAATTTTTTTTTCGCGATTTCAGGTGAACAACTTTTACTATGGGACGAAAACTGAAATCGCGAAAAACAAATCAGCTGTTCCCTACATTTTGACGAGTTATACGAATATAAATGTAGGGAACAGCTGATTTTTTTTCGCGATTTCAGGTTTGGTCCCATAGTAAAACTTGTTTATAATGATGAGTACAATGAATTCTTAAAAGGTTGTTAATGTTTTATTAATTAATAATCCTGTATAAGTTTACTTACTTTGTTGGTGTGCTTTCAAAGGTCTGGGTAATTCGCACTTTGTCATGCTCAATGATATGCTATTTATTAACTATAATATCGTGTTCAAATACAAATACTGAAGCTGGCTGCTGTAGACAACCCTACCTACATTTAATTAAACTGACTTTAATCATAATTTTCTGCAGACAAGCTTGGTCGCCTACAGTGGGGCAGGAAGATGGGAGAAAACCGGATCATCAGGACAGAGTCTATAGATACCGGACTGCAGCATCAGGAGATCAAATGTAATGCATCATACACATTACTAGTGAAGTCACAAAATATCGATAAGACAATAATGAACAATTATACTCTACAGGGAAGCAACGGGACATCAAATGGAGTGGACCACGTCCAGTTAATGAGAAAGAGAAAATATTGGAGCCTATTGTGGAAAAACCACAATGTATTTATCATGATCGGAAGCCGGTCGAAGAGGAAGTGAAACCAGATAAAAGTAAGCAAACCTACAGTAGTACATATAAAAAAAAAACCTTGAACATAAATTAACTAATATAATATTATTATTAATAATAAAATAATTATTATAAAATTGATTATACTTAATACTATATTAATAATAATATACATACGTTAATGTTAAAATATTATATAATTATAATAATATGAAAATAATTAAAATTTAGCTCCACGGACGCATTTTATTTATATTATTATAATAATAACGTATGTATATTATTATTAATATAGTATTATGTATAATCAATTTTCACACACTTTAAGGCGCTGCAATAATTCCTAAAAATAGTAGTATCTACATATATCTCACGGAATAGATAATCTATTCCTTGATATATCTAATAAGTTTGAACGTCAGTGAACAGATTGTGATGATTAGTCATCGTACACATAACAAAAAACATCGCGCGGCGTCACGGTCGTAAAGGAAAATCCGTGTACCTAAAGATGTACAGCCGGTCGATTCTGTAAAAATCTCACCGTGAAAACTTAGGTGAAGTGAGTTTGTTATTACTAGGAATTGACACTATTGACAGCTCACTCCACGCTCACTTCACCTAAGTTTTCACGGTGAGATTTTTAGAGAATAGCACCGCAGAAATAAAAAAAACAGTTGGTGCCAATGAAGTCGGTTAAAAATGGTGCAATATCACAATTAATAATATTGCGCAATATCACGATGTCATTGATGAATCACCACCCAAAACGA
Source organism: Oligia latruncula (assembly GCA_948474745.1). Classification (NCBI taxonomy): domain Eukaryota; kingdom Metazoa; phylum Arthropoda; class Insecta; order Lepidoptera; family Noctuidae; genus Oligia; species Oligia latruncula. The sequence goes on from OX419686.1 coordinate 18,872,418, forward strand.
CCTCCGGCTCCACTAGGCCGTTTTGGGTGGTGGTTATAATAATATATTATGTATCTATTGCGCAATCTTGTTGTAGGTCTATGACCCGCCTAACAACAAAGAATTGTTTTAAAGTAAAAATAAAGCCATACTATTGACTTCATTCCAAATACGTTCGATTGTAATTTTAATCGATTATTATTTTATTATAATTTTTTTTTAAATTTATGAGCTAGGTTTATTTTCCTAAAACAACGTCGTCTTATACAGGGTGTTTTTTTACCAACAACAACTTTCGCTATGGGACCAACTCTGAAATCACAAAAAAAAGCAGCTGTTTCATACATTTTGGTCAAGTTTGTGATTTCAGAGTTGGTCCCATAGTGAAAGTTGTCCATATTCACGGGTAGAACACCTGAAAAAATTTGGAACCGGTAAAAAAAATCATTCTGTATAATCACGGTTTCCTTACAGTACAGTGTCAATGAAATGTCGCCAACAGGATAATTAAGTGATTGGATTTTTTTTGTGTGCGCGCTTTTGTTTTTTGTGAGACAAGAATATCTGTGGAGTGAGCGTTTGAATCGTATTGCCGGAGTATTTATTATATATATAAAGCTTATAATATTTCTCCTTCCCTTAGAACAAGTGATTAAAGAAAAATTCGAAGAGAAGGTCCTAGATTTAATCGAGGCGCTAAACGCTCGCGGTCACGCAGCACGTGCGAGCGCATTTGTTTCACTCCGCGCGGAATTGCAGCGACGAGCGCTTGATGGCTTGTTGTCCGCACACCGCGCCACGCTGGCCGACCATGTGTCGCGCGCACTACGACGCGGCAAGGATGGAGAGAGGAAGGCAGCTGCTGCTGTTGCGCCGCTGTTGGCTGTACAGGTGATTATCATTATCTGACTAGATTTTTTAACGAACTTCCAGCAATGGGGATGACCCTACTGCTGCTTAGTTTAGACAAATGATTTCCAAACAAGTGTCAACTTTCGAGACACTCTCTGGTCAGCTGTGTGGCTATGGCAGAGATGCATTAATGCGTAGTGAATCACCGGCATATCTATACTAATATTATAAAGCTGCAGAGTTTGTTTGTTTGTTTGAACGCGCTAATCTCTGGAACTACTGGTCCGATTTGAATGATTCTTTTAGTGTTGGGTAGTCCATTTATCGATGAAGGCTATAGGCTATATAACATCACGCTACGACCCTTAGGAGCCGCGCAGCGTGTGACACCGCGGGGAACAGCTAGTACTTAATATAATTGTTACCCACAGATCGGCGAAGAAGGCTCGGAGGAGTTCGTGCGCGAGGTGCGGCCCGCGCTCGCTGCCACTGCTACTGACAAGTCTGCCTCACTCGACACACGCACTGAGGTAAACATCGCAACACAAACACTCTATACAAATGTCTTAAGGCACTTTTCATCAAAGAAAATGTCTGTCTCCAGGAACCAATAAGATAACGTGTTTCTATAATAATTTGTTCTGTTTGTTTCAGTGCTGCTCATCGCTGGCCGTGTTGTGCTACTTGATGGAGGATGATCTCACTGAGACCTTAGAGGTCATGCGCATGTATGAGACCATCTTCAGCGGTAGCTATCTCAAGGTAAACTATGAGTATACACACGCAATTTTCTCGACACGAAGTACTATTTATGTATGAGAAGTTCTAGTTGCGGTAAAAATACTAGTCGTAGCAAGACGGCCACAATGATGGTCGTCTAATTGGGATAATGTTACAAGGATTAATATGATGAATTCCCAATGTAACGGAGATTCTTGTTTCTTCGCCCAGGATGACGGTAGCGTGAAGGTGTCGCGCGCTGCCGTGGAGGAGGGCGCGTGGCACGCCGCCGCACTAGACGGCTGGGCACTGCTGTTGCCGCTGTTGTCGCCCAACCACGCGCTGTCGCTGCTCAACAACCAGGCGCCCAGCTTTGCCAGACTTGGGGAGATGTTGGACGCTGTGTCACTTGAGGTAAAATTTAACAAAGTTTTTATTTTACACCAGAAAGCGAGAATCTAAATGAATTGTTTCAATAAACATGTGTCTGTACCCCCAGGTCCGCATGGCAGCAGGCGGCGCGCTCGCCATCGCGTACGAGACAGTGACAGACGACGACAGCTCAGAAAACCCGCTCACAGTACACGTGGACGTACTACTGCCGCGACTCACCGAGCTAGCGCGAGACTCGCACAAGTTCCGCGCCAAGAGAGACCGCAGGATACAGCGAGCCACCTTCAGGGATATCCTCAAGTATTTCGAGGTGCGTTGCATAATTTGTATAATATGAACATTAGCCATGGCGCACGAGCCAGTGACAAACGATGACCACTTCGACCACGCCTGGCCTAAATAATGTAGACTTGTCTAAGTGCTTACACGTGATATATTTGTAGCTTCTGTAACAATCTGATTTAACTCCAACATGGTTCATCTTCCAGGAAGGCGAAGAGCCCTGCATATCAGCCCACATCGGCTCCGAGAGCGCGTCGTGGTGCCACTGGTCGGGCGGCGCGGCGTACGCGGCGCTGGCGGGGGCACTCGGCGGGGCGCTGCAAGTGTTGGCGCCGCGCGCCGTGCGCCTGCGCGCTGCGCTGGCGCTGCCTATAGTGCCGCCCGCTGAGGTGGCGCCACAGGAGAAGCCTAAGAAACTGCAGCGGGTATGTACCTGCACAATATATCAATTGCAACTTTTCGTTATTCTGCCTTCATGTGACACAAACGCATAATCGTAAGATCGACACCGATGGAATGAATAAGAGGGAGATATTTACCCAGTGCGGTAGAGTAGTGATTTTGCTTATCAGTTTTATTAGACTTAAAATAATTAGGACTGAGAATACCACAGAAATTAGTCGTTACTTATTATTATGATTGTCCTTTCTAGCATCTACAACACAGAGCAGCGACCAAGGCGCGGCAGTTCATCCGCAACAAGGACAGAGACAAGCGCTCCACGGCCCTCACCATCTGAACCCGCCGCACTCCCGCACCGCACCACATCGCACGGTTCCACTCAAATATCTCTCTCGGTTTAGTTCTAGAGCTTAGTTTAGCAGTAACAGACAGCTAGTTGCAGCATGCCGCCGGACAGGTTGCGTGAGGTTAGGGTTAGGTTACAATAGGTTAGGTGTTAAAACCAAAGAAATCCGTCAAATTTTGGATAAAATAAAAACTTTGGAGCCGTCCATTGTATGGCATCTCGCTAATCGTCGAAGCTCTGATTTTATTTCTCGCAACATTCTGAACTCGTTTGGTCATTCCTTTTGCGATGTTAATGTATTTTAATTTAAGTTATCATATTATTTTGTATTATAGATTGGCTAAATAATAACAGCCAAAATATATGTAGATATAGTCGTCAAAAATTCATAAAATATTATTAACATAATTATTGCAAGAATCGTATTTTAATTTTTTACTAGAAGGGGCTAGTGACTAAGTAATAACAGCCGTGTGGGTCGATCGATCAGCTACGCCTGCCGATTGGTCTGAGGATGGGTCTCCGTGCCTCGGAAAGCACGTTAAGCCGTTGGTCCCGGCTGTCTTTTGTGGATCTTTGACAGTCGTTACAGGTAGTCAGACGCCCGAAAGTCTGACACAAGGGGTATCGTATTATCCAGTAACTAGGTTGCGGAGATCAGATAGTTCAATGTAAAATACTAGTATTCAGCTGCATCCGGTTAGACTGGAAGCCCTTGGTAAGACTGGTTGGTTGTCGGACTTTCAGGCATCTGACTACCCGTAACGACTGTCAAAGATCCACGAATGACAGCCGGGACCAACGGCTTAACGTGCTTTCCGAGGCACGGAGGGGTCACGGTATGTAAAGATGGTCACCCATCCACAGACCAACCGCGGCAAGCGTAGCTTAACCTGATCGATCGACCTGTGCGACTGTTATTACTTAGCCACGGGCCCCTCTTCAGCTTTATTATTAGTATTATTCAAAAACATATGATATCTCCTAAGATATTAATTGAAATCAAATGATGTCAAGGGCAATTTTGTTCAAAATTAAATACTTATGATGAATAACGTATTTATTTGGATAAGGATTAATGATTTGCCGTAAAGGGCAATTTTGATGTCAATGAAATGCACAACGCATTTAATGTATTTAACTGGATAAGGAATAATACTGTTTTTATATTCAAACTAGGGCTTATTTAAAATAGGTTGGTAAATAACCCATATTTTTTTTGTAAATGTAAAAGGTAAAAATGGTTACTGTGGGTTATTGGGGGAGGGAAGTTGCTCGCGTCCGTAGGATTTATCATCTTTTACTGACCTACCCTACACGTCTCCCCCGGGTGGTGCTAAACGAGCAACAACGCCGGAGTCTTGGGCGGCGGTTAGTAACCCGACTCAGATTGCCTAACAAGCAGATCGTTGTTGGGGGTAGGAAATGACCTCCACAACCCGCAACCCCATTGCATTATGGAATCGGGGGCATTGGCTTCACCGCCCGCGTCACGAGGTAGAAAGCCTCTCTAAAAATTCACCCTAATCCTAAGGTGAGAAGCGCGCCGAGAGGATGTATGGCTTACGGGTAGTAAGTTGCTAGCGCCAACCTCAACGGACCCGGCAAACGTTGTTGTATGAGCCTTCTTGAAGGAATAGGCGTCACCCTTCAAGTGACTAATTATTTCGACCTTACTCGTGGGAACAATATGAATGAAACAAATAAAATTCCAAATAATCCTAATAATACGATCGAACAACAATTTCACAACAGTATGTTCATCAGAAACCGTAGTAACAGTCTACCATCAGTTGCAGCAAGTAAAACCAGCGATACACAAACACAAAATAATGAACTAGAGCTAAAAAATAATGAGGAGAACCATTTAAACCCGTGCCAAAATGATCAAGTACCTCCTAAAATTAAAAAAATAAAGGAAAGAAGCCCAATTTGCAGTGAAAATACTAAGAAATCAACAAAACCAGCGCACAACAAATTTGACATCCTCAACAGTGAAGAAACAGAAGAACCGGTCTCACTTACAGAGTCTACACCTAAATCGCAACCTATTTTTGTGGCAGGAGTCATGGATGTTACAGCGTTAGAAGTCGCTCTAAATGAAATTGTTGACAACACATCATACCAAACGACAAAATTAAGATGCGGCCATATCATTAAGTTAATGATCAACAATATACAAACTTATAAAGCAATCCGAGAGCATTTTATAACTAACAAAATATCACATTACACTTACAAATTAAAATGTGAAAGAGCATACAGAGTTGTACTACGAGGACTACGCTCCACAGAAGATACTGCACTAATAAAACAAGAGTTAAAAGAACAAGGGCATGAGGTGAGACAAATAGTAAATGTTTTACATAGGTCTACTAAAGAGGCATTGCCCATCTTTTTCGTGGACTTGGAGCCAAACAAAAACAACAAAGAAATATTTAACTTAAGATACTTATGTCAAAGGGGAGTAACATTTGAAGCTCCTCATAAGAAAAAAGCAATAATGCAATGTAAAAGATGTCAGAGGTTTGGACATACTAAAAATCAGTGCTTCAGACCATTCAGATGTGGGAAATGTCTTAAAAAACATCCTACTTTTTCGTGCAACGAAATACCGAGATATAATAAATGTGCAAATTGTCAAGATTTCCATCCCGCAAGCTACAAGGGTTGCTTAAAATATAAACAGTATAAGGAAAACATACTAACAATAAAGAAAACCACCGAACCCGTAGTACAAGAGAGATCAAAAGATTGGAACGAACAGTACAACAAAACCTAAGACAAAAAATAGTCACAGAAAAAAGAAGCTACTCGGATGCAACAAAAGACCGACCACTAACTGGAGGCATACCGGACCCAGAGAACCGTCCCGACAGATAAGAATTTTAAAGGCTCCTACACACTGTGACGGCGGCGGCGGCACAGCCGACGGGTTTTGGCCGCGCGGGTATGCCGCCGGTATAATCAGATGGTCGCAGAGCATCATTTCAGTTGTGCAGCTCGTTTGTGCGGCAAGCCCCGGCGGCTCAAATACTACGGAATGCCGCCGAGCTTGTTGGCGGCATACCCGCCGCCTGGGCCGCCGGCATAGTGTGAGCCTTAACAAATCATAATCACCATGATGGACAAAAGGAAGAACAGAATAATCCAACTTATCTCAAGCCTAATAACAAAATTATTGACACACTCCGGGTAGTCACTTGGAACGTCAACGGCTTGACGGACCGTCGTCAGGAGTTTCAAACATTCCTTCAAATAAAAAAAAAATGACATAGTTTTAATTTCTGAAACAAAGTTCACTGCAAGATTTCACTTCGCTATACAAAATTACCGTCAAACGGGGTGAATAGAGATGCAGGGGTGAATCGGGACGAAACTTTAAAAGCGATTTTAACATTGAAATAATATAGTTGGTTGCCAAAAAGGAGTTTAATGTGTTTATTGTATTATAATTAACGATTAAGTGTCCTTTTCGGCAACAAACTGTATTATTTCAACGCTAAAATCCATTTTAAAGTTTTGTCCCAATTCACCCCTGCATCCCTATTCACCCCGTTTGGTGGTACGCAATGTACACAACAGACCACCCATCAGGAATAGTCATGGCCATGGCGGACCCGCAGTAATTATTAAGAATAATGTTAAACATTATGAACTGGAAAAATACCGAACGGATAAAATACAAGCAACGCCAATAACCGTGAGAAGAGTAACCGTGGAGTTTCTTGCCGGTTCTTCTCCATAGGAAACGACTAATTGGAACCGTGCTCCTAGCTTCTGATGTTTCATAAGTGCCCATGTAGGCTTGCACCTAGCTTCTGATGTTTCATGAGTGCCCATGTAGGCTTATGTGAAATAAAATATTTTGAAAAGTAGTATTTTATGATAAATGGCCACCCAGACATACGATAACAAAACATGACTACAACACGTATTTCTCTTCACTTGGCTCCAGATTTTTAAGTGGTTAAGATTGGAATGCAAAACGCACATACTGCGGCTCACGCTTAATCACACATCGTGGAAGGCAACCATGGTACAGTACAGAATTTGACACTCGAATGCATGAGTTCATGACTTCACGTGAACCAACATACTGGCCAACGGTTATATACGTTATATGGTAACGTTCCTGACTTGCTAGACTTATAACTTTTGATAATCAATAAAAATTTCAGCTCAATCGGATACCAACAAATGGTCGAAAAACATAGGTCGAAACTACATGACTAGTGAAGCGTGCACGGATCTATCTTTTGACCATACGCCAGTCATATTAAATGTGAGCTCATCAGTGGTATTAGTGCATCCCGCAGAAAGACTATAACAAAAATACTAACTGGGAGATGTATAAGGACATAATCACGATGGGAATTAAGCTCATAAATCCATTAAAAACGGTGGAAGACATAGAAGACCTCAATAAAATCATACATATAGCAGCCACTATCTCAACAAAAGTGCGAAAAAACTTACCGATAACGCTTAACAAATATCCGAAAACGATCAAAGACGAAATATCAAAACGTCGTATTTTAAGAAAGATATGGCACGAATCTTCATGTCCTGCAGACAAAGCAGTGTTCAACAGCAGGGTAATTGCGTAACACACTATCAATGGCAATGGGTTTCATTTTGACAGTTGAACAACATTCATTACGTTGTTGAGCAAATACATTTTTCGAAATTAAGGAATAATAGATTAGCAGTATGCTTCAAAATGAATCAATTTGAGAGTAATAGTGTGTTATGCAATTAGGGTGCTGATCTTCGAATAAACTAAAAGACCTCATTAACAGTTTTACCATTATCAAACGTTCCTTTCTAATTTGACCCAAAGTTATTTTTGCGGAGCGTCGCATAGTACAGCCGCTATGTCTTGCGGCGAGATAGTGATGTGGTTGTGAAGATCCACTAATGTAGGCTTTCGACAACAATGTCGATTGCCCAACGAAGATATTTTGCTATTATATGTAAATCTTTCAATTTGTCAACCGTTTTGACCCGGTTTAGACCTGTAAAGATGATGTTTAATTCCGGTTGGAAGATGTAAAATAATGTTTAATATTTTTTATTTACTTAATTTTTTTTTTAGAAAAATTTTATGGATTTGTAATATACTATTTTCTGGACATACTTATCGTTTTTTTATTTATTTTATTTTCAGGACCCTAAATTTTTTTTAGTACTATAATAAATGGAAGAATCGATAACTTTCCGATTTAGTCAATCACTAGTGTTAGCGCGGGGAGCAATAAATGAGTGGACTGTATTTTATTACCGTTCTTATTTACAATTTTTTTTTTGACTATCCATCTCGTAGTTGACCTTGAGAGGTCGTGACTACTTAACCGGACTATCCTGTGGTTGCCTTGCCTTAAGTAAAGCCTCCAGCCAGGGGCAAATTATCTACTATACTAAGCGACTACACGCTAAGGGCACCCCCTGTGGGGTACGAACCTCGGCTTAGGGCGTCGCTGGGCAGAGGGCAGCAAAATGGGACAGGCTGGATCAGATTTTTATTATTTAAGCTTGATGAGATCGGCTTTTCCTATCTGAATACTCTGAGAAGAAAGGCCGAAACAAACTCAGAGGTCACAGTCGGGAATTTAAATCTACAGGCTCAGCTGCAGCGCGGGCTGGCACAGGTAAGCAAGACCTTGCCCGAGTTTTCCACTCACTAGATGGCGTTGAACATTTACGTCACGTTTCTGAATCGCGGTGTCAAGATTCCCTGTCGTTGAACGACCCTCGCTAAATTCTGTAGAGAATTCATACTTACCTGGCATAGGGTATACCGTGATCAATAAGGCGGTTCCCCCAGGGCGAGGCCTTCCCATTGCACTGCGGTTAGGTTGACCCCTGCGATTATCCCTAATGTGGATAACTCGGATGCGTAATTTTTGATAGTGGGGACTGCGTACGCGCCGTCCCCTCAGGATTTTAAATGCATGGTGATCAGGCAGATTGATTTTCTGCACGATCGCAATTCGGTTGTATTAATGTTCATTTGGTTGACTAGTAAGATGTAGTAGGATATTTATGAATAAAGTAGATAATAGCCGAGAGTGGCGATTCGCGACCGTGATTAAGCGATGATAACGTGACGAGCTAGGATCGTGAATTCGTGATAATCAGGGGTCCAAAAAGCTTGTGTTTATTATAACCATTTACTTATATCGATCGAATTTTACTATGTTATCATGTTAAGCATTATAAAAGTGTTTTGAAGCTGGATACAAAGCCCTATTTGAGAGGGGACAGGGTCTGCGAGGAATTTGAAACATAGGTATTTGAAGAAACTATTGCCGTCGCCTTACCTCAAGTCTGTCCTCGTAGTGTGTCAGTGTGACAGGGACAGCTGCAGCACAGACCGAAGTTATCACAAAAATTTTGACCTTATCGACGTTTCGCATTCCCCTTGTTTCTCCTCGAAAACTGAGCCGATTCAATTATTTTTTACATTTTAAGAATGAGTGTTATTAGGTTCCTAACATGTTTTTTATGTTAAAAACTTTTCTAATTTGTTTGGTATCACGGCGGTAAAAATAGGGCATTTTTTGTAATTTTAGAGGGTCATATTTTCTTTACTAATTAGTTGTTGAAAAAAAGAAAATGACAGGGACGCGTTTACCTGCAGCAGACCTTGATTTTATAAAAAAAAAATAGAGGCATTATTCAGAAAGAAAAATGTTTGCTCTAGCTAGAGGCATTATTCAGAAAGAAAAAATGTTTGCTCTAGCTAGAGGCATTATTCAGAAAGAAAAAATGTTTGCTCTAGCTAGAGGCATTATTCAGAAAGAAAAAAAATGTTTGCTCTAGCTAGAGGCATTATTCAGAAAGAAAAAAGGGACACCATTTAGAGTATTTTGAGCTATGCAACATGTAATACGAAGTATGTTTTTTAATTTTTTTCCCAGTTAAAGTTGGTGTTATTTTTGACTAAATGTTTGTAGTTAAAAATAAAGAAATCATACTTCTTCTAACGGCTGATTTTTCAATCGACAGATAATTTTTATTCGTGGAATAAAATTGACGTCTGACAGATTTTGTATGGAAGAACTGTCAACAATTCAAAATGATTCCTCGGATAAAATTAAGTGGCGTTGGAAAAATCAGCCCTAATGGTGTCAGGTTTGCACTCGGTTTGCAATAGGAATTTCATGGGTACCAATTAATAAAATGACTCAAACTTCTAGTATTATACGATGTTCCGATGTAATTAGTGGAAACGATTCGCTCTACAACCATTGCTATACCATTTTTTAATTCTGTCATAATGCTACTATCACCGCCACGCCACCTAGTGGTAAACTTCTAAACTAAACTAGAGAACAGACAGCATTGTGTTACTCATGCAGATAGGGGTTATGAAGATTCGCCATCTTCGAGTGTATTTAATAGAAGTTCGACTGATACTGGCCAGATGGCGCTTTCGTAAAACACATTCTGAGATTAACTATATTTGGAATTCCATCTCGCGTTTTCTGTTAAGTTAGTCGACCTCGTACCTAACTGCTTTAAGTCTTTTGACAAAAACTGCCAGTAAGTAAATTGAAACTTAGGGCAGTAAAACAATCGAAGAATTCGACTAATTTGGCTACAAGAGAAAATCTATATAAATAAAAAGAAAAGTCCTGACTGACTGATTGACTGACTCATCAACGCCCAGCCCAAACCCTTGGACCTAGAAAGCTGAAATTTTGCACAGAGGTTCCCTTTATAATGTAGACAAGGAATAAGGAAGGATTTTTCGAAATTCAACCCCTAAGAGGGAGTGGGTGAAATTTCACGCGGACGAAGTCGCGGGCAGAAGCTTGTGTCATAAGTCAATTGAATTAGAATTTTATTACAACAAAATTATTTAAAGAAAGTAATCTGATAGAGGAATTCCCTTTTAGAACACTCACTGTAACATAAAACATAAGAGATTTTCAAAGACATAATATACAGGGTGACCACGTACCGGAAGACGTAGCGTTGGAAGGCCTCCCACAAGGTGGACCGACGACCTTGTGAAGGCCGCAGGAACCCGTTGGATGCGAGAAGCACAGAACCGGTCGAAGTGGAAGTGCTTGGGGGAGGCCTATGTCCAGCAGTGGACGTCTTTTGGCTGAAATGATGATGATGATGATACAGGGTGAATTGGGCGTGGATGGCCAAATCCGAAACTATGAGGAACAGCGAAAAGTACTCAAAGGAGTCTCGGGCTCGATTTTGATGAAAACTAAAACTGCATCATTAGATTTTTGAAACATCAATATTTCTAACCAGGAATCGAACCCGTTGATTTTGTAAAAAAAAAACACAATGTATTATTACACCATTCGATAGTGTCGCTAATAAGGATCTAGGACTAAAGAAAAGAGCTCATTTTTAACAAAGTACTTTTATTATTCTCGTAACTCTGGGCTGTTACTAGGAAATGTCTAATGGAAAAACCCAATAACACTTTGTCAAACCCAGGACCAGGCTCAGCAGGCGCACTTCCGACCACGAGACCAACGGGTCATTCTTATTATACCAAGTACAAACGCCTGCACATCAAGCTACCCGAAACTGTCAAATTTTCCCAATCAACTTTGAATCTTATGTTTTAGCGATAAAATTGAAAATCTATTACTTAAAGAAATTTGACAGATTGTAGTAGCTCAATGTGCTGGGTCTGTACCTAAAATTCTTATATTGTAACTTTGCTATAGGCCATACACATGCCGGTAAATCGGGAAGTAGCTGGCATGAAAGTTACTGGCATGTACGAGTAACTGGCACACTGCGGATACATTTGCAGGTAATACTGGTATGCAAGTTGTGCCCTTGTATGCCAGTATTACCATCGCGTCGCACAAAAGTATGCTTTGGCAACCCCTCGCGTCCCCTCCCTCAACGGGCATGCAAGTAAATCAAATGTTGTGATAGCTACTTGTATGCCATTTATAGGCATGCCAGTTAGTGTGCAAGCCACGGACATGTGTATCCCCAGCATTACCATACGGTTGTAATAAAATTGTTGGACGGCAGCTCCGTGAGATGTTACCGGGGGGGGGCGATATAAATCAGATGGGCTCAAAGGGTTATCTTTGAGGGTTACTTAGTAAAACCACAGTAAAGATATGAACAGTACGGAAACTACGTACTAACGTTCGAAACGGCACACTCACACAGACGCACGCATCTACGGTACCCCTAAGCGGCACCCGTGACTGAGAGCACCGCGACTATCGCTAGGGGTACCGTAAATGCGCGCGTCTGTGTGACTGTGCCGTTTCTAACGTTAGTACGTAGTTTCCGTACTCTTCATATCTTTACTGTGGTAAAACCGAGCGTGTCTGTGTAAGTGTGTCATTTAGTGCACACGTAGGAACTATGGCTTTGTTACTGTGAGCTGTGGAAGATGGCTAGCGAAATAAGTACTTGGTGGTTACATAAAAACACACGGTTGTCAGTGTCCAGAATGCTGCCCACTTTTAATTAAAAAGAAAGCCACTTTTAATTTAACAAAAAAAAAAAAGGTTTAAAAACTAAAACCCGACTACTGAAAAGGATGACACAAGAAAGTCCTTCCCGTGGTCGCATGCCGCTGTACTAACATGGTACATAATGTGATCTTTAATATGTCCTATCTGCGGATAATGTAGTGGACTGCAACATTGCTTCCTATACTTTTGTTAACCTTATGTATTATAGTATATGTTGTAGTTGTTTATTATCCCTTAATAAATAAAATGAAATAAATACTTTTTTCAAAACAAGTTGCAAACATTTGTGTAATTATATATCAGGTTTATGTAATATTGCTCAACGTTATAGCAAACTTAGGAACGCATCACTTTGTTCAAGTATTTCAAGGGAACTCTCTAAGGGAACGGCGCGTACGCAGTCCCCTTTACCAAAAAATATTCGAAATATCCACATTAGGGATAGTCGTAGGAAGGTGGCTTTTAACCGCTGCGACATGCTCGGTGTCGTCAGTAGCGGGCGCACCGGGGGAAGGGAGGGGGGAAAAAGGGGGTGGGAGAGTGTTTCATAGCTGCGTCTGTGTATCGACAACTACTCAGTGTCTCCGAAGTAAGCGACGATATGCGTCTCCCAGGTCTTGGAGTCACGGTATTCCTGTAACTTGACCTTAATCTTTTCGCCGAGACGGTTGAGTTCGGCCTTCATGGTTGGGCATCGAGTCTCTTGCCACTTTTTGCGTAAGCGTCTCTTCTTGGTTATCATTTCTTTTAAGTGGGCTGGAATGGGATACATCACTGGTTTCTCATGCGGCAGCCTCACTGGTATAGTGTCCATGATTATCCAAGGTGCTGAGCTTACTGCAGTTACAACAGTATCGCGGGAGGGTCAATCAATGGTGGAGTATCTTAACACCGAGATTCAGAAAGGTGACGTAGACGTTCAACGCCATCTAGTGACAAGATCGATAAACTGTAAGTATAAAACGATTGTTGATCGATGGTGACACTGATACTGACTGACTAATTTATCCCAGCAATGTGTTCGATAGCGGAGAGATTGAGCTGGAAACTGACAAAATATTGAAGCAATACTTGCACAATCTGCAATTATTAAACAGTCAACGTAAACATAAATAAATAACCCTTTATGGCATTCGCAAAATACTCCTTCCACAATTACCCCTTATTATATCACAAAATAGAATTATTAAGGCATTGTACATCACCGTATTACTTTCGATTCTTCCTCGTTCCCAACCTCTCGCACACAGAACTTAGCGTGTCGTCTGTCCATGTTCCCATTGTCCGAAACTGTGCACTGTGTCAGGACTATTCTCTAGCTGGAAAACGCATGTCGTAAGATACGACACGCCATGTATCGTGCGACACGCGAAGAAGGTCGGAATAAAGACAGTGTTCGCATTTCCATTGGTCGTGATAAACGGTGTGCTTGCAAGGAATGATCGCGTTTCGCACCACCCATTGATATGGCGTTAAAACTGTATAAATTAGCCGTTGAAAGCAATTTGTAACCCTTTAATGATTGAGAGTAATTCATCAAGACTTGTTACTCTTTCGGAGTATTTTTGGGGGTTTACGATGTTAATAGCGTTGTTTTTTTTAACATTGTCGCGTAGAAGAATCGACAAAGTCGACACACGAGCGACACGCGTCAACGGCAGAGGTAACTGCAGTTGTCGACAACTTGCCGCTTGTGTATTTCAGTACGGTGCAAAATTACGCGAGGGGCATGTTGTCGACAGAAGCCGCCGACGTGTCGACTGCTGCCGCTGACACGCGTTGACGGCTGCAGGCGACACGCGTTGCAGTTACCTCTGCCGTTGACGCGTGTCGCTCGTGTGTATGTGCACAAAGAGGTTCCTTCTTTACCCACTCGGTGAAGTACAGACTGACGACTATAAGGTAATGTCAAGTGGATGAAAAGCAACGTTCTTCTGTCTGCTAATGATGATCGATCCGTCCGTCTCTCGTGATGATTGCGCACTAGCTTGTGGCTAGATATCGGTTACGCGTAAACCTTATTACCTGACTGTGCGACTTCAAAGACAGGGTCTGATTCAGTTTGTGGCATACAATAATAATAATTTATTTATTTTTACTTCAAGACACTGTACAAATACCATGAACATCAGTTTTTCTCGAATTCTATGAATTTTCACCTAGGCTTTATAGGGTGCTTAAGTGTTGCAAATGGGCCACACGGACCACTATCACCTCCTGGAAGGACTACGTCAAATTACAAGTCACCGTGTATATGTTGCAGCCAACTGGTTAAATTAGCCGTTTATTTAACCGCCTTTGGAAGTAGTGCTCGCCTCGCTTCGCTCTCTGGGTTCCCACGCGGTTGATTACAGTTCTAACCTAACCGGCTTAGTTACTGCGACCAATTCACCTCGCGCGTGATTGGTTACAGTCCCACAACCTAAACTATAATTGAATATCATTCAGGCCGTTAGTTGAACGGCCGCCGTTTAGTTAAAAGGCCAGGCGGTAAACTAAACGGCTAATTAAACCAGTTGGCTGCGACATATACAACGTTCTGACATCAAGAGGATCCTCCCTTTTCTATGAAGGATGAGTGAACTTTAAACTCTGTTCCTCATACTTCTATAGTACTAAAATATGCCTTATGAGTCTCAGACTCAAAACTATCCAGTTAAAACACCACAACATGTCTAAAGACCTTCAATTCACCGGTAAACACACTCCAGCAGGCATTATGTAAATCTTGCAGTCCTCTGCTTATAATCCATGTATTAGCAAGTTTCCCTATAAGTTAGCTAGTTGCACAAGTTCCCCTATATAAATGGTAATGAAGACGGCTCGGGAAGGAATCCAGTTTTTTTATGTGCTGTTTTTCAATTTAGCCCATACTTTTGTACTGCATTATAAAAGTTTTCCCGTTTAAATAACTGCGATATAACGAGTACTGTGAGTCGGTGTTGGTGTTATTGTGGCTGTTTCTGATTTTATAGAAAGCCGTTTGATTAAGGATTTTCTTTGTGTGGTTTGTGAATTTCTGATTATGCAAATGTTTTGTGGATTTAAGTAAGTGATATGTTGAGTGTAGATACTTGCAGGTGATGATGATTCATCTCTGGGATCATTAGAATCTGCAAAAGAAGCTTAAAATATTTGAATGGGTTTAGATGAGTAAACAAACCAAACAAAGGTCCAAACCATAGCGATAAGACCGCCCATGGTGTCCATTGTTTTCAACATTTATATCTGTAATTTTCTTTTCCCAACTATGTTGGGGTCGGCTTCCAGTCTAACCGGATGCGGATGCAGCTGAAAACCTGTATTTTACATGGAGCGACTGCCTATCTGACCTGCACAACCCAGTTACTATGTAATACGATACCTCTTGGTAAGACTGGTTGTCAGACGTTCGGGCTTCTGACGACCTGTAACGACTGTCAAAGATCTACGAATGACAGCTGGGACCAACGGCTTAACGTGCTTTCCGAGGCACGGAGGGTCACCCATCCACAGACCGACCGCGGCAAGCGTAGCTGAACCCGATCGATCGACCTGTGCGGCTGTTATTATTTAGCCACGGGCCCCTCAGGTTTCCCAACGATTCTAGTATTTAATTACCATGCAGTAAACGGTAAAAGTAGTGTCATAATGAATGTAATTTTAATGAAACAAGTTAAAAGGTCGCGCGGAAGCTGTAAGGTAATGTAACGTGGGAGGCAAACATCGATAGTTTAACTGCTTTTAACCCGTTTAAGGGGCTTGCATGACCTAAAGCGCGGTCACTGTCGGACTGCATAGAAAAGAAAGGGAAGCGCAATGACACAACGCTGGTAATTTATTGCAAAATATGAAGCAATTACTTAATTACAAAAAATCTATTGTTTGGACTAAACAATTAAAACACTAGTGCTTTAGTATGTTGCATGTAGAATAAATAGAATGCAAAATATGAAGCAATTACTTAATTACAAAAAATCTATTGTTTGGACTAAACAATTAAAACACTAGTGCTTTAGTATGTTGCATGTAGAATAACCTGACAAAAAAAAATATTGTAGATATTAGTGTGGTATGGTACAAATGTTTTACATTACTTACATAACGTCAAGAAATTTGAACCTACCAAACAGAAGTGTTAATTTTCGACAAAGTCTTGCACCAAAATTGTTTAAACTCACACTCGTATGCAGTGTTTGGCGCATGCACCCAGCGAGGATGTGCTCAATTATTATGAAAACAACTATTACGAACAGTTTATGAATAAAATTCACATACACACGCCATTATTTGCTCATCTTCCGTTTCGTTCTACGACAAACTTTAGTTTTGCACGCGAAGAGCTACAAATGCTAGATACGAAGATTTAGCCGGCGCTAGAAATGGTAATTGTACGCACCGAAATTATTCTGCGTTATGGCGACGAGAGTTTTTTTTGTAAAGCCATTCTTTATGTAGGTCCGCAATAAAGGCGAATGTTTGTGAGTATGTGTGGTGTGTGTGTGCGTGTGTGTGTGTGTTTATATGTTTGTTACTTCTTCACGCTCAAACGGCTGGAACAATTTTGAAAAAAAAAATTATGGAGGTAGCTGACACCCTGGATTAACAAATAGGCTACTTTCTATCTCGATATTCCCACGGGATCGACACTTATGCGGGTGAAACCGCGGGGCGCAGCTAGTACTTAAGTAAATTACGAACTACATCATTTTCATTCACGTGGTATTTATGTAATCAAACTTGCTTGTGTTAAATGAAATAAAATTGATAACGCAATAACAACATCAACATCATTTTAATTAAAAAAGTTTGTATAACGTTATGAACTTATTTCTACAACGACTATCAACAGGATTGGAGTAAGCTTTTCGGTTGCCTAAGTCAGTGTCATACATATTTATTTTTTCTCTTTCCATCATCGTGGTCGCTGATAAGATGTCACTTTGATCAGCACCCTAATTGCGTAACACACTATCAATCGGAATCTGAATCATTTTGAAGCAAATTGCTAATCCATTGCTTCATAATTCGAATAATTTGTCTGCTCAACACGTAAATAACGCAATGAATGTTGTTGAACTGTCAAAATGAAACCGATTACTATTGATAATGTGTTACGCAATTACCCCGCAGGCTCCCTAGACACTGAACCAGCCACCAATTCTCCGCCACTTATCCCACAAGCATCGCACTACGCTCACCACATCTAGTTACCACACCTCCTTCTTCCCTCACAGGGATGAGTTTTCTAAAACTTGCCCGACTGTTTGTAATTTTAAAGTAGAGAGTTACACGTACACCGGCTTTTATGAGTTTTGTTGTTGGTGAGTCTGAATGCCGGATCATTACGAGCGAGCGCGGTCGTTCGACACGATTGATGGCACTTCTAGACTTTGTGATCGTCGTGGAATTGATGGTTATGGCATTGTTTTGATCTGAAAGAGTAGGGGAACATCAAATAAACGATCGACGGGCTAGAAAGGGGGTGATGACGACTGGTAAAGTCTGCAAGAAAAAGACATGTTGCGGCGACGGCAAATAAATTAGGATAAGAGCAAGAGAATGATGATGGTTTAAAAGTCCGGTGAAGTGCGAGTCGGACTCGCGCACTGACGGTTCCGTAGGTATGTAAATAGTTTATCAAGGGATTTTTTTTTTAAATGTAAATACAAATTTACGGTTTTCGGATTTTTTCCTTTACTTGTGCTATATGAAATATCATAATTTGGCAAGAAGCAATACTTCTTGCCAAATTTCATGATTCTAGGTGAACGGGAAGTACCCTATACGTTTTTATTCCGGAACATAAACGCCTGTATCATTTGATTGCGTTGACTTAGAAGTTTGATTTTTTCAGTGTTTCAAGGTATTGTAGCCCTGAGTATTTTATATTAATTTCAACTTGATAATTCCACGCGTTCCTGGGAATAAGGGTCGTGACCGACGGACAGACAGAAAAACAACGAAGTGATCTTATAAGGGTTCCGTTTTTCCTTTTTTTTTGAGGTACGGAACCCTAAAAACTAAACTAGGGGCATAATTAGACTAGAAAGAGACAACAAGTGAACAGTAACAAGTATGATACTGCTTTTACTAATATATTCGCAGAGCTTATATTAGGTATAGTACACTATACCAGCCTAGAAGAACACCCATGTAAAAGAGCGTTAACTGTTGTTTTGCATTTTAAAAAGAAATTTACTGTACAATGTATTGCAGAAAAAAAAAGAAGTACATATTATGACACTATTTCTTCTTCTTAGCGTGCCGGTAGCAATCTAAATGGACTCGGCCCAGAATTCGACTTCTTGTTTGTCGCCATCATCAGCGTCCATCAGTTCCTAATTTATGAGCATACAAACCCCGTAACTGGGACCTAAGAAGAGCCAGTACAACACGAAAAAAAAAAAATTCAAGGTTTCAAGTGACAAGTTAGTATAAAGAAAAATATAATACGCGTAAAGTTTTAAACTGCCATCTTGATTTACGATGTAACCAATTAGCTACGCCGTGCTACGATGCGCTACGAGACGCTACGGACATGCTACGCAGCCCCAGAATGCGTAGCATAATTTGTACTTGTAGGTATGTAGCTACAGACTAGGTTTAAAAAATTAAGTTGATTCTGTTAATTATTTTATTGAGGAACAGAAATCTATATACATAAAATTCAAAGTCCTGACTGACTGATATATCAACGCACAACCTAAACAGCTGGTCCTAGAAACATGAAATTTGGAGGGTGTGTTCATTGTGAAGAGTAGGTATGTTCCGGCTGTTGCCGCTGTGTTGTAACGTCGAATAATGGACGGTAAGTACTGGGTTTTGAAATATAAAATAAACTGACATCTGTTTTTGAGCTACGTTCACAGCGATGGTGAAACGACGACTGACGAGTGGAGGCGCAGGCTCGGCTGGGCTCGCGGTATGGCTCCGCAGGCATGGTCCTAGTAAGTACTGCCGTGCGCCATCTGACGGTGGGGCCGTAACAGGTATCTACTAAGAAAGGGTTTTTCGAAATTCCACCCGAATTTCCAATCGAGTGTGAATGGGGGGAGGGTGAAATATCACGCGGACGAAGTCGCGGGCAGAAGCTAGTAACGAGTAGTTTATCAAGCAGCTTTTGAAATGTGTGTAGGTTTAGCTCTTTTTCTTCTACGTTTGGCAGATAAAAACCTCTTGCTGTTTTATTACAAAAAAAAATATATATATACGGTCGAATTGAGAAACCTCCTCCTTTTTTGAACTCGGTTAATAAGGTTCTTTCGATATGGTTTAAAACATAGAGCAAGTTTTTGTAATACGATCTTAATTATGATTGGAATTCAGTTCTTTTTTACAAAACTGACAACTTAGTCCCGTGCTAAGTTGTGAGTTTTGTATTAAGAACTTTACCAAAGTCGGAATAAAGTTAAATTGAAAAATGGTTCTATGGTTTAATCTTGGGTCTGACGATAAACCGTGTTTGGTAATAAGACAGTTGAGGTTTTCTTCCTTAGACGAAACATTGTTCAAAACTTTGCAATTTACACATTTGTCTTTGAAATGATAATCCTCGTCTAACTAAATATCTCTGCTATACAAACACACATTCTTGCCATCGCAGGAGCGGCGGCAAACAGCCCGCCGCGTCAGCCGGACATCCGGTCTGCGTCCCCCCCTTAGCTTCCTGCCCCCTCCCTGCCGCCTTCCGCCGCTGACGTCACAATTAATCTTGGGCCCATCTTCCGGTGCGGGCTGTTTTTCTGTTTTATGCGTGTCTGGTCCCGTTTGTGGAGAGATTGAAGGTTTCATGTGGATGTAAGCCTTTAGTTTAGTTGGTAAGTAATGCTGGTTAGCATCGGGTTTTGCTTTGATTCTGTTTTGCGAGTTTTCTTTGGTATACAGACGGTCCAAAGTATAAGTTACAGCTACGGCTTAGGGGTAACTCACACAGGTCTACCATGAGCTGGGTTAGGATATAGTATACTATTGACCCAGGAACCCGTTGGATGCGAGAAGCACAGAACCGGTCGAAGTGGAAGTGCTTGGGGGAGGCCTTTCGGCTGAAATGATGATACTACTGTCCCAGTAGTAAGTTCCCGTGGGATAATTTCCGTCCACCACGTGAGCAAAGCCGCAGGCAAAAGCTAGGCATCTGCCTAGCCTTTTCCTAACAATGTTGGGGTCAGCTTCCAGTCTAAACGGATACAGCTGAAAACCAGTATTTTAAGTAAAAACTTTTTTATTTTTTTTAATGACCCCATATATTTACGGACAAAAAATTGTTATTTGTGTTTTTATGAGACTCCATAATAATATTGAAACAAGTCCCATGTCTGTTGGTGGGTTGGGACAGCGCCCATACAATCTTTTGCATGGTCCTTTATGTTAATAATAATGATGAATTTTTAACGACTATACATACATATATTATATTTCCTTCAGTAGATAAGGCTCTACTCTTACAAATTAAATATAACTTTGACACCATTTGCTAAAAAGCCAAGGAGAAAAGTTTGCTAAATACTGCAGGCAGTACTTTAGGAATTTTGGCTCCGAGCCCGTTACACCAAATGTTAGCTACGTTTAAAACGTTTTTCCTTGTTAGCGTTTTTAGTTTATTTATTCTTGACCCGGTAGTGCTTGGCTGTGGTAACCTAGCCATTATAGCTCTTGTGAGGTTAGTAAAATCTTAGAGAGGTAATTTTTTTTTTGCAAAAGTTGAAGCAAAGATACTGATCCTTTTAGATATAATTTATGCTGGGGAGTGTGTTGTGCTACTTCTTCCCCGCTAAAGCACTAGCAAGTGGGGAAGAGGGGACGTTTTGGGGGACTGTCTTATATCATTTTGACGTCCAAAAACTGCTACTTTTAATTTGGTGTATTTTTTAAATATTGCTAACTTTCTTGGTAAATATTAATGAGGTAAAACAAAATCGGTTCAAAAGCTTGCTTTAAAACGGTGTTTCTTCAGAGGTATCCTTTGAAGTTTCAGTTAAACTTAATTTGGCATCTCTTTTTTCCATTCCTATTTTATCTGCCCGTATTTCTTGCCTCCGATTCGGGAGACAAAGCAAAATCGGGCGGCTGTCATTAAACAAAAAGTTACATTAAACCTACTAACTTCAAAGCCTCCCCTTTTCCTGTGTCTTATCCGCTGAATTTAGTATCAATATTACCCGTACCTCCCCTGCTCCCCTGCGGAGACTGATCACTTTTCCTTATCTCCCCCGATTTCCCATCATTAATTTTTTGCCGTGCCTCCTCTCAAACGTTTCCTCCCGGCGATTGATTGTGGCCAATCAGCGCGATGACACTCATTTATTTCGCGTTGCTAGCAATTTATTGTTATTATCGTGATAATTTTTTGTATGAGATAAGACTTTTTGTGTAATTACTAAAATGAGGGTAAGGATAATTGTGTTACACTTCAGTGAAACCAACAGTTTCAAAGAGAGTATAATTATGTCAAGTGCTTCTGCCAAACTTGTTATAAAGGTTTAATTGAAATAACTGAAAACATCTTACGGGAAAGCGCTAAGGTAGCCCGCTAAATTCAAATTTTCTTACGTTTTTTTGCAATTTGCTGGTCCGTATTAAGTTGTACGTTGATTAAAATATGATTCGCGACCGTAACAAATATTATTTACAGAATTATAATCATTAAAGTCATCAATGCAACTCTCTAAGACCAAGTAATCCCACTGAATGACTATTTTATGAAATCTTGACGTTTTGGGATTAACAAGTTGTATTACTGATACTGAAATACTGAAGGTTTGTGTCTATTCAGTAAGCATTACCTTTTCTCCGAAGTGAAAGTACCTCATTATATTTTTAACTAAATAAGTAAATTGGTACAGTTGTAAACAATTGAGACACTATTAAGTATAAACAGAAGAGCTCCGAGTGCGCGGCGTAAGTTTGTGCATAATGAGAGTCTGTAGCTGCCTTGTTCTGGCAAACGAGACGGTGTTGTAGTCTGTGTTGCGTGTATAGCGGGCCTTGGGATACTCAGCTGAGGAGGAATGGGATGAAAGTGAAACAATTTGGTTAAGGGAGGAACAGTTTTGACCATAAGATTGTAATATCTATACCACTAACAATAAAGCTGAAGAGTTTGTTTGTTTGCGCGCTAATCTCTGAAACTACCAGTCGGATTTGAAAAATTCTTATTGCATTTGTTCGCTTAATTCTTGAGGAAGGCTAGAGGCTATTTAACATCACGCTAAGTGTCTTAGGAGTTGAGCAAAAAGATAAAAGTCGGAAATAATGCTTAGCGAAAATTAAATAATCGTGTCGTGTCGTGTTGAGTCGGAGGAATAAGAAATTTCACGCGGATGAAGTCGCGGGCAGAAGCTAAATTTTTTGTATTCATAAAGCACGCCCCTGCTGTCATTCGTGAAACTTTAGCAGTGGTTACAAAAAAGAAGAAGAAAGTCTGACAACCAGTCTTACCAAGGGGTGTCGTATTACCCAGTAACTGGGTTGTGAAGGTCAGATAGGCAGTCGCTTCATGTAAAATACTGGTATTCAGCTGCATCTGGATAGACTGGAAGCCGATTCCAACTTAGTCGGTTGCCAGGCAGATTTATAAGTATGCCTTCATGAGACGGATATTATTTATATACATGAGAGTGCAATCTCTAAGTACAGACGCCAGCACATCAAGCTACTCCAATACGCCAAATTTCTTTAATAGATTTTCAACTTTATCGCTGAAGCGTAAGGTTCAAAGTTGATTGGGAAAATTTGACAGTTTTGGGTAGCTTGATGTGCTGGCGTCTGTACAATAAATTACGGGATACCTGAAGGCCCATTCCCGTAATTAAAAAACGTTCAAAATCTAGTCGCAATCTCATCTCAGCGACAATCAATGTCTGATTGACTGAAATTAGATTGTGAACGTTCTAAAAATTACGAGAATTGCCCCTCTGAATAGGTGGTGAAAATGTTGAACAGGCCATACAACACACACACACATACATACATACATATACATGATATACAGGGTTATTTGTAAAACACCAGCAACCTCTTAAGAGGTCATTGTACAGTCACGAGCAATAATATGTCAACCCTTGGCAACTTTAAATTGCGATTTTTTCACGAAATAACGAATGCAACGTTGAAATACAACACTTCACATATACCTATGGGTTCGAAAATACTATGTTCCTACTAATATAAAATTTCATTCAAAACTAAAGGCGAAAATCGTCTTTGAATAAAGCCAAGTATATATACATACTTTTGCTGAAAAAGTTTCTATGGTTTGTACAAATACTTTTACCCGTCAAGACTAAATTATGTTTTAAAACTAGATGAGTTCCGTGTTTAACCACTCTGAAAAGAAAGACCGAAACAAACTCAGAGGTCACAATCTTGGTCAGATGGTAAGTATTCGTTACATAAAAATACACAGTTCCGCCATAACCCAGAAAAGTTACGAGTACTCAACAATAAGCTAACATTTCTCACGAAAAGTAAGTACCAACGCGTTAAAACGCTTGACCCGCAGTTCTCTCAGGAAATCGCGGCATTAAAATAAATATAAACTCCATATACGACACTAACTGCCCGTTGACTATTTGCCAATCTTATACAGCATTTATACCACCAACTTATACCCATACGTCGTCTAGCATTGCAGACGTATAAATATCCAGCATTTGAGAGAGCTAGTATTTGTTAGGAATTAATAAATTCTCCCGAACTGAATGGTCGGCGTGGCAACTCCTAAAGCGATGGTCGTTAGAGCAATGGCGATCGAATAAAGTACTCGAATAAAAGCATCGAGAGCTCGGAATGTTTCGACTTCGGAAATACCGAGAAATAACTATCGTCTCTACAGACGATTGTAGAAAAGTTAGTTATTTCAAGGAATTTTAAATGGTGGTGCAAAATTTTATCGGTTTCCCTCTTTTTGATAGCTGTTCGCATTGATCGTTAGATTAGAAAATGTCACGTCATTTCTTTTTCTAAAGACGTTATTGAAAAGATTAAATATATGAGGTCATTGAATAGCATGGTCCAGACATGGTCGTAAATAAGAATCTAATATAACTTCGCAGTTTGGTCCTGACAACGTTTTTATATCGTAGCAGTAAGTCGGTTTTTTGTAGTTCTAAATATGAATATGACCGTAGTTTATTCGTACAGACGCCAGCACATCAAGCTACCCGAAACTGTCAAAGTTTCCCAATTAACTTTGAACCTTATGATTTAGCGATAAAGTTGGAAATGTATTAAAGACATTTGACAGACTGTAGTAGCTTGGTGTGCTGGCGTCTGTACCTCAGACAATAGCCAATAGAAAATAATTTAAGGACTATTGTAGCAGTGAGTGCAAAAAAAAACTTAGATATCGATACCCATCACGACTGTGGAGTTTCGCTAGCTAATTTAATTTGACCTTGTAAACAAGCAGTGATCGCTTACAAATTCATATCTATTTTTACTTAGAGCAACATCAATAGCTCAATATTTTAAGGGGCTTACATGGCCTTAAGCGCGGTCACTGTCAGACTGCATAGAAAAGAAAGAGAAACGCGATGACACATCGCCGGTAATTTATTGCAAAATATGAAGCAAATATTTAATTACAAAAAATCTATTGCTTGGACTAAAAAAATAAAACACTAGTATTTTAGTATGAGAGCAGTGGTGGCCAAGTGGTAACGGCCGCGACTTACGAGTTGTAGGTCGTAGGTTCGAACCCAGACAGGCGCTTTACTTTGTGTAAATTATTTCTTCACCACTGCTCTCAAAACGGTGAAGGAAAACATCGTGAGGAAACCGGCATGTCCTAGAACCAAAAATTCGTAGACATGTGACATCTGCCAATCCGCACTGGGCCCGCGTGGTGGATTACGGCCCACTCCCTCTCACCGAGAGGAGGCCAGTGTCCCAGCAGTGGGAACATTATAGGCTGATTATGGTATTTTAGTATGTTGCTTGACAAAAAATCTGAATGATTGTATAATAGTGTGGTTTTTATTGTAAAAAGAAAGTTTTTAGAGGTATCTTCATAATTTTTTTCTATCATATCAAATTAGTTGTATTATGTTTTCAACACACTATCTATCTAGCATTATATCCTGAAGAATATCAAATATTTTTCTGATTTTGTTTACTGTAGTCGATCATATACTTTTATTGCTTCTAAAACTTGCATTTTTTGTGTTTAGGTCCTGTAAGCCCCTTAAGAGCAAGTGTTAAAAAACCGATATTTTATTTTGGTTTTTTAAATTGTGTGTTCTTTATTTCTTTCTATCCCAGCATTTCTCAGAAAAACGCAGACATTACGACCAGAGATTAACGGTTGGAACTATGAACTGCATCATTCTGACAAATGAGGTATCTGATTTGAAGCCAGACGCGAACTAATCACGTCCCGCGGCCACCAGGTGGCGTTGTGTGTGTGTATGTTTTAGGAGGTGGACATACAAGGATAACAAATATGCGTGAAGCGTATGGCGGTTCACGGTAATTGCTCTGAATATTGCGCAATTGTGCTGCAATGGATCTATGTTGATCGTCAAAGAGTATTTTGGGGCAGTATTGACAAGTCGTCATTTAATCGTCTTCAAAGCGAGATGGTTATTACCGTAGACAGTAATAATATGCTATTATAGCACTGTATGATGGTCCTAAACCCGCACTTATCACGATTTTCTGTGACTTAAGGGCGATGCCTCATTAGTGCGTTGCGTTGCGTCTTTGCAACGGATCAACGCATTGTATGCCATACCTGTGTTGAGTCCTTATGAATATAATAATGACTAATAAATTAGACAGTGCATCTTTTTCTTTCTATTTCATTAAGAAAAGGAAAGAAGCTACATTTTAGTTCAGTCCTGTCAAATTAATCTGCTCCTGACGTAATTTTAGTAGGCAAGTTTTTAATCACGTCTTAACTTGTATGGAGAAGCGTCAGGCGCTGATTAATTAGACACGACTATTATATTATTAATTATTAGTCAATATTGAGTCGACACTCGCGCTGAGATGACGCAACGCACTAATGAGGCATAGCTCTAAAAGTGGTCCATTTTTACACAGAAATGCGTGACTTAAGTATATACTATGCTTAAGTGCGGGCTTAGGTCACACGTGCTAGAAAAAGTATACATACGTGTGACTTAAGTAATCTATTAATGCACGGCGTGAATAATGTACTACTTAAGTCACACGTATCATAATGTACTGGTTTATGCTGAAATCAGAATAAACTACCTACTTACAAACATGGCTAGGTGAAGAGAGGGGTCGTGGAATGATGACCCCACCATGACTAGGAAGACAGATAGAATAAAGAGATGTTTCATTCGTGTAATCGATTCGATTAATCGATCACTCTGATTTAAATTGTTACAATCGAGACTCAATTTATTTTTATCAGATTTATCATCCCGTTAACGTATACGCATTCAACCCACCCAGATGATACATTTCAATCTCAGATCGCACTGAAAATTGAAAAAAAAATTGCCATCCATTAAAGCCCCTTCAGAAACCCATTTGCAATCGTTTGGGACAATGTTGTTAGATGCAGATGCGTCGTAATTGCATTCCCCAGTGTGTTATCTCCCTAAGCGCTGCCGGGAGTGAAAAACACGCTTGTCAAACTGTCTGCCGGACCGATGTCGGAAACGCGCCGGTCTGCGCCGGACATACGGGCCGCTCGGCCGTTCAGCACGACAACGGGGAATGGATAGATATTGTTTTGAATGCGTATAATGTTTTGTGGCTGGAGAAATGTTTTCTGTTATGAAATTGTGGATAAAGTCGTAAAAGAAAGAGGTGCGAGTAATTTTGATGATTTTTAACCGACTTCAAAAAAGGAGGATTATTAATAAGGTGGATTAGCTTTTGGTTGTATGTTGGTTGGATTTTGGAAGACCGGAATACTCGTAATAATACTGTTCTGAGTGTTTGCTGGTATGAATGAGTGAATGTCTGAAATATGAATAAAGGGATCAAAGTCCGATTACTTTGATCCCTTTATTCATAAACGTTGCTTGAAATTAAGTAGTGATTAACGACTTATTTACCATCCATTTTTGACGTTTGAACGTCACTTAAGTGTAATAATTGTTTAGAAATGAACCCCTGAGACGCGAACGATTCCTATATTGGTTCGTCAAACATGTACAGTTTTCAGAGAGCAACCATTTCAGTATTCGAGCAGAACTTGCCATTTTTATATGAACATGTTTCAGTGACAAAATAAATAAATAAACAAGCAAAACAAGCAAAGCTTCTGACGTTTCATTATGTGCCATGCAGCTTTATTTGAAATAAAATATTTTGAATTTAGAATCGAACACTTTCAAAAGTCCAGCAGCTCGCCAGACTTCCCAGCAGTGTGCCGCCCTAGCTGGCGGCTGCAGTAGCACGTAGCATGCACGTGACAGCTCAGCTTGACGCAGGGCGATATTTTTCTCAAACTACCCGCCGCCTCTACACCTGCCAAACTGACGTCCAATTCAGATACACTCCTACTAAGAGCTTGCAGGATTTTTAAAAGGATTTTTTGGCGTAAGACTGGTTAGTTTCAAGAGCTTACAACGAAATTTTAGCGGCCATTTTCGACTATTTCAGTGGCAGCCCTGAATCTAGTGAGTAGAGCAGTGGTAGCCATGACCCCAGTGGTACCGGCCCCGACGTAGGTCGTGAGTTTGAACCCAGACAGGCACTTTACTTTGTGTAAATAATTTCATCACCACTGCTCTCATAACGGTGAAGGAAAATATTGTGAGTAAGCTGGCATGTCCTAGAACCAAAAATTCGAACAGATGTGACATCTACCAACCCGCACGGGGCCTGCGTGGTAGATTATAGCACACTCCTTCTCAAAGAGAGGAGTGCTTTTACCCCGATCACAACAAGAGTATGTTCTTGTCTTACATAAGCATATAATGTAAAAAAACCCGGAATCAAATTCATGATATCGTAACCAGCCAGTCCGCAGCAGGGTGGCAACGTTAAAAATAAATAATAGTCGCTATAAAAATATTGCGTTGCCAAAATGCACGTACCTAGCAAAAAACTGCGTTGCAAAATTGAAGTGTCACAGATTTAATTGAGTCCGGTTTTAAAATCTTTTTTTACTGTGTAGTTTTTGACAGGGTATTTTAAGCTTTTCAAAGTAGGCCTCGAAATGTGATTCAGCAGAAAGTTTTTGAACTTTATTAAGGTATTGGTGTAGATGTTGGTGTAGATTTTGCTGAATTGTTCTCATTCAGAGAAGTCTGCAGCCAAATGTGTTTAAGCTGTACACTATGTTTGTAAAAGATGTTTGCTTAAGGGGCTTACAGGACCTAAACACAAAAAAACGCAAGTTTTAGGAACAATAAAAGTATAATGATTGACTACAGTAAACAAAATCAGAAAAATATATAATCTTCTTCAGGATATAAATAGTGTTTTGAAAACTTAATACAATTAATTTGATACGATAGAAAAAAATCATGAAGATACCTCTAAAAACTTTCTTTTTACGATAAAAACCATACTAATATTCATACAATCATTTTGATTTTTTGTCAGATTATTCTACAAGCAACATACTAAAATACTAGTGTTTTAATTTTTTAGTCCAAACAATAGATTTAAATAATTGGTTCATATTTTGCAAATAATTACCAGCGTTGTGTCATTGCGCTTCACTTTCTTTTCTATGCAGTCCGACAGTGACCGCGCTTTAGGTCATGTAAGTTGTAATAAAGCTGAAAATATTTTCTAAAATGTATAAGTTCATGAAATTTTCTTGCCGCCTACTCCGCAATGTTTGAAGAGTTAGGTCTTCAAAAAGTGCGTCCTGCCCATTATAACACGTTGCCGAAATGTGGTCAGGACACTGATGGTCAGGCTGGTCCATAAATTCAAGGTCACTTAGCTATGGATCAGGCTATGCTCGGAGTTTCAACGAAAACGAAACGAAAGAACAGGAGCTACCGACATAGTTTGCAGAGTAAGCAAGCTGAAGTGGCAGTGGGCTGGCCAATTTTGTCGAAGGGCAGATGGCCTGTGGAACAGACGAGTTCTGGAGTGGAAACCGCGTATCGGCAAGCGTAGTATGGGATGCCCCTCAGCTAGGTGGACCGACGACCTTAAGAAGGTGGCTAGGACAGACTGGTTGCGGAAGGCGGAGGACAGGGTGTTGTGGCGCAGCCTGAGAGAGGCCTTTCTCCAGAGCTGATTTATTGAACTGTCCCTCTGTGAGACATTGGCCTCTGTTCTAACAGATAATTTTTGGTTTTTACTGGGTGTTACGATCAATTAGTTTGTAAAAATAAAAAACAAACGAGCAAAAATAAATTAAGTACCATAAAACATCCAACTGGAAACTACTTTCGAAAAGCGAGCAATATTCTTCAATGTCAAAACGTTAGAGTAGAATTGGTTCTAACTTTAAAGTACGGTTCCGAAACTTAGGTATGAAATATGTGCTTTCAGTAACTTGATAAAATAACTGCTGAATAGGTACTGAGTTGCCAAAATTCTTCTTATTCAATGTCGGTATGAGTTAATGCCGACTAAAAGTTACGATGGTCAGCAAAGTTGATAGCGGGACCGAACACCCACGGTGCGTGAGCATACTTTTAATGCACCACACTGTAATTTTATGCTTAAAGGATCGCAGGCAGTGGTTTTCTGAGTCCTAGATTATCTACGACGATTCGCACAGACGAAATTCAAACACAATTCGGCCGTGAAAAAACACGATATTTATGAACCACGTCATGTTTTCAGAAAGGTCAGGTGTGTACTGTGTGTAGTACTCGCAACCGGCGTGCGTGTATGACCAGATGTATGAACGTAATCGAAGCAAAAGGAGTATGTAAGGATCGTAGCAGGTGGCGTTCTGTATTTTCTGCCTAACCCCATGGGAATATGGCCTGAGTTTATGTATGTCATGTTTCACCTATCCGGACTTGGGATGCATGAAGAAGCCTCCTCGTGTAGCGCAGTTTGTTCCGCCAGTTACTCAACTGAACCGAGCGCTCGGCGCATCCTGGCACCCAACATCTTATTTGACTGGCCAATTCTTCCCTTGCGTTGGTAGGGCTAACGCCCGTCTGGTTTGCGACCACCCACCGGAGTGCGGCGACAAGCAGCCTGCTGTGTTTCGTCGATGCATTGGAGTTCCAGTGCCTTAGGCATCATCTGGGCACGCTCGTTCCATCATAGACCTCTTACATCGTTTTCTATCAGGCGTGATCATACAGCAATAAAAAAAAAACTTTTATATTGTCGCATCAGCAGGACCACACCTTAACCCAGCTGGCTGTGTGACAGAAACAAGTGAGGACCACGTACTCCACGTAGTGTCCGTCCGCGTTATGCGGTCACGTCGCTACATATCGCACGGAATTTATTGCCGCTACTAGCCCGCTACCGATTCTGGACAGAATTGTTGGAAGTGTTCGATAACTTATACATTGAAGTCTAGAAGAATGTATGACCTAATTTATTTTGGGTGGAGTTATTTTGAGGGTTGGTTCAAGGGTTGGTTATTAGTGGGTGTCGTAGGTCGGTTTTCTGCAAGAATTTTGACAACGATGAAATCGCATAATATGTTATAGCACGTGTGTGCAATGGTATACTTAAGTCATAGATAAGCGGGACTTATATGCGTGTTTAGGTCACAGAGTACTTTAAACAAAATTAAGGGCTGATTTTTCCATCTCCAGATAACTTACGAATAAAATTGACGTTTGATAGTTGTTGTATAAAACAACTGTCAACATTTCAAAATTATTCCTCAAATAAAGTTATTAGATGATTAAAAAATCACCCCTTTCTTAGATAAAGTAAAGGGCAGTCGTTTCATTTAAAATTAGCTAGGTTTTATGCTATAGATAGTTTTGACTTAAGTATGTCCTAAAAAGAGCCTCCCATCCCCGCCGCCGCGGGAGATGCTCCGGGCGTCGGGAGCGGCGTGACGACTCCCGGCCACCGTAGGCGCGGGCCTGTGGACGGAGAGCAATGGGTAGCTCACCGTCCGATCAGGACCAGGCCCGTGCCGGACGGCGTGTACGTGGCCCACGCGCGCCTCAAAGAGATGTCAGCATCAGCGATGGGGCCCGTTAGGGCCGAAGCCTGCCTGGTCAGCCGGATTGCCCATTTATCATTTTCATCATTTATTTTTTTCATTTCCATGTACCTACTAACATAGTTTATAAGCTCCTGTTGTTACTAACCATAATGGATCATGTTATCTGATTAATAAATAAATAATAATAATTTAAAGATTTCCCATCCTCAAAAAAAAAGGCGTGAAAAGGTAACATACAGACAGACCGAAAGAAAGACAGACATAATTATTTTCGTATTATTAACATTAGTATAGTTATGGATAACATACTTAGCCATTAACTTAATTCACAATTTGCTGCGGGTAGACAGATCAACTGAAAGGACGGTTGTTAACTGTTATCAAAGGTAATCAAGAAGAATACAGGTATCGTGTGAACGAGCTCCAACTAAACACACGTTTCAAATTGCGAGCCAACTGCGTACGGTATGTAAGTGTCAGGTAAATATGTCACGATGTCGCTCGCGGCTCGCGTGTCCGGGACTGCCAGCTAGCTACCTGATGACAGCGAATGTAGGAATTATATGTTTATTTATAAACTAGAAATGATTAGTGCTACTTCGAATTTTCAACTTCTCAATTCAGAATCCGGGTGTAAGAGTACCTAGCTTAACCATAACCATAATCAGCCTATAATGTTCCCACTGCTGGGACACTGGCCTGCTCTCGGTGAGAGGGAGTGGGCCGTAAACCACCACGCGGGCCCAGTGCGGATTGGCAGATGTCACATGTCTTCGAATTTTTGGGTCTAGGACATGCCGGTTTCCTCACGATGTTTTCCTTCACTGTTTTGAGAGCATTGGTGGTGAAATAATTTACACAAAGTAAAGCGCCTGTCTGGGTTCGAACCTACGACCTACAACTTGTAAGTCGCGGCTGTTACCACTTGGCCAGCTTAAAAGTATTTAATGTTAATAGCCAATCAAATCTGTCCACTTTCCTGCCCTGGGCTTGCAAAACTGCAACTAGCAAGCTGGCGTTTAAAATATGTATGTGTGTGCATTTTTGTGTAATTAAGAAAATTACTTTCGCAAACATTGCTTGAAAATGTGAGAATGAAAATCTCAAAGACTTGCTTTAGGACTGTGATAAAACTTATGACTCATATTCATATGTTTAGTTCAGAGTTGTTGCAGAAACTTTGTCTATGCCTCCCCAGTCAAGGAAATACGTCAGAGAGAACGCTTGGGGCTCGTGTGACGACAATAGCTAGCAGCTAGTTAGCTACTTATTGCGCAGAAACTTGCGTAGAAACTTGCGTAGAAACTTGCGTAGAAACAATACAATACGATGCGTAGGATTTGCTGGCGACGACCACAACAATGGACAACAAAGAGTAATAATGAAAGGTGACTTCTGAAGTTTTTGTGACGTAATTGGCTTCATTTAGGTACTTTATGATATCGTAGATTACTTTCAGACTGTATCCGAACTGCGTTAAAAACTTAACTCTATTTTGTACAATCTGTCTTTCTTTAATAGATTGTCAACTTGACATCTAAAGCATAAGGTTCGAAGTTGATTAGGTAATTTTGACAGTTTCGGGTAGCTTGATGTGCTGGTGTCTGTACATACATACATCAACTCACCTCTTCAGCCCATGGGGGTAGGCAGAAACTACAGAACGCCACCTGCTACGATCCTTACATACTCCTTTTGCCTCGTTTACATATGTATTTTGTATGGTCTATAATAATGAAATTGTAACTTGTCAAAACTAGCTTATGTCCGCGACTTCGTCCGCGTGAAATTTCACCCTCCCCCATTCAACCTCTTAGGGATGGAATTTCAAAAAACCCTTTCTTAGTGGATACCTACTCTTCACAAAGAACACACCCTCCGAATTTCATGTCTCTAGGACCAACGGTTTAGGCTGTGCGTTGATTATCAGTCAGTCAGGACTTTGAATCACACTAATATTATAAAGACGAAAGTTAGGGGGTGTGTGTGTGTGTGTGTGAGCGTGTGTGTGGGGGTGTGTTTATATGTTTGTTACTTCTTCATGCCCAAACAGCTGGACCAATTTTGATAAAATTTGGTATGGAGGTAGCTGACACTGGATTAACATATATAGGCTACTTTTTATCCCCACGGGATCGAATCTTATGCGGGTGAAACCGCGGGGCGCAGCTTATGTTTTATGCATTATTTTTATGTCGCATCATACAATACGAAAAGGTCCCTGTATATGGTTCAACTTTTGCAAGGTGACAGCGAATACTTACTGCATTCAGAGTGTGCAAAACCAAGTGCTCGCTATCGTATTATAGTGCTATCCCTGCCTAATGAGTGTGTCGACAGATGATGCTAGTACTTATTAAATATTATATTAAAAAAAAAAAGGTTACGGGACAACATACCAAAGTTTCTGTCACAAAATACATAGGAGACCGAACCTATTTTCAAATTTCATACAAAATTGTAGCAAGTAACCGCCTATGGTAAGAAACTGTCAACTAAACACGTCATATGGAAGCCTGGGGCTTTCGTGATGTCACTGGCTAGTTAGCTACCCGATCGCAACCAGCCCTCACAATATTTATAGAGATCGGGTAATTCGCGCCGGGGGCTATGTCCAGGCTATTGTCGAGGCAGAGAAATATTGCTTGGAACGTGTGGTAAACATGCTAAGTGCTGATTGCAGATTAGGTGGGTAGGCGACAGTTAGGCGATTAGCTCTCATGACAAGCATACAGGGCTACTGGTTTGCTTTGTAGTTTGTAATTATCATGTGATGTGTGAGCTTGTCTTCGTTATGTAGTGTAATAAGTAGGTAGTGTGCAGATAATAGTAGTTAGCAGTAGCCAAGGGTCAATTTTTGTAAGAGGTAAGCCGGAGTGGATATCGTTTGTCTATATGTAGAATACTGACTGTGCCATTTTTAAAGGGAAGCCGGTAGGAATCGAGTTGTATGGAACCTTCGCCACTGGTAGTTAGTTCAGAATGATTAATTTGCAGGTTTTCTTCATACGGACGCTAACAGAAGGCAAATTCTCGTAATTTAACACGTTCAAAATCTAGTCGCAGTCTCATCTCGGCGACAAACAAATGTCAAAAACTTGTCAAAATTTACAGGTATTTTTGACAGATTGAGACTGAGATCTAGGGGCCTAAAAAGGCCACTTTGGCAGAATCATAAAAGGATAACATTATGAATCATAATGCACAGTTAACTGTTAAGTTAATCGTGTCAAATCCCATTAGTGAAGAATTTTTCAGTTATTTTTTTTTGTCTGTGCTAAAATACCAATCAATCCAATCCACATCCAATCCCAATCTCTTTGATTATACCTACGTAGTGCAGCGAAAAAAAGAAAAACACGGACTGTCTTCGCCATATTATGATTCATAATGTTGTCCTTTTGTGATTATGCCGAAATGGCCTATTTAGGCCCCCTAATTGTGAACGTTTTTAAAATTACGAGAATTACCCTTCAGGTTTTAGGTTTCTTATTTTTCTAGGGTTTCACAATTTCGAGACCAATAGGGACTATTGTAATCTTCCTGTGTCGTGGTGGTTTTTATTCTGTAACTTGTCGATCTGTGTTAAACACAATAAGCCATTCAGTTGAGGTGTCACGTTCTGTGTTTTATTAGCAGAAGGAAGTCTTGGCTCCCTTTTTTATTTTGTGTGGATGGAATATGACTTGACTTAATGTAAAGTAGGACCTTTTGAAACATTTGTTCTTTATAATTATTGTGTCAAAATGCCACCGACTCGTTTCCTAAATTCGCTGATCTTTAAACCGACGACTCTTAAACGCATCAACGCTCCTTATAGTTCCGCAAAAACCCGATCTCCGAAAAAAGTCAAACAACTTTCAAGTGAAACTCCAAAAGTTGGATAATACGGGCGAAATATAAATAAACCGTAAAAAGCCCAGTTCCTGAGGTAAATAAACACGCCATCGGAGAAGGCTGAGCCCCGGTTCGTAAGGTGCACCTGTGTACAAACACCCGAACTTGTCAACGAGGACTAAAGTTGGAGGGTGTGTAAACGAATCGGAAGTGATCGGGGATCTTCGGCTGTGGAGAACGATTTTCAGGTTGGTTGGTTGATTGGTTTACTTTGGGGTTGTGAGGAAAAATACAGTTTTGTTATTTTTGTTTTAATAGGAAAATAACATACTATTAAGCCTGCGATGGGATAAGCACTGGCGTATAAAATACTCATATTTGGTCAGTAAACTACAAGTCTTACTGTAAGAGGGAGCGAAAGGACCCATTGACCAAACTTTTGCCTCTAACTGAGCTCCAAAAGCTGCTGACACCGAGCTCTCTCACCCTGGGTATCGAATCCAGGCCTTCGATCAGTCTCGCTATGAACACCTTAATAGATGGGAATTACAACAGCACACCTGTCCCAAACAGCATTTATAAAACACCTGTAGGCTAGTTTCCATTTAAATATCACTCACAAACATGCGAAATCTACAAAGTAAATCGTAAAGTTTTCGCTTAAAGTTCAATCCACTTCGCAAGGGGCGCGAGTGTGACGAAACACAGAACAACCTATAATTTATCTCCTCATATACTTATAAGAAATACCAAATCCGTTTACGTAAACAGGCCCGGAACTGGAAAGTTTGGGAACTCAAACACGCGTCGAATATGCGAAGAAGCGCCAAAGTTTCCACAGACAAGCGAACTCTTTGAGTTGTTTCAGATATATTGCCTACGTACGTTTGTAAAGTTCGCCTATACTGCGATTATCCGAGCGACGTGTTAATGTACAGGGTGTTTTGTGAGTATACCTACTTATATTTTATACGATGTACCCTGAATTTTATAATATACATATCTTGATTTAAAAGAGTGTTCTTGTAGTTTCTTGCCTGTTCTTCTCCATCGAGATCTACGTTTTGGAATGGGCAACTAGCTTTAACTTTCTGTGCCTGCCCAAAAGTGCCTGTGAGTGGTTTAATTGAAATAAATACTTTGAGTTTGAGTTTGAAATACTAGTAAACATCTAATTTTAGGTCGCTTGCAGAGTTCTCTTCCACAATCAAATGGATTTTATTTTTATGATTTACTGAACTCATTTTTTTTTTCAATCTCCTTAATCACACTAATATAATACTAATATTATAAAGGCGAAAGTTTGTGAGTGTGGGTGTGTGTGTGTGTTTATATGTTTGTTACTTCTTCACGCTCAAACGGCTGAACCAAATATGATAAAATTTTGTATGGAGGTAGCTGACACCCTGGATTAACATATAGGCTACTTCTTATCCCAATATTCCCACGAGATCGACATTTACGCGGGTGAAACCGTAGGGCGCAGCTAGTTCCATACCTATAAAATTGAGTGTAATAGCTGTAGGTACTTACTTACGCATAAATTGTTTCTGGATTATTTCTTTGCACTCGTCTAATCGAACCTGCTTTCATTTTGACAGCTTTACAACATTTCATTGCGTTATTTACTTTGTTGAGCAGACAATTTTTTCGAACATATGAAGCAATGGATTAGCAATATCCTTCAGAATTATTCAGATTGTGTGTTGCGCTATTAGGATGCTGGATTAATTTTAACGTTTAGATATTTAGCCCGTTGGCCATAACCTATTCAGTGCAGTCAATACTGAATGATTAATTTGTGTGTTAAAGACAAATAACATACAAATTAATTATTCAGTGCTCTAATTCAGATGCTCGTATACACACTGCACCGGGATGGCATTAATAATTAATTCGTGATAACTAAGCTATATCATTAGATAAAATTAACATTCTTCTTTATGTTATTTGACCTTATTTAGTTCCCTTGTTGAGAAAAATATTTCGTTTGAAGAATTGCCTGGTTTGTCAGTTTACACATGACCTAAAGCGCGGTCACTGTCGGACTGCATAAAAAAGAAAGGTAACGCGATGATACAACGCTGGTAATTTATTGTAAAATATGAAGCAATATTTACAAAAAATCAAAAATGTTTGGACTAAAAAATTAAAACACGAGTGTTTTAGTATGTTGCTTGTAGAATAATCTGACTAAAAATCAGAATGGTTGTATGTATACTAGTATGATTTTTATTGTGAATAGAAAGATTTTAGAGGTGTCTTCATGATTTTTTTCTTTCGTATCAAATTAGTTGTAGGTAATAAGTTTTCATCACACTATCTAACTAGCATATATCCTGAAGAATATCATATATATTTTTCTGATTTTGTTTACTATAGTCGATACTGTGCCTTTTAGTCTGTGCTAAATAAATGTATTTTCTTTCTTTCTTCTTTCTAATTGGTTTATCCATACTAATATTATAAATTCGAAAGTAACTCTGTCTGTCTGTCTGTATGTTACCTTTTCACGCCTAAACCTCTGAACGGATTTCAATAAAATTTGGCAGAGAGATAGATTGCATCCCGGGGAAGGACATATGATAGTTTTTATCACGATATTTCCACGGCATCGACACTTATGCTGGTATAACCGCGGGGCGCAGCTAGTTTGAAATAAATGCTTTGAGTTTGAGGGGGGCTGGAAGAACACAATAGGTTCCTTTTGGCTCACGAAAAGGTTCCCTGAGGATCCTAAAAACTCGATAATCAATAACTAATCCATTAATAAAAGTCACAATCTCTACTAACACTGATACACGAGGCATCCTCTAACAATTAATTCGCGGATATTTTTGTTGCTGTCTGTGAGTGATTGATAACGAGCACTTTTCCTCTACCCACTATTATGATTAATGGGTTTTCTTAGAAATTGATACTCTTCCCACCGATATAGGATACGGAAATAAAATTATCTCTTGTGTATTGTGTCTGTGAGTGTACTGAGCCTTCGTGGTTCTCCAGTAACAAATTGTTACGACGTAAAAAGGTGTGGGTACTGTTAGGGGATGAGGTGTTAGATTCATGTTGACTGGAAGCTTTGTTCTCACACATAATAATATCGAAGGCGAAAATTTCAAGGACTTTGGTCCTTATAATGTTCCTTACGATATTTGTAGTTTTATTTATTTATTTATTTATTTAAACTTTTCGCACAAAAAAGGTACAAAGGCGGACGGCAATAGTTATACGTCATAATCAGCCTATAATGTTCCCACTGCCTCCACACAGGCCTCCTCTCTGTGAGAGGGAGTGGGTCGTAATCCACCACGCGGGCCCAGTGCGGGTTGGTAGATGTCACAAGTCTTCGAATTTTTGGTTCTAGGACATGCCGGTTTCCTCACGATGTTTTCCTTCACCGTTTTGAGAGCAGTGGTGATGAAATAATTTACGCAAAGTAAAGCGCCTGTCTGGGTTCGAACCTACGACCTACAACTCGTAAGTCGCGGCCGATACCACTGGGCCACCACTGCTCTACTCTCTAGTTATACGTATTAAACTGATTTATATAAAATATATTTTTATTATTATACTTTGCAGTAAGGAAATTAGAACTTCTTTAAATTAGATTTCCAAAACTCCACAACAAACAACAAAATTTATAATTACAAAAATAAGCTTTCTGATTAATCTAGCTCTCTTTTGCACGTTCCTACACCCATTGTTTGGAAGGTAAAACACTTCAAAGTATATGGCTAAAAAGTAAGTGCATACAGACGACCGACACGCGTCGTCGACACGGGCAACTGCAGCAGTCGACAACGTGCCGCTCGCGTATATAACTATGTTGGGGTCGGCTTCCAGTATAACTGGATGCAGCTGAGTACCAGTATTTTACATGGAGCGACTGCCTATCTGACCTCCACAACCAAGTTACTGGTAATACGAAACCCCTTGGTAAGACTGGTTGTCAGAATTTCGGGCTGTTGACGACCAGTAACGACTGTCAAAGATTCACGAATGACATCTGGGATATGACATAACGTACTTTCCGAGCCACGGACGGGTCTTGGTATGTAAAGATAGTCTCCCATCCACAGACCAACCGCGGCAAGCGTGGCGACACGTACCTACCTACGACACGTGACTTTTAATCACAGCCTGTAGCTCTAGTCATTAAGTGTCAATACTTTGAGCAAAACATACCGACTTTAATCTGATCCCTTAGTTAAATAAGTGTTTAAGCTGTTAATATGCTGAAGTTAAGTATTTGTTAATTTTATTTCTCTTTCCAACACGCGTTTAATGAGTTTTATCGTTCTTATTCGATCCAAGACATGTTCATTGACTTCTTGTAATGTGTGTTATGAGTTTATGACTTTATAAGTTGGTAAATAACTTGTAGAAAGCCAAAGGCTGGCGTTAAGACTTCGCGGAAATTGTTACGGGTTTACCTAGTTTCTGATTTGAACATTTGAATTTTAAGAACTCTAGAAGATAACTCTCGAAATTCAAAATTTCTTACGATTTTTCAAAGATATTTTGAATTTCGTAGTCTACATTGAAGAAATTACCACAAGTTCTCAACGACCAATTCGAGAAAATATTATTGACAGAGCGAGACGAGTATTTTGTATGGCAGCGCTGGCGGGAAACGAGAAAAGTGACAGAAATAGACAAATCTTTTCGGCACGATAGTGAGGAATTGTCGCTTCTATGACACAAGCGAACATCACGGTATCAATACTGTAAAATAGACAATCACCAAAGCAGGCTGCTCCCAATCACGTTTGGAGTTCCCCAGGGCAGTACCCTTGGCCCGACGTTGTTTACGCTGTATATTAATAACGTAGTAAATCTCCCTCTTAGAAACGCTGAAGTGATTTCCTACGCTGACGACACAGCCATCGTTTTCCATGACAAGTCATGGGACCAAGTTTATCAACTGGCGGAACAAGGCCTCTCTCAGATAGCGCAATCCCTAGACTCTAACCTACTGACACTTAACGTTAGTAAAAGTAAATACATTGCCTTCTCCAAAACTAGCTCCTCCAGTGCACCTCAATCCATGTCCCTAAAAATACATACCTGTCCACAGA
Source organism: Oligia latruncula (assembly GCA_948474745.1). Lineage (NCBI taxonomy): Eukaryota > Metazoa > Arthropoda > Insecta > Lepidoptera > Noctuidae > Oligia > Oligia latruncula. The sequence continues at coordinate 18,912,819 of OX419686.1, forward strand.
AACACATTACTTCCTCACAACTGCCACCCCATCCCTGCGTATGTAAAGTCCTTGAACGTACTGACACGATCAAATACCTCGGAATAATCATAGACAACAACTTAACGTACAAAGCCCACATTTTTGCCCTTTCCTCCAGAGTACGAAAACTAATACACGTCTTGAAAAAACTCAGGGACTGCACCCCTATCGATATTTTGCGAATGGTCTACTTCGCACTTTGCCAGTCAATCATAAAGTACTGTATTTGCATTTGGGGACGCGCTGGTAAGAGCACATTTATAACGCTAGAAAGGGCGCAACGGGCACTGATCAAAGTCGCACTGAAAAAACCTTTCAGATTCCCTACTGACCTTGTCTACCATGAATTTCAAGTCCTCAGGGTAAGACAAATATTTATACTACAAGCAACGCTTAAATATCATGCAACAATAAAAAATCGGCCTGATTACAGGGACATATTAAACAAGCGTGTCTTCAGAGTACCCATACCAAATGCTAAATCCGAACTAGCTAGACGCTGTACCCATTTTTCCCATCCCAATACTTACAATAAAGTTAGCCAAATCTGCGACCTAAAAGACTGTTCAACCTCATGCTGTAAGAAAACCCTAACTTCAGCTCTTTTAAAATTATCATATGAAGCCACCGAAGCTTTGATATAGCACCTTTACGCACATACACACACCTCCTCACACACATACACACACCCCCATACAAACATGCACACACACAGACAAACACAGACACCATAGTACAAGCCTTATGTTAAACCAATACTATTTTATTTTGTGATCAGAATTGCACGAATGATTTATTTTATGTTAACTCTTTAACTTTTGTAACTATTTAACATCCTCAAACTGTAATGTATTCATTAACATTGTAAAATCGCACCCCAGAGCCACAAGATACAAGCGATGCTTAGTTTGTGGCTCACCGAATCCGTCATATTGTATACTTTTACTTTTTGATGAATAAAACTTATTATTATCTCCTTTATTTCATTAAATAACACATATAAATTACATTTTTAAATATTAGAATATAAAAAATATAAAAACATTTAAAAATATAAAAAATAGTAGCCCACCGGTATCGGGAACAGGGTCCAAGCTACCGGCGGTCAGGGCTCCAGAGAGAGGAACCTCCTAACAATGCGGGCCGTGTCCAGAAGTACCGCTTTCTGAATCAAGCCCTTGATCCAGCCGCCCAACGAGAGCCTCCTTAGGTGTTGGTCGAGGCTCTTGGCTATTAAACCATTGGCTGTCACGACTATCGGCACAATGATTGCTGAGTCCACATCCCACATGTCGACAACCTCGCGAGCCAAGTCAAGATACTTGATCTGTTTATCTTTCTCGGCTTTCACGAGGTTCTCATCATGCGGGACGGTTATGTCAACAATCATTGCGCGCCGCTCTGATCGATCCACCACCACTATATCAGGCTTATTGGCAACAATAGTCCTGTCAGTGATGATGGATCGATCCCAATATAATGTGATATTACCATTTTCGAGAACTGGGTCGGGCACATACCTGTAGTACGGCACCTCCGATTCCACAAGGCTGTATTTCAGAGCAAGTTGCTGATGGATTATCCTGGCTACAAGGTTGTGTCTATGCAAGTACTCTCCGTTAGCTAGACGAGAACACCCGGAGATAATATGCCTGATTGATTCTCCCGGCCGGTGGCATGCCCGACAGATGTCAACCGTGCCGTCTTTCACAATAAATCTCCGGTAATTGTTCGTCATCATAACTTCGTCCATAATTGCACAGACAAAACCTTCGGTTTCTCCAAAGAGATCACCGAAACGCAGCCAGGCTACGGACGCTAGCAGATCTACATCGGGTCCATGTAGGGCCCGGAAAAAGCGTCCGTGAAGCTCCTTACTCTGCCATACCTCCATGCGATCATTGGTGTCAAGCACTACTGGCTTGCGCCAGTTCTCTTTAGCTAAGGAGAGCGGGGTGAGGCCCTTGTCCACGGCGACTACATCTCGATGCATCCCCACGTCGGTTTCTAGGAAATATTCCCTGAGACTGCATATCTCGCGATTGTGGAGGGTCTTAGCGTTTAAAAACCCTCGACCTCCACACTTTCGCGGGATATACAGCCTCATTACCGATGACCGTGGGTGATGCATTCGATTTGCAGTCAGCAGCGTACGGACCCTCCTATCCAGGGCGTCGAGTTCGGTCTGAGTCCATTTGAGTATGCCGAAAGAGTACATCAAAACCGGCATGACCCAACCGTTGAAGGCGCGCACCTTGTTTCCGCCTGATAGAAGACTATTAAGTACTTTTTTCAAGCGACCAAAGAAGCGCTCCTTCAACGATTGCTTCATGTCAGTAACATTGATCCCTAACGCTTCCGACATACCCAAATACTTATAGGTTTCGGATGCGGAGAGGGCTCTAAGGTTTGTGGAATCCGAGAGTTGGGTTCCCACGGATTCCACAATCTCCCCTCGCTTTACATGCATGACCGCACATTTGTCCATACCAAATTCCATCCTGATGGCGTTACTGAAAGTTTCAGTAATTTTCAGTAGCTCCATCAGTTGCAAATTGTTAGGAGCAAAGAGTTTTAGGTCATCCATGTAAAGGAGGTGAGATATAACCTGACTACCTCTCCTCAACCGATAGCCTAGACCAGAATCCTCCAGCAGTGTGCTTAGAGGATTCAAGGCTAAACAGAACCAAAGCGGACTCAAACTGTCGCCCTGGAATATGCCTCGCTCGATCCTTATCGGCTCGCTATTCCTCTGGATATTTCGACATCCTGGATAGCGAAGGACCGTCCTCCATTGCCCCATACACGACATCAGGAAGGTTCGCAGAGTTGTATCTACTTTATACAACTCCAGCACCCTCATGAGCCATGTATGTGGCACCGAGTCATAGGCCTTCTTGTAATCTATCCAACATGTCGACAGATCCTTTCGGGAACGACGAACCTGTTGGCTAATGGCGATATCAATGAGGAGCAGCTCCTTAGTACCCCGGGACCCGTTCTTACATCCATTTTGAGAGACAGACATGATGGAGTTGGTGTCTATATGTTTGTTAATTTTAGTTCTCAAAATGGATGTAAGAACTTTATAGACCGTCGGTAAACAAGTGATCGGTCTATAATTTTTGGGATCCGCGGTACTACCTGATTTATGGAGCAGGTGGGTTATTCCTGTCGTTAGGAACTGGGGTAGCGACCCTGACTCTAAGGCTGACTGGAACTGGGATGCCAAGCAGGCGTGCGACCCTTGGAACCATTTTATCCAAAAGTTGTGCAGCCCGTCCGGCCCTGGAGATTTCCAGTTAGGCAACGGTCGGACTGCACGAGCAACATCTTGGGGGCTGATGGTAAGTACCCCCATTTCTGGTATTAGATCGCACGCTCGCTCAATCTTCCCAGTCCAATCACCCTCGGTGTGACTGACAGGCACCGACCAGATGTTTCGCCAGAACGAGCACATGGCGTCATCATCCGGTAGGCACGTGTCAGTAACACCTTGGTCCGGTCGCTCCCAAGCCCTATAAACCCACCTTTCATCACTCTGGAATGTGCGATTCTGAGTGTATCGCTCCACTCGCCGCCTGTACCGACGAATACGGTTCGCCCATGCATACACTTTCTGCTTCAGGAAGTCGATGCGCTCCGTGACACAAGACATATAGTCTTGAGGACTGATATCAGTCCCCAAGAATGCCCGTCTCACAAAGCGCATCACTCTAGGGCGAGTATTGCCCTCCCTGAAGCAGATTAGTTTGCCAATGAGCGCTCTGGCCCCACCAATACGGCGTTCAATTCTGCACTGCCAAGCTGGTACGGCTGGTTTCGGTCGTGTAGCTCTAGAGTCATTGGCAAATTTGACGTGAGCCACACGACATGCCGCTGCAGCCGCGCAGTACAGAATCGAATGAGCATCGGTGAGGTCTTCGCAGCCATCAAAATAGTTTGACAACTGCGAATCCAGAACCGCCACCAGCGCCCTATTTTTGTTATGCATGGGCAAACGAGGTAAGCGTGGCCTAAGTTCGGGTGACATGAAGCGATATTCCTGAATCGCATCCTCCAAAGCACTCCTCAATTCCTCATTACATTGGGTACTTACGTTTGTAGCCCTGTCATTACTCCCCTCGTCAGCATGACTTGTATCAGACTGCGGTAGTAGTACAGCAGTCTGCAACTGGGGGGTGATGACATGGCTACTCTGCATTTCAATTCGCAGGCGATCAAGTACAGTGTCATCCAACATATGGTTACGCTGAATGACACGCACCTGATCCGATAATCGTTGTGCCGAAACGTTGACAGCTGGTTCAAGCACCTGAAACAGAGAGAGCATCCGAACACGGTACGCGGTCAGATTGTTTCCCTCCTCTGTAGCCCCATAGTATGAGCGCATGACATTTTCATTGATGGATCGTGTCCATCTCATGCGCTGCACACTTCCGCCGGGAGCTGGGACCCTATCAGAGGCCGGTGGGCCTCGAGGTCCTAAGCCGTCCGGCGGCCGGCGTCCTCCCCGTCGACGAGCAGGTGGTGGCGTCGTGGGCGGAGAGAAGTACTCGTCGCTCGAGCTCGACGCAACTGCCGCGGTCGGTGTCGTCACAGCGCTCACAGTGGGGCTGGGTACCGGCGGCGGCGAGGCGGAGCTGAGCGAAGAGTCCGGAGGTGGTAGGCGTGCGAGACGTCTAGCGGCGGCAGATCTTGTCAACATTTTCGTATTTTCTATTTTGTGTCCTTCTTCGTTTTTATCGGAGGTGACATTTCAAATGTCACCTCCTCTGGTTCGGCAATTTTTTATTTAAATTTATCAAAATTATGGTCATTGTAAGTACTATTTTGGTATATATATATATGGTATTTGGGCTATGGCTGTAGTATTTTAAAATACTTCTAAAAACTGCTTTTATAAATTAATTTCGGAAAATGGTTAAAAATGACGACTCGTTGACATTGGTGTTGCCAGATTATTATTATTATTATTATTATTATTATTAGTTAATTTAGCCCTGCTGGACATTATGCATCAAATTAAAAGAATGTCCATGTATGTATACAAGTGTGTGCGCAGACACAGGTGCACTCTCTCTCCCCTCACTCTCATAGTCCGATGAGACAGTAATCCGACACGACCGGAGAGAGATCAGGCACAGGACTAACGGTTTAACGTGCTTTCCGAGGCACGGGGGTATCATACCGCTAACTTCCAAACTGTTACCAACAAATTCCTAATGGAAAACACAATAACACTTTGGCCGACCTGGGAGTCGAACTCAGGACCTGGGAATCGAGCTCAGCAGTCGCGCTTGTGACCACGAGAACAACGTGGGAGCAGGGGGCGGGGAGTGGGGGTAATATAGGTACCTTATATACACCCATATTCATGTAGACAGCATTTTAATCTCCGCTGTCCCGTCTGTAAACACTCAGCTTCACGTAAAGGGAGGTTCACACAAAAAGCCCCCTGTTTACTTTGCTAATTGAATTCATTGTAGCACAAATGATGTTTAAAGTGCGACGTTTATGCTCGTTTCAAAGAATTATCTTTTTAAGCTCAAGATTAGACAAAGGATTGTTTGATTAGATTAGAATATTGTGGGGGTTTTAATAACTGAGTGTATGGGGTTTGTAAGGGAATTTGTGTTGTTTTTCTATTTTATTTATTAATCAGCTGAATGAAATTCTAATAAATAAAACTATAGGTACTCAAAATTAAATTAAATGAATTTGTTTATTCTGTACCTAAATAGGATATCGAAATCACTTTTACACGTCATCCTACTAATCACACTAATATTATAAAGGCGAAAGTTTGTGAGTGGCGGTGTGTTTATATGTTTGTTATTTCTTCACGCTGAAACGGCTGGACCAATTTTGTTAAAATCTTGCATGGAGGTAGCTGACACTGGTATTCCTCGAAACGCAACAACTTTGAAACGCACCAAGAGTACATCCCGAGGACACTCACTCACAAACTTTCGCCTTTATAATATTAGTGTGATAAATCGATTGTTTGGTGCATACAAAAGCACAATACTCCCACATTTCGCCAGTTATCTTTACTTAGATTAATCTATGACTTCCTTTTGGACGCAATGTATACCTTTATCTAGATTTTATTCTGTACAGAACATGAAAATCAAAACGAGGAACGACTTACTCCTTCAGCGTCGTAACTCAACTTCTTCGATTCAACCAATAATATCCGTGCCCCAGAAATCATTGCAACCTCCCATTCAAATACAAACAAGACATAAAAACTCCGCTGTCCAATACTAAAAGTAAACAAAACCAGTCGGTTCGGTAAGTTTGCTAAGAAACACAATAACCCTGGAGTTTTGGGCCGGTCGCCTTCGCCCGTATTGACCCACTCGCGCGGCTTTCAGCGCTGCAGCCGCTTAAACAATAAAATATAAACTTTTTTTATGTTGGGCTGTTCTGTCCTATATAAAAAATCATTTATGAAATGAAGAAGGAGTCTTTTGTTAGATTTGGTGTGCGTCAGAAACTTTTTGGTGGAGATATTGCGAATGGAAAGGATGTGCCCTAAGCGACTTCATAACAATATAATTGCCTAATTTGGCAACATCAATCCCGATTTTACCCTTTGGGTACGGAACCCTAAAACGAAGTAAGTAATCACTTCTTCCAGAAAACCTTCAAGACTTGGCCCTTGGCCAACCATGTTGTAACTGGTCGTCCCTCCGTCATACATATTCAAGGACAAGACGGACATCGGAACGTGCGTTAGTGGACCCGCCATTATACCCCTAAATGTATATTTGATGATGTCCTCAACAACTTTCAGAACAGGGGTGGCAAACATTTTAAAATTTGCATTTAAATATTGAAATTTTGAAAAAGGGCTGGTTATTGTCCCACAGCTGGGCAAAGCCGTCTCCTTATATAGAGAAGGCATGAGCATTAATCAACACGCTTACTTATGTTGTATACATATGTTCATACTTATTAGGTGTGTACCCATGTGCAAAAAGTTATGTTTTGTTTGTACCTACCTACCCTTTTATTTTCTTTACAAAAGCTGTTCGGTTCAAATAAATAAAATTCAATACTTTTCTTTTCTCAAGCTTATTCTTTCAACAACTTAAGACGGGTTGGCGTTTTCAGATATATTAACTAATAAAGTCCCGGTTTCCTCACGATGTTTTTTTCACCAAGTATGTAGTTACTTGGTGAAAAAACATCGTGAGGAAACCGGCATGTCCTAGAATCAAATATTGAAAAACATGTGACATCCACCAACCCGCACTGGGCCCGCGCAGTGGATTTTGCCCCCCTCCCTCTCGTAGAAAGGAGGTCTGTGTCCCAGCAGTGGGAACATTATAGGCTGATTATGCTATGCAAATAAAGCTACCTACTTACTGGTTACAAACTAAAACGATACTTAACGTTAAGACTCTAAGTTTTTCTGTTGCAACAATACACCCAAAAGTGCAGACATCATGAGTCTTAACTGCTTGTCGAGTTGCATTTCAGTATTTGGGGATCAATATCGCGATTCCTTAGAACCAGTCACGAAGCCAATTACTTCGTGGAACCAGGGTTTGTCAACCCTGTTCCAAAAGATTCCGCAGTCATTTAAGACGGTTTATATTCACGACAGACTTTATTTCGGAGGGTGCAATGTGTTTTAAATTCGGACTACATATATATAATATGTTTATGTAGATTTGTTTAGATTAACATCTCTTTCTGCACTATTGGGCGGTTTATGGCCGGTCTCAATGGTTTGTGTAGATTTGTAGATGGTGGTCGAAACTTTTATTAAAGGGTGCGAGGAAGATCATTTTGAGATTCTTTATTTCATAGGTTAAAGACAGCTTTACAGCCAACTGACTGAACTGCTTCTAGATGATAACTACCGTGGGTCATAAATCATAATTATCATTTATGTAGGTATATGTATAAAACTTTGGAAAGTATTGAAATTTTGAACTAAAAAATAATTTCCAATTTAATAGGTAGGTGCTTGTATTCAATTGGCAATTATTTTTTAATATTATTATTTTTTATTTTTTAAAAATATTTATTTATCTATTGTAAGAGATACGGGCCAATTCACATCGATATGGAACACAGGTGAATAATATGAAGTAGCTCTTTTATTTTTATTTCAGCTATGACATTCACTTTCATTCACCTTCGTATCTACAGGGTCAAATTGAATTTGCTAGAGAAACTCCGCAGACATGATGGGTAATGATATCTCAACACGAAAAAACTAAAGAAAATAGATTTTCTCAACTAGGTACTCATACTCATTCTTAACAACAGAAACAGCGGTCGTATTTTATCGTGTTTAGATATCGAGATTTATTCCGGTCTGATCCCCTGAAACCCCTCCACCCCCTCCTCCTCGATCCCCTGCTAGTTCGTCTTCTGTTTTAATCTCTGTCTTATCCACTTTATCTAGGTTACTCTTTTTGACAGGTAAGTACAGTCAAGAGAAAATAAAAGTTTCATGTGTGGCGTTTTCGTGGTTTTCTGAAACCGATAGAGAGGTCAAAATGAAAATTCAAGATGGCGGAAGTGTAAAGTTTCAAATTTTTAGATACCCATCACGTCTGCAGAGTTTCTCTAGCTAATTTAATTTGACCCTCTATCACACTAATATTATAAAGGCGAAAGTTTCAAACGGCTGGACCAATTTTGACAAAATTTTGTATGGAGGAGGCTGACACCCTGGATTAACATATAGTTTACTTTTTATCCCGATATTCCCACGGGATCGACACTTATGCGGGTGAAACCGCGAGGCGCAGCTAGTACTGTATAAAAAACCCCTCATTATTTCCTGGCACCAACAAACCCTCAGTTTCGCAACAATGTTAGCGTATACACATTCCTTTGAGACAGGCATTCTCACGTCACCGGTTCACGCCGGCTTGATGGCGGTAAACGTCAGGCGTCAGGCGGCAGGCGTCAGGCCCACTTAGTGCTGACGAGGGAACAATGAGACGACTTGATGGACGCCGCTTCCGAATGCTTCCGAACTTGACTTCGGGTTTCAAGAAAGGTATTTTATGGTAGGTTTGATTTTAAATGTGAGGACTTATTTCTATGCCCGCCACAAGCGAGATAAATATAGATATAGTACAATTAACGAGTAAATATAATTCAACATTTAGTTCTAATTTATATTTCTAACCTTACTTACTATAGAAGGGTTTCAACAATTCAAAATTATTCCTCCGATAAAATTATCAGGCGTTGGAAAAATCAGCCCTGCCTAAAAGGCATATTTATAGACAGACTACCTTCTTCCCGCGACTTTGTCCGCGTGAAATTTGATCCTCCCCCTATTCACCTTAGGGGTGGAATTTCGAAAAACCCTTTCTTAGTGGATACCTACTCTTCACAAAGAACACACCCTGCAAATTTCATGTCTCTAGGACCAGCGGTTTATGGTGTGCGTTGATATATCAGTAAGTCAGGACTTTGAATTTTATATATAGGGTGTCCCACTACACAAAACTTTCACCATTTTCGTAATGTGTTTTTACAATAATTAAACGTTGTTGGTTTGAATACTTCTCCATATTCTTAAATCGCGTGGTCTGTACGTGACAACTGTTAAAAAAAAAACACCGTACAGCTCGTATTAAAAAATGGCGGCAAATTAAAATCCGGCGTTCTTGTTTCGACGACCTTTATAAGTATACATAAACAGTGAAGTTTCATTCTATAGATACGTGCTATTATGAAGTGTCGTGGCCCATTGTGTAACGTGAAAGACGTTTTAGGCAGTCCGAAGTGCGGGTATTCACACGTCGCTATCACGTCTGACGGCGAGACAAGGAAACAATGAGAATATTTGATACAGCCTGTGTGCTCTGTGTACTTGATAAGGTATAATACCTTTTAATTATATTTACGGCCACATCATAATATACTAACACCCGACTTCTGATTTGAGATTTAAAGTTAGAACTTGTCAAACTCTACTTAAGCATATTGCTGTTGAAATCAGTGCTCTGAGTGGAATAAACAGAGAGCAATGAGCTAATAATTTACTGCGAGCTTCTTAAACTTTACCATCAAACAACCGATTATTAACTATACCTTCAATGTAATTAATTTACATCATATTCTAATTAATTAACTCATTGGTGTTAGTCGACAAATAGCCGTACATTAACCGATAGTAATCACCTGATGGATTGTGTCGTTAATTAATGATCTATTGTTATTGATACTGATTGGCTTCCGATCATGTGCGATGGTTGACATGGGACAGGGTAGGTATCTAAAATTATGTATTTCAGGGATACTAAAGGGTATTTGTACTTTTTGAAATAGTAATAAGTAAATGGCCCGTGGCTAAATAATAACAGCCGCACAGGTCGATCCCTGCCGCGTTTGGTCTGTGGATGGGTGATCTTTACATACCGTGACCCCTCTTGCCTCAGGAAGTACGTTAAGCCGTTGGTCCCGGCTGTCATTCCTGGATCTTTGACAGTCGTTACGGGTCGTCAGAAGCCCGAAAGTCTGACAACCAGTCTTACCAAGGGGTATCGTATTACCTAGTAACTGGGTTTTGGAGGTATAGGCAGTCGCTCCATGTAAAATACTGGTACTCCTACTCAGCTGCATCCGGTTAGACTAGAAGCCGACCCCAACATAGTTGGGATAAGGCTAGGCAGATGATAATGATGATTAGGTACATCTAGGTACGTGTTATTGTGTTAACAGGCGCACTTTTACTCCTAGGTTTTAGTAGAGTAATAGTGTGACAACATAGTATGAAAACCCGTTTTGTATGCTATTGAATAGTTACCTACGAGATTTCATTTCAATGCGGATAAATAATAAGGAAATCAGTCTTAATAATAACATCAATAAACTTTTAAATTTTAACAGAATCGGTTTAACTTTGCCGATACTTAAAATAAAGCCGTAAAATAATGAACATTACTGATAAAAAAAAAATATACTTAAATTAAAAAGATAATAAAGTTCAAGATTTCGGAAAATACTTCTACAAAAAATCTTTTCATCGTTTCTTTAGTAAAATTTTCAAATGTAACCATTATCTCTAGTAATCATAGAAATACCGTATTTCTACAAAGGTTTTCGCCGCTAGACGCCCGAATCCTGGCAACACCGCCCCAACTTTCGGCATTACCACCATTATCTTGAATTGAATCATCTCGATTGCATCAAATTTATAACACCGTTGATCTTCGAGAAGTAGTTTAACTTAAAACAGCTTTAATCTTTAGATTGGGATCTGTTCCCAAAGCTGGGAATGAAAGTAAAGATGCATTTTCTTTGTTACCTAGCTCTTTATTTTAGAAGAATACATTTTGGTTCCTAAAGACAGCACAGGTTAATCGATCAGGTTAAGCTACGCTTACCGCGGTTGGTCTGTGGATGGATGACCATCTTTACATACCGAGACCCCTCCGTGCCTCGGAAAGCACGTTAAGCCGTTGGTTCCGGCTGTCATTCGTGGATCGTTGACAGTCGTTACGGGTAGTCAGAAGCCCGAAAATCTGACAACCTGCAGTCTTACCAAGGGGTATCGTATTACTCAGTAACTGGGTTGTGGAGGGCAGATAGGCAGTCGCTCCATGTAAAATACTGGTATTCAGCTGCATCCGGTTAGACTGGAAGCCGACCCCAACATAGTTGGGAAAAGGCTGGGCAGATGATAACATTTTGGTTCATAATTATCCAATTTAACTCAGGGCTGATGCAGCAGGAAATTACGGGAAGGTTAAAGTTTTAATATTAATATTTATTTTCTACTTAAAGAGTACGGTTTATTTTCAATGAATACACCTAATAACAGTGCTTCCAATATTTGTAAACCCAAAAACAAAACAGCAGAGGACGAACACATCTAAAACAAAAGAGTATTTATTTATGAACACCACGAAACAGCCAGGAATAATTTAAAAAACAAGCTCTATTCCGGAATAAAAGCGACGTGTTCCATTTATAAAAAATCACTGTCTCCAAAGGTCCCCTGTGAAAAATTATAACGCGCAGCTTATACATTTTGTTGCCAGAGGAAAAAAAATATGTTTTTCCTTTGTGTTTGAGACGTAATATTTCAGGAGAATACAGCCTGCCCGTCACGCCCGGCGGCTGCGAAATATTCGTTGGTTTAACCTAAAATACATTATTATTAAAATGTTAGAAATTGCATCGTATAATTTGACAGTGATGGCCGTTCTATGAATTCTGCTGGGAGCGGGTGTAATATGTAATAATGGAGTGAATTTTCTGGAAGGAAGTTTGAAGTTTAAGTATACAGTTTTTATTTCGAGTGTCGGTGAATAATGTGTATGTGGTGTGTAGATGTAGCTACAGATATTAAGATGTTATCCGTCGTGAGAAATTAAAACGCTGTTGATATTAGCCGAAACCATTTGTGGTGATAATAAAATAAAAAAATCATAAAGATTGAACATGCGTTTCTGGGTTCCATTGTAGACCTCATCCACCGTCTTCCATCAGGCGAGATCGAGGTCAAGAGGAGGTAATAATAATAAAAAAACTTTTTCATATTTTCTTTGTACCAGCTTAATGGCGCCATTTGAATTCAGACACAACTCAAACCATGCCACAAACAATTTATAATCTAACCATCTCTAATTGCATAACAAAATAACGTTTACGCCAAAATCTCCAAACATTAACGGCCACGGTAAATCTTTAAAAAAATCACCTTAATTTTTCCACGACGATGACTTGAAACAAATTGAATTCGTAACAAATCAAATATGGCGTCGGAGGCTCTCACAATGGACTCATTAATGAAATTAACCGACCTAATTATTCTTTTGACAGGAATAAAAGGAAGACTGTGAGTCGTGTCGCTAAATAGCTGATGTCTTTGCTTTGTTCTGTAGAGAATGGGAGGAAATGTCGAAAAAACGTCTCTATTAGTAGGGATATTACAAGCGTAACTGATGGAGTTATTATGAAAAATTATTAAGGGTGCCCATGAAATTGTTTAGATGCCTCTGTTCAGGAGTTAGCTGAATCAATCCCATTTATTTATTTATACTCCAACTGGAACGCCATACAGCAATTACAATGTACAGACTGGAGCACATGAAGCTACTACAATCTGTCAAATTTCTTTAATAGATTTTTAACTTTATTGCTAAATCATAAGGTTCAAAATTGATTTGGAAAATTTTACAGTTTCGGGTAGCTTTATGTGCTGGCGTCTGTACATATGTTTAGCGATTGGGTATTCATAGTTCAGAAGCATGTTTTTTTTTTCGGAAAATTTCACCTATTCTCAGTTGTATTTTTTTGTGTTCTTGTAAATAAATGATAGATTATGTTATTTCTGTAAGTAGGTTTTCACAAACACTTTTACACGTCAATCATATTTAAAAACTAGATGAAGTCGGCGTTTTCTATCTGACTACTCTGAGAAGAAAGGCCGAAAGTGCCGAAACGAACTCAGAGGTCACAGTCTCTACTGTTGTATTACTTTTCTCTAAAAACTTAGCTCAAAGGGAAAAAATATGTTTTACGATGAGTTGTATAAAGTTAAACGAAACTTTTTAGTTTTCACATATTATTACGGATCAATATTCAATAGCTAACTTACAAATAACTCCATAACTCATCAATACATAAACAACGAAAATGACGTCACCGTGTCCACAGTAGATGTCCGTTCCGTTCAGTTCGGCGTATAATGGTTTTGATATATCGAGGAGAGGCGTCCACGGCCACGTCCGTGCCTCACAAAGGGCCTCAATTCATTGTCCCGGCGCCTGCCTGTGACAAACCCACGGAGTGTGACCGCGTCGATGTGTAGACCTACAAGGGTGTATAAGTAGTACTATCAAGTGTCCATGCTATGTACGTTTTGAAGACTGATTATTAGAAATTGACAATGAGACTAAACAGTACCATAATTTAGGGGGTTCAAATATGAACAAACCTCCATTAATAAATAAAGATTAAAAAAAAAACGATCACAATCTGAATAATTTTGAAGGATATTGCTAATCCATTGCTTCTTAGGTTCGAAAAATTTGTCAGCTCTACAACGTAATTAATGCAATGAATGTTGTTGAACTGTCAAAATGAAAGCCGTTGTTACTGTTACTGTGTTACAGAATTACCCCGCTTTTTTCTCATGTGGTTATTCTGATTGTGGTTGGGGTTTTTAAATATTTTGAATATGCTCGTAGCCTATCGTCCTCGTAGTCTATTAGTGTCTACCTTTACTCAGTTTCCAGCAATATTAGCGGTTACCAAGCTAAGCATCCTTTTCCCCACGGTGACATTCAAAACTTTTTGTGCCTCAAAATAAGTATTCAGTTATTCTCTAGTGGAGACCGCGAAACGACAAACGTAAGGTAAGACGCCCTCTGCCGGGTCAGCGGGATTGTCCGAAAGGGTTACCGCTGGCCCGGAACATAAAGGGCTAAGGAAGGAACATGGGTGGGTTTTAGTCAGTAAGAGTGTGACACTTCCTCCCGCTCCACCCAGAGCGGGAGGGGTCATTTGATGATTTCCCATCCGGAAGAAAAAAAAGTAAGACGCCCTCAGGCTAGGTGGAGCCACGATCTTCGCAGGATGGCTGGTAGCAGCTGGATGAGAGATGCCGAGAATCGAGTTGAATGGCGTGCAATAGGAGAGGCCTATGTCCAGCAGTGGACTGCTGCAGGCTGATGATGACGATAATTTTATTTTTTTGTTCGGAATAACAAACAATTACACGATACATATTACAAGTAAATAGAAAATAAGGAGTTATACCTACAAATGTGCAACCAACAACGTTCTCCACAGATACCTAAAGACAAAGACAATGTTGATAAAGTTAAATTCGGACAGAATAGATATTGTATTTACATGAAATAAGACACACATGACAATTTACATGATATTTTTTGTAATATCTTTATCCTGACGCCAGCACATCAAGCTACCCAAAACTGTCAAATTTTCCCAATCAACTTTGAACCTTATGCTTTAGCGATAAAGTTGAAAATCTATTAAAGAAATTTGACAGATTGTAGTAGCTTGATGTGCTGGCGTCTGCACCTACATTCTAAGCAAATAAAGACCTTTAACTATTCTAAGATACTTACACATAAATTACAGCTACTAAGAAACACTAAAGATTCAATATTATTCACATAATTTTTTTATTGTTTCAAGCAATATATTTCTAAATTTTGATAAGCCGAATAAACAAATACATTTCTATAATATTAGCTAATACAGCTTTGTCCCTAAACTGTCTTGAACTTAGCATCCCTACCACAAACAGTATCAGTACATAGTAAGCGGTCTAATCTGGCAGTTTACTCGCTTCGACATAGTTCGTGAATTACCGCGTTCCCGTCCCGTTCCCGGGATTATCCACACGTGAATCCCGGGATGTTAATTATTAATTTATACACAGTGTCCCTTTTGTTAAGGTTATCATTTATGTATAAGGAAGCTCCTTAGGTTATTATGTGGGAAGATCGCATTGAAATCTTGTGGCCTGATAGTTTGGTAATGTAGGATTGTGTCAAGGCAGAAACACACTTGTAACACCCGACGCCATCCCACGCTTACTCATTGGCCACATTTTTATCTCGTTAAGCTATTTTCGTCATTTGGCCAATAAGTAAGCGTGTGATGGCAAGGGATGGCGTCGCGTTTTAATAATGTGTTTCCGCCTTTATTCAGAACGGTTTGTGTAGAATGTGAATCCAATGTGGAAGGTGCAAGTTGTTACATTTTAGTGTCTGAAATATAGGTTTGTTCGTTTGGCGAATTATTAAGGTCAGTGATGATTCAGGGGGATTTGAGAGGTTGTTTTGAGTGTGGGTTGATTTTGGTGAGTGGCTTGTGGCTAAGTAATAACAGCCGCACGGTTCCATTCAAATTTTCTTACGTTTTTTACAATTTGCAAGTCAGTGTCAGGTTGTATCTTGATCAAAATATGATTCGCGACAATAACAGGTACATATTTAGAGAATTATAATCATTAGAATCATTAATACATCTTTCTGAGTTAGATTTCTACCATAAGCACTTTCGGTTGCCGCGGTTGGTCCGTGGATGACCATCTATACATACTCGTACCAAGACCCCTCCGTGTCTCGGAAAGCGCGTTAAGCCGTAGGTCTCGGCGCGGCGGCTGTCGTTCGTGTATCTTTGACAATAGTTAGGTACGTCAGAAATCTGAAAATGTGACAACCAGTCTTACCAAGGGGTGTCGTATTACCCAGTCACTGGGTCAGATAGGCAGTCACTCCATGTAAAATACTGGTAATCAGCTGCATCCGGTTAGACTGGAAGCCGACCCCAACATAGTTGGGAAAAGGCTAGGCAGATGATGATGATAAGTGATGATTGTATTGTAGCAGGGACATTTCCGGTTCGATGTAAGATTAAATGATTCAATATTTATATTTAAGTATCTATACTTTATCGACAAATATCTAGCTTTCAATTTTAACTAAACAACTGCGTCTGATTTAACATAAATGTGCAGTTTATAAAAGGAACGATGTTAATGCATTTAATTGAAATTGAATAAATTGCCGTTTAGTATCATTAAACTGTAATTAATTTCCATTTACAACAAAACACAACGGAAACTATTAAAAACGACCGAAAAATAAATCAATTAAATAACAATACAATTTACAAAATAAAACACCCGTGACGTTAATGTAAAACAGAGACAATACACAAAAGAGTGCTGGGACACGCCTGCGCAATCCCGGAATGTGTCCCTTGACAATACCAGTCGTATAACGTGTCATATTATTTCAACCCGGGACGTTTTATGCGTAAATGATTTGCGAGTAATGTCCCGGTCTCCCGGGATAGAACGAAATGGTACGGCACTAATAAAATTTTAATTTTAATCGTTGCTTAAATTTGTGTAGGTATTAATGTTTTTTTAATTATTTATTAATTTGGTTCGTATGTACTGTAACTCGTTTTGTACATGATTTCAATTTTTATTTTTATGTTTTTACATTCATGTTAAATTCGTCCTGAAATTTTCGACAATACCAGTCGTATATCTTATTATCATATTATTTCAACCCGGGACATTTTATTCGTAAATAAATGATTTGCGCGTAATGTTCCGGAATAGTACGGCATTAATAAAATTTAATTTTAATCGTTGCTGTAATTTTGTCAGTATCTATTAATGTTTTTTTAATTATTTACTAACTAGCTGCTGCCCGCGACGTCGTCTGCGTGAAGGCTCTACAGCACCAAAAACACCTAAGATGCCAGTGTCGCTATAGCATTATAAAGTAAACAACTTTTAAAATAGAATTAAAATATAAGTTTTTTTTTGCAAGCGAAGCAAGTGAAAAGAGTTATATGGGAATCCTGCTGAGTTCAGTCATAAGAGGTGACTGAAGGAAATAGAGAAAATAATGCAGGAATACATTCTAGGACACAAAAGAGTAAAAATACGTTCAAAGGTATCATATATACCTTACAACACTTCCCTATAAACTACGTTGGTAGTTATGCTGCCAGGAGCCAAAATGTGTGATGACGCGGGAGCAAGCGACGACGTACAGTTGCCCGTGTGAGAAGCAACTCGTCCTGACGTCGACACCCACTGCCCTCAGTGTCTGCCCCTGCGACTTATTGATGGTCATCGCGAAGCAAACACTCACGGGGAGCTGTACGCGCTTGAACTGGAACGGGAAGTTATGAGGTATGAGGGGAATGCGTGGTATAAATACTGCCTCGCCGACGTCACAACCCGTAAGAATTTCCGCCTCAATGGTGTGTCTGTGGAGCGAGATGACTTTAAGGCGGGTCCCGTTACACAACTTCGGAGGAGATAGGTTCCGAAGAAGCATAACCGGGACACCGCTTCAGCTTGAATGCGCTGGAAGTCCACTTGCTGACAGGGAGTTCAGAAATTCCACGGGATAATGTGTGGCGTCATCTTGCTTGACAACAGTGTTTATCGAGGTGTAGACCACTTCATTCCCTTCAATTTCCGAGAGAATGCATTCGTTAATTGCTGCAGCCTGATCATTTTTGGGCGTCAAAATGGCCCGCTCACACACCCAAGAATTCTGCTGGTGCGGTATACGACTGAATGTCCCCGTACACACAGCGAATGAGTTCTTCTAAGCTGGAAACCACTCTACCGAGAGACTCTGGAAGCACCACCTGTCTACCTCTCTCTTCTGGTAGAGTGCCTTCGCCAAGACTTAGAAGGACATCGGAGAATTCTTGAGCGCGTGCATTGCCGCCAAGCCGAGCTCTCATATTAATGGTCAAGCGCAGCGTACGAACTCGTGACCACAACGAAGATCGTTTCAACGAAGCATTCACCTCGTCAGCCCTCGATCCTCGGCCATCGTACACTCATCCCATACGATCAGAGAGCAATCCTTGAGCACGTGTCCCTTATCGCTGTTACGTGACACACCACAAACAGGCGTTTCGGCGCTCTCTAAATCGATGGGAATTTTAAACATGGCATGTGCTGTCTTGCAGTCCCGGAAGCAGTGTGGCAGCGATTCCCGACGACGCTACAGCAATAGCAATTTTGCCTTGCCTCCTGACCTCTGCAAGTATGCCAGTGGTAACAAATGTTTTTCCTGTACCACCAGGAGCATCCAAGAAAAACATTTTACCCTGGTTTTGCCAAACGCTTTCAAGGACGGTGTCATAAATTTGTTTTTGCTCTGAAGAGAACAAAGCGACATGGTCATTTCGTATGGTGGTCATTTCGCCGTCTCCGACTTCGTCTCCAGTAGCACGCCTCAAAGCTCGTAGAAAATCTTCAGACAGATGATGGCGATACTTCTCCCACAAAGCTACCGGGTTCGCGACTCCACAAAACACCAAGATGACGGCAAACAGATGACGCATGCGGCTGGGACTGTCACTGACGCTCGCCTCCGCGAGGGTGTCAGCCCAATTTTGGTCACCGTCGAGAAGGTGACGTGCTATGCAGGCTGCGCGGTAAGTGGGAAACTCCACGCCATCAAATGTCCTCAGAAAGGCGAAAGACTTTGCCTCGGACAGTGTGAAGTAACAACCGCAGAAAATCGCATTCGCCATTATTCGGATGCACGGTATAATTTAAGTTTATAATTAGGTATACGACATGAAAATATATTAATTACCAAGCAATAATCACACAGATAAATACCGAACAAAAGTATTAACAGTCAATGTTTATTTTGTACTAACAACATGAAATTGATGAAGAAATGATCATCATCAATGAACATAACTTTTTTGTAATACTTAACACCGCATTTTTTTTAAATTGTCTTCCTCAACTCGGCTCAAGATTTTGAGGGTTTTGTTGGAACTTGAATTTGTCAAAACGAACTATACGATACAACTTTTATGAAGAAAATGCACATTACCATCTATGAATTTTAAGAATAACTAACTACTAAACTCACCAACATGATCAAATTTAAATTATTAATTTCCAAAAAGTGTTGACATGTAACTTGATTTGATTTTTATGAAATCTCATAGATGGCGCTGCTTCAAAATTGTCTTATACTACTAACATTAATTAAACTATGTTTCTCTGCCCAAGTTACTTAAATGGCGTAAAAGTTTTTATAGTGTAAAGCTAGATAATAGCATTACTTACTCAAAAACAACATTTAAATATGCGTCGTTAGATTACACGCTGTTACAGAATGCGTAAGAAAAATAAAGATTCACAGCTCCTCCTCGTAGGTGATAGCGTGATAATATGTAGCCTATATGTTGACCCGACCTCTTAATAATATTCATGCAAAATTTGAAGTAAATCCATGCAGTACTTTTTGAGTTTAGCCCGGACATATATACAGACAAACAGACAAAAATTCTAAAAACTATATTTCTGGCTTCGATATCGATTGTAGATCACGCCCCAAGTATTTTTTTTTATATATTCTATGTACAGTTTTGCCTTTCCTACGATTTTATTATATACGATTTTATTATATATGTTTGTATTATTTATTTAAACATTATCATTTTTTTTTTTTTAAATAACACAGACATAAGGATCAGAATTATTTCGTCATAAAGGCAAGCCTTTACGACGTGATTAAACACATAATAATGTTTTAAAGATAACAATATGATTTCGTTAGTACTATATCGCGCCAATAGATGTCGTTACATGTTTCCACTTATTGCAATAAAAATTTGTTTTTATCTTTTGATAGACTGAAGCGATTGCGATGAAACAAAGACTAATCACTGCTCCGAGTTCTACACTATATTTGAGTATAAATATGAACCATATTGGTTTGGTACTTTTTACGTTGAGCCTGTTCAAAATCTGTCACATCCAAACAGACAAACAGACAAACAGACAAAAATTCCAAAAATTGAAGAAATGGCATCCGTTGGTTATCCTATAACAGCCCAACTATTTTTTATTTTTTTATTTTCAATGTACAGAAACGCCTCGTCTACAGATTTATTATATGTATAGATTTGGTTTGTAGCTCGATTTCAATGTTTAATATCATAATTTTCGATTACTGTTATTTCATTTCAATTCATGTTAAATGTTTAAGAACAGAGAAAACGCGAAACTTGAAGCGGACCTAACAAACAAACTGGGAGACTCATCCGCATAAAAGTATGAATTTAAAATCTGATCGTAAAAATAATGAAGTTTGTACAAAATGCATTTTCTATTTGAGTGTCACTTCCATTTCAAACTTCAAAACTATTTTGTTAGTTCATCGAATGGTAGTAGAGACACACTCATGCGTAAGACGGAACTTCACCAAAACTACTAGAGTTAGCACAATATTATACTTTTCTCTCCTCCCAACTGCTCCCAACTTGCCAGTATTGGCAGCAATGAAACAATAATAAACATAAACAAACGGATATTTCCACGAAGCCAGTAATCGTTGCATTTTATTATGTCTACCGCGAAAAGACCCAAATCGTTCTTTGTTTAGCAACTTGGGCCATCAAATGGCGCTAATCCGAATAGTTGCCAGCTCCTGGACTATTTGTTACAGCTTAGTTACACGTTGTCAGGGATGGTAAACCTTACTGATAAAAATATTTTGTTGTTGTAAGAAAATTAAGCAACATTTTTTTTAAATTCATCTGTTATACCTAGTGCTACATATATCTTTTGGCGCTTGAATGACATTGACTCTTCACTGGGGTGGGGTACGTTGTTGGTAAACGTTGACGATATTTGAGAAATTGCTTCGTGAAATTGTGATGAAAAAACAAGATGGTCGCGTTAGTTCCGATTTTGGCCACGACCCAAAATATCCAGACCATTTCAGACATCAATTATGGTAAACACACACACACTCACAAACTTTCGCCTTTATAATATTAATGTGATGATGGACTTGTAAAAGTGTTTGTACAAAGCTACTTAGGTACAGAAGTAAAATAATTTATCATTTATCCTTGTACAATTATACCTACTTATAATTATACATATTACTGCCAATCTTAACCATAATAATAATAAAAAAATAAAATAATAAAAATGAAATCTTAACCTATCACAGTCTACGGATGAGGCTTCTCTCAAGTTGAGTTACGTTGCGTATCCAGTCTGCGCAGCCACCTTTTTATGGCAAGCATGCCTAAGGTTCACCATCCCTGTACTATGAACAAGTTTTGATTAAGTTTCACACAAATGAACATAGTTTTTCCGGCTGTTTATCGCCGTATGGATGGGGAGGAGAAAAATTGCCGTTGCGAGTTCGGCAGTTCATTTAGATATAATCAGTTGTTCTGCGAAGTTGTGAATGGGGACGATTTATCTATTTTTGTCACTGTCTTTGAGTTTTCGGATTTCTCTGTCTATCAGTGCGAACTATGTAATCATAATAGCTCATGAGTTACTGAATAGCTATGCTGGTTTTTACTACTATGATAGGTCGACTGAGTAACTCTATTTTTCATGGAACGACTGCCTATCAGACCTCCACAACTCAGTAACTGGTTTACACGATACTCCTTGATAAGACTGATTGTCAGACTTTCGGGCTTCTGACTACTCGTCACGACTGTTAAAGATCTACGAATGACAGCTGGACCATGTAAAAATATATGCCAGTCATCAAGGTAAGGTGACAGGACGTCCATTTCATGTATTTATTATTATGAGGCTATTTGAATGCACTCCACTTTGTGGTCGATATTTGTCAAGGTTTTTCAAAAGACAATTCTAGTTCTGCTATCTAAGTACTGTGTACCTTTTTAAATCTTCTTCTCTCGTGTCGGTAACACGTATACAATAGTACAGTCAGCAACAAAAGTCGATTAACACTTCAGTTTTTTTAATCTCAGTTATTTTTATTTTTTTTCCGGATGGGAAATCATCAAATCCCAACCCCTCCCGCTCTGGGTAGAGCGGAAGGGAGTGTCAGACTCTTACTGACTAAAATCCACCCATGTTCCTTCCTTAGCCCTTTATGTTCCGGGCCAGCGTTAACCCTTTCGGACAATCCCGCTGACCTGGCAGGCTTCGGCCCCATGGGGCCCCTCCTCGATGCTGACATCTCTTTGAGGCGCGCGTGGAACACGTACGCGCCGTCCGGCACGGGCCTGGTCCTGATCGGACGGTGAGCTACCCATTACTCTCCGCCCGCAGGCCCGCGCCTACGGTTACGGTCTCAGTTATTCAGTCAGGATTGAGATTTATGCGGGTGAAACCGCGGGGTGCAGCTAGTAAAAAATAAAAAAAAGTCTTGTGCAAATTGTCTGCTTTGACTGCCTTAAGCCTCGAGTAGATGTTAGGTCAAGGTGTAGAGTTTTCAAGGTTATAAATAATAGCTGGTAAGCCTCAAAGGAAGGGAAAATTCCTCAGAGAACCAAATAACCAAAAATAAGTATGAATAGATTTTGGGAGTATCTGGGTTAAAAAAGCCATATACTCTCAAAACCCTGTCGACACGATCAGTTCATGTTTTACGTTCAAAATCCGTGCGAAGCGCTCGGTAGCCTGCGCCCCCGGCTATGGCTGGCCACATTGTACCCACGCTAGGGATGTCCCTTGTACTATTCATGTAGCTTTTGTTGTAAGAACATTGTACGAGAGATTTGGGCGTCAATTTGTGTAAGAGACTTGTGGGGTCGAAGTGTATGGATGCCGCGGGCTGTATGGTGTCATTAACTTGTGGGTGGTTGTTTGCAATTTATTTGCTACTTTTTCTTGAGATTTGTAAAAAATGTTGTGGCTTAGTAGTTGTAGGGACATAACAAAAGAAATGGTTTAAATAAAAACCTTCGATCAATAATAGTACTAGATGAATGATTAGGAACAAAAATAAGTCGCTAAAGTGGCCACGTTTGCACACAGATAAACATTTATACTTCTTACTACGAACTATAGAAAAAAGTTTAATAATATTAACAACTTCAGACTATTATAAACCTTAACACTCTAACATAAAGTTTAATTACGATTGCAAATGATTCATATTTAAGTCCTTCTGTCATCGAAGCAATAAATTTAAAATGTCACTTGAAAATAAAAAGTCATTTTTATAATAAGTACAAAAATATTTATTCTAAAATGAAACTTAACGTCTAAGCAATACGGTTAAAAACATTTTGTTGACAATTTCGTACTTACTCGAATTTGGAATTAGACGTAGTTCTTGGAATCACATTTCAATGCTTCAATGTTTGTTAGAATAGTTGGCGCGTTGTCGCAAACATTGGCCAACAATCATAATATTTGCTAATTGATTTATATTTACTATTTAACTGTGTTACTATTTTATGAAAAACATTTAATGATAAAGACTTACCGAAAAAAAGATATTCCTTCCAAAATCTTGGTGTTATGGTGGTTATTTACACAACTTTTGAACGCGCACTGAGCCATTTTGACGTTTTAACATTGGCTATGATTGGACCATACTAATTTGAAATAATAGCACAAAAGTATTCGTGCTCGTATTTTTCGGGCCGTTTTTGAAGCGCTTATCGGGCATCTAGTACTATTATTGATCGAAGATAAAAACCATTAAAGTGAGTTTTGTAACACATGGCTGACTGTTGGTCAGCCAAAAACATACCTTAATTCGTTAACGTTTTAGGTTTACGGGACTAATACCAAACTTGAGTGTCAAAAATATTTGTTTAATATTTCTTTAATCCCGATCGAATTATGACGAAGCGCCCCTTAAAATTCCTTATAGCTATATACCAAAGTACCTACAGTGAAAACTGCTAGAAACTTGAGCAATTATAGTCGAACAGATGTTTTGTTATCAATCCTCGATTTGATATTAAACTTGCTGCTAACACAATGTTGTTTTTACATGAAACTTCAGTTATTATTATTGGTTAAGTTTGATTGATTTTACAATTTCTGGGGATTTGGTTTGTTCTGAATTCGTGTTGTGTTTTTAATGTTAAGATAATTTCAATTTTGGCAGATGAAAATTTACTTTAAATACTTGTGCTTGACTTTCAGCTGAAATGTGTGTATTGGTATGGCTTTAAGTATTTCTGTTATGAAATGAAAAGTGGGTACACATAATTATGTAAAACGTAACGTGAAGTGTAACATACGTGGTCAGCGGGATTGTCCGAAAGGGTTACCGCTGGCCCGGAACATAAAGGGCTAAGTAAGGAACACGGGTGGGTTTTAGTCAGTAAGAGTCTGACACTCCCTTCCGCTCCACCCAGAGCGGGAGGGGTCATATGATGATTTCCCATCCCCAAAAAAAAAAAATCATATCAAAAATAAAGAAAGTGTAACATACGTTGAAACGAAGATGCCTTTCAAATAATATGCGATGCAACATGAAATGTAACACAACAACTAGGCGAATTTATTGCAACGTCTGTGGTTATCGCCTATACATAATTATCTAGATATTTGCAACACTACCTGACACTACTGAGATTTGCTGCTGCGATAAAATGACTCATATTCACCTGTTATTAAAGAGTTAATATTTGTACTTCTAATTACTTACTACTTTTTTTTTTCAGCCGCTTTTAAGTTTCAATGTCAATTTTGTATCTCTAAATTAATTTCTTAGCCTAGTCAAGGAAGGAATCCTTAATCTATCTTCTCAAAGTACTCCTCAAAACCCCCAGTGAGTTATTCCAAGCTTCTTAAGAGTAAACTAGTCGCAAGCTCGAACTCACTGGTGGTCATCATGACCAAAAAGCACGCTGTCTCATCTGGCTTCTTGTCCGACAGAACTAATATCAGTGATGAGCAGTTAGATGCTAGTACACGAACAACGTCTAGTTCTCACGCACAGAAACACCGTTCCGAACATATAGGCGCGTAAAAAAATTTCGAAAAATGCTTCGGAAAATAGCTTTTTATGAAAAAATCACTGCATAAATCAATTACAAATAAAGTTTATTGAACTGTTCGATAACTGAGCTTTGTCGGTACGGAATTGGTATTGAAGATTTTACAGTTCTTTTGTTGCTTATTTACACCCAAAGTTACGTTAAAAATAGCAAGAAAAACGAATCTTTGTTGGCTCATAACTATTGAATGGCTTTTTATTTTACTATTCTGTTTCCGTACAGACAACGTTAATAATAGAATAAGACAAAACGATATCATGTCTAACTTTGGATGCACAATGTCAAACTGTGGAGTAATACTCTCCCGAAATTTGTATGGAAAAAATATCGACTAGTGGCACCTTAAAGCTATAAAACACGATACTCCTACACAGACCACCGGCGCTGGCGCTCGCGTGATGATCATCATCGCTGATAAACGACGGCCCATCTCCTTTAATTGGACGCGAGCCATTGTCACTCTTTTGTTTCCAAACGATTTCTATCTATACTTAATTTATTGTTCGGTAACTATGGCGGTAGTTGACGCTTGTTAGTAGAGGGTCAGTTTTTAGGGTTCCGTACCCAAAGGGTACAAATGGGACCCTATTACTAAGACTCCACTGTCCATCTGTCTGTTCGTCTGTCTCGTGAACCGTGATAGCTAGACAGTTGAAATTTTCACAGATGATGTATTTCTGTTGCCGCTATAACAACAAATACTAAAAACAGAATAAGATAAATATTTAAGGGGGTTCCCATATAACAAACGTGTTTTTTTCGGCGTTTTTGTCTTGTGGTACGGAACCCTTTTTTGTTTTAGTGGGATGTTTGATATTTGGAAGGAGTTCGCGTGTCGCTGTATCAGTTAAGGTTATCAAATTTAAAGTGATAAAAATTAAAAATGTTGTTTGAATTCTTAATGATAAATAGGTATGACAATATTTATCCTATTTAATATACTCAATTCTTTGTTGCATTCCGTATGTATTACATAGTAAATAATAATAATAGTAGTTAATATTTCTCTCTTAAGGGAATAGAACCAACCATTACATGATTGAGGTGGAAGTTAGCGAATAACATCTTAATAATAATAATATCTGAAATGTTTTTAGGCTCATTCAAAAAAATTACATGTGTCTTGTTATAAGAAATATGTAATAACATAAAATCGGAGTGCTCTTAAAACCTTCACGGTAGAAGTCACATCTGAAATATCAAGGGAACGGTGACCCGTCGCCGATTAATGACGATGCGTCGCATTTCTGTGACGATATCGTCAAATAACGATATTATAATAATGTAGAAAAAAAATCTCTTACTATGTAGTGAGTGCGTAGTCGTTCTTCTTAGACTTCAATTTACACTACACTGGAAGTTTTTCAAGGACCTTTTCCTATGTTACAAATCAGAATTATGGATCAGAATTCTGGCAGATTAGTTGCGTAACACACTATCAATTGCGTAACCACTATCAATTGCGTAATACACTATCGCTAATTTCGTAACATACTATCCCTAATTCCGTAACACACTATCCCTAATTCCGTAACACACTATCCCTAATTCCGTAACACACTATCCCTAATACCGTAACACACTATCCCTAATTCCGTAACACACTATAACTAATTGCGTAACACACTATCAATCTCAATCTGAATCATTTTCAAGGATATTGCTAATCTATTGCTTCATTTTTTGTTCGAAAGTTGTCTCTGCTCAACAACGTAAAAAAAACGCAATGAATGATGTGGAAGTGTAAAAAGAAACCCATTGCTACTGATAGTGTATTACGCAATTACCCCGCTGAACTTGACAAGAGATCGTGAAAGATGCCAACAAATATTCTAGAACAGCAGGATATTGAGACTAGCTTGACATGACAAAGCACAAGCAAATTAGGAAACTGAGGATGAAACAACTATTCTAGCTGTCTGTTGTTTTACATTTGAACAGTAATTAATTATGAAACACGGTATGGTTTTCGTCTCACGTTGGGTTGTGCGTGCCTGTGCGGCAGGGAAGCGGTTCCCCGTTGAGTAATGACGTCACAACAACCCGAGTGACGTGAACACAAACATGAGCACGATGATGACGTGCGAGCAATAATCATAAAACATACACCTTTATTATTATTACATAGTATACAATGGCCGGATCTTCCAGCAAATTCTTTTTTGCAACCGTAGTTTTTTTCTGTATCGTGAAGCGGTTGGTCGAATCTTCACGTGACTGGAGGGCGGGTCTATTTTTAACCGACTTCCAAAAAGGAGGAGGTTATTAGGCCAAAGAATAAGCATTGCCATTTTAATTTACGGCGATCTGAAATATCATTAATTAAATAGTAGTATTTCTTACACAAGTATGTATATTTTTTTTTAGAAATAATATAAATAATTATATTTTTAAATAGGTACATTAATTCACCGTATCTTCTGTGTTGGCAATCCAAATATTTCAGATCGCCGTTTATAAAATTAGAATCAAGACTTCACTTAACAGGTAAGCTCGTTTGATTCTCAATTTAACGTGTTAATGCTGCTAATATTTTGGGTACTTTTCCCATTGTCAGTGATGCGGACTAATTTTTTGATGCTCAGTTATCTCTTTCCCTTTTTTATATACTTATATACATATTATGATCATACATTTTAGTGTTATTTTGTATATAGTATTTAAGTATATCTTTATTAAGTGAAGATACTAAAAGCAGGTAGAATTTAGTAGAATTCTACGTAATGTAAACTGTTACTGCACTGCATACAAAACTTAAGGCAGGAGCTCACAACGTTAGGTGCGTTTTAAGTATCACAGTTTGAAGTCAGACGTTTCTGAAGAAGACTTAGTGTAATACCGGTTGAAGGAGTTTACGTACATTGTTTCGAGTGTCTATTACTACAATAGTCTTTTTATTAAAATAACAAGCCATGTGCTTGATGTAATATCCCCTCAGAAATAATGAAGAACGTCCATGGAAACTTTATTAATCCTCGTTAAACCCCATTAGGGGGTGAATTTTCCAAAATCCTTCCACAGTGCTCACTCAGGAATTCTTGTGGAAAATTTAATGCTTCAATACCCAGCGGTTTAGGCTGTCTGTTGTCTGTCAGTGAATGCTTGAATAAATTTAAGTAGAAGATTATATTTACCTTTGTCTGTAGCATCGTAAAAGGCGCCTAATTAGTGACTTGTAGTGAAAGTAGTCATCGGAAAACTATAAAGAAGAAGTATAAGAGGCTGGGCCAAGCTTTTAATAAAGTTTAAAAGCCTACCTTCTCCTAACGTATGTTAAAATGGTGTATGGCTGATTTTTCCAATGCCAGATGATTTTATCCGAGGAATAATTAAACATTTTTGACAGTTCTTCCATACAAAATCTGACAGACGTCAAAAATTTATTCCACGAATAAAAATGTATCTGTCGATTGAAAAGACAGCCCATAAAGTTCTTGATACGATGAAGTTTACGTAGAATGTTGAGTACCTCTGGTACCTTTAGTGGCAGTCCACAATTCCCGCGGACGTGGATGAAACGCGGGCATTACT
Source organism: Oligia latruncula (assembly GCA_948474745.1). Classification (NCBI taxonomy): domain Eukaryota; kingdom Metazoa; phylum Arthropoda; class Insecta; order Lepidoptera; family Noctuidae; genus Oligia; species Oligia latruncula. Next base: position 18,941,658 of record OX419686.1, read on the forward strand.
CTAATGTTCGACACTTCAGTTCGATACCAGCGTCAGTGTAGCCTGTAACGCATTCACTTTGCAATAGTGACGCGACTTGAAATACGTAATAGTCACACTATTTCGACCTTTAACTTATTTAAAACGTGGAATAAATCCCTGGACTTTCCCACAAAGCATCATCATTCAACAGGTACAAGTAATCCTAACTGTCGAGAAAGCATTACTTGAATTCTAAGAAAAACAATTACCTAAGGCTTGTGGCTAAGTAATAACAGCCGCAGGGGTCGATTGGTCCGTGGATGGGTGACCATCTTTACATATATCAAGAGCTCTCCGTGCCTCGGAAAGCACGTTAAGCCGGTCCCGGCTGTCATTCGTGGATCTTTGACAGTCGTTACGGGTCGTCAGAAGCCCGAAAGTCTGACAACCAGTATTACCTAGTAATTGGGTTGTCGAGGTCAGATAGGCAGTCGCTCCATGTAAAATACTGGTATTCATCTGCATCCGGATAGACTGGTAGCCGACCCCAACAGAGTTGGGAAAAGGCTAGGCAGATGATGTATTTAAAGGATATTAGAATTTTACGATATAAATACAAAATTTTCAGAGAGTCTCGCGATTGACAATCAATTATATTCATAGAACATATGGCAAAAGTAATACGAGGGAATCCATAAAAGCGCTCTTCCTCTCTCCTGCTTATTAAAAATTTGCTGTGCCCGTCAAAGTCTATAAATTGATTCTATTGATTTACGAGTAGACTTGTACTTACAATGTGGATGCAATAAAGATTTCATCATTTCAGCCGAAAGACGTCCACTGCTGGACATAGGCCTCCCCCAAGCACTTCCACTTCGACCGGTTCTGTGCTTCTCGCATCCAACGGGTTCCTGCGGCCTGCACAAGGTCGTCGGTCCACCTTGTGGGAGGCCTTCCAACGCTACGTCTTCCGGTACGTGAAATAAAGATTAATTGAATTGAATTGTCAAATTTCTTTAATTGATTTTCAACTTTATCGCTAAACTGTTAGGTTCAAAGTTGATTGGGAAAATTTGACTGTTTCGGGTAGCTTGACGTGCTGGCGTCTGCAGGTACATTATGTACGCACCGTATACTGCATTTATTTGAGAAACTACTTTCCTTAGACCTTTCTCTTTCCCTTGTATTTTTCCTTTTTAAAGGAATAGTTAAGCAAATTGATTTATCAACTTAAATTGTCCTTATATTGAAATCACAACCACATCAACTGTTATTCTTTGACACTTATACTTACGTTCGGGCTTTGACTCGGCAACTTGACGTAAATTGTCAATTTGCGTAACACTAAATTTCCCGGACTGTGTGCAACGCCTACATTTTCAGTTCCCATCAATCCGACCAGTCGATTATGACGCTATGCAGCACACTGCGCTGTTTGACGATTTATTACGTGTAATGACGTCATCTGTTACGTCGTCGCGGACGTTTATAATTAGTGCCACTTGTGTTTGGTGTTGGTTATGGACTTCAGTGGTTAGGAGTTAGGGATAAATAGATAAATAGTATATAAGGAGGGGTTAAATCAGATAGAAACGTTGAAAGGTGTAACCATGTTATGCTGTATTTGTGAGCATATGGGTACACCTTTGAGTTGGTGAGGATAGAAAAACTGGCCAAGTGCGAGTCGGATTCGCACACGAAGGGTTCCGTACCACAAGGCAAAAACGCCGAAAAAAACACGTTTGTTGTATGGGAGCCCCCCTTGAATATTTATTTTATTTTGTTTTTAGTATTTGTTGTTATAGCGGCAACAGAAATACATCATCTGTGAAAATTTCAACTGTCTAGCTAACACGGTTCATGAGATACAGCCTGGTGACAGACAGACGGACGGACAGACAGCGAAGTCTTAGTAATAGCTAGGGTCCCGTTTGGGTACGGAACCTTAAAAAAGCTTCAAAAATAATTAGACCGATTTTACCTGCTAAACAGTTTCTGACATTCAAAGAACCTCGAATTGGGTCGGAATAAAAGATTTTCAACATTTTTTTTGTACATGTGCATAGTCAGCTTATAATGTTCCCACTGCTGGGATGGCCTCCTCTCTTCGAGAGGGAGGGGGCTGTAATCTACCAGGCGGGCCCAGTGCGGGTTGATAAATATCACAAGTTTTCGAATTTTTTGGTTCTAGGATATGTCGGTTTCCTCACGATGTTCCTACACTATTTTATCACACATAAAATATTTGAAACCTTCTTATTTTTGGAATAGACAACTAATCAGGAAAATGGACCATATTTTCCGAAAAAGAATCGTTTTCGGGTCTATTCAATTAGCTTACTACGCAAGGTTGGCAAAGATAACCAAGCATAGGCTACCCAGGAAGAAAATTTACTACAAATAAATAACAATAAACTTTAATAAACTGCTCCAGCGCTAATGAGAACCCACCAAACTATCCACATAGCATGCAAACCTCATTCCGGGCCATATGCTGCTAATACCATCAATTTTCATGGCTCTACAACCCCATTTAAATCTCAACCCTGTTTAAAAGGTAACAGGGTTGAAATTAGCATGGGGTTTGGTAAAGAAAGAGGTATTGATAGGAAAATATGGGTGTATTGCGTGTAGAAGGGCAGGTGGCAGGAGAGATAGGGGCAGGAAATGAGCGGAGGTGTGATGACGGTACGGAAAGAGTACTGGAGGTAGGTTCGTACTTACGTAGGTGTGTTGAGGGCCTTGTGAAGGCTGTGTGATTAGTTCCCTGTTTGATATGTGGGACATAGGTGTGGTATGGGTATATACAGGGTTATTGGTAACACATTTACAACCTCTTAAGAGGTCATTGTATCATTATGAACAACTTTTACTACGGGACCAAACCTGAAATCGCGAAAAAAAAATCTGCTGTTCCCTACATTTTGACGAGTTACACAAACATAAATGTAGGGAACAGCTGATTTTTTATATATAGATAGATAACACATTTATACGGTCCTTACAAAAGACAGCACAACAGACAAAATCACAAATTAAATGATAACAAATTACACAAAGCAAACCACAAAGGTGGTTGCAATAAGGTCTTACTAGAAGCGGCGTTAGTTTGAGGTTTGTTTAAAAAAAGAATAGTGTAGAGATGGGCTTATTTTTTACCGACTTTACAAAAAGGAGGAGGTACTATGTTCGGGTGTTTGTATGTTTTTTTTTTTTTTTTTTTGTATGTTTGTTCATCGAATACGCCGCCAATTGTCGACGGATTTTCAAAATTCTTTTTTTGTTCGAAAGTAGATAGTTCTGAGGTGGTCCCATTGTCACCAAGTTAGGATCTGATGATGGGATCTTAGAGAAATCGAGGGCAACCCTCAAACTTTATAGGCTCACTTATTGTTTTTCGCATATTTTATGAAGTATCTTGTATATTTGTGTATGGTTGTCACCATCTCAGGTAGCTGGGCTGATGATGGAAGGTACAACTCCTTAACAGTAAGAAGTTACTCGAACAGGCAAGGACTGTTTTAGTAAATTGTTTTGATGTTTGATAGGGCATTTGCCACATTTGGTCTCATGATCATCAAGTCATGACCTGATGCTGCAGTCAGGATAGTCTGCAGAGTACCTAACTCCTCGACAACTAACAGCAGATATATTGTGTTTAGGCTCATTGAAAAGGGCTCGATGTGTGGATAAACGTACTGATACTGAGGAACACCGAAGACCTGATGCTGAAGCCAGGAGCATAAGAAAAAGTACAAACCTTTGAATTACAGCACCGTAGTCGTGTTTGGGCTCATTCTAAACAGGACTAATTTTAAGTTCAATGCAATGTTGACATAAGTCTGGCCTGATGCTGCAGCCAGGATTATCAGCATCTAATCTAAAAACTAATAAAAGGAGAACTCCTCAACAATTAACGTCCCTGCATCGAGAAAAGGAATATTTTATAAAAAGGCGATGGGCAAGTTGACATTAGGCTATTGTAACTTATATAAATTATAAATAGACCCACTAAAAAGCGAGAAATAAAAACTTTTTAACAAAAAAAAAACCGACTTCCAAAAAAAACACTACAATCTGAAAAAAAAAAACACTACAAACTGAAAAATAACTTTAATTTCGGAAGTCGGTGGCAAAAACTAAAATACTGATCCCTAAGACACCGACTTCCGAAATTAAAGTTATTTTTCAGTTTGTAGTTGGGGTTATAGAAAGAGTGAAAGTGTATAGATAGATGTCAAGGATTCACCATCTGCGTAGCCTTTTCCCAACTATGTTGGGGTTGGCTTCCAGTCTAACCGGATGCAGCTGAATACCAGTATTTTTACATTGAGCGACTGCCTATCTGACCTCCACAACCCAGTTACTGGGTAATACGATACCCCTTGGTAAGACTGGTTGTCAGACTTTCGGGCTTCTGACTACCCGTACGCGTCAAAGATCCACGAATGACAGCCGGGACCAACGGCGTAACGTGCTTTCCGAGGCACGGAGGGGTCACGGTATGTAAAGATGGTCAACGCATCCACAGACCAACCGCGGCAAGCGTAGCTTAACCTGATCGATCGACCTGTGCGGCTGTTATTATTTAGCCACGATGTCAAGGATTATGTTTAAAAAAGACATATGCCTACAACTGATGGTTAATTCCCGTAATTAAAAACGTAAAATCTAGTCGCAATCTCACCTCAGCGGCGGCCAATGTCAAAAACTTGTCAAAAATGTAGGGAACTTAGAAATATTTTTGACAGATTGTGGCAGAATAGAATGCGATGCGAATATTCTCAAAAATATGGGAATTGCCTATCTGATGAATAACTAGCACATAATTTTATAAAGATTGTAGGTTCAGCTTCAAGCTACTATAAACAAGTGGAGTCGCACACGAAGGCTGACGTACAGACATCAAGCTACCCAAAACTGTCAAATTTTCCCAATCAACATTGAACCATAAGATTTAGCGATAAAGTTGAAAATCTATTAGAGAAATTTGACAGATTGTAGTAGCTTGATTTGCTGGCGTCTGTACCACAAGACAAAGAGTCGAAAAAAAACACGTTTCTTGCCTTTTAATTTTTAACTCTATTTTATTTTTATTATTTGTTGAAGCGGCAATAGAAAAACACACTGTAAAATTGCCTACCTATTACGGTTCATGAGATACAGCTCACTGCCAGACAGACGGAGGGACGGACAGCAGAGGTTTAGTAATAGGGTCCCGTTGGCACAGGGAAAAAAAAAAGAATAATAAAACCCTAATAAAAATTAAGAAAATAAAGCATCTACTTTCCCGTTGCTGTCAATAAGTTTACTCAGTACCACACTTCACACTTATATTATAAAGGCAAAAGTTTGTGAGTGTGTGTGTGTTTATATGTTTGTTACTTCTTCACGCTCAAACGGCTGGATCAATTTTGATAAAATTTTGTATGGAGGTAGCTGACACCCCGGATTAACTTAAAGGCTACTTTTTATCCCGATATTCCCACGGGATCGACACTAATTCGGGCGCAGCTAGTCTACCAATAAATCATTCAAAACGTACCTTTATGTCCCTTTATTACCCAAAACTTGGTAGACGCTGACGAGACAATGGCCGCCCCGCAACAGATCCGCTTAAGAGCCTATACTACCTCAAATGGCTTAACATGATCCTCCGTTATGTCGAAAATTCTGCAGCATTAATTTTGAAATAAATATATGCTAAAGTTGAGGATTAATGTAAGGTCTTATGTTAGACGAAAACACGATTACATAAAATTTTCTCGATAGAAAAAAATTCCAAAGTTACCTCCAAACCGAACAATAAACCGCTGGTATTCAAAAAATACTTCAAATTAGATCATGAAACTTTGCATACTAACTGAACTAACTATAAAGCAGGTCTTATGTTAGTTAGTTTTTTTGAAATACCTTTATTTTCACCGTAAAAAGCAAATACCTAAACTATTGGCGCTGCCTCCCGCCCAGCACCGCACTCTGTCTCGCTTTCACACAGTCCGCGAGCAGTATCGTGCGAGCGAGATAAAGAGTGAATTTTAGCTGAGGTAGTATAGGCTCTTAAGCGATCAAATCAGCTTTAAATATCGCAGAGTAATCAGAGCCCGGATATATTCCGGATTTCAACGCGAGCCGGACGCCGGAATAAAATGCTTTCCACCCTAATATGAATTAGGTACTTTTGCCTTTTTACATACGGAGTTTTATGGTGGTATTTTTTTACAGGTGTACCGGATAATAAAAAAAGAAAGGAGGGTTTTTTTTCTGGGAGGTTTTGAGGTTCGGTTTTGTGATGAAAGGTTTATTATGTGCTATATACGTTTTATGGTGATATGAGTCATCAAAAGCGTATAAAGTCAAGAAGTATGCTGGCTTATACCTCACTAGGTCACCAAGGTCGTCTTGAAGCTCACTTGGGCATACAATAATTTGGGGCCCTTTTGGAATGTAAAAAAATAGTGAATGACACCAAAAATATAGAATAGAATAGAATGCATTTATTTGTCAGAATATTGTACAAAGTTGTTATGTGCATTTGTTGTTTGTGTTTGTAATATTCTGCCGTTTCCGGCGTACAAATATGGTTTGTAAAATTATGGGTCATCATTACATTAAAATTAAATTATAGTCATTAGAATTAGAATTACAAATAAATTAAATATATTGAACAATAGTTGTAAAAGAGATTAATTATATAAGTCAAAATTAAATAAGGTCAAGGAGATAAAATATGATTTGTAGGCAATAATGTTAAATATTTAGGTTAATTTTTCATTCATAAAATCTTCAGTCGAGTAATAGCACTTGCTTAAAAGAAAGTTAAATAATTTACATTTAAATGTTCTGTGGCTGAGAGTTTTGAAGCCATCAGGTAATTTGTTATAAACAGTAATGGACATGCAGTATACATTATTAGAAAACAGTTTAATTCTACGCCTAGGAACATTAAGCATATGCACTTTGCGACTGGGTCTGGATACAACATCATTAAACAAGTCAAATTCATGTCTGTTTTGGTGTACAAAGATACAAATTTCAAAAATGTATATTTTTTTATGATTCTATATTTATTATGGGTTACTATTAACTGTTTTAAGAAAATGTTGCAGATTTCAATTGGTTACGATAGTGGTTTCTTTCGGGAATTTTGTCCTGCTAAAGTTTAAAAATCTAATCTAAATAGAAATGTTAATCTAAATAGAAATATGAATTTGATGTCCGATTCCGCTCGTTTCACTAAAATCCCCGAAACCAGTTCCCCAGGGGTTTATATTTCTATTTAGAAGTTCTATTTAAATGTTGACGGTAATTATTCGTATCTAGCTAAAATAAGAAAGAAAATGTACTTTTGAGTGCAAGGGTTGTATCGGCGGCCTTCCGGGGTCCCCGTGAGGTCGGGGGCCCGTGTTCCCCTAATGTTAAGACGATACTGTAGGTCACCAATGTTAGGTTTGAGGATGAGAAGGCCGCCATTGTAAAAAGCAAAATTCAGAGACACTCGGTCTTTGAATTATGCCTTTATTCATTAAAAAATTCCTCAATGGAATTTGGAATTCGATTTTGCAGTTTTTAGTTCAGTCTATGATCGAATAAGCATTTAAACGTAGCGCTAATGATCCAGCGGTTGGAAGACGGGAAGAATGAAAAATTAGGTAATACTTTCGAGAGCTAAAAAATGAGTTGCAATTTTCCCGTGAGATGAAAAATTCCAGCTTTTTCCCGTTAAGCTCTGCTGGAACTGAAACTTTTATCTACAGTTTCGCCTTTTTTAGATATTTTCGTACTAGTCTTTATACCTACTTGCTTACGTCAAAATGTTTTGTTGTTGAAAAGAACTGCCAAAAACTTTTATCAAGTCTTTCAAATCCCTAAAATAAACACCTTAAACATTTCATTTCGGTTCAGATGAAAATCTCTTCAAGTTTCCAAGTTAAACAATATTTTTCTTACAAGACGCGGGAAGTCATCACGGCGCGTCATGTCCCGTTTAGCTTAGTAAGCGGCTATTTATGCTAATAAGTTGCGAAGCCCCGGCCGCAGGGAACAATTGTGTCAATTTATGACCTTCTGAATTTGGCGGGGTTGCCCTGATTTAACGGAGACGTAACGAGTTTGGTCCCAGCGGGGGTGAAATATGTGCAGGTGGTGTTTTGTATGTGTTTTGTGTCTTGGTTTGTTTTTTGGGAGGTAAGAAAAGGGGTGAGATAAAGGAGAATGTAGAAAGAAAACTCTAAAAATTATAATTGTCCCTAACTATTTCAATTATTATTAATCTATGATTATTTATTATAATTAGACGACTTGCCTGAACTTGCGAGTTTCAAACCCATTTATTTCGTTTGTATGCATTTCAGTTGGGTCTTCCTTCTAAGTGAACGTAGGTATATTATTTCGTTGGATTGTTTTTTATTTATTTCTTCTCAAAAACACCACTTAAAAACCTTTTCTAATTCTCCACACCCACTATTCTTTCCGCCAGCCCTGCAGTCTCGTCCCAAACACACCCACCTAACTTTTTGCTCGAAAGCGAGATGGAAATGGAAATTGGTTGAAATTGTTTCCCGTTTCGTCGTGCTGTTCGGAACACTCCATCGTTTATTGGCCATCAATTCTTCCCCTAATTGGTTCGCGTGAAAAGTAACTTGGGGCACTAGTGCGAGTGCCCGGATGTAAAGAAAATGGAATCGGCAAGGCATATAAACAAGGTGTAACTTCAAATGATGCCTAAAAAGAAAAAAAAAACCCTGAAAGTTAGACCTGAAAAGGATTACCTACTCATCATTTTGAATAAATTTTACTATGGGACCAATTCTGAAATCACGAAAAAAAAAATCAGCTGCTCCATACATTTATGTTCCTTTAGCTCGACAAAATGTAGATTATTTTTGCGATTTCATGTTTGGTCGCACAGTAAAACTGCAACACCATTTTAATTAAGTACACCTATTAGTTGTGTTTTTTTGGAATATGTTGTTGTGTGTTGGTTGTTGTTAGGTGATATAAAGATTAAAAAAAACTGTTGCAACACCCGTGACTAACAACTCAAACCAAAAGCATTTATTTCAATTAAACCATTTACAGGCACTTTTAAATTGTCAAAGAGTACTTGCGCATTCCAAAACGTACATCTCTTTCGACTATAAAACGATTTCTCTTGTTGGTTGATATCTCAAACCAGTTTCAGATTCAAAATTGATAGGTTTTTTCAGATTGAAGGAAAAAGTATTGTGAACTGAAAATATACTTAGAGCATTTTGCACAGCATTATCATCAAGGCTTGTAGTAATAAGATAGTTTTCGAGAGGTCTTTAAGGCTCCTTCAAACAGGCGCGACACGCGATATAATCGCGCGCGACACAAAAGGCACCGCTCGTTGCGTGACTTGCGGTGCCTTTGTGTCCCGCACGATTATATTGTTGCGCGCCACAATTAATGCCTGGTACCTGGTGACATTAGTTACCACTAGCGCCATCTAGTATCGAGTAGCAGAACTAGTCGAGTCACGATCGTTCTAGAAAATTCGATACTAGAACTTTGTAGAACTTTCTCGAACTATCGACACCTAGTCGGTCGGGGCCGGTATGTACTCGAACATTCTAGATGTTTCTACAATGGAATGTTCTCGAACTATCTGCGGCACTATATAAGGCCGGGATGCGCGACGACCGACACAGTTTGGATAAAGCGACAAGAGCGAAAACATCTAAGCGATCTTCAAGTGCGAATTAAGAGTGTTCAGTAGTTTGATTGTGTTCTTTTAATTAGTGTTTTGAGTTGTAATTAGTGTTGTAAAATAAATTGTTATTTTTGGTTATTAAATCGGCAGTTTTTATTGTCACGAACCCGAAGCTCGTAACAATTGGTGTCAGAAGCAAGGATTATGCCGGTTTTACCCAAAGACGACACGGAGGGTACCCGTACCCGGAGTCAACGGCAGCAAGAGACGGACCAGAGGAGATTCGGTGGAGCAACGCCACAGAGGTCGGAAGGCCAGCTACCGACCTCGGAGGCCGGCCCGTCCACAGCTGCTCCAGCATCATCAGCACCAGATTTGGCTGCTCTGATGATGATGCTGCAGGAGCAGGCCCGCCGACAGGAGGAACAGGCTCGTCGGTTGGAGGAACAGCTCCAGCGGGATAAGGAGGAACAGTCCCGCCGTCAAGAGGAACAGGCCCATCGATTGGAAGAACAGCTCAAACGGGATAAGGAGGAGCAGGTGCGCCGCCAGGAAGAGCAAATGTTCCTCATGAAGGACCTTCACGCAACCTTCGGGAAAGACATGAAGGAGGTGAAGGAAAAGGTTGCCCAGCATGACAACCGCCTGTCTGAAGCTGAAACTCAGATCAGCAAGTTTAATGACGTCATTGCTGATGTGAAGCAGGAGTTGGGTAATCTTAAACTTGGGGATGGAATCGCAGCTCCCGTAGCTACAACACCTTCGCTACGTGGATTCAAAGTGCCACCGTTCGACGGAACTTCTTCCTGGTCGGCCTACAAAATCCAGTTTGAGGCTGTCATGAAGGCGAACGGGTGGAATAAAAGTCAGGCCATGACTGCCCTCACCCTAGGTCTGCGCGACCAGGCCTTAACTGTTCTGGAAGCTCTCGGTAAGGAAGTGACTTACGAGCAGCTCCTTGAGGCATTGGAGGCTCGGTATGGCGACGCTCACCTGGAACACGTATTTCGTGAGCAGCTCAAGGATCGCGTGCAACGCAGTAATGAAAACCTGCAGCAGTGGGCCCTTGAAATGGAGAAGCTGGTTCGTAAAGCTTACCAGTCCGTACCTGCGCTTATTGATGGAAACCTGGTGCAGGCATTCATCGACGGCATCCGCGACCTTGAAGTGAGAGTTGCTGTGAGGCTGGGTCACCACGGGACGCTTAAGGACGCCTTGGCCCATGCACTGGAGGTGGAAGCTGTGCGGCAAGATCATCGTTCCCATCGCGTCAGGGAGGTTGCAGCGGCTACAGTTCGCGACCGCAACAAAGGATACAGCCCTAGGTGCTACGGCTGTGGGGAAAGGGGCCACCTTCGATCCAGTTGCCCTAAGCGAACTGCAGAAAGAGAAGACGGCCGATCTCCAGAGGGCAGTGCGGCTAACAGCACCGCCCAGCACCAGCAGCAGGGAAACGAGTAATAGCCAGGACTGCGGGGCGGGTGCTGGCTGATGTTCAAAGAGCCCCAAGGGTTTCGATCACACAAACCCATGACGGGAACAGCCTAATCATCAAGGGCGAGGTCAACGGAACGCCGTGTAAGCTGACCATAGATACTGGAGCTTCTCGCACGGTTGTCAGTTCCCAACTTACAAGTCGGTCCCTTGGGGACTTCGCATACAATCGAGAACGCATTAATCTGGTAACAGCCACCGGTCAGCGCATACCCGTCCATGGAGAGAAGAAGATGGAGTTGAAGCTAGGCAACAGAATCTACCTGCATAATGTCATCGTGGCCGATATAATGGACGATTGCATCCTGGGCCTTGACTTTATGAGGAAGAATTGTTGCGAGATTGACGTCAAGCAAGGCGTTTTGAAATGTGGACAAGAGGAACTTTTCGTGGAAGGGGCGTTACCAGGGAATGTGTACAGCCTTAAGAAGATTGTTCTTCCGCCGAGATCGGAAACTATTGTGCCCGTTAGTCTTCCTCGGAATCCTGGGCAGACTCATCGTTGTGTACTCGTGGAAAGGGTAGACAATGACCTTCCATGGAAAGTGGCACGAACTTTGATCAGAGCCACCGACATCTCAGGGGTACGTGTGCTGAACCTTTGTGATCAGGAACAGACTATAGAAAAAGGCACACTAGTTGGTACTTGCGAGGAAGTGGATTGGTTGCGTCGATGCCAATATCTATCGACTGGGACCCTCAGCAAGGATGCACAAACGAAAGTGACCACACTTTTAGAAGACTGCCGCAGCGCTCTGTCCCAAAATGAAATGGTCAAGGCGAAGAAGATGTTACTCAAGTACGCCAATGTTTTCTCGTCAAACGATGCTGACATCGGGAAGACTGGCTTAGTTCAACACAAAATAAACACAGGAGAAGAATTGCCTATCCGTCAGCGGCCAAGGAGATTGCCGGTAGCACGTGAAAAGGAAGTGGAAACCATGATTGAGGGAATGGTGAAGGATGGTGTCATTGAACCTTCATCTAGTCCATGGTGTTCACCTGTAGTGCTGGTAAGAAAGAAGGACGGCAGCATGCGGTTTTGTGTTGACTATCGTCGTCTGAACGACGTTACAAAGAAGGACAGCTATCCTTTGCCAAGAATTGATGACACGCTGGACATGCTTGCTGTAGTAAAGTCATTGCAGCACTTTAGCAAATATCTTCTGGGGCGGAAATTCCACTTACGAACTGACCATGCTGCACTGAAATGGCTATTGCAGTTCAAAAATCCAGAAGGACAAGTTGCGAGATGGATTGAGCTACTACAGGAATACGACTTTGAGGTCGAACATCGCAGCGGAAAATCTCATGGCAACGCAGATGCATTGTCAAGAAGACCTTGTCCTGAAGACTGCAAGCATTGTACTAGGCAAGAAAGTAAAGAAGTCGTACCTGTGAGAATGCTCAAGACAGACCTCAGCAACGAGTGGAAGGAAAGCCTACAACGTGCACAGCAGGAAGATTCGGACATCAAGCCGATTCTGGAGTGGATGAAGGCCAGAGCTCCTAAGCCCAGGTGGAGTGACGTCTCAGCGATGAGTTCGATCACAAAAAGCTATTGGGCCCAATGGGACAGCTTGGTGATTCAGGATGGAGTCCTGTGCCGTAAATGGGAAAATGCTCGGGGAGACAGCTGTCATTTGCAAATGGTTGTCCCTAAAGCTCAAGTACCGGATGTTCTACAGCTGTACCATAATGGTTGTTCAGGAGGTCATCTGGGAGTAAAACGGACTCTACTGAAGATACGAGAACGGTTTTACTGGGTCCACTGTCGGGACGATGTCGAGGACTGGTGTCGCAAATGTACAAGTTGTGCAGCTGTAAAGGGACCTCAGACTCGTAGTAGGGGTGCATTGAAATTGTACAATGTTGGTGCACCATGGGAGAGGATAGCCCTTGACGTTGCGGGGCCGTTTCCGGTAAGTGAAAGTGGCAACAAGTATTTCATGGTTGTGATGGATTACTTCACCAAGTGGCCGGAAGTCTTCGCCATTCCAAATCAAGAAGCTTCGACAGTTGCAGATAAGTTAGTTCATGAAGTCTTCTGTCGTTTTGGAGTACCTTTAGAGATTCACAGTGATCAAGGAAGGAATTTTGAGTCACAAATATTCCAGGAAACTTGTCGAGTTATGGGTACTCATAAAACCAGAACAACTTCTTACCACCCACAGTCGGATGGAATGGTGGAACGGTTTAATCAGACATTGGAGAGGTACCTAGCCAAAGTTGTGGAAAATCGGCAACGAGATTGGGACAAGCACATACAACCGTTTTTGTTGTCATATCGAAGCGCTGTTCACGAAAGTACATCGGTGACACCCGCTTTCGTAAACTTTGGAAGAGAATTACGGCTGCCTGCAGACCTGATCACCGGAATACCACCTGATGCCCCACGCAGTATAACCGATTATGCGAATGACTTGCGGAACAAAATGAATGACATTTATGAGCACGTCAGACAATCGGGCCAGCAAATGTCTGAAAAGATGAAAACCCGTTATGACCGCAAAATGAACAATAAAGGGTTCGACGAAGGTTCACTAGTGTGGTTGCACAATCCAGTCCGCAGCAAAGGGAAATCTCCTAAGCTTCAAGCTAAATGGGACGGACCGTACCGGATTGTGACAAAGATCAATGACGTAACCTACCGGATACAGAAAGGTGCAAGAGGTACTCCTAAGATCGTCCATGTGGACCGACTGGCGCGTTATTATGGGGCTGATAATGCTCGGGACGAGCATGTCTTAGGAGGGGGCAGTGTTGCGCGCCACAATTAATGCCTGGTACCTGGTGACATTAGTTACCACTAGCGCCATCTAGTATCGAGTAGCAGAACTAGTCGAGTCACGATCGTTCTAGAAAATTCGATACTAGAACTTTGTAGAACTTTCTCGAACTATCGACACCTAGTCGGTCGGGGCCGGTATGTACTCGAACATTCTAGATGTTTCTACAATGGAATGTTCTCGAACTATCTGCGGCACTATATAAGGCCGGGATGCGCGACGACCGACACAGTTTGGATAAAGCGACAAGAGCGAAAACATCTAAGCGATCTTCAAGTGCGAATTAAGAGTGTTCAGTAGTTTGATTGTGTTCTTTTAATTAGTGTTTTGAGTTGTAATTAGTGTTGTAAAATAAATTGTTATTTTTGGTTATTAAATCGGCAGTTTTTATTGTCACGAACCCGAAGCTCGTAACAATATCGCGTGTCGCGCCTGTTTGAAGGAGCCTTTAATAATAAAGCTTAGAACTGTGCGACACACCAATGACAGTTATTTGAAGACATTGCCTTTAAATCCCTTTCAATGACCATAAAAATGTCGCTTCCATTAACACGATACCCATCTAACTCAAAGTTAAATCCCTGATTTTGAGCTTTATCCCTATGACTGTAAAGTGTACAATCAATTGCATTGACATTGCAATTGTATCGGTTACAGCTTAATTGGAAAATTGTCGCTGCACCTAATTCTGAGGATGCACTTCAAGTAGATTAGGATAGCCTTTAATAATGTTTTTTTGAAGTAGGTACCCTTAGGTACTAAGCAAATTAAGCGATGCGGTTTTAGCGAAGTAGCTTGTTAGTCTATAAGTAGGCGCGTTTTGACGAGAGGAGCAGTAGAACAAACCACAAGCAACATGACACGAGGCATAAGTTAAAATGAAGGGACTAATTATCAGAAAAACCTTACTTTAGTATTTTTCGGATTGTGGGGTCCGTGGCTAAATAATAACAGCCGCACAGGTCGATCGATCAGGTTAAGATACGCTTGCCGCGGTTGGTCTGTGGATGGGTGACCATCTTTACATACCGAGACCCTTCCGTGCCTCGGAAAGCATGTTAAGCTGTTGGTCCCGGCTGTCATTCGTGGATCTTTGACAGTCGTTACGGGTAGTCAGAAGCCCGAAAGTGTGACAACCAGTCTTACCAAGGGATATCGTATTACCCAGTAACTGGGTTGTGGAGGTCAGATAGGCAGTCGCTCCATGTAAAATACTGGTACTCAGCTGCATCCGGTTATACTGGAAGCCGACCCCAACATAGTTGGGAAAAGGCTAGGCAGAGGATGGGTATTTTTCGGATTCAAGCACAGAGCAATTATATACTACAGATTATTTATTTATTTGCAGGACATCGCCTCTTCTGAAAAAATGCGCCAACAACACAATTCGAGCAATTTCTTTTCACCAAATCTTCCCCTCTCGTTATCATTAAAAGCTTTTAGGCCAACAATAGGATCTCCAGCGACAAGAGAGTACAACACCTGTCCAAGGAATACTTACCAAAATAAATTACGTAAACACCCGACAAAGGCCACTTCAATGCATTTAACAGATTGCGAACATGAAAAATCTTAGCACTTACAGAGTACAAAACATAATGCTGCAACCGCCAGCATAACTTGACCCATAAAACCGAAGGTGGTTCTAAAGTTCGCAGGTCTTCGTAAACTGGGTGTGGCACGTCCTTGAGGTTCATTATTGTAATTGCTTTTTCGTTCAGAACTCGAAATCTCTTCACTTTCGAGTAGCTCTCGAGTTGGCGAGTGAAAACATGGTAATTCAATTATTTTTCCCTCGTTAGGGATGATGGGATTAGTAAGGGATAATGGGTACGTTTGTTTGTTTTACTCGATAATTTATGGTTTTTACTGGGTAATTAGATTATGATGATTATTGTTTTGTAAAGACGCTGTCAACTGTTAGATGTCAAAACTTAAAAAAAAAAACAGAATCGTCTTTAAAATTTAGGCTTGGTTCTGGTGGTCGAATTGTATGAAGTTTTCTTTATTCTTCACCGCCGTTATTTTTCTTGCGTTGCGTCTATCTGTCTATCTGAACGCGATAAACTCAAAAACTTTCCAACGGATTTTCATACGGTTTTCACTAATGGGCGGACTGGTTCTTAGGAAAGGTTTAGGTGTACCTATAATCAATTACGGTTTTGTGTAAATTGTATGAAATACGAGTATGACCACGATTTTTGAAGATGTTGGAGAAAATCATGACGACTGGGAGCTTTACTGGCGTGCGCCGCGTACATCAATAGAGTTATATGAAAAACCCCGATAAAAATCCCTATAGGCCCGGTAGTAAAATATTTATATTTTTTTATTTATGTACCGTGTTCCGGACGATATACATAAACTTCGACCAGATGTTCAGACCATGGAAACAAGCATTTTTCATTATGTACACATTCATTAATTCTTATTTTTTGTTAATTTTCATACAAACTAAATACCTTGACGTAAATCACCCGATATGCATGCCTCTTTATCCGAATTGGCAATGACGTATTTTCATATAGGATTTGACGGGCTGAAACTTGTCAAAAATAAGTTAAGACCCTTTCTACTGCATAGCTCAATTAAATTTCATTAAATGAAATTACAAATATCTTTGAAACGAAGCCTTTTTAAGTACTACCTCCTTTGTTAGATTTAATTTATAAAAGCTATAGGAGCGTTTGACAAAGTTTATGGATAACGTTAAGAACACGGTGTATATATTTTTTCCCATGGGATATTTTCCGACATCCACGCGAGCGCAACTGCGGGCAAAAGGTAGTTCAAAATAAATAAACTAATTGATACCTTTGACAGTTCCCATTCAATCGTGATTGACACGGTTTTAACAAAGCCAAAATAGGGAAGCATGAGATTAATTCGTAATTAATCAGTGTGTGGTGAAATTAGTTCGTATATTATTCCCGTGGGTGTACCTAGTTACAGAGAGTAAAGTTTTTCTTTCCAACAATTTAATTGACGAATGTGTGGATTCTCTTGGGCCTACCAATTTGCGGGTGTATGTATAATTAACTACAGGCAAAACTCATACATGGTGCGAGCGAGTTAGGACTTTAATATTCTTTCCAAAGAGTTCTCATTTGACCCATTTACCATCAAAATCTATTCTGCACTCACTCGGCTGAACGTTGACTTTTTTGAAAGTGCATAGTGCTTATATACCTTATATTTTTATTCCCTTCTATAGTGCTTGTTAGTGATCCTAAGATTTCTACTACATTTTCTGTTTTTACCCGTGAGAACCTGAAAATTATAGAGGTATGAGGAACAGGGTGTAAAGTTCACTCATACTCTATAGAAAAGGGAGGATCCTCCGACCAGACGGGTATCGTGTCTGGCGGGCAACTGCCCGATGATTCATGTCGGGCCGTTGTATCTATGCTAGTTGCGCGGTAAACTCTGCTTGCGCGATGCAGGATTTGCGTGACGTCAGTATGACGCATTGTTCGCATGTTGCGTTGTAGATACCGCTACAAAATCAGCTGTTCCCTATATTTATATTCGTATAACTCGTCCAAATGTACGGAACGCTGATTTTTTTCGCGATTTTAGGTTTGGTCCCATAAGTAAAAGTTGTTCATAATGATGAGTGCAATGACCTCTTAAGAGGTTGTTAATGTTTTACCAATAACCCTGTATACAACATAATACACTATGACAAACCTGCTCAACGGTAAAACGTGTTTTCCGAAAGTCACGTAACCACTTCAAACCTAAAAACAAACAGTAAATTGCAAACGTAACATTAAACGTTACGTTATTATTTATCTTGTACGCATAATCGTAACATAAACGGCTCGTCATAAATAAGGCGGAGCACACACGTTACAGCAATCCGCTAATGCTGAACATAACCGTGGAATTATGGGCCCCGTACTGTGGGTGATTAAGTAGTCTGTGTGTGAGCGCCCTATGGTTTGTCTATGGGAAAGGTGGTTTTTTTTTGGTCATGGTAAAAAACTTTCACAGGAAATGAAGAGATTACTATAGCATTGAGAATGGGACTGTTTCTATTATCTCGAATAGAATAAAATAAATGAAATAAAATGAGACCTTGTATTATAGCAATCTGATAGTTTGGTATATACTCGTACCTTTAGGGGATGAATTTTGCAAAAATCCTTTCTTTGTGCTCACCTTTGACATATAAGGAAATCTTATGCAAAATTTTATGCTTCTAGACCCAACGGTTTAGGCTGTGATTTGTCAGTTAGTGAATATATTCATTAGATCATACCTGGGATGTTGGCTCAATATGAAGACTCGGCTCATTCACGATGACTGCAGTCTAGTGAAGGCTGCTGCATCCAGTTCATTGAAAAAAAAAACAATATGAGGATTCAGTCATCATATCAGCCTATAATGTTCTCACTGGTGGGACACAGGCCTCCTCTCTGTGAGAGGGAATGAGCCATAATCCATCAAGGGGGCCCAGTGCGGGTTGGTAGATGTCACATCATCATCTGCCTAGCCTTTTCCCAACTATGTTGGGGTCGGCTTCCAGTCTAACCGGATGCAGCTGAGTACCAGTATTTTACATAGAGCGACTGCCTATCTGACCTCCACAACCCAGTTACAGGATAATACGATACCCCTTGGTAAGACTGGTTGTCACTTTCGGGCTACTGACGACCCGTAAAGACTGTCAATGTTTCACGAATGACAGTCGGCCGGGACCAACGGCTTAAGGCTTGTATTCATGCCAACGACCTTGTGCTTTTGGGCGGAGCTAACTACCCCTCTCCGCGCCACTCCGCCACCCGCATGCAACGCAACGCACGTGGACGTGCGTCGCGTTGCCTAGCAATACGAGGCGCCCCGCACTGAATTCGTGGACGAGTGCGGGGATGATAATTATAGACACGGACTTTAAACGATCGCATTTTTAATTTATTTTATTAAAAAATATACATGTTTTTAAAAAGTAACAAAACCAAATCATTTTCGTTTGTATTGCAAAGCAGTAGATATTTTTTTTATATTCTTTTGATAAAAAATGAAGGAGTAAGATGGTTTCGTCTCAACGATTTGGAAGTGACTTGGTGGTTTTTTTTCTTAATAGGTGATATCGATAGAAAAATTATGTCTAAACCAAATTACGATTTATATCATGTAGATTACCAACTATTTTTTCAGATGTAATTTCTCTGTTAGTTCCGGAGAAAAGCTGCTTCATCTGCACTCTGTTTTTAAGCTTTTTTCGAAAGAGTTAACGTGGTTTCCGAGGCACGGAATGTAAAGATGGTATATGTCACATGTCGTTCTAGGGCATGCTGGTTTCCTCAGGATGTTTTCCTTTACCGTTTTGAGAGCAGTGTTGATGAAATAATTTAAAAAAGTAAATCGCCAATCTGGGTTCGATCGTACGACCTACAACTCGTAAGTCGCGACCGTTACCAGTGGGGCACCACTGCCCTATTCTCTATGAGGATAATATCTCATGAAAATTAATTGCTATGCTTAACTTTTTATACTGTCTCAACTAGAGTTTAACCTACAACCATAAACCAGCATCGCAATAAACTAGAGATTCGCATAATGACGTCACCGTCTCCAATAATGTACTTCGTAAAGCTATTAAATTATTTGTGTCGCCCCACGCGGCGTACAATATAAGTCGAGCTAGTACCGATACATCAGCAGCACGGTACGGTCTTGTGCTGCGTTTGCTTAAGGGCTTGTACACATGTGCGAGGGGGTAAAGTTGGTAATCCTTTGCCAAAATATACATGAACAAACAAAGAATGAATATCAATGTTAAATCCATACTTAATATTATAAATGCGAAAGTGTGTCTGTCTGTATGTTACCCCTTCATGCTTAAACCGCTGAATCGATTTAGATGAAATTTGGTATAGAGATAGTTTGAGTCCCGGGAAAAGACATCGCATAGTTTACAAACACTTAAACGTAGATCTTATTTTAAAAACTAGATGAGGTTTCCTATGTGACTATTCTGAGAAGAAAGGCCGAAACAAACTCTGAGGTCACAGTCTCTTTTAAAGTCCGGACATAATCTTGGTCAGATCATGTGACGACCATGTAGATTGGTATCTGAAATGTTCTTTTGAGGAAAGAACCACACAGATTGAGTGGACCCGTCCAGTCGGTGCACGCATTTGTCAGTAATCATCCAGCTCAACTCAGAACGGAGCTCAACGATTCGACGAACAATACATTTGGGTAGGCCGCATAAATTATCTAAATTGCTACACCATGATTAAAATTATTTGAAAAAAAACAAAACTTGTGTGTTATGTCTAACTTACTTGAGAAATGATTGAACTTTCAATTTTTTTTTTCATCTTCGCCACCATGATCTATTAGCAGCTCACTGCTGGACACAGGCCTCTCCAATAGCACCATTTGACCAAATCTTTGGGTACTCTCGTCTAACTGCATCTGCAACTTAGGTTTCCAAGTATCGACAGAAATATTTTGTTCAGAAATGGACGAAACCTAGTGTTCCTAAGAAGGTTTATTTTTTAATTTTGGTAATAATAAAGACCATTTTCGCCCAGCAAGCTCTTAGAGTTCTGTCCACAAGTTGAGCGAGTACTAATACTATAGCAAAGCCATATAATATGTAGTCCTGTGTAGCGTTTGAGAGTTAGTGTTAACTAGTTTCTACAGTGTAATAATCAAATTATTATTCGAGAAACACAGACGCGAGCTGCAATATGTCAACATTACCCAGATATACTCGTATTATAGTCCTATGTACTTTACATAAGGGTTTATGCACAACTAAGACCTTTGTAGTTTCTCTGAGAATTTACAACATTGTTTCTTGTTCAGTTTCTAATAAAATCTCTCATGTATGGGTTTTCTGCTCAGTATTCTTCATAAAACTTTTATGAGTTGAATCTCCAAGATCTTGTTTTAAAGCTCAAGCTGGAACTCCCCCAAATCCACTTTAAAACAGTATCTTCTCACTCCATTTATTAAAATCCCCTTTAAAACTTCGTTTTATGAGTACACTTTTCACAATGTGTCTGTACCTTAAGTTACAACTTGATGATTTGTTATGATCGCCTCGACTGCGCTCAGCGGGCGGCCAAAATCTGCATTACCGTCCAACTATACCCCTCCAAAC
Organism: Oligia latruncula; assembly: GCA_948474745.1. Lineage (NCBI taxonomy): Eukaryota > Metazoa > Arthropoda > Insecta > Lepidoptera > Noctuidae > Oligia > Oligia latruncula. The sequence goes on from OX419686.1 coordinate 18,962,701, forward strand.
TACATTCAACTTTGACAACCAAACTTTAAGTCACATAATCGCGCACACATTCTCATTCACAAAATCGCAAAACAAACGAAACTAAATGCTGTTGCTGTTACAATTAAGGAGACGATAATGAATTGTTCTGTCACTGACATTTTAAACTTTGTAGCTTACATTATAAAGTTGAAGTTCCTTTGTGTTATGTTATTCTGTATTAAATGCAGCCGAGTAACATCTCTGTTCCGTATAATAATTTTTCGATGTTAAGACAAGGGTTAATAATTTATTCTATTTTAATCTGTGGTTGTTTGTGTTTTGTTGAATGGTTGACGGGGTTAAGTCTCGGAGATAGGAACGTTACGAGAACTTGATTTATTGAGTTTTGCTCTATCATTAATTATAACACTTTATTTTCTTCATTTTTGTGGTTGAAAGATCTGTCAAATGCGTCAGACAGCGATACTTATGGTAACTCCTACTTAAGTACCGAATGTATTTTTATAATATTATATGCTACTTTTGTAGAACTTGTTCACATGTCTTCTAAAAACTGCAAGAACAGGGGGCCTAAAAAGGCGACTTTGGAAGAATCATAAAAAGAAAACATTATGAATCATAAATGGCGAAGACAGTCCGTGTTTTTCTTTTTTTCGCTGCACTACGTAGGTATAATCTAAGAGATTGGGATTGAATTGGATTGATTGGAATTTTTACAGACATAAAAAAAATAACTGAAAAATCCTTCACCAATGGGATTTCACTGTCCATTATAATTCATAATGTTATCCTTTTATGATTCTGCCAAAGTGGCCTTTTTAGGACCCCTGGTACTCGTGTGTGTGGTTTTCACCATCATTTAGGAGAAAGCAGGAAGTCTAAAAGTGGATCCGGTGACTGAAAATTTGTTTGGAAATCGGTTCTGACGGTGTGGGCATAATAAGGAGGAATAGAAAATGTCGTGAGGAAAGTATTGAGTGTGAATGTGGATGACTATGAGAGTAGAGGAAGACTACAGAAACGATGGATGGACTGTGTGAATAATGATATGGTTAGAAAGGGGGTGACTATCGAGATGACGACTAATATAGAAATATGAAAGATAATGACATGTTGCGGCGGATGCTTTTTTTTTTCCCGGATGGGAAATCATCAAATGATCCCTCCCTCTCTGGGTTGAGCGGAAGGGAAGTGTCAGACTCTTACTGACTAAAAACCACCCGTGTTCCTTCCTTAGCTCTTTATGTTCCGGGCCAGCGGTAACCCTTTCGGACAATCCCGCTGGCGGTGGATGCTTTATGTGTCAACTTAGATAATAAACTCAAATACATATTCAACTTAGATAATAAATGAGCAGTGGTGGCCCAGTGGTAACGGCTCCGACTTACGAGTTGTAGGTCATGGGTTCGAACCCAGACAGGTGCTTTACTTTGCGTAAATAATTTCATCACCACTACTCTCAAAACGGTGAAGGAAAACATCATGAGGAAACCGAAATATCCTAGAACCAAAGATTCGAAGGCATGTGACATCTACCAACCCGCTGGGCTCGCGTGGTATGTAGATTACAGCCTACACCCTCTCGAAGAGAGGAGGCCTGTGTCCCAATTGCTTTTAAGATACTGGTATTCAGCTGCATCCGGTTAGTCTGGAAGCCGACCCCAACATAGTTGGGAAAAGGCTAGGCAGATGAGTCGTGCTTTTAACAATTTGCGAGATTCCATCTTTGTAGGTAATACTCGTACATAGTCATGATCAAGCCTTTATACAAATCCTGTTGTGTACTATACAGTAATTAATGTAAGGCAGCCAGCAATGTATTCGTATTGACAAATGTAAATGAGCCTTAAGCACCATTTACACGATGCAAGTTTCTTGCCAGTAACATAATTATAAAAAAACTAGCTGCGCCCCGCGGTTTCACCCGCATACGTTTTGATCCCGTGGGAATATCGGGATAAAAATATATGCTAATCCAGGGCGTCAGCTACCTCCATACCAAATTTTATCAAAATTGGTGCAGCCGTTTGAGCGTAAAGAAGTAACAAACATAATAAACACACCCCCACACACACTCACAAATTTTCGCCTTTATAGTGTGATTGAAACAACAAATAACTGGCGTTGTCTACATACTGTTCAGACGGTGCAATTTTTATTGTTGCTTCAACTTATGCTATGCCACAAGCAATTAAATAGCACTGTCTTTTTCTTCTTCTTCTTTTCGAGTCGATAGCAAAAGTGATGAGATGGGACCACGTCTTTGAGGCCACGCCACGCATCAGTGACGTTTTTAAGATTTCAGAAGTGCAGGTGTATTGGCCACCTTTTTTTTTTTTTTTTTTTTTTGCGGATGGGAAATCATCAAATGACCCCTCCCGCTCTGGGTGGAGCGGAAGGGAGTGTCAGACTCTTACTGACTAAAACCCACCCGTGTTCCTTCCTTAGCCCTTTATGTTCCGGGCCAGCGGTAACCCTTTCGGACAATCCCGCTGACCCGGCAGGCTTCGGCCCTATGGGGCCCCTCCTCGATGCTGACATCTCTTTGAGGCGCGCGTGGAACACGTACACGCCGTCCGGCACCGGCCTGGTCCTGATCGGACGGTGAGCTATGTATGGGCCACCTTAGGCAACATTTTGGGACATGGTTTGGTCAGGCACCGCATTCGCACTGTGTGTGTGTAAAGCAGGCATTCATTAGGTGCGAGTTGTAAGATGCAAATACGAGAAATGGGTTGTTGTAATGTTCACACGTAATGAATTGATGAGTCAGAGATAGGAGTTAGAAACCAAAACGAGGGTGCATTCGACACAATATCAGAGAGTGCATGAGTCTGCTGGTGAAAACCAGTGAAACCCCATGTCCCATGGGATGGGCTCTTAGCTCCTTGTTGAAAACAATTGATTCTACTTAACTAATGATCCAAATAAGTTACGTTGGCTTTGAAAAATAGCCTCATTTGAAGTCAACACACAAAATGCAAGATTTGTATATCAAATACAGTATTAGTAAAGGTGGCTAGGAATGGGTGCAGAAGGAGGTGGACTAGGTGTTGCGGTGTAGCTTGGGAAAGGTTTATGTCCAGCAGTGGACTGCGATAGGCTGAGTTGATATCTATAACGGGCAAGGTTTGTGCGTACAGCCACAGTGCTCGAGTACGTATCGCTCTTGGCTAGTTTTTATAAGCGTTGGTAGAAGTTGTCTACAAAAAATGTCGTTTTCGAAACTAATAAAAGTACCTTTCCAAATCTTATTTAAAATGTTGAAGATATTAATTATGAAGTAACAGAACCATTGCAATAAGCTTCCTTCGTTCTTACAGACGATTAGAAATACAACATTATTTACATAGAAATTCCCTTGGAAAGACATCACGACAACAACAAAATCAACTTGAAGCTGTCCAAAACGACTTCTTAAGTAATCTTGTAGCAAATATTATGCAAACCTGACATTGACATCATAAATTGAAAAGATTTATAGTCTCGGAGCTTCGAACTACGTCTGTACTCGTTCAAGTTGCCCGCAAAGTGTCACTATTCTTGCCCAACTATTTTTATATGATTTAGAAGTTGCCCGGACAAGTTAGGACCATCCCGTTCTGGATTTATCCGGGTATGTTAAAGTTCGGCTGCGATATTCGATTTTTGGTCTGACTTTGTGTTGGTTTCTTTTGAGTTTTGTTGTGAGTTGGCTTTCGTTTTGGTCCCTTTTGGTATTATTGAACTGTTAGGTGGTGGCTTTCATATTTATGCTGATTTGTTTGCTTTACATGATAAAAGTGTAGGGTTCAAAAGACTTTATTGTGTGAAGGGTCTTCGTGATACTTAATACTTACAACAGCGCTGTGCAGTAAAAAACCTCGCATGCAGTACGTAATGTTATTTTACAGGGGAAGATGGAGGGTGGAGGGGGTTCAGGGGATCAGACCGGAATAACTTGATAAAAACTGTCTGAAAAATGGCCGACATTGACGTTTTCTGAGGTTCATTATCGTCAATAGAAGGCGTTAGAAGCATTTTATAGCTGTGCTCGTTTGTTCTAAATATGCATTATGAGGTTGTTTACACAACAAATGACACTAATATTATAAAGGCGAAAGTTTATGAGTGTGTATGTGTGTGTTTGTTACTTCTTCACGCTCAAACGGCTTTACAAATTTTGATAAATTGTTGTATGGAGGTAGCTGACACCCTGGATTAACATATAGGCTACTTTTTATCCCAAAATTCCCACGGGATCGACATTTACGCGGGTGACACCCCGAGGCACAGCTAGTAAATAATAAAAAAAGAGAAACAATTCTATTATCTTACGATGTTTTCAATGCACGGCGACAGTTAGTGACTGGCCTCACCTTTGTTTGTCGAGTGTCAATTGTTTTGATTTTTTCCGCTTTTATCAATACACGATACTGCAAACACTGACCCGTGTGATATTACGTCGTGTGGAATTCCTTCATCATTGGCGTACTTTAAAAGGTTACAGATAGCGCCATCCACGAAGACGCGCGCATCCCACTCTTCTTCCTAATCGCTTACAGTACAGTTTAGTCTTTGTCGATACACAGTAATTACTTATTAGTGGGTAATTAGTGTGTATTAAAAAACTAAAACACTATCGGAATTAACTAGCGATAATCACTAGCGCTTGTCTGTGTGCTGCCGGGCTTAAAGAATAGCACCACCCCATACTTCCCGTGGGTGTCGCAAAAGGCGACTAAGGGTCGTACCGGAGAATGGGACTGGGACGGAATGACAATCACTGTCCATTCCAAGGTTGGAAGAGATCGCAGAAAGCGCTAAGGCCGCCCATTGTATATTTTGTAATGTTGATGTATCTTTTTTCATGTTATGTATTTTTGTGGTGTACAATAAAGTATACTCATTCACCCTCTTAGGGGTGGAATTTCAAAAAATCCTTTCTTAGTGGATACCTACTCTTCACAAAGAACACACCCTCCAAGTTTCATGTCTCTAGGACCAGCGGTTTGGCCTGTGTGTTGATATATCAACAATCAGTCAGTCAGTCAGTTTACCATTTTATATATATAGATAATAATAAATAAATACATGGGCAGCAGCGTTCTCTATTCATTCCACCACCATACCATACTGCGATCGCCAACCCGCCTGCCAAGCGTGGCGATTATGTCAACCCCCCCCCCCCCCAAGAATGACAAGCACAGAACCGATCGAAGTGGAGGTGCTTGGGGAAGGCCTGCAGCATGTCCAGCAGTGGATGTCTTTCGGCTGAAATGATGATGATGATGATGAACCACTAGCGATTAGTAAGAAGAGTGGGGCGCTATCTATAGTGCTATCTTAAACTATGACGCACAAGACTAACGCCATCTTTTATTTTCACATTACCTACACCTAACTCCACTTGGCAAGCACTAAGCTAAATATAATTCGTAGCGGAATTCGCTTAAAACGCTACATGTGTAGGGAAGATTAATGTTCCCAGGATTGTCTAATATTTTGCAGGGAGGCCGGATTTATTGCCAGCCGGTATTCGGTCCAGGTCGCCACATTTCAAATCCTATTTGCGGCTAATTGCTTTACTGCCTTGTCTGTTTATATGATTATATGGAGTTACGGGGAGAGTTATGATCGGGAAATCCTGGCGATGCTGTAAGTGGGTTAGGAGTGTTTTCAGTAAGGTGAGTGTACAAGGTGTTCTTAGGTGTCGTTCTACATATAGTAGAAGTGGAAGTCTTCGTGCCAGAAGGGAGCAAAATAATTTTAGAGTGACATATCTCTAGATATTCACTATAGGTTCACTTATCATCTGCGTAGCCCTTTCCCAAATAAGTTAGGGTCGACTTTCAGTCTAACCAGATGCAGCTGAATATCAGTATTTTACATGGAGCGACTGCCTATCTGACCTCTACAACGCAGTTACTAGGTAAAAGGCTTGGTAAGACTGGTTGTCAGATTTTCGGGCATCTGACGACTCGTAACGACTGCCAAAGATCCACGAATGACAGCCGCCTAGCCGGGACCAACGTCTAAACGTGCTTTCCGAGGCACGGAGCGGTCTTGGTATGTAAAGATGGTCACCCATCCACAGACCAATCGTGGCAAGCGTAGCTTAACCTGATCGATCGACCCGTGCGGCTGTTATTACTGAGCCAAAAGCCCCTTCACTTATTCTACGGTTATAGTTCTTTTGAGTTACTTTATTTTTGGGTGATGAAAACAAAACATATGAATTACGAGGCATTGCAACAAATTAGTGTAGAAGTAGACAGACATATCACATAATTAACTGCCGGGCTAGCTGCCAAAGCTGTCATTACTCAGGCCAAGAAATCTGTCACTGGAAACTAATTAGATATTAGCGCCGATTCCCTTGTTAACAAACTAAACTAAATTTAAGTTCAGTGCATCTTTTTTATTCTATTTCATTAAGAAAAGGACAGAAGATACAGTTTAGTTTGGCCTATCAATTTAATCAGCTCCAATCAGCACCGGGTGATGGGGCTGCCGCAGTACTGTAGCGCGAGTGGCATGTTCGCGGTGGCGCACGCGGACGGCTTCCACGCGATCATACGGAAGCGCTGTCCGCGCATGCTTGCGCGGGTGCGTGGCAGCCCCAGCGCTATCCTGGACGAGTGTGCCGTCCAGTGGGACACCGCACTGATGGCGCACTGGATAGGCCTTCATGCGAGAGCAAGCGTCCGAATTTATCATTACCTACTTTTTTACTCTTACTAACACTAGGCTAAGAACATTGTTATCTACTAACAAATCTATGGACAAAGTCTGAAATAAATAATTATTATTATAGCACGGGCACGCGGTGCGATGCAATGGGTGGGTCGGGGAACAAGAAATTTCACGCGGACGAAGTCGCGGACAGAAGCTAGTTATGTGATAATAGTTCGTTCGGGAGAAAGAGAAGTCTTCATTCACGTCTACTCTTTCTTATCACAATACAAAGCTCCACATTTTCGATCCACACACTACAATACAAATACCGTCTGGATTCCCAGTTTATTTACCACACCTCCAATATTTAGCAGAGTGCGATCTTTGTTTAATTCAATGAACTCCCGCCTCAAAGAGACTTGATAGATGTGATGTTTATGCAAACTTCTTGATGCTTGCGGGAAATTGGGAGTTGAATGTTGCATGAATGAGATACGGGTGCGAGTATGTAAGTGGAATAAATAATGTATTGTAAGGTAAGAAAATTAAACATGGGTTTAAATTTTGGGGTCTTGTTTAGTTGAGGATTTTTTTGGTACATACGTTCTTCACAGCACCATGACTGTCATCATCTGCCTAGCCTTTTCCCAACTATGTTGGGGTCGGCTTCCAGTCTAACCGGATGCAGCTGAATACCAGTATTTTACATGGAGTGACTGCCTATCTGACCTCCACAAACCAGTTACTGGGTAATACGATATCCCTTGGTAAGACTGGTTGTCAGACTTTCGGGGTTTTGACTACCCGTAACGACTGTCTAAGATCCACGAATGACAGCCGGGACCAACGGTTTAACGTGCTTTCCGAGGCACGGAGGGGTCACGGTATGTAAAGATGGTCACCTATCCACAGACCAAAAGCGTTAACCTGATCGATCGACCTGTGCGGCTGTTATTATTTAGCCACGGGCCCCTCCACAGCATCATGTAAATATCGTGTATTCGTGTCGTAAGGATCATAGCAAACGGTGTTCAGTAGTGTCTGTTACCGCCGTGGGAAGAAGGCGAGAGTCTATGTACCTACTCGTATGTAAAGACAATTCAAATAGATTTTATTTCAAGTTAAACAAATATCAACTTTATTTTAATGGTAATTAAGTTGATTCCAGAGTGACTAGCACTATTGAAAAAGTTATAAAAAATGTTTGAAGTGGTGGTAGCGTAAACTGCACTTTATTGTGTTGAAATTAAAGTTATTTTTCCATAAACTCATATTGGTTTACATTTTTGGCGAATAAGTCCCGAATGCAGTTTATGCGAGTGCGTTTATATCATCAATGACATAAAATATGATAGCATTAACTAAAATTATATTTTCTGAACTATAAAAGTTTGATCTTTTTTATTAATGTTTAATTAAGAATTTCACGCACCTTCAGTTTTTAATATTTCCGTCCGATAAGCAACTCCGTTCCTCAGTTAATTTTTTCGTCCATTTCATCAAAATCGGCAAGCCAATATGGACGTTAAAATCAAAAATAATTAATTTTCTTATAAATAGAAAATTTCATTCTATCATAAGGTATTCAATAAGGTCCCATTAAAATAGATGGATAAACTTTTAGAAATCATTCAGACCACCAAAATAAGGACGATGGTAAAAAATATATAAGAAAAACGCATAGATACTTACAAGAAAAATAATCAGCTAACGAAAATACACTAATTAATACACTATTTATTATTTTATGTCCAAATAAAATCACTTTAATCAGTGTTTATTTTTGCTTGGATATCTTTGGTAAGACGAACTGAGCGCTGTGTTAAAATTTATCCATCTATTTTAATGGGACCTGTACTCATATATATTTATTCCAAACCGTCAATAAAGATGAACTTTTTAATTCCCCCTGTAAGTTGGGAGCTTCGATCGATGGGCACCTGTCCCCCAAGCCCGATAGGCTGACCTTTCAGCGTTGTCGTGATAAATTGATTCTTTTGTTGATGGGGACCACTCGTCGTGTTCAGCGATGGGAGAGGTGGATTGGTCGTTGGATGATAAAAGTGAGAAGAATAAGACGATTTTAATGTCGTTGTCAATAAGGTAAGGATTTTAATCTCGTTCAAGTACTTATTAACCGTTTTGTGATTGTTCAGGAACTTTGGGAAAATTCACAAAATGGCTATCAATATTTTTTGTTCATGTATACCATTAGATAAAACTATATTAGACCTTATGTTAGGTTAGGTAAATTCTTTTAGGCAAGCGTCCTTTATAGTACTTTTTTAACCGACTTCAAAAAAGGAGGAGGTTCTCAATTCGGTTGTTTTTTAGGGTTCCGTACCCGAAGGGTAAAAACGGAACCCTATTACTAAGACTTCGCTGTCCGTCCGTCCGTCTGTCTGTCACCAGGCTGTATCTCAAGAACCGCGGTAGCTAGACAGTTGAAATTTTCACAGATGATGTATTTCTATTGCCGCTATAACAAAAAATACTAAAAACAAAATAAAATAAATATTTAAGGGGGGCTTCCATACAACAAACGCGATTTTTTTGCCCTTTTTTGCTCGATATCAATAATGGCAACAGGTAGGCACTTGAAATATTCACAAAATACTCAGTTGTATTTTTACTTTAATAATAAATAATAAAATTAAAATAAAATAAATATTAAAGGGGGGCTCCCATACAACAAACGTGTTTTTTTTTCGGCGTTTTTGCCTTGTGGTACGGAACCCTTCATGTGCGAGTCCGACTCGCACTTGGCCAGTTTTTTATGTTTGTTAGCTCAAAACTCCGTTATTTATAAACCGATTTGCACAATTCTTTTTTTTATTTAAAAGGATATACTTTTAGATTGGTCCCGTAGAAGTTTCATCAAAATCGATTCTTAAGTTTGGTTTTTAAACCAAAATTACAGGTAAAAATTTAAGTAAACGAAATTGCGTCATTTACTTTCCTATGACTTTTCAGTGGTGGCTTAGTGGAATTGTCATGGGATGCATTGTGGCTATAAGTAGGTACCGTATTTTTAAATTTACCGTCTTCAAAAAGAAAGGAGTTTCTCAATTCGACTGTATTTTTTTGTGTGTATGTTACGCGATTTCTCCGGCAATAATAAATCGATTTCAAAAATTATTTTTAGGGTTCCGTATCCAAAGGGTAAAAACGGACCCTATTACTAAGACTTCGCTGTCTGTCCGTCCGTCTGTCTATCACCAGGCTGTATCTCAAGAACCGCGATAGCTAGACAGTTGAAATTTTCACAAATTATGTATATCTGTTGCCGCTGTAACAACAAATACTAAAAACAAAATAAAATAATTATTTAAGGGGGGCTCCCATACAACAAACGTGTTTTTTTTCGGTGTTTTTGCCTTGTGGTACGGAACCCTTCATGTGCGAGTCCGGCTCGCACTTGGCCAGTTCTTTCCCCTGCGATGCCACTATCCTATAGCCACACGATAATAAATCGATCAGCACAATTCTTTAGCACAGAGGAATGATTATTTCTATAGAGCAACAACAATGGCCTCCCCACACAAAGTCAATCCTAAGAGCTAGTTCAGATAAGAGCTATTCGAAAACCATTAGGTTTTTACCTTGTAGGAGAAAATGAAGCTTTTGTTTGGGTAAGATTTGGTTTTAGTCCGATAGAAAAACTAATACAATTAATGTGGACTGGACTCCTTAAAGGGGATTTAATCCCCTACCTGGAACTAAACGCAAAAAACGCAAGTTTTAGAAGCAATAAAAGTAGGTATATGATCGACTACAGTAAACAAAATCAGAAAAATATATGATATTCTTTAAGATATATGCTAGGCAGATAGTGTGTTGAAAACATAATACAACTAATTTGATACGACAGAAAAAAATCATGAAAATACCTCTAAAAACTTTATTTTTACAATAAAAACCATTAGTCTATAGATATTGGTGTTATAGGTAGTGACTTCCTGTCACTGATATTTACATAGCAAGTAGTGTTATGCGAATTTGTGTGGGGTGAGTACAACATAACAGTGAAAAATAAAAACTGTTTACAAAAAAAAAAAAAAAAAATATCAACCGACTTCCAAAAAAGACACTACAAACTGAAAAATAACTTTAATTTCAAACAACGAAAATGCGAACTAAACGACACCGACTTCCGAAATTAAAGTTATTTTTTAACCGACGAAAAAAAAACAGAGGAGGTTCTCAAGTCGACACGTATATATTTTTTTTATGTATTCACTTTGTAGTGTCTTTTTGTACTTCATAGATTAAGTTTTTGTGGTGTCCTCTCTGTGCCACTCCCTCTGGAGTGGACCATAATCCACCACGCGGGCCTAGTTCGGGTTTGTGGATGTCACATGTCTTCAAATTGTTGGTTCTAAGATATGCCGGTTTCCTCACGATATTTCCTTCACCGTTTTGAGAGCAGTAATGATGAATTTATTTACGCAAAGTAAAGCACCTGTCTGTGGTTTCGAACTCACGAGCTAAAACTCGATGCCAATGGGCCTCCACTGCTGTCCACACCACACATTACCTTAACAATTATATGGAAGCCCACTACTGTTTATTGGAGGCATAGAATATAACGGGTACTATAAAAATCCAGCGACTGAATGCCAATAGCCATAGCAATAAACTAAATACGTGTCTAATAGCCAATTATGTCATAAACATCACCATAAGAAACCAACAGTGTAGAGATTATTTTATTACTTGCTTTCTACACCATGGAGTAGGTAGAAATGGAGAGCTGGAGGTTTATTTATATACGTTGATTAAGGTTAATAGTAAACAAAAACATGCCTGATGAAATGTTAATAATGCTTTATTTTAAGTAACCTTTACAAATAAATGATAAATGATAAATGATAAATGATTTTATTTCTGTAAGTAGGTTTGTACAAACACTTTTACACGTCAATCATATTTTTTTTTAAACTAGATGAGGTCGGCGTTTCCTAACTGACTATTCTGAGAAGAAAGGCCGAAACAAACTCAGAAGTCACAGTCTCTTTTAAAGTCCAGACAAAATCTTGGTCAGATCGTGTGAAGACCATGTAGATTGGTGTCTGAAATGGTCTTTTGAGGAAAGAACCACACAGATTGAGCGGACCTGTCCAATCAGTGCACGCATTTGTCAAAAATCGTGCAGCTCAACTCAGAACTTGAGGAGCTCAACGATTCGACGAACAATACCAAAGACAGGACATTTGGGTAGGCCGCATAAACTACTCAAACTGCCAGATCATAATTAAAACTAAGAAGGAAAAAAGAAATGACCCACATAGTCCTCACATTCACAATAATTAAATAAAAAAAAAAATAAAAAATTACTTACAAAGTAAATATTCATGTCAATGTCTAAATAAAATTCAATAAAGGGCCTGTTCAGGCATACGACCTACACACGGCTAAAGTCAGGTCAAAAGTCTGCATGCTAATTTTAATGAAGCAGTAATCACTCGTTATTCAAACTTAAAGCATTTATTTTAATTAAACTATTTACAGGCACTGTTGAATTGTGAAAGGAGTCGGTCAGTCAGAAAGATGAAGTTAGCTTCATTCACCATTCTGTCCTTAAGTACGTACTAATGATACTTCTCCCTTGACCGTTAATTGTGAAGAACTGTCACAGTCCTTTGGACTGCATTGCCAAACGATAAAATATAGTCAACAATCTGTGTTAAAAAAAACTTTATAACCCAACAGGCCAATTTATTATGTGGCCGCCCAACTGAGCTGTGAAATCTTTCATCAGGCTTCATTTATGTGCACATTTGCCTTTCCTTTTTGGACTTACAATGCGAGTCAACACTCCATACAATCTTTACTCCGTGGTCAAAACGGAACCTTTTAGGGATTGAATAGATTTTATAGCATGTATTGAGTGAAGTTGAATAAATTATGAGCCAAGTGTATGTTTTATGGCGAGATATCAGGCTCTTCTGGTTGAAATCTTGGCTATTTCCTAATTGGTATTAACTAAGCTGATGCCTTTGAGTCGGGAACTCGAGATGTCCAATTATTTTTTATATCTCGTGCTGCTCTTATGCATGCCCAACGGTCCTTTTTTCGTCGAAAACCTGTTTGTAATCCTATAGTGATCTATTTTGTACGGGGTACAAAGGTATAAGGTAAGCTTTTTGACTTGCGAACGTAATGATGGTGTTTTTAGCTGACCAATGTGACTTAATATAAAATATTATGAAGCTTTACGGTAAGGTGTACGATGAGCAAACTTTGTATGGCATATGAAAAGAGAGAATAATGACTAAAGATTTTTAAGAAAACATCACCGGGATAATATGTTTGATGAAAGTTTTTGGTTGTATTCGGATCTTTGAAAATACTGGTGTTGCTGACACAAGTAAGAACTTTTCTCCATTCTCCTAATGAAAACCTGCTTCGTTGCAAGCGTTTCAGTTGTAAATTGCACCGACATATGCGGACCAAAATGGAAGACAAACAGTCTGACATGTTGCACCAAACTTTGTTAACTGTAGCCGTATCTTTGTATACTGTGACACAACTCTTAATTGTCCATTTTGAAACGCTTCCATGTTCACTATTCAAACAGAGAACAAACCAAACATAGTTTGAGCAACGGACTCTTTGTAATAAACTGATACATACCTACATGCTGCAATATTTAGTCTAAACACACAAAAATTTTACGCAACTACAGCCTTTAAAGACAAGTGATAAAGGTGAAAGTGGGTTGGTGTATAGAGGTGTATATTTAAGGGTAGTTAAATTTTGAAGTTATGAAGGGCTGTTATCGTTCTCGTGGGTACTATCATTTCAATTTAAATTAAGTTTTCTAATAAAGGGGTTATCAGTGTTCCTTTTATGTTAGTCGTTCAAGGTTAATGTTTTATTTAGTAAAAGGGTTGGTTAACTGCGTCATAGAATACTAAGCGCTACTGAGTTTTGTTGTGATTAAATTTTGTAACGTATGTGGTGTGTAGCAGTGTGCAGCTAGTATAAAAATAGAACCATTTACTCAACAAAGCCCCTGCCTCAGTATTACAGAACCAATCCGGACAAAAGGACCAAAAATTCTAGGTAATATCAAAACCATTTTCCACAGCCTTGACCTTCACGCATAAAAAAAAACACTTTCACGACTTCAAATATTAAAGCCGAACACGTACGTCGCCACAATAAGGTATAATACCACCCTTTATAAACGTTCAGAACGCTAGCGGTTTTATAGGATGAACCGTAAAACCGGAACACTTAGAGGTCCCTGTTATCTACCCATCTAGCATATTGTGCGTTTCGGCGGCTTGTTACGATCTTTAGAGTAGTCGCGGAATGTACGGGCCGATATTGTGTGCGGGTACGGCGAGGTAAGGTGAATTGAAATTCTGTTACGAGTATTTTGTACGCACGGCGACATATCAAGCTATATATTTCTAGTAACCATACGTATACCGCAGTGTCTCAAGACGAAAGTCTTTGACCAGTGCGTGTTGCCAGTGATGACATATGGCACTGAAACGTGGTCGCTCACAATGGCCCGAAGAATTGCCAAACTTAAGTGGCAGTGGGCAGGGCACGTTGCTCGCAGAACAGACGGCCGATGGGGCTGAAAGGTTCTGGAGTGGCGACCGCGTACCGGAAGACGTAGCGTTGGAAGGCGTCCCACAAGGTGGTCCGACGACCTTGTGAGGGTCGCAGGAACCCGTTGGAGGCGAGAAGCACAGAACCGGTCAAAGTGGAGGTGCTTGTGGGAGGCCTGTCCAGTACTGGAGGTATTTTGGCTGAAATGATGATGATGATATTTCTAGTATAAGCTGACTTCTCATTGTAAGGAAAGCCTATGCGAGGTCAATTATAACTGGACATTTATAGCTTGATATATCGTCGTGTGTGCCTACATTGTACTCGTATTTATACACAGCAAGAGTATGAAAGAACTAAACCATAACCATAATCAGCCTATAACTCCTCTCCGTGAAAGGGAATGGGCCGTAATAAACCACGCGGGCCCAGTGCGGGTTGGTAGATGTCACATGTCTTCGAATTTTTGGTTCTAGGACATGCCGGTTTCCTCACGATGTTTTTCTCGTCAAACGTACATAATGTACGTATACCGTTATCGCTGTACGTGCATTAGGTAATAATAAAATAGACATTGATTGTGACTCTGCTGCAGAGCATACTCTCTAGCAGAGCCACAAAGAACATGTAGTCAGGAAAGATAAACGCTACTGTTTTTTGATGAAAACTGTTGTACGAATAGGTTTATTGTTGAATAGACGTCTTCATGCAGTACAGCTGCAAACCAACAAGTTAGCTGACGTCACACAAAACCCTTGTAACCGCAACTGGAAAAGCCACAACATCCTCCCGTACATTCCACCTGATGCTTTTCCTGCAATAAAATTTGCATAACTACGCTCCTTGGCACGGGCGCGGCGTCTTATTAAATTTCCAACCCCTCCAAAGTCATTAATGGTTTGTATTTAACCACCTACCATTGTTATCTAGCCATAAATCATAAGGTATCAAGTGTAATGGTCGTGCGTGGCTGGCGATGACTTTTATTGCTCCTTCAAGATGGCAGTAATCCCCGGATCTCGGGTTTCCCGACGCAGCAGGATTACCCCTAATCTTTTGTATATACGTATTCTTTTTTGAGGAAATATTATGATATTAACGTGGCTAATTCGTCGCGGTTTTGTATTCCCGGTAGGCAATATATTACTGTTTGCTGGGAAGGTTATTTAAATGAGATTCTTTTGCTCAGTGATGGATTGTCTTCGCTTCTGTTATAAGAATTCTTTGGAGCAAGAAATGTAATAAAAGCGTCTGAAATCTTATCAGCTTACTTTTACTTACTACTTATCAGCTTTTTTTGTCGGTATTAAATTTTTTTTTGTTTTTCCCTCCTAAAATTCCTAATGACTTTGATTAATTTTCGCATCGTTCTGTAGAAAATTCCTCATCTTTACCTACAAAGTTACATACACTATCGAATATTTCTTTTAGTCGAGAATTTATATTCAAAACGAATCAAAAGAAACATTATTGAAACAGATTCATTATTTTCATAGATAATATAATCATTCCAGTAATTAACCCCACAATGCATTCAACTGATTAACATGGTTTAAAGTGTAAATCTACACCCGAATAACGTTGATTTGTGATTGCATGTGTCACGCACATCAAACAGAGCAGAGATAATAAACGACCAGACATGATTTAGTGTCACATTACACTCTGACTGAACCAGATTGGCATTCATTAACATACCTCGGTCACAACATGTTACCAATTGTGGTCCTACAGTGTCTCGCTATATTCGGCACAACTTTAATATCAGCGGCAACTGTCAAGTGGCTTCCAAACTCAAGCTTCAAGTTACCAGAGAACTTCAAAGACAAAAAACTTCCGTGTTCTAAACAAACAGTCGTATTTCCACAATCGATTGCCGGTTCAGTCGAAATTGCATCTGGAACTGAAGTTAGCGGATTCGTTTTGCCAGAAAATGGTGAATTGATTTTGGAAGGCTTGTTAAATTTTGGAGACAATCCCACGGATACCAACTGCACAGAAGGAAACGCTTATTACTTGGACAAATCAGTAACGTCTTGGAACCAAGCCGATGTTTGGAGCTCGTCGGAATTCAACAAAGCTACTCCTGACTCAGACAGAGTACCGTGCCACAATGATGTAGTGGAGTTCCCAGCAAATACCAAATTTACCGTGACCCTGCCAAAAATGACACAATTTGTTCATGATCTTATAATTGGAAACGTAAGTTTTAGCACTGCAGATTTCATACTACGTGCAGGGTATGAACAATTACGTGATAATACACAACAATTTGTTTTGAATGAATTTATGAACACCGGCGTTAGCATCGGTCAAGCTATGCCCTGTTCAATATTGTTAGGGTGTGGGTGCCAATTCATTCCATTGCCAATTGATTGTGCTTCTAAGTTTTGTCCGAAGGCTCCGTGTGTGCATCCTATCAAGCCTCTTGGATTCTGTTGTGAAATCTGTGGCGGATACTTATTGTTTGATGCAAATGAAGGATTTGATATGAAAGCTTTCGGTGACCTTGTTGAAGACACTGTTAATGGGTACGGGAGAAGCCGTATTGAATACCACATTGGTTTAACTCCGGAAATTCCGTTAAGAAGACTTCAACTCGTGGTGGTTGACAAAGGTGAATACGAAGGGTTTAGTGCGGAAGTGATCAATTCTATTAGCTATGCTCTCCACGCTCGCTGGGTCAAAGGGCATAAGGTTGCCCAGATAAGCGGGGGTCCTTTGTCGAAGTCGGGTTTAGGTGGAAAAATCTTTGTATCCATGTTTTTCGCAGTGATTTTAACATTGGGGGCGTTGTACGTGTACTATTATAAAATTCCGGATCTACGGTTCCCGATAGTTTCTAGAAATATGACAGGCAGTATACTTTCGAGGTTCGCGAGGAGGTCGGATAGTGTCGTGAGTTTGACGAGAAGAGATTCAGTGATCAGTTCTAGGAGTAATACCGGTTTTAGGAATCCGTTGTATAATTCTAAAAGGGGGCGTGTGCAAGTTTCTGAGTCTGTAGTGGAGGAATGACAAACATTACCACATATTTTAATGTTCGTTTTTAAATTGCACCATTAAACTCGCGTCCCAGGTCATTTTCGTCTGTGGTTTACATTCATAATCATAATAATTTATATGCAGGCCTTTATTAAAAAGTTAGTACTTAATTAAGTTACAAATTTATTTTATACTTGGTCAGACATTTGACATTAAAAAAATTACAATATTTTTAATGCTAGAGTATAATATTCATGTCCAATGGCATGCTTTAAATGCTAGTTTCTATAAGTCATTAATTTTAAAATACATTCCATATTAATTATCGTCTATATGGAATCAGCATCGTCATACAAAGTGGCAATGCTGCCAGCCTTTTGGGCACTTTTCCAGTTGATAGCGATGCGGACGAATTTTTTGATGCCCTATGAGATTTTCCCCCTTTTCTTTTTTTTATGAAGGTACATGTATAAAATTATCATTATTTTAAGTCTATTAACTAATATTATCTTGTTTAAAAATAAAAACTACTTATCTTTTTAGAGAATAAAATCTTTTTTCCTGCAACCATATTTTTAACTTTATAAAAAAAAAGCTTGTGCCCGCGACTTCGTCCGCGTGAAATTTCACCCTCCCCCCATTCACCCTCTCAGGGGTGGAATTTCGAAAAACCCTTTCTTAGTGGATACCTACTCTTCACAAAGAACACACCCCCCAAATTTCATACTCTAGGACCAGCGGTTTAGGCTGTGCGCTGATATATCAGTCAGTCAGGGCTTTGAATTTTATATAGATAAATATTATCGACACAACGCTTTCCTTTCGTAGCAGTGAAAGTGTTAAGTCTGACGTACAGTTGACCGTACAGTAGGGGGTTTATTTATAAACGATGATTAAAGTTAAGTGACGTATGGTTAAACACGCTAATCACTACTTAACTTTAAGCAACGTTTATGAATAAAGGGGTGTTAATATATTCGTAGTACAATATTTGGTGGCAAGGTTTGTAAACATTTACTTCTTGGAATATCAATGTAAATAAAATTGTATTACCTATTTAATTGTTCTCTATTACATGATTTTATTAAAATAAATGACTTTATATGTATTTGTAAATTGAACCCATAACCCTACGCTTTGGAGCCGCCTCTACGACCAATGAACTTAAGAGTTACTTCATACATTTATGGACTATAATATACTAGATTTTATATGGACAGCCTATAAAACATTAATATCCGTCGACAATATTTAATGGTCTTTATTGACTTTCCAATAACTTTCAGATAATCGCATCTTAGCATTTTTATGACTTCCGTGCTAACATTAAAATGTGCTGAGTGCAGTTATTGGCAGTTAACATCATACGGAAACTTTCATGAACCTATAATATTGAAATCTCCAACACGCAACCGTGGTGCTCTATGCTCGTTCCTCCTCCCTATCAGAAGCGGTTTTTGACAGGCAGTGGGATAAAACAAGCTCATCATATAGCCTTTTCCCAACTTTGTGGGGGTCAGCTTCCAGTCTAACCGGATGCGGCTAAATACCAGTATTTTACATGGAGCTAATGCCAATCTTACCTCCAGAACCCAGTGACTGGGTAATACGATACCCCTTGATAATACTGGTTGTCAGACTTTCTGGCTTCTGACGAGCTATAACGACTGTCAAAGATCCACGCATGACAGCCGAGACCAATGGCTTAACGTGCTTTTCGCCGGAGGGTCTTGGTATGTAAAGATGGTCACCTATCCATGGACCAAACGCGGTAAGCGTAGCTTAACCTGATCGATCGACCCGTGCGGCTGATATTACTTAGCCACCAGCCCCGGGATAAAATAAGCTAATAAGAACAATAACGATAACATACAGCCCGATTATCACTTTATGGCGGCTTGAAGTGCACTACTCGCTGCGCAGTACCTCACCCCTCACCCCCGCTGACACGTGAGTTTGGTTACTGCGCAGCGACTCGCCTCATGTTCCGAGCCACCATAAAGTTTGAATTGGGCTGTACCAGTGACAGTTATTATCTCGAATAGCAAGAGTCATACGATAAAAACACATTACCACTCCTTTGCGTCGCGCAGTCGGGTAAAAAATAAAAGTCCACCAGGCCGTATTACGGCCACGGCGGCCAATCTCAACGAAGACAAGCCTTCGGCGCGGGATAAAATATAGTGTACAAGTGGCGCAGACACAGAGTGTACCTGTGTCTGCGCACACACTTGAACACTCTCTCTTCCCTCACTCTCATTGTCCGATGGGACGGCAATCCGAGACGACCGGAGAGAGATCAGGCGCAGGACCAACGGCTTAACGTGCTTTCCGAGGCCCGGGGGATCACAGTCACACCACCAACTTCCAATCTCCGGGCTGCAGCTGTTACGAGGAAATTCCCAATGAAAAAACACAATCATACTTTGCCCGACCCGGGAATACCCGTTCAATAGTCGCGTTTGGGTCATACGACAGTAAGAGTATCATACACCTCTAAACTATAGAACAAGAATTTGCAGCGTGAGTTTTGTTTCTGTACAAGCGTCTGGACCTCGAGTTTTGCTTCCATATCTCTTTTTTTTTGTTTTCGGGGGGAAACCTTCAAAAAGCACCCGACCTCCACAGAGGGAGGTCGGGAAGTGTGGAATTTTTGCCTCACTAAAACCACCCCGGTGAACACCATCAGCACATAGTAGGGGTGGTTGCGGTTCCTATACCTACGAAGCCTACCTTTGTTTTTACCGACTTTACAAAAAGGAGGAGGTACTATGTTCAGCTGTTTGTATGTTTTTTTTTTTTTTGTATGTTTGTTCATCGAATTGTAATCGCCAATTGTCGACGGATTTTCAAAATTCTTTTTTTGTTCGAAAGAAGATAGTTCTGAGGTGGTCCCATTGTCACTAAGTTAGGATCTGATGATGGGATCTTAGAGAAATCGAGGGCAACCCTCAAATTTTATAGGCTCACTTATTGTTTTTCGCATATTTTATGAAGTATCTTGTGTATTTGTGTATGGTTGTCACCATCTCAGGTAGCTGGGCTGATGATGGAAGGTACAACTCCTTAACAGTAAGAAGTTACTCGAACAGGCAAGGACTGTTTTAGTAAATTGTTTTGATGTTTGATAGGGCATTTGCCACATTTGGTCTCATGATCATCAAGTCATGACCTGATGCTGCAGTCAGGATAGTCTGCAGAGTACCTAACTCCTCGACAACTAACAGCAGATATCGTGTTTAGGCTCATTGATGTGTGGATAAACGTACTGTTACTGAGGAACACCGAAGACCTGATGCTGAAGCGAGGAGCATCAGAAAAAGTACAAACCTTTAAATTACAGCACCGTAGTCGTGTTTGGGCTCATTTTAAACAGGACTAATTTTAAGTTCAATGCAATGTTGACATAAGTCTGGCCTGATGCTGCAGCCAGGATTATCAGCATCTAATCTAAAAACTAATAAAAGGAGAACTCCTCAACAATTAACGTCCCTGCATCGAGAAAAGGAATATTTTATAAAAAGGCGATGGGCAAGTTAACATTAGGCTATTGTAACTTAGATAAATTTTATTATAAATAGACCCACTAAAAAGCGAGAAATAAAAACTTTTTAACAAAAAAAAAACCGACTTCCAAAAAAAACACTACAAACTGAAAAATAACTTTAATTTCGGAAGTCGGTGGCAAAAACTAAAATACTGATCCCTAAGACACCGACTTCCGAAATTAAAGTTATTTTTCAGTTTGTAGTGTTTTTTTTGGAAGTCGGTTTTTTGCTACTGGCCACTATTAAATGAAGAGTTCACATAACAAAATAGTTCTAATTACTTAGAATGATACGTCAGTGAATCACAGCCACAGCGCACAGCCCGCGTGGCGCGGCGCGGCGGGGCGTCTCTGCGCCATATTATAACGTCGCGTCGCCACGCCGCCGGTATTATGTTGCGTGCATGATTTATAGTACTAGGTGATGTGCTGCATGTACCTAGGTATTGGGTACGAAGAGTAGTCTGTTAGTGATAATAGTTGGTTTGTTGGACAGTATTAGGTCTTCTGTAAAAATCTTGCCGTGGAAACTAAGGTGAAGTGAAATTGAAGTGAGCTGTCACTTCAACTGATTCTTTGGATTGATGACAGCTCACTTCAGTTTCCATGGTGAGATTTTTACAGAATTGATAGGCAGGATGGCTGGTTGCAGCTGGATGAGAGTTGCCGAGAATCGAGTTGAATGGCGTGCAATAGGAGAGGCCTATGTCCAACAGTGGACTGCTATAGGCTGATGATGATGATCGGCAAAAATAAACTTGGTTTGCTAGCTAAAACAATTGAATGTCCAAGTGACATTCAATTGTTTTGGCTTGCAAACCATGGTAAGAATGAAAGTGACAATACAAGATGTTGACTATGGCAATTAGATACACTTAAAGACGATGTCTAAAAAGGCCTTTGTTCAACAGTGGGACAGTTTAGGTCATCTAAAAGGTCAATGCTGTTGTGAGTTTGAAGAATGTTTAGCTTTGAAAGATTTTTTTGTATCAAAGTGTTAGCTACTCTAATAAATTAAAATGGCACATGTGGGGTCACATCATACAGGGTCATACATCAATCAATAGTCTTTACTTATTTGTTACCATAGATTACTACAGTGTGCAAGATGTTATGTGCTATCTCAAGTTTTTTTTTCCCTTTTTTTTTTTTGTTTTGCAATTGTTTTATAATATTTATGAATTAAACTGTAATCATGGGTTCAGGATCATGTACTGAATCCTTGATGACAGGTTGCGCTTCAATGACCCTGCCACTACCTAATCCATTTTCGCCATATTGTATGCACAGATCAGCATAAAAAGAATGGGTAAAACAGAGGCATGGAAATAGGTTAAAATGCCAGTAGTGAAGATGGGTCGCATGATAAAGTTATATTTTGATTTACTCCTCGCACGGTTTGAGGAAAAACAAGTCACGAATGCAGAAGAATGCTTATGGGGTGACAGGGGTTTTGCCTACTATAGAGAAAATTAATCTCTGCTCTGTATTTAAGCAAATAACCTTAAAGTACCACACACACTTGACACATAACTATACTTACAATCGGAATTTGAGATAATTATCAAACGTGAAACAACAAACTGAAAAATGTTTCAAATTCTATTGCAACGAATTTTTCTCCGTTTTTCTCAGTATTGTTTGTAAGTGGGGATGAAATGTAAATTATCGGAGATTACGAATTCAAGTACCTACCTAACTAGTAGGTATTTGTTGAGTCTCTAGTTTTATTTTTCTTATAGACACGGAAGTCTTCAGTTACAGGTATCTTCATACTTAAAATAAGGTAACCCCTCCTCCACCCCCCCGGCTCCTCCCCTCCCCCCCCCCTCCTCCTCTAAAATGTATTTGTTGATTACGAACACGGATATATGATTACGAACGAAATAAACTTAAAAAAGGGATGGTGCAAGAATCCTGCATGTTTTTGTTAGTATTGCCCTTTAATAGTAATGTATAATACCTATATAGACAATTTCACAGATTGACCCTAAGTTACCTTTTTCTTTCACATTTCAACATCCAACTTAATTAGCATGAAAAATACCATCTCCTTCCTCATTTATGACTCACATACCCACTGATATTTTCCAACCGCATCGGTGGTTATGGCCGCTCGCTGTCAGTAACGAATCCCACCAAAACTTCGCAATACCCAACATTTAGGAAGCTCACCATTATCGACTCGTCAAAGGGTTATGAAACCGAATCCCACTTTGTTCATCTTTTGTTCCCAATCAATAGTATCAAGTTGCATCAAACGACTTGACTCAAAGGCGCAACTGTCATGGCGGGTCGTTAATCATTTCCTTTTGGTGTGCGACGAAATGGAGAAAGGGCGACTTGCTTACTGTGATGTCAGTAAGTCTATTATAGTATTCGTCTTACTACCGTTTTCGGGTCGACCACTGGAGTCATTTACAAAGGATTATAAGATTTGGTCAATTTAGTAGTAAATAATAATAATATTAATAATATCAATTGCCGTGCGTTAGTCTTGCAATAAGATACGTGTTTCTACATTGGCATCATTCTCACATGTATAATTTCATCGTGAATGTTGTAACCATTATTTTATTTTTTTAGGTGTTTCTATATCTGTGGTTAATAGTTAATACCTATAATGTATTTGAACTTGCTCAATTAGCACTGAAAGCTTTTACTGAAGACGTTCATGCACCTATTATGTTACAGGAGTTGACAATTTTTTTCAGTTTTCTTTTGTGTAAGTAACGTATTTCTTTCGATTTCTCGAAGTAATCATGCGCATATATTAAACATTGAAATTAGTTTTACCATTTTTTTTATTTGTTTTGTTTCAAAATTGGCCCGCTCTTGACCTCGATCTTACCTGGTGGAAAGCAACGGATGAGGTCTATGATGGAACGAGCGTGCCCAGAAGATGTCTATTCACTCTTGCTTTGAAGGCTGACAGGTTATACGTGGAAGGAAACACAGACGCTGGCAGAGAGTTCCATGTTTTAAACTTCCATAAAATTCATACCACTTCTAGATTTCTTTAAAAAGACATCTTAACATTGTTTTGCCCCGACGATATCTAATAAAAATCATCTTTAACTGCTCATAAATGCTCAGTACAAAATTACACGGAGTCTTATTTCTAGTATCAATCCTTCTCGGTGCATTGTCCGAAGCCCGTAAACGTCACTTAAAAGCTATAAAATAAAGAAACATTGTACTAAAACTATTCCTGAGTAGCAACCCTGAGAACACATATATCAAAAGTGTGCTAGCAGCGCAGGGTTGTGCCTGAGCTCTATAAATCAGGGCTCGCGATAACTCATGAGAATCAATTGGTATTTTCGTGTCGTCGCCGAAAAGTTTCGCTAAGAATTGCTTGTAAGCTAGATTTAGTAATTTGATAAGCAATTGTTTATGACCATTGCTGAGGACAAATGAACGTCAGCAAGTTTAATAATAAAATATGGCTCTAAGTTGCCTGAAACTCTGAAGACACGTACAAACTGTGCTAAAAAGAATAATACTTATGAAGGAGCACGAGGGGATTGTGGCTAAGTAATAACAGCCGCACGGGTCGATCGATCAGGTTAAGCTACGCTTGCCACGGTTGCTCCGTGGATGGGTGACCATCTTCACATACCAAGACCCTCCATGTCTCGGAAAGCACGATAAGCCGTTGGTTCCATCTGTCATTCATGGATCTTTGTCATTACCGATCGTCAGTATCCCGAAAGTCTGACAACCAGTCTTACCAAGGGGTTTTGTATTACCCAGTAACTGGGTTGTGGAGGTCAGATAGGCAGCGCTCCATGTAAAATACTGGTATTCAGCTGCATCATTTCAGCCGAAAGACGTCCACTGCTGGACATAGGCCTCCCCCAAGCACCTCCACGTCGACCGGTTCTGTGCTTCTCATATCCAACGGGTTCCTGTGGTCTTCACAAGGTCGTCGGATCACCTTATGGGAGGCCTTCCAACGCTACGTCTTCCGGTACCCGGTCGCCACTCCAGAACCTTTCGGCCCCATCGGCCATCTGTTCTGCGAGCAATGTGCCTTGCCCAACGAGTATGTGTCCTTATTTTTTCCAAAACCTATCTAGCTCTAGTCTCCACACGGTGGGTGACTGAGGATGGACGGCGCCGCCGAGAACGGCCCAGGAAGAGGTGGCGAGACGACCTGGACGCGCATCGCACGGGTTGGATCGAGTTGGCTCTAGACAAGGATGCCTGGAAGGGTTTGGGGGAGGTCTTTGTGTAGCAGTAGGACAGTGTATCAAATCGGAAAGGGATCGGCACCGTATCGCTTTCGCCTCGCAGTCAAACAGAAGTCAACCTAACGTAAGCACGTAACCAAAGCTTATCAGAAGCTCCGATACTTCGACTCGGCTACGGCTAGGCGACGACGCGCTTACGGCTCGCCGACCGCTGGTTAATGGTGCAGCAGGCTGGCCGGAGGGGTGAGAATGGCAAGGGTCGACGAAGAGACGTAAGTTCGGGTACGGAGAGACGTAAGCGCGGGGACGACGAGCCGTAAGCGCGGGGATGACGAGCCGTAACGCATCGCACCGCGGTTCGTGAGCTTGTCCCGAGGCGAGGCGATTACGTTACGATTCCGATTAGTGTGCGTTGCAGTAGGGAGTTTCATACAAAGACAGTAACGGCTTGAGTTGATACGGTGCCGATCACTTTCCGGTTAGATACGTGTGCTGTGACCTTAAGAGTAAAAAAAATAGGTATGACTAATATTATAATTATAAATGTTTCAGGCAACTTATAATTTATACATTGCATTGTCAAAACTGCTGCATTTTACGATTTGCGCATTGCCAGTCCATTAAAATTACAAGCACTAAATACACTAAACCTCATTGGTATGCATTAAAAACTAAATGGCTACCTATTATGTGCCTTTAAAACAATAAAACTGTGAATTTTAAAATTTTCGCCGTCTTTTTCACGAACTCGTGTGCTCGCGACAGCCCTGTCATAAATCTCATGGCATGTTTGTCAAGTATGGCGCTGGAACGCGCCCGGTCGCACATTTACGACGCACTATAAAGCACTGGAACGCGATGCACTGACATTTCTGATTTTTTGGCGCGCTTTTGTGCAGAGGTAAGTGAGGGGAAAATGAGCTGTTTCATTAAAATATGTAAGGTGGTAAAGGATTTTGCATTTTCTGCGTTGTTTCGTGGTTGTTTTACTTGCATTAAGTTATAACAGGGCTTAGTATTTTGGTAAAATATCGAAGGAGACGCTGTTTTGTGTTTTTGCCGCCGGGAATAATGAAAAGTTAGCCATCTGCTTATTTATACAAAGTAGGCACTTGGTGAATAATGTTGTTGTTATTATTATAAACCTGTGTTGTCCTACTGCAGGGCAAAGTCCGCCATTTCCTCTTTCCACTTTGCCCGTTCTACTCGCATTGCGGGCCAACCCTTTAACAAGGAGTTGTTGTTACTGCTCAATTAATAAGTGCATGCAATAGATTACTGAGAGCAGTAGTGGCTCAGTGGTAACGGCCGTGACTTACGAGTTGTAGGTTCGAACCCAGACAGGCGCTTTACTTCGTGTGAATTATTTCATCACCACTGCTCTCAAAACGGTGAAGGAAAATATCGTGAGGAAACCGGCATATCCTAAAAGTCTAGACCCAAAAATTCGAAGACATGTGACATCTACCAACCCGCACTGGGCCCGCGTGGTGGATTAAGTACGGCCCACTCCCTCTCACAGAGAGGAGGCCTGTGTCCCAGCAGTGGGAACATTATAGGCTGATTATGATGATGATGGATTACTGAAAATTATTTGAAAAAGTTTGATATCGCATTTATTCTGAATGTCTCCCATTTCATTGTAATGCTAAACCAAATAACATTATTCACCACTTCAACATTCAAAAGCAAACTCAATACCCAACCAATAAAGTTCAAAATGGCTTACCACCAAAAAGTTTCCCAAGAAAATACATCACTTTTCAATCTAGCCTGTGTGCTGTGGCAACACGAAACTATTTCGTTCACTAAGGGGTCGGTAATTCGATTACAGTTCGTCTCATTTCTCCCGAGATGTCGTGATTCGCCATAATTCGGGAATGCATGCGATTCAATGGGAATTTAAGTGAATTAAGATGTATGGTGGAGGCGCCTTTGTTTATTTTGGTAGTGATGGGAGACATTGGTGTTTCAATTTGGGAGCTGTTGTTATGTTAACTGTTAAGTGTGTAGTTGTTGTGGTGTTTGCATAACCACCGGTTTCTATAAGATACCGATCGTTTAACTTACTCGTAACTTATAAGTTGTAACAAATTATACAGGGTCATTGGTAAAACATTAACAACCTCTTAAGAGGTTATTGTACTCATCATTATGAACAACTTTTACTATGGGACCAATCCTAAAATCGCGAAAAAAAAATCATTTGTTCCCTACATTTATGTTCGTATTCGAAAAAATGTAGAGAACAGTAGATTTTTTTTTCGAACGAAACGGTTAGGAAGGGCAACTCCCGTATTTTTAAGAACTTTTGCATTCTGATCTCTAGCTTCATCTGTCAAAAATACGGGATTCAGGACGGGATCTAATTTTCCTACATTTAGACAAGTTTTCGACATTGAGACCCGTGGCTAAATAATAACAGCTGCACAGGTCGATTGATCAGGTTAAGCTACGCTTGCCGCTGTTGGTCTGTGGATGGGTGACCATGTTTAGGTACATACCGAGACCCCTCCGTGCCTCGGAAAGCACGTTAAGCGGTGGTCCCGGCTGTCATTCGTGGATCTTTGACAGTCATTACGGGTAGTCAGTAGCCTGAAAGTCTAACAACCAGTCTTACCAAGGGGTATTGTGTTACTCAGTAACTGGGTTATGGAGGTCAGATAGGCAGTCGCTCCATGTAAAATACTGGTATTCAGCTGCATCCGGTTAGACTGGAAGCCGACCCCTACATAGTTGGGAAAAGGCTAGGCAGATGATGAGACAAGTTTTGGACATTGATGGTCGCTGAGATAAGGTTGGAATATTTCAGAGCAAAACTAAATTCTAAATTCAAATTACCGTCTTTATCACAACCCTAGTACGTAACAAACAAGAGAATGACGAAGAATCCTTTTCACCAGGATGCCAGTCCTCGTGAATTGATGTCGGCAATTAATTCTGTGCGCGTTAGGTGGCGCTAGTGAGCTGGTCTCCCAGGGCTCTCACTAGATCCGCTAGACTTAGCGCGTCCGTACCTAGACCTAGACTCGGTTTTGATTTATCATTTTGGCATTACTCAAGGAGGGACTTGCATCTGGTAAGTAGGATTTTATTACTTTATAATCGACTAGCTGCGCCCCGCGGTTTCACCCGCGTAAGTGTCGATCCCGTGGGAATAACCGGATAAAAAAATCAGCTGATCCATATGTTCGCATAACTCGACATAATGCATGGATCAGCTGATTTTTTTTCACGATTTCAGGGTTGATCCCATAGTAAAAGTTGTTCAATGACTCCTTTTACCGATTAAAACGATCAAAATGTAAGGGTGTATAAAATGCCGGGTCAGCAGGATTGTCCGAAAGGGTTACCGCTGGCCCGGAACATAAACGGCTAAGGAAGGAACATAGGTGGGTTTTAGTCAGTAAGAGTCTGACACTGACACTACCTTCCGCTCCACCCAGAGCGGGAGGGGTCATTTGATAATTTCCAATCCGAAAAAAAAAGGGTGTATACAAGTACATTCGGAAATACTTTATGATAATTTATAAATAACAAACAGACATAGTAGAGCATTCGTGTACCGATTCACACCATGTTTTTGCTGCACGCAAATTAGTGAAAAAAAAATTATGTTGACTCATATAATTAAGTTTCTGACACAAAAACATGTCTCGGTCGTGTATATAATTTAACTGTCCTCAAATTAGGCCACAAGAACCTTTTGTGTATTTTTGTACATAGCCCGTACATTAGACGACCATTGTGCCTCGTTTAATAAGGCGAGTGCGCTTTCCACTTGCCTTATAAGGTGCCGTCGCACAAACGAGGTTAATTCACACGATCTGAGCAAGAATGGACGTTAGAAATAATGGACGTGGTATTTAGCTGGTGTAATGTTATGTAGATTGTTATCTACACGATGGATTGTTGTTTGCTTGTAGCTATGTGTTTTCACGAGATATTTATGTCATTTTGGCACGAAGTTATTTCAGAGAAAGGACCATAGAAACTTCATTGAGTTGAGACTCCATTCAATGAAGTAGAATAGTGTCCTTATTTCTATTCAGGCCACCAGCTTTATTTGCATTGTTTACAGTAAATATCTAATATTTAAAGAACTAGCTTTCGCCCGCGGCTTCGCCCGCGAGGTATGTCGATAAAAACTATCCTATGTCCTTCCCCGGGATGCAATCTATATCTCTGCCAAATTTTATCGAAATCCATTCAGTGGTATAGGCGTGAAAAGGTAACATACAGACAGACAGACAGACAGGGTTACTTTCGAATTTATAATATTAGTATGGATAAAAAACATGCTTTAAAGGCAACAAGGCTTTATCAGTCAAGTAGTCTTTTCATTCTATAAGTCTGTTCATGATTATCATCAGCTACAATAATGAAAAGATTCACAATCATCAGCCCAATAAACTGTAAGTTTATTTGATCAATAACTCTTCTCAAGAAAAAAACAACTTAGACTTATAACATTTTTTTTCCACATCACAGTAAAATATTTATTAATACCGACTCCATAACTTCGTAGCACAACAATGGTAAATTATCTCAACTCGACACACCCGTACGTGTTACTTTTTTGTTTGTTTAAATGACCGCGCTATGTTACTTCCGTTCACTCGCCCGATTAGTGGAGCCAGTACTACGCTGATTGTACTCGCCGAAAGCGGGCAGTGTAAACATAGCATGTACGATAATTTAAATGAATGAGTGTGTGATTATGGGATTTTAATGGATGCTGCTGGCTGCGGCTTTAGTTGTGATGTTCGTTAATATACAACGGAGTATAATGTATTAATATTTTGTGGCTACTACATACATTTAAATATAAGGGGGCGCATTAAGCCAGAAAAAAATCTAGTTTCACCCGCGCCTCCTTGCCTACCCCTCTCATCAAACACGACGAAAACAAAACACAATCCCTTCCCACCAGCAATTTGAAAATTTGTAATTAAATTTCGAGGTAACATCGTGGTGTTTTTTGATCTAGAATTTTTTTTTTTGTGTTTCTTTTGCACATTAAGTGTGGAAATATCATTTTGTTACTCATGTTATTTTTATGTTATACCTAAGTCTTATCAATTTCATGATGAAAAAAGTCGGTAATGAAATGAAATGATTTGAAATGATTTTATTTTTTGTAAGTAGGTTTGTACAAACACTTTTACACGTCAATCATGTTTTTTTTTAAACTAGATGAAGTCGGCGTTTTCTATCTGACTACTCTGAGAAGAAAGGCCGAAACAAACTCAGAGGTCACAGTCTCTTTTAAAGTCCAGACATAATCTTGGTCAGGTTATATGAAGACCATGTAGATCATGAAAAAACATATTGAAGTTAGGCTATTTTGGTTACTTCCGCCCCATAAGGTAAAATTTCGTAGCTGTATCATGGCATTTAATCAGAGATTTATCACTCACATTGAAGTTATTTTTGTTACATAGTAAGTTATGAATTGTTCATAAAATCCAGCTCGATTCAGAAAAAAATAGATTTTCACCACATCTGACAAGTCTTCTTAAACTCTCCGGAATCCGGGTCAAGATAACCACAGTCTTATGCTGTACAGTCTCGAGCACCAATATGTCAACACTCGTCAACTTAGAATTGCGATTTTTTCACGAAATAACAAATGCAACGTTGAAATACGACACTTTACATATACCTATGGGTTCGAAAATACTATGTTCCTATTAATATAAAATTTCATTCAAAAATAAAGGGGAAAATCGCCTTTGAATAAAGCCAAGTGTATACATACTTTTGCTCGTGACTGTACGCCTAAGAGATTATTTGATGGAGCATGGTCATTTGGGTCCAACAATGCCTCTCTTGCAGTGCCTAAAGACATACCCTGCCCTATCCTTGACAAGAACCAAACAACAAAATAACATCATACATACATAATCAGCCTATAATGTTCCCACTGCTGGGACACAGGCCTCCTCTCTGTGAGAGGGAGTGGGCCGTAATCCACCACGCGGGCCCAGTGCGGGTTGGTAGATGTCACATGTCTTCGAATTTTTAGTTCTAGGACATGCCGGTTTCCTCACGATGTTTTCCTTCACCGTTTTGAGAGCAGTGGTGATGATATAATTTACACAAAGTAAAGCGCCGGTCTGGGTTCGAACCTACGACCTACAACTCGTATCGTATCACTTGGCCACCATTGCTCTCAACAACAAAATATTACATAAGTATTAATATTCCATAAAAAATCGCTTAGAGCGTACCTCCACACACTCAACACGTAATACAAAAATCCTCTCCGTTTAATGCAAGCCCCTCGCGACACCGCGCGACAGATGTTCGAGTGCCCTCGTCTGAAGAGCCCTTAACAACTGCGGTCGACTCTCTACAATGCGTGCGCTGATTACCGCTGCGTGCGTGTGAATGCGCCTTTACGAATCTAAAGAGGTTTTAACTTTTTTTGCTACTGTATAAGTATCAATGGGGAGGTTTTATTTGTGGAAAATTGTACGTGGAATTTTGAGTTACAGGGTGAACAATAAAATTCTGAGGAATAACTTCATATTTTGGTGCTTGTGGTTAAATAATAACAGCCGCACAGGTCGATCGATCAGCAACGCTTGCCGCAGTTGGTCCGTGGATAGGTGGCCATCTTTATGTACCAATACTCCTTCGTACTTCGGAAAGCACGTTAGCTGTTGGTCCCGGCTGTCATTCGTGAATCTTTGACAGTCGTTACTGGTCGTTAGAAGCCCGGAAGACTGACAATCAGTACCAAGGGAAATCGTATTACCCAGTAACTGGGTTGTGGAGGTCAGATAGGCCGGCTTCTTGTTCTACTAAGTATATACCACATAACATTTCACCCCTTCATCACAAGCATGTCTGTTACATTTCAGGAGTTAGCAGGTATACAGTGGTAGAGTTATGTGCAATTACAATTCTTTATTGTATATCACATTTGTGTGCATGCATACATACATGTGTGTGTTGTTTGTCGTGTCTTGTCAATTGACGATGACAAAAACATTGTAAGTCAAAAAATACTTTTCAAAAATAGTATATAAGTAAATGCTTACCGAGTTCACCACTCTTCACGGGAAATAGGCAAAAGAATCTGAAACAAGAAATGCAGACATTTAGAGAAAAGACATCAGCCCATATGCAAGCCTATATAGAATTACACAACCAGCCATACCATTATCCTGACCCCACCAAAGACTACTTACCTATTTCCCATTTTTCGGCCATTTCATTAGTGCAAGCACTTACGGAGGCTAATTTATTTTTATTGTTCGTAGTCTTGACTAGCCGTAAAACTTACCTTTGCTGAATTTATGCGCGAAGCCACAACCTCGGGTATAAATAAAGGGGGATGTATTGTGCTTGTGCTGTTGATTCTGGATGTGAGGCTGCTTCTTAGTGCTTTACAATGTTAAGGGAGATAGATGGATAGATGGCATCGGGCTTTTTGGTGCTTTCCTTTTTAGGGTACCGTATCTCAAAAGGAAAAAAACGGAACCCCTATAGGATCACTCGTGTGTCTGTCCGTCCGTCTGTCACAGCCAATTTGTTGAAATTTGGTACACATATGAATGTCTGTGACCCAAACACAGACGAGTAACGTAATAAATGAATTTTGATTATAGAGGTAATTTTTTTGGCAAGTTACCATTTTGTTACTGGTGTGTCTTTGTGCCTCTGTACTGTACCTATTCACAATTTGTGATGAATGATCAAAGTTGAGTTTTTGAAATGGGTAGTTTGGCCAAAATTTAATCTATTAAGGCGCATAAGAAAATGGCTATTCCATTCATTCATCCATTATATCAAAACCTCTCCGTGCCATCAATTTTCACAGATGATGTATTTCTGTTGCCGCTATAACAACAAATACTAAAAATAGAAGAAAATAAATATGTAAGGGGGGCTCTCCCACACAACAAACGTGTTTTTTTCGGCGTCTTTGCCTTGTGGTACGGAACCCTTCGTGTGCGCTTGGCCAGTTTTTCTATTTTTTCTTATCTTATTACTATTTTCACTTCTAACAATGATATATTTACGCGAAGAACCTTATCATAGCTCCTAATTCTGTCGCTTCAACAAGAATTTCCCCCATGAATCTCGCAGACAATTTCCTTAGTACCTAATAATTCATAGGCAACGCAAAACAATAATAAACTACGTACAAATGATAGATTATAATTTGTGTAAATCACACAGCGGCCGGCCGTTACTCAGTGTAATTGGCTACTATAGTAAATTATGTAAATCTCTATTACTTATGTACAATTTACATAAGTATGATTTGTTGAACAACTACTAATGTCGCGGTGGGCTAGAGGTCATACATTTTTTTGTGGGAATTCGTAGGTGAAAAGTTTTTGATTAGATTGTTTTTAGGGTATCAAAGTATTTGTCCGCATCGTTGTCAACAGGAAAAGTGCCCAAAAGACTGACAGCATTGCCACGTTGTATGGCAATGCTGATTCTTTGGCCAAAAAATGGGACAGCTCTCTGATCACATGATTATTTGTTTTTTTATTTCCATTTTGAACATGCATTTAATGAGCTTTCACGACTGATGACACAAGGTAGGTACGTTATAGTGCGAGTGCACCCGAGTTATTGACATAGCTTACTGGGTAATTTATTTGCCAGGACATGACCTGCACAAGACAAACTTTTAATCACAATTCGAAGAATTTTGAAGGAAATTCGTAGTCCATTGTGAATAATGTTTGAAAACTTCGTCTACTCGATAGTGTAAATAACGCAATGAATGCTGTTGAACTGTCAAAATTAATGACACTGCCATTGTAAGTATGTTATGTAATTACCCCACGTGAAAAGGATTACAAAATATTTGAAAACAATCTGCTTGATGAAATTATATCCAAACAAAATGCAGTAGAAATATATTAAAAAAGATATGTTGGAACTCTGCAAACAATAAATTTTGAACGAGGTTACTCTTAAAGCCGATAACACATTTCCAATTCCAAACTTTTAACAGTCTCGCCATCTAAAGCAATCTTTTTCCAATCGCGAAAAGGCAAAACCCTATTACGTCCTCATAACATGAAAAGCAACATCGTACGCAACGAGAACACCAAGAAAATCTATTAGCAACTCAAAACCAATCTTTGAACATTATTATCATGCGAGAGTTCCTTAAGAATGTTCGAGTTCGTCGAAAACCACTCGAGTTCTAAATGCCTACAACAGCGAACCTACCTTATTACATCAGAAGAATTTTAACGAGATGCTAACTTGTATACAAATTGAATTTTCCGAACGCAACAGCTTGTTCACTGTGTACATTAAGTTTATCCAAAAGTTTGATGATTTTGTACAAAATTTGTTGGAACGAAGTAATTTTATTAAGAGGGACGTTTTAAGTTGTTATCCAATTTGTGGGTATTTTGTTTTTGTTAATAGGTCCCGGTTCAATACCTCGTGAGGGAATTTGTGAAATGTTAACTTGTTACACTCAATTATAATTATGGAAGTTTGCGATGGAATTAATTGGCATTTAAATGTATTGGAGTGGTCTTGTTGCTGAAAAAGAAAATCATGAAAGATGTCATATTTGTGAGGAGTGCGTTTCAAAGCTGCGGGATGCTGCAGCCTTCAAGAAAAAGGTTCAGGATATTACAGAAATAGTTAAAAACAAGATTTGCGGAGATACGAATGGCACAGAAATAGATACAAAGATAGAAGATGAAGAAGCTGATTATGTTGATGACTTTGACATTAATTTCAGTGACAAAGATCCTCAGATTTTGGTAACGACGGAATCGACGGTCACTGAATTTTCAATAAAGATTCCGAAACATGAAACACAACTACTAAGCCACGTATCTACCCACTAAATTATTTCACAACAGCCCAGACATTTTCAACTACACACTCCATACAAAACACCCAAATTAAGTCCTTAATAGGCATCATAACACGATATTACATGCATACCGAGCATAAAATCATTACTAAGAACAAAATTACAATGGTGTTCATCAGGTGGCTATAATTGTATCCTCGTGTACCATTATGGGGCAAAATTGCTCCCGAGAAAGTGTGGCCGTAAAAGGAAGGGACTTTCTCGGAGCTATGTTGCTGGTGATATTAGAAAATGTAGTTTTGGCATTGTTTCTACTCGCTTTGTAGTCTAGTTAGTGTTGTAGTGGGGTCTTTTTTTTTGCGGATGTGAAATCATCAAATGACTCTGGGTGGAGCGGAAGGGAGTGTCAGACTCTTACTGAGTAAAACCCACCCGTGTTCCTTCCATAGCCATTTATGTTCCGGGCCAGCGGTAACCCTTTCGGACAATCCCGCTGACCCGGCAGGCTGATAAAATAAACTATTGGAATTACGTTGTTGCGAATGATGAAGAAGCACTGAACCGACCGAAGTGGCAAATTGCTTCGGGGAGTCGTATGCTCAGCATTGGACGTCTTTCGGCTGAAATAATAAAGTCATGAAAATAATTTATATGATTTTAGTAGAGCAGTGTTACAAAATTGATAAAAAATCATTCAGCCATCCTTTTTTTATTTAAGTTTTATAGCAATTTCATTTTCTGAATCTCTGTTAAAAAATGAGCCAGTAATCAATGTAAAATTTAATAAACACTTACCTACCATAGCAGCCATTTCCCCGTGTTCAAATTCGGAGACAAATCAATATTGTAACATTCTTAAAAGACAGACTTAAAACATCACCTCTAACACCCGAACATATTATTATCAGGTAATCCTTATTTGGTATCCAATCTACCCATTGATTCATGGTCACTTACATACACCCGACGCTAACGAATACTTACGGTCAAACATTTGACATTGAACTAAATACCTCGTACTTTCTCTTTATAGGAAAAAATATGGTCCGTTGAAAACATGATCTTTTGGTGTTCCTGATTTAGATATCATGTGCAGTTAGAATAAATTAGAAACATGGGTGATGTGTGAATAATTCGATATAGCACATAATCTATAAGAACAAAGATACATTGCATTACCAGCCTATAATGTTCCCACTGCTGGGACACCGGTATCCTCTCTGTGAGAGGGAGTGGGCCGTATGCGGGTTAGCGGATATCACATGTCTTCGAATTTTTGGTTCTAGGACATGCCGGTTTCCTCACGATGTTTTCCTTCACCGTTTCGAGGGCAGTGGTGATGAAAAAATTTACACTCGTATGTTGCGGCCACTGAGTCACCACTGCTCACTAAATACATTGACACAGAAAGATTCAAATGGCGGTTACTATTGCTCTATGATAAGCTTTAACTCGAAATGGGCTGGCGTCTAATTTTGCTATCCTTTGGAATAATTTAGCAAAGAAGATACACACTGTTATATAGGTGTAGACGTAGCAGCGAATTTAACGGGGCTATGTTTTATATATATCCTTTAATTCAATAAATACATATAAATTATATTTTTGTCATTCGTGGATCTTTGACAGTCGTTACGGGTAGTCAGAAGCCTGAAAGTCTGACAACCAGTCTTAGCAAGGGGTATAGTATTACCCAGTAACTGGGTTGTGGAGGTCAGATCAGCAGTCGCTCTATGTAAAATACTGAAATTCAGCTGTATCCGGTTAGACTGGAAGCAGACCCCAACATAGTTGGGAAAAGGCTAGGCAGATGATGATGATGTTAAAACTTTGATAACGAAATTCTTAAAAGCGGGATGTAAACATGTATGAATGCTCCTACTTCTTAAATATTTGGTTACTCACAACCATAGTAAGAGAAGGTGAAACATTCCATTAGTAACCCGATCATTATACACCTTGCATTTAAACTAAACGACACTTAAACTTACTCTAACTAGCCGAGTAAAACCACAAAGGTACCTCACTCGTCACTCACCTAACAGCCTCATAACAATTTGTAACAAATATGAGCGACAATTGGGGGCTCTATTTAAAACAATACGACAACGTCACCCCACGATTACTGTAATCACACAATTAACACGCGATTACGTGTTACACAGCCAGTGTAACTTGAACTGTGACGTAATGTCAAACTTTACTGCGTTCATTTTATGATTATTTTATTTTGTTCGGGAAACTTACAGCTATAAACAGTGTTGTTAAACAATATGCAATTGAAAGTCATTTACAAGATTCCATTGATAAACATATAAAACAAAAAGGTCGGTACAAAATACCTATAACATAAATTAGGAAATATAATTACTCGATCGATTAGTACCTACAGACTAAAATCATTTCATCATCATCATTTCAGCCGAAAGAAGTCCATTGCTGGACATAGGCCTCCCCCAAGCACCTCCACTTCGACCGGTTCCGTGCTTCCCGCATGCAGCGGGTTCCTGCGGCCTTCACAAGGTTGTCGGTCCACCTTGTGGGTGACTTTCCAACGCTACGTCTTACGGTACGCGGTCGCCACTCCAGAACCTTTCGGTCCCAAAGGCCGTCAGTTCTGCGAGCAATGTGCCCTGCCCACTGCCACACTGTCTTCCAAAACTGGTATTGATATGGAAATTTACTGGGCGTCTACTCTCTAAGTCCGTCAAAGAAGACACGGTTCCGTCCACGGATATCTATGGTTCCGTCCATACATCATGGGTATATGGTACATCGTGGGTAAGGGCACCTGTCAAATCGTCTTGA
Organism: Oligia latruncula; assembly: GCA_948474745.1. Taxonomy (NCBI): domain Eukaryota; kingdom Metazoa; phylum Arthropoda; class Insecta; order Lepidoptera; family Noctuidae; genus Oligia; species Oligia latruncula. Next base: position 19,000,259 of record OX419686.1, read on the forward strand.
CATTCATTCTTAGTAAGGGCCCCGAATTAGTAAGGAACGCTCGAAATCTTGGCCGAAACTACGAATTTCTTGCTTATTAGATCCCCTGATTTGACGCAATGACATCAACTCAGCCTATTGCAGTCCACGGCCACTAATATTTTATAGGCGAAAGTTTGTGAGTGTGCGTGTGTGTGTTTATATGTTTGTTACTTCTTCACGCTCAAACGGCTGGACCAATTTTGATATAATTTTGAATGGAGGTAGCTGACACCCTGGATTAACATATAGGCTACTTTTATCCCGATATTCCCACGGGATCGACACTTATACGGGTAAAACCACGGGGCGCAGCTAGTCTCTAAATAATTTCCTGTTATCTTATCTGGCAGATAATTTCATGCTACTTTCACTGTATTTTTTTTCTGGCAGAATAGTGCCTATTCATACACTAGGCAACATACCTTGAATGTATCAAAATCTGATACAATTTTTAACTGCCGTTTTTATACGCAGCGAGCGTCACCACAAAGGATCAAGATATACTGGTCCCCGTGTATCACTAATGTAACCATTAGAGTCCGGTTGTCAAGTAATAACCCTTTGCACAGTTGGTTAACATCGGCAACCAAGTGAACCTATGTTACGTGATACGCATTGTGAAGCATTCAGCAATTATTTCACGTAGTTCTGAAACTCGGAATGGTTACAGTCTGAAAGTGGGACAATTATGAGGTTGTAAGTGGTGTTAAGTATGATATTTGTGTAATGAGTAACGTTGTGTTAATTATGAAGGCTTATGTATGGGGAAGTAGAGAAGTAGACAAATGAAAAGTTAATTAAGCTTTCATAGCTATGACTGCTATGCCGGAGGTCGTGGGTTCGATTCCCACCCAGGACAAATGTTTGTGTGATGAGCATGATCATTTGTTCTGTGTCTGGGTGTAATTTATCTATATATGTATGTATTTAGAAATATGTAAGTATGTTTATCAGTTGTCTAGTACTCATAACACAAGCTCTGCTTAGCTTGAGACTAGACGGCGTTGTGTGATAGTTGTGGAATATGATATTATATTATTATTATTATAGCTGCGCCCCGCGGTTTCACCCGCATAAGTGTCGATCCCGTGGGAATATCGGCATAAAAAGTATCCTATATGTTATTCTGACGTATAAGCTATATTACTGTAAAATTTCAACAAAATCCATTATTAGTTTTTGCGTGATAGAGTAACAAACGTCCATCCATCCATCAATCCACACAAACTTTTGCGTTTTTAATATTAGGTGTTTATCTATGAAATTGCCGTTTTACATAGAAAAAATTAAAGAAGTATATTTTTGTAAAGAAAATTTTGTGTTTCATATTTGGTCATTAGTGAAGATGTACTTTTGGCATTTTAGTGGAAGTTCGTTGATGGCTCTGCTATAAAAATCCTGGCGACGGGAATCGACGATCTCTTAAGAAGCGTTTTTCACCGCCTTGTTGGATTTGAAATTTTTCCCGTGTAAAAAGTTATTCAAATTCCGAGTAAAAATGGGGATAAGTTGGACTAAGGTCTGGTGAGTATGGTGGGTGACGGAGAGTTTTCAGTCGTAACTCCTGCAGTTTTGAGATGGGCGGTTGTGCGGTGCTTCGCATGATTTTGAAGGAAATGAATCATTATCGATTTATTACTTACGTTAAAGTCTGCTGCAAGTTCCAACATGATTTGGGATGAATCTGCGTCCACTATGGCTTTCAAGTCATCATTGTTCCGGCCGTCCACGGGGCTCATTATTGAGATCAAAATTTCCAGAACGGAAGCGATCAAACCAAAAACGGATCATGCGTTCACATGCGGTACCATGTCCCACGTCGTTAATATTGCATGCTGTCTGTGCTGCGTTGGTGCCCCAACGGAACAAGTATTCGAAAATATCGCGCAATTTCGATTTTTCCATGGTTACAGAAACAGCGATAGGTATAACAAAAAATCGAACGGCGGGAAAACAAATGAACCACTGATTTTGAAAAACAAAATGACATTCTATTTATTATAAAATTAATTTGAATTTGTAGTTCTAAATAGAATCACAACAAAAGCCAGTATCAAAAATCGGCAATTTCATAGGTAAAGACCTATTATTATTATTAGTAGGATTTGGGAAAAATAAATTAAACAAGGGGATTGTATCTCCTATAGAGATTTACTCACTATAGAGATAGACCAAGAGACCAGGGGGTCTACTCCGAAGCGATTAACCACTGTATCGGCCGAATGTTCGGTCATTTTCTGATTCGAATATTGTTGTCCTACTACGAATTTAAAAAAAAAAGGTAAAAAAAGGGTTAAGGGTTCTAAAAAGGTTCGGATTGGCACAGTTTGGTCGGGACCAATAGTCAATATAGGAAATTAATGGTAGTAGAAAATGACCGAACATTCGGCCGATACAGTGGTTAACCGCTTCGGAGTAGACCCCCAGAGATAGACCCTCGGTGCGCGAGTCCGACTCGCACTTCACCGGTTTTTTATAAATCTAACCCACTTTAGTCCTTAAACCTACAAACTACTTGCATGGGACTAAGTGCGAATAGGACCCAGTGCGAATAGGACCCAGTGCGAATGGGATCAAGTGCGAATGGGACCAACAGCGAACGCGGTACGAAGTGTGAATGGGACGAAGTGAGAATAATCCAGTAAAAATATGTATTCAAAGAAACAAAAGCCCACCATTCCAGTTTATTTAGTGTTAAAATTGATCGGTATTCGGTTATACCATTAAAAGAAAAACATTTCATTCCCATTTCATTACTTATTCAACAAATTGCTAATGCACGAACAGACAATCTGACAGAAATCACACAGATTTGACTTCAAAAGCTTTTTATTCTCGAAGCAACGCTAAAACGCCAATCCATCAAAAGTTTTCTTCAATAAAAATAAATAGGGGGTGAAAAACGGTGGGAAGGGGGTGAATTTACATGCGTCATCTAAGGGTAAGTTTCAGGGGGTGGGTTATAATCAGAACCGTGGTGAGTAAGCTGATTGATAGACCACACCCCTATGTTTTGGGGGTGTATTTTCAACCCTTGATTATCGAGGCAGTTCACTTGGCTTCAAGGAAATGGTTCATGAATCATTAGAGTTCAATGGATAGATTAATAGGTTTTTTAAAGATCCGTTCTTCTCTTACAATGATGCACCGTTTTAAAAAGTTTTACTATGGTTAATTTGTCATGGAATCGTCTCAAAAGGAGGTAGGTATAGGAAAAATAAAAGTAAAGTTTTATTTTTTATTTGAACCAGAGCGAAGTACACATTATAGGCACTAAAAAAAAAAACAAAATAATAACAGTATTGTATGCCCGGCAGCGCCAAATAGTCCCAGTTCAGCATGACTGCCAGACAACGCCTGACGCTGGTTTAGAATCAATAGGTATTATAATTTTAACGACATTTTGCTCACAACTCATAAATATTACAAAACAGTTAAGAGCATTTACGCCGTACGACATTTCGTACAAACTTTCAAGCCCTTATTTTTTTAAATGAATGAACCGATTTCAATGAAAGTTCATACGCATATGCAAGATACAAAGGTCTAAAAAGTTAGTAGAGAATATTTTCGAAAAATAGTGTTACAGCCAAATTAGACCGATTTTAAATTTTCCATAGAAACAGAGATTTCCAGTTATCTTTTTTTAAAGAAGGCATTTCGAAAATGTTCTCTACTAACTTTTTAGACCTTTGTATCCTATGAGTATGAAGTTTCATTAAAATCGGTTCATTAATTTCGAAAAACAAGGGCTTGAAAGTTTGTATGAAATGCCGTATAGCGTAAACTCTCTTAAAACGGCTCACGAAGTAACCAACATGTTCATTACTGTACATTACCAACGGTTGCATCTTTATCTGACAGATTCGCCCCATTAACCCCACCGCAGCGACGCGACCGCGATAAATCAAAACGTCATCAATCTACGTTCAAAAGTGCAGTGGTGATTAAGACGGCTCTTGAGGGTTATCATCGGGATAATTTATCGTTTGGAATCCAAGGAGTTGGTGGGTTAAGGTTTTTGTAAAGTAAGAACTGTATTAATGGTTCTGGAAAGAGTTGACCGTCTTTTGTTTGTTGGTAATCGCTTTTGTAATTGTGGTTGAAGTAGTGATAGTTAATCTGTCTTTGGGTTAATGATTGCAATGCCCCATTTTCTTGTGCAATTTGTTAGTGTGTCCGAAAAAAGTGTTTATGTTTAAGAACCTCTAAGACATGTTTGTGTTTGGTTCTTGAGTGTTCTCTTAAATGACATTTTAACGAGTTCCAATGAACAGGAACAGTCAACAAAAGAGATAAGTATGCAGGATCGTAGGATATAGTTGAAGTTTATTAAGGCTGAGATTTTCAACTTTATCGCTGAAGCATATGGTTCAAAGTTGATCGGGAAATTCGACAGTTTTGGGTAGCTTGATGTGCTGGCGTCTGTACTGTGTAGCAAGAATATAAGATACAGCCTCATTTTCGCGTACGTAAAATGCTGCACGGAAACATTTTCAAAGAAAGAGTACGAGTAAAAGGATAAGAAGAAAACACAATAATATTTTGACAAACATTGTACATAACACAGAGAACGCCAGATGAAGCAAACCGCGGTTATTCACGAAATTCACAAGTTTTTCGCACAAAAACATAGCGAAGACTATGAAATTTGACATCACCCCTGACTAGAATACACACGAATATTCAGCTGGTATAATAATATTCTTGGTAATATTCTTCCATGGATGCAGTACATGATTCTTAACAACACTGCTTCGAAATTTTCAGTCGGTTATTTAAAAAAAAATACATTTGATCGCGTAGGTACACATATACACACACACACACCCCCCACCCCCACACACACACACACACACACACTGGCACTGGCACTTTCCTATGAAAGAGTTGATATTTTTGGAAGGAAGTTCTATAGCGGAGCTTGCGGTAGGAGTAAAATGGGAGAAATCGTCACGTAACGAAACAGCGTTATGGCCAATGCGACTTTTTATTACATATAATAGGGAGAGTCAGAGAAAGGGAGACAAATTACTCATGGCTTTCGAGGGCACTGAAGCCGACAGTGAGGTCAAAACAAAAAAAATGCAAGATGGCGGCTGCAAAAATTTGGAATTTGGTGGAATAACCGACGAAAAACTTCTTCGTTCGGGGGTCTAGAATCATGTGCTGAATTCACGGTTACAGTTTGCGCATCGGTGCCACCCTGTATAGTCATTATTGAAGAGTCTAGGTTATAATTATCATAATCAGCCGATAAACGTTCCCACTGCTGGGTTACAGGCCTCCTATCTCTGTTAGAGGGAATGGGCCATAATCTACCACGCGCGCCCAGTGCGGGTTGGTGGATGTCACATGTTTTCGATATTTTGGTTCTAGGACATGCTGGTTTCCTCACGATGTTTTCCTTCACCGTTTTGAGAGCAGTGGTGGAAAAATAATTTACACAAAGTAAAGTGCCTGCTTGGGTTAGAACCTACGACATACAACTCGAAAGACGCGGCTGTTATCACTGGGCCACCACTGCTCAAGAGTCTAGTTAATGTGCGTTAAATCTGCTATGTAGTAGATACTAAACAATACTTTAAGGTCGCATTCACGCCAAACGTATTGTTAGTTGCCGACTGCGAGCTTTTCCACATTCAACTTTTCGTTCACACCGGACCGACATTACACGCTATTACTAGGCAGCCGCCGATCGTGAGTTCGCGCTTACTATCGGCAGCTAACTATACGTTTGTGAGAACGCGTACTAACTCTGTTTCAAAAGGTACTGTGCCGATAAATCATGGCAATGTTGACTTTAAAGTAACCCCTCTAGATTCAGTAAAAGTGCGTATATTTTCAAATATTCGAGCATTGGATTGGTCTTTTTTTTTTTTCGTGAATACATCGAAGTGGTATTTTTTAAACTACTGGCTGGTATGTCACGGTATTTTGGAAGAGCGTTCGCAAAAATCCTCTAACTTTTTTATTTAGGTACTTCTTCTGTGTAGCAATACTCTTTCTCTATGGTTTTGTTTTTTTGACATCGGAATGTTGAGCCACATGTATAGCGTTCGATATTTGAAAATGTGTTTTAAAGGAAGTGGTGATTCAGTTCATTCAGTGTGTTTTGTTTGTGAGTGCATCAGCTGCTAACTCATAATGTTTGAAATACGCCATTGGCCTTTTTTGCAGACAATTAGAACTATCAAAGCAGTTGTCTTTATTTAGGAAAATAACAGTAAATCTTTGGAATTCCTTTCTACTCATTTACCAATTCGAATTGTATAGCTTATAAAAAGAAACGCCAAAATAATTCGTCTCCACAACACTGCCACCGTAGATAATACAAAAATAAACGTCCATAGACATCCCGAACCGTCATTAACCGACCAACCCAACAAAATTAAAAACCATAATTTATCTTTATTGCAGCAGTGCAGGGAAACGGAAGAAAAAAGAAAAAGAAAAATAAAACACGGAGCTTCCCTGATCTTGTTTTAATTGCCGAAAAGGGAAGCGGTCTGGACCAAAGTACCGAGTGGTACCGAGATGGTACTGAATTTAATTTCGCAAATCGGTTATAGCGGTGCAACCCTCTCGGTTGAATTCTTGACGGAATGGGATGAACAAAGAATGAAGTGTGCTTTAATGGATGGTAAATGAGGCTGGGATGCACGTGGTGTTTGAAATTATAGTTGATTATACTTTTGTTATAGGCATGTTTTAATCTACTATAGCTTGTAAATGTCGTCTGCCTTTGTTCCAATCTCTCAAATAGTGCCTGAATAAGTTATTTTAAAGATGATATCTATTATTTACTCAGTAGATATCGAATTCATCTTTGAAATTACTTATTCATTGAACAGTGATTAATCGCTGTTGGATGAATAGTTATTAGAGCGATCTTGAAGAACACCTAGGTAGGTGTTCTTCATAAGAATTAATTCATCATCGTAACCTAGCCTTTTCCCAAATATGTTGGGGTCGGCTTCCAGTCTAACCGGATGCAGCTGAATACCAGTATTTTACATGGAGCGACTGCCTATCTGACCTCCACAACCCAGTTACTGGGTAATACGATACCCTTGTTAGGACTTGTCAGACTTTCAGACTTCTGACTACCCGTAACGACGGCTGCATCCGGTTAGACTGGAAGCCGACCCCCACATAGTTGGGAAAAGGCAGGCAGATGATAACAAATTCAGGTCCTACTAAACTAAGCGCTTATATCCTCCTGAGAAATGTAGCTGGATTTATCAATGAAATAAACTGAGCTAGCTGTCCACAACAGCAATTATCTTAAGCTGATGTTAATTTCGTTCGTGTGAGCTTAAGTGACCTTTAATTATAGATGTCCCACGTGTATGTCCTTACTTAGAGCTAACTTAGTTCAAGTCTGAAGAGCTTACGAGTTGAGAATCTAAGTTGTGTATTATATGCTGTCATGTTGATAGTGTTGTAAGTTTGGGGTTTCCCGGGTTTTAACTGCATTAAAGGAAACGCAATATACTTGACAATAAGACAGTGAGGCTGAAATGGGACTGGGCTAGCCACATGTAAAGGGTGCATCAGAAGTTCTGATGCATTCATTTCCATCTGTTCTGATTCAGAACAGATGGACCAAGGTTGTCACGTAGTTGTAAAGCAGGCAAGGTAAGAAAGCAAGCCTAAGAAACGCTGGCGCGACTGATTGGTACAAGAGGCAGCAGGCAAAGATGAATGGTGAAATATGTGGGAAACCTTTGCTCACTAGTGGGACAGTATAGGTTAAATATATATATGTCGGAAATACGTCATTCGTTTGACCGATTGGGACGCCAGCGCCATCTGGTGGAGCTTGACAGAGTCTAGCCTGAGTTCGAGGGTGTCGACGACAGCGTGACAGAACGAGGTGGAGCTCTCTTGGACATTGGACATCGTACGGACAACATGTGCTCAGAAACTGTTCCACGTTCCGTATCTGGTTGTGTTGTGTACCTACAGTATGTGATTCGCTAGTGTCATTAATTTGTTCGTGAAATTATAATCTGATTTGAACGGCAAACGGTTTTTCTATTGCGCAATAACCAACACTACCCACAGTAAGCCCACAGCAACTAAAATATGCCTGATAATAACAAGACGCACATACCTTCTCCGTCATCAGAAGTGTGAGTCGTGTTGGAACTGGTAACTTAAACATCCTTGGCTGAAAATTAACTACATAGCTCAGGTGGTTCGATTCGAGCATTACATTATTGAAATACATAATTATAACTATGTCGTGTTAAAATATACGCAAAAGTAGCAATCCTCATAATATTATCGTTTTTTTATGACACAAAATATCCGGTTAACATTCACAAATTAACGAAATTGAAAACGTCAGACCAGCGAGACGCTTCGTTGCAATCTAGAATCTAGAATTATGAATTTTGTGTAATTTTAAAAGGTGAAGGAAAATAAGTTGTAGGTACAAGTCATTCCTATGGAAATCCTGAATCCTTCTCAAGACGCTTCACAAAAATTCCAATCTCAAGTAGTCACTTAAAAATTTTTACTAAATATTCTTCTCATTTTGAATGTGACAGGTGTTGGTCTGACGTCACGTCCAGTTTTTATTCCCAATGAGGTTGGTGTGCGCTGCATCTAAATATGAACTGAAATATGAACTGCAGAATATAAATGTGGGCTTAAACTTCGGAGTTGATTGGACTTTTTAGGGAATATGTTTATCTTATTTAAGAAAAATCTTGATAGTGCATCTGACAATGAGTATCACAGGATGTTGTGCCATGGTAAAGTTATGGGGTAAATCGAATGCTTTCTTCATTTTAATATTAGCGTTGTTACTCTTTTTAACCGACTTCAAAAAAAGGAGGAGGTTCTCAATTCGGTTGTATTTTTTTTTTATGTTTGTTACCTCAGTACGCCGTCATTTATAAACCGATTTGGAAAATTCTTTTTTATTTAAAAGGATATACTTCCAGATTGGTCCCATTTTTATCAAAATCCAGTTCTGATGCTGGGATCCACGAGGAATTGAGGGAACTCCTCAAATATTATAGGGACACCTATAGCGATTTGGGTATTTTTTACAGTTACTCATGCATTTGCTCTCGGAAACCACCATTTGGTGAAGTGGAACTGATGAAGAAGACCACAGATGGCCAACAGAACTACTTAATAATAAGTATTTCACGGGTTGCCATTCGATTACTTTAATATGGTTGCTAAGCAATTTATGCTCGTCATAATGCAAATGGTGAAATGGAGCTGATGGTGGAATACTAGGAGAAGTCACAAATCAAGAGTCAACAATTAACGTCCCTGCATCGGGAAAAGCAATATTTTGTAAAAGGCGTTGGGCAAGTTGACATTAGGCTATTGTAACTTAGACACATTATAAAAGCGAGAAATAAAAACTTTTTAACAAAAAAAAACCGACTTCCAAAAAAACACCACAAAGCGAAAAATAACTTTAATTTCGGAAGTCGGTGGCAAAAACTAAATGAGGTACAGATCCAAAGACACCGACTTCCGAAATTAAAGTTATTTTTCGCTTTGTAGTGTTTTTTTGGAAGTCAGTTTTCTTGCAGTCCTCATTCATTGCCTACTCGTGTTAACAGTCAGCTTTACAACATATGTAACTCTAAAAGTACATACATAATTAATGGGCAATTTTAATGTAGGTAGGTGCAGTTGTTAGATCCTTGTGTATTAACACAAAGTACGGGAAGTATGGCAATGTAATGGCGAGGGTGCTCTTTTGTCTATTGTCCATTTTTATTGGCAACTGTATCTCTTCTCTTCTGATTCTCTTGATCGCTTGCTTAAAACGGGTATAGGGCCTGCGAGAAATTTGAAAAATAGGTATTTAAAGAAACTATTGCCGTCGCCTTACCTCAAGTCTGCCCCCGTAGTGTGTGATTGACTGACTGACTTTCGGCTGAAATGATGATGATGATGAGGTACTTATTCATTTTGTTCTCTCTTGCTAAATACTGGTAATGTAAAATACCTGTGCTATGTAGCCTGTATGTGGCAGTGTATTGGCGAGGCCATTCTTTTGTCGCGGCCCCCTATCCATTGTCGGTGTCGAGCGACAAGTGCTTTTACCTTTGAAAGGAAGACTCGTTCATATGTGGAGACTTGGTCATGTGTGGAGTATAAGCTTCACTTGTGAAGCGGAATGGCTATAATAGAAAAAGGATTTCTTAATTTAAAGATCAAGCTGTTTCGATCATTTCATGGCGTGTGTTTTTGATTTTCTGTCTGTACTTTTCTAGTATATTTTTCTAGGCCGCTTTGATTCCAGAAATGTTTTAATATTATCAATACATAATCATTAAAATAGGGATATTCCAAGTTGTTTTTTAGACATTAACTTTTTTTACTCAAAAGTTTCGTGTTATATCTGCCGACCACAAAATTAGCTCCATTATGACGTTTATTTTTGTAATAGCCCGAGGCTACGTTGAAGATTTTGATGCCGACTATTTTCAATTCGTTTGTCTAGTTATTATTTCGCTACTCTGAAACATTTTTAGTTTTACTTGTTTACCTACCATATTGTAAATATGTCTTTAATTTTAATGAAATTTAACTGTGCAATAACGTATGTTGTTCAAGTTTTTACCAAATAAAACATAGCAAAAACATGATATACTTATATAAAAATACGAAAATTAAATCTTAGGTTAGGTTAGTTACTGTTTCCTTAATAATTTTCCTTCGAAAAAAAAATACATTTCCTTGATTTTCCTTACACCTTGAATGCACGCACACCGTACGGTCACATGGAGGAAACGTCTCGTGCTGTCACGCGGCGAAATGGCCTGTCATCTCAGACAAGCATTGTGCTCACTGTGTAATATCACTGAGGGCTGTGTTTAAAAAATATGTCTGCTCGTGAAGAGCTCTTATTTTGTATGCTGATGATGGTAAGGGGTTTTGAAGGAGAATTTTAGTTGGGTAAAAAAACAAGACTTCTTTATTATTTTAACACCAAATTACTGAACAATTTTTTCTTTTTTTTTCTTTTAATGAATTTGTGTTTTTCGAAATTGCTATTTTTAGATTCTAAGTTATTTTTTTAGTTTTGTTTACATAGTCATACATAATCAGCCTATAACGTTTCCACTGCTGGGACGCAGGCCTCCTCTCTGTGAGAGGGAGTAGCCCGTGCGGGTTGGCAGATGTCACATGTCTTTGAATTTTTGGTTCTAGGACATGCCGGTTTTTTCACGATGTTTTCCTTCACCGTTCTGAGAGCAGTGGTGATGAAATCTAATATATAAAAGAAAGTCTGTTAGTTACACCACTTATAACTCGAGAACGGCTGAACCGATTTGGCTGAAAATTGGTGGGGAGGTAGCTTAGGACCAGGAGACGGACATAGGATACTTTTTTTTTTTTTTTTTATAGTAGGAATAGGGTAGGAGTAGGGTAGAAGTAGGGTAGGAGTAGTGTAGGAGTAGTGTAGGAGTAGGGTAGGAGTAGTGTAGGAGTAGGGTAGGAGTACTGTAGGAGTAGGGTAGGAGTAGGGTAGGAGTAGGGTAGGGTAGGGGTAGGGTAGAAGTAGGGTAGGAGTAGTGTAGGAGTAGTGTAGGAGTAGGGTAGGAGTAGTGTAGGAGTAGGGTAGGAGTAGGGTAGGAGTAGGGTAGGAGTAGGGTAGAAGTAGGGTAGGAGTAGTGTAGGAGTAGGGTAGGAGTAGTGTGGGAGTAGGGTAGGAGTTGGGTAGGAGTAGTGTAGGAGTAGGGTAGGAGTAGTGTAGGAGTAGGGTAGAAGTAGTGTAGGAGTAGGGTAGGAGTAGGGTAGGGTAGGGGTAGGGTAGAAGTAGGGTAGGAGTAGTGTAGGAGTAGTGTAGGAGTAGGGTAGGAGTAGTGTAGGAGTAGGGTAGGAGTAGGGTAGGAGTAGGGTAGGAGTAGGGTAGAAGTAGGGTAGAAGTAGGGTAGGAGTAGTGTAGGAGTAGGGTAGGAGTAGTGTGGGAGTAGGGTAGGAGTTGGGTAGGAGTAGTGTAGGAGCAAAACAACGTTTGCCGGGTCAGCTAGTAATTTACATAAAGTAAAGCGCCTGTCAGGGTTCGAACCTACGACCTTAGTATATCTCGTAAGTCGCGGTCGTTACCACTGGGCCACCACTACTCACTCTTGTTTTGTTTACTAACCTAATTTTGTCTCTCGTTTTGTACGTGTGGCGAGGACATCGTCACGCAAACTGTCCTGATCTCCCTTGCATTGAAATAATTCGTGAATTATTCAAAGAAATTGCATTTTGATCGCTGCAATTTTCTATGAAACAGCTGATGTTATTTTTATATAATCTGCATTATCTGCCTGCCTTTTCCCAACTATGTTGGGGTCGGCTTCCAGTCTAACCGAATGCAGCTGAATACCAGTATTTTACACGGAGCGACTGGCTATCTGACCTCCACAACCTAGTTACTGGGTAATGCGATACCCCTTGGTAAGACTGGTTGTCAGACTGTCGGGCTTCTGACTACCCGTAACGACTGTCAAAGATCCACGAATGACAGCTGGGAACAACGCTTTCCGAGGCACGGAGAAGCAACGGTATGTAAAGATCGACCACGAACCAACCGCGGCTAGCGTAGCTTAACCTGATCGATCGACCTCTGTTATTATTTAGCCCCTGTTTTTTTTTGATAACCGACGAAAAATTTCTACTCAAAAAACATGTGCTGAATAAATGGTTGCAGTTTGCAATAATTGGTTACTGTCTACCTGAATACATAAATATGCACAGGATATGATACAACCTGAACAAAAGGTGTAGCTCATGTATGTTAGGTAGAATTTTAGAGAAGAACGCATTCTCTAGTATCTCTCTACCCCTTGAGAAAGGGCGTTAGCTTAAGAATGCACGGAAGACGAAATAACGCTAAGCAAAAACGAAGTAATAGCGCGAGCAGGCGATGAGATGCGACGGGGTAGGTCGGGGAAACAAGAAGTTTCACGCGGACGAAGTCGCGAGCAGAAGCTAGTAATTAATATGTTCAGAACCTCGCTTACCTGCTTACTCCATTACAAGTAAACCAAAACCGATACGCCACATAAAAATAGAACAATAACCATTAAAATCGCAATAATATGTAATTTATATCTATTATTTGAACATTTTTGTTCCATAAAAAATAATTAACGGATTATCCACTATCAACTTATATCGCATCTTATTTTCAATACGATAAGGTTGTTTTTTGAATGGGTGGATAGAGGTAAGCTTAGAGCCACGATTAGCGGCTATATCTGTATTTGCGCTATCCTTCGCGGAGGATGAGCAACGCGGGATGTCGGGGTATGTCGGGGTATGTCGGGGGTTGTCGGGGGATGTAGCACACCCCTTATGTTTCATTAACGACTGTCACATAGAGTGGGGAACGTTTAGATGTTTTAGAAGAGATGTGCTTGCTGAACCTCTTTTTATTAAAATATGGTTGATTATGTCAAACAATAAGCTAGTTTTAAACAAACACTTAGCGTGAATTAAAAAGAGTCAAACTTAATTAGCTAAATCACACTAATATTATAAAGGTGAAAGTTTGTGAGGGGGTGTGTTTATGTGTTTATTACTTCTTCACGCTCAAACGGCTGGACCAATTTTGAAAAAAATTGGTATGGAGGTAGCTGACACCTGGATTAACATTTAAGCTACTTTTTATCCCGATATTCCCACGGGATCGAAACTGATGCGGGTGAAACCGCGGGGCGCAGCTAGTTGTTCTATAAACGAAAAAATGGTTAACAGATTAATTAATTTAGGCTTCCGAAGCCCACTGCTACACTCATTAAAATAATTGAAAATTAATTGGCTTCGATTGTATAGTGCTCTGTGCATTCAATTTGATTATGTAGCGATACCTATAAAAACTCACATTTTAAACTCGAAAAGAATATTTCAGAATACAACCTTTAACCTTTTGACCGCCACACGTCAACAAATCAAAAACGTGCCCTCGGCGTCAAAGTCTGTCATGTAGTCGAACCGTGGCGTGTTGGGCACATTTTGGTTTGTCATCTATACATGACTGTGGCGGTCAAAAGGTTCTATTTTGAATAGCTGAAAAAATAAAAAAAATAATATCCCTCAAAATATATATAGTCTACACTTTCGGCCATAGAAATTAACCACCCCTGTCTATCTATCTTTTTCTAAGCGATGCGTATCGTATCCGTCGACACAATGACCCCGCGTAAATCTCCAAGCCTGCCCGGACACCGGAATTCATAAATTATGATTCACTTGCTCACTGAAAACCTTTTTTATGGTAACGCTTATTCGGTAAAAAAGGGCGTTTTTATTTTACCCGTTTGTCGCTTTACGTTTCTATTGAAGGGGATTGTACGTATTCGAATGTATGGAGTGTGTCCATTCTGGTTTGGATATTATTTGTTGGATAAATTGTAGAAAAGGTTTTTTTCCCATCTGAAAATTGTAAGTAGGAAATGGACTTTATTGTTCGTTTTTGTCAGTAGTTTTTGTTCTCTTCATCAAAATTTGTGTCGGAGAAGTAATAGGTACATGACATATTGGTAGGTTTGCAATAAAACCCCAAAAGGTTTCACTAATATTTCTACAAATAACATCTACATAACAAACAGTTCGGATTTACAAGGGGTCGTTCGACTACCGATGCAGAAGTTGAACTTTTAGGACATATTTATAATGCATGGGAGGACAAATGCGATGCTTTGGGCATCTTTTGCGATTTGTCCAAGGCATTCGATTGTGTTCTTCATGAAACATTAATCAGGAAACTGCACCACTACGGAATCCGGAACGCCTCTCTGGATCTTCTTACTTCTTACTTAAGTGATAGGATTCAGAGAGTTGATGTTAACGGAAAAAGATTACCCGGATCTGTGGTAAGAATGGGGGTCCCCCAGGGCTCAATTCTCGGCCCATTTTTATTTATTATTTATATAAATGACTTGCCTTACCTCATAAGGGATGAACATGATATAGTGTTGTTTGCAGATGACACTTCACTTTTATTTAAACTCAAACGTCAGCAGCTGGTTACTGACAATGTAAATAACGCCCTTGCAAAAGTAGTTAACTGGTTTAATGTCAATAACCTACTTCTTAACGGAAAAAAAACGAAATGTATTAAGTTTACCATACCCCACGTTAGACAAGTAGAAACTAGTGTTCTCATTAAGGATGAAGAGTTGAAACCCGAAGATACCACAGTGTTCCTGGGCATAACGTTGGATGCCAAGCTTCAATGGGGCCCCCATATAGACAAATTGTCAAAAAAGCTTAGCTCTGCAGCATACGCCGTTAGGAAAATTCGTGATTTAACTGATTTAGAGACAGCCCGTTTAGTATACTTTAGTTATTTTCATAGTGTGATGTCGTACGGTATTCTGTTGTGGGGAAATGCCGCCGATATTCAGACAATTTTTATATTACAAAAAAGGGCAATTCGTTCCATTTATAAATTAAGTCCCAGACACTCCCTCAGAGACAAATTTAAAGAGATTAATATAATGACTGTGCCTTCTCAGTACATTTATGATAATCTTTTGTATGCACATAAAAATATTAATCTGTTTAAAAAATACAGTGATATCCATAACATAAATACTAGGAACAAACACAAATTTGTTGTTCCAACAACAAGGCTCAAAGAAATAGGTGGCTCGTTTAGATGCCAATGTATACGTTTTTATAATAAACTTCCTAGCCACATTCAAGAACTAAGCCTTAATAAATTCAAATCTTTTATAAAGCGAAAACTATGTCAGAAAGCCTATTATACTGTAAAAGACTATATTGAGGACAAAAAGGCTTGGGATTGAGCTGCTCCAATAGGTTTAGAATGTTGTTTTTATTTTTCTAATTTACACTTTAATAATTTTCTTTTTTTAAGTATCTATTTACTTAAATAATGACATGTACATTTACTGTATAAAGTATTATATGATTTTAATTATTGTGAATGTGAGGACTATGTGGGTAATTTTTTTTTGTTTTTTTTTTCTCTTCGTTTTAATCATGATCTGGCAGTTTGAGTAGTTTATGCGGCCTACCCAAATGTCCTGTCTTTGGTATTGTTCGTCGAATCGTTGAGCTCCTTAAGTTCTGAGTTGAGCTGCACGGTTACTGACAAATGCGTGCACTGACTGGACAGGTCCGCTCAATCTGTGTGGTTCTTTCCTCAAAAGACCATTTCAGACACTAATCTACATGGTCCTCAAAGATTATGTCCGGATTTTTTTATATACACATTGACATTGATGAATTTTATTTAGACAATGACATGAATATTTACTTTGTAAGTAATTTATATTATTATTTTTTTTATTTTTTATTTAATTATTGTGAATGTGAGGACTATGTGGGTCATTTCTTTTTTCCTTCTTAGTTTTAATCATGATCTGGCAGTTTGAGTAGTTTATGCGGCCTACCCAAATGTCCTGTCTTTGGTATTGTTCGTCGAATCGTTGAGCTCCTCAAGTTCTGAGTTGAGCTGCACGATTTTTGACAAATGCGTGCACTGATTGGACAGGTCCGCTCAATCTGTGTGGTTCTTTCCTCAAAAGACCATTTCAGACACCAATCTACATGGTCTTCACACGATCTGACCAAGATTTTGTCTGGATTTTAAAAGAGACTGTGACTTCTGAGTTTGTTTCGGCCTTTCTTCGCAGAATAGTCAGTTAGGAAACGCCGACCTCATCTAGTTTAAAAAAAATATGATTGACGTGTAAAAGTGTTTGTACAAATCTACTTACAGAAATAAAAATCATTTAATCATTTAACAATTTTCATAGATTGTGGTGACGTTAACAGTTACTTTCACATTTTATAACAGCACAGCCGCAGGCAGAGCTAGTATTCCATATTTATACAGTCCAGGGAGGGATGTTCAAGTATGAAAAACTGTACAAAAGACAAAAAAATTAAAAAATACGAAGGTAAGCCTTATAAAAATATATTTTATAATTTCTGTTCTCAAAGTTGTTGTTTTAATATTCCTCGCTGAAGTTATTAACCGTGCTTGTTTTAATTTACGCCGTGGAAAGGATAATTACTGGGTGCCTTTTGTCCAACTGACGTGTAATATCGCGGCCATGATGAATTGAGTTTGTATAAGGTAAAGTTTAAGATCGCGATGCCAATCAAGGTTTAATTATGTGATGAAAACTTGTATTACAAGGTATAAATAAAACGTGTTACAAAGTAAGAATATGCAAATATTTCTGGATGAGTCTCAATAGTTTAGCTTGTTATTGAGACGTAGTTTTCATGGCTTGTTAGAGGTGGTGGTTGGGCTATTGGCTTCTGCGGCACAGGGTGGATATGATTCCTGCATGGAATAAATATAAGCAAACACATACCGGACTTGGGATCAGCCCGGATCTGAGTCTTTGTGAGTGTAAGGCTTAGGGTCCCGCAGTCAGGTGCGACGTGATTCTGGTAGAACAGTAAAATTTCCAAAAAGTAAAAAAAAAATGTTCCACTAGTGTCGCGTCGCGGTCCAGTCGCGCCTATCTGCAAGAGCCTTTACGGTATGTACCACACGGCAAAAGATATCCTACAATTATGATGCAACCTATTTTTCCCGAAAAGTGGAGTACATACTTAACCTACCGTGGAATGATTCTGTAAAACTGATCTGTTTCTTTATGGTCATAGCACACATCGACTCGGAAAGGGATCGTCACCGTATCAACTCGAGCCATTCAGTATTCTTTGCATGAAACTCCATAATGCAACGAACACTAATCGGAATCGTAACGTAATCGCCTCGCCTCGGGACAAGCTCACGAACCACGGTGCGGTGCGTGGTCAACTTGCAGTTTCCGCGCTTACGGCTCGTCGTCCCCGCGCTTACGTCTCTCCGTACCCGAGCTTACGTCTCTTCGTCCAACCTGGGCAAGGTCTCACCCCTCCCGCGGCCTGCCTGCGGCACTATCAACCAGCGGCGCGCATAGCCGTAGCCGAGTCGACTTATCGGAGCTGCTGATCCGCTTTGGTTACGTGCTTACGTTAGGTTGACGCCTGTTTGACGACGAGGCGAAAGGCGATACGGTGACGATCCCTTTCCGAGTTGATATGTGTGGTATGACCTTTAGTCATCATTCACCTAGCCTTTTCCCAATTACGTTCAGGAGTCTGGCAACCGACCCCACTACCAGTATTTTCCATAAAGATGCTGCTTATCTGACCTACACTACCCCAGTTCCGTTGATCCGTTTCTATATTTAAAGTAATAAACCTAGCATCCTTTTATCCGAAAAAAATAAAAATCCTTAAAACATACGATCCTTGATATATTCCAACAGACACATAAAAACCGCAAAAAATTTACGACCCCCAGGAAATAATGAAAATGTATTAGACAGTACACTACTTCGTCACCATTTTATTACTATGCAGACGTTAACACCCGTTTATAACCCCGTAGTCATATCTTTCGGTGTAAATGTCAACAGACGCAATAAAACACATGACTGACTACGAACGGATAACGCCTTGACATGAATTTTAGATCTACGGTATATGTAAAATTCCATATTAATTTCATACTAGCAGTGCCCCGCGGTTTTACCCGCGTAAGTTTCGATCCCGTAGGAATACCGGGATAAAAACTATCATATGTGTTAAACCAGAAAATGGTCTATCTATGTGCCAATTTTCATACAAATCTGTTCAATGGTTTATGCGTGATTGAGGAACAAACATCTTCACAAACTTTCGCCTTTATAATATTAGTGTGATAGTAGGATCTTTCCTATCCTTATATTAATATTACAAATGTGAATACCTATAACTCTTTTTGCCTGTTTGATCTCCTTTAAAGCTACCACTGAACCGATATAATAATATACAAAAACCTTTCGAAATACATTCTTTAAATGATGGTCAAATCTGCATCCAAATCCATTGTGCAGTTCAGAAGAACTAAGCGCAACGCATCATTGAACTAAGTTCATCAGCGAGTTTATATTGATGTTTTAAAGTACACTAGCTTTAACACGTGGTATCGCCTGTGGAATAAAAGTAGCCTTTGTCCTTCTTCAGGTTCCAGGCTACCTATCTCTCAAATTTCATAACGATATTTATATGAACTTAGATAAAGCAGAGAAATATCGATGCTTTGACACGTCACCCTATTAGTAGATTCCACCCGAACGAAGCAGGGGCGAGTCGCTTGTACAATAGGAATATGTAAAAATATTATATCAGTGTTATTCTTTCAATGTGCTGCATAGAATAATATATTCGTTCATGAAATGAGAGTGTGTTTGCGCCGTAAAACGCCATAAAATTTACGAACTGTAAGGTTATTCGCGAGGAGTTTTTATGCTACATGGATTATATATAGGTTTCTTGTTTAGCTAGGCCCAAGTTGAGAACTGTACTTATTTTTTACGTTTGGTGTTAAACGCAAAAAAACGCAAGTTTTAGAAACAATAAAAGTACTTGACTATAGTAAACAAAATCAGAAAAATATATTATGATATTCTTCAGGATACATGCTAGGTAGATAGTGTGTTGGAAACATAATATAACTAATTTGATACGATAGAAAAAAATCATGAAGATACCTCTAAAAACTTTCTTTTTACAATAACGAACATAGTACCTCCTCCTTTTTGTAAAGTCGGTAAAAACCATACTATTAAACATACAATCATTCTGATTTTTTGGCAGATTATTGTACAAGCAAGATACTACAAGCATTAGTGTTTTAAGTTTTTAGTCTAAATCATAGATTTAAATTACCAGCGTTGTGTCATCGCGTTTCTCTTTCTTTTCTATGCAGTCCGACAGTGACCGCGCTTTAGGTCATGATTTTATTAGCCACTAGCTTCTGAGCGCGACTTTGTCCGCGTGATATTTCTTGTCCCCAGACTGTTGACTACCCCGTCGCATAGCATCGCCTGCCCAGGTTATTACTTCGTTTTCGTATATAGTGTTCTTTCTGTGTTTATTACTGTGTCAATTGTACTTAACTCCCTTCAACTATTTCGTAAGTTACTACATCAATAGTGAAATACCTGTGATTTACACTAAAGCATATCTACCTATATTACAATAATCCTGACGCGGGCCATCATCAATTTCAATAAGCTCCACAATAACTATTGCACCAGTATTCCTACAATTTCGAATCCTGACGGTATTGGGAAAGTTTTCACCAGCCAGTATTATCGGTCTTTAGGACTAGGAGTTGATATTAGTGGAGTTAGGCGGAGTTCCAGTGACGTTCAGTTTAATGGTATATAGTCTGATCCCACTGAAAATGAGAATTAAATGACATCTGGGTTTATCGAAACGTTTTCTTTAGGGAGATGGTCTGTTAAATTTTATATTGAAACATTCTAAAATTGTTTGTTTGTTTTATTGAGCTTTTGAAATCGGGCTGTAGTCTAAAAATCTTAAAATATGACACAAACTGTATTTCCCTTAGTTTTGGTTTTTGACATAAAGTTTTGTCTCCTAAAAGCCAACTATGTTTGAGGTGTATCTGTATGGCGAATAGATAAATTATTACCTACTAGCTGCTCCCCGCGGTTTCACCCGCATATGTCTCGATCCCGTAAGAATATTAGGATAAAAAGTATTCTATATCTGAATCCAGGTCATGGTCTTCTCATGTTCCGAATTTCATCCAAATCCGTTAAGCCGTTTTAGCGTGAAAGCGTTACGAACAAACATACAAAAAACCTAATCTTTCCTTTTAATATACGTTTAGTATACCTACTTAGCATTATAAAAGCACATGCTTTTATAATGCTAAGTAACAACATTATCTTTGCCCCATGTTTTCGTTCTATCAAGAGACTAGTAGCTTTTTACGACACCAGATGGAGGGCATACTTTGGCGGGTGCCACGCCTCGACGTTACTACATGTCAAGCACCTTGCCAAAATTTTAATTTCGCTAAAACAAATGCTCTAATGAATGTTCCATACAATGTGTTCGTAATCAGCGTTCCAAAATGACTATTTAGCCCCCAACCCTTCCTTTTCCGAGTAATGATATATCTCTGCGTTTTTATCACACATGTGTAACTGTGAATCATGTTAAAAAGTCCTTTTAATTACGCTATGAACATTTGCGAGGGATATCGTTTGAATTATATGAATTTGAATGTATTTTATGAAAATATGTTGACTTTAATTTTGGGATAAATTCATTGGTAAACCCTATATTTTGGTTAGCAGCCTATTGTTATTTTGATAGGCTGAGTGCAGATAGGTGTGTGTGTTGAGAGAGAAATCTGAGAAGTATTGTAGGCTTGGGTATAATCAGAATCATCGTTGGTTAAAAAAGAAAGAATAAAAAAGAAGTATCCATACTAATATTATAAATTCGAAAGTAACTCTGTCTATCTGTATGTTACCTTTTCACGCCTAAACCACTGAACGGATTTCGATAAAATTGGGCAGAGAGATAGATTGCATCCCGGGGCAGGACATAGGATAGTTTTTATTCCGATATTCCTACGGGATCAATACTTATGCGGGTGAAAACGCGGGGCGCTTCTAGTAATATACATATAAGAACAGAATAAAATAAATATTTAAGGGGGGCTCCCATACAAACAAACGTGTTTTTTCGTCGTTTTTGCCTGTGTTCGACCGTGTGCGAGTCCGATTCGCACTTGGCCAGTTGTTGTTTTATATTTCTATGATCTACATAATCATCATAATCATCTCTTGTTTAGCGCATCAAATTAAGTTCGACTATAAATTGACAGTCTTAAAAATAAATAAATTGCTAAAGATTGACTGGTTGAAAATACCGCAAGACTAACTGTAAAAACGAAGTTGTGTACCGGTCTACATAAAACAAAATAAATATCAAATAACAGTAGACTAGAGGCTACTGTACAAAGAGCGATCTAAGCTAACTATAATAACGAGGTCCAGCTTCGATGAGCGGAGAGCGCTGCAGGGCAGATGAGCGAATGTAATTTGAGCGCACCTTTATTTTCTTTTAGTTGTAGGTAACATCGTTCGTATCGACAAGCTATCTTATTAGGCGGTACTTCGCGAAGTCAGTGGATAACTGTGTAAAGTATTTGCGTAGTTTTTAATTTAGAATAAACAAATGGAATAAACTTGTGTTGTTTTATTAGCTAATTACGTTTTACCTTATTCTTCTTTTTCTTCATGCCGCTGGGCTGGGACGACTGTATTTTAGATCTTGCTGGCCTAAAACTTCACCACTTTCACGGCGTCGTCGTTGGCAGCGCAAAGGTCACTTTGACTGCATGTTTTGGGACACAGAGGGCAGGATAGGAGGTGGAGCATGTTACCTTACGACTTATAAAATGAATAGAGCAACCATTTCAAGCCTAAACACCCTTTTCTCTTTCCAATCTTTTGAGTGCTTTTCATTTTACCATCTAGACTCTTGACATCATTCAGACTTAAATCCAAAGAACCCTTAGTTAAATGCTCAAAAATAATTCTACAGGGACCTCTATGACTACCTAGGGACTCTCTTCTAATTATGTTTTTAATCAAAGCCCAGTTAAAACACCAGTGATATTAGGTACCTTTTTTTTTTGGTCGCTGATTAATGACATTACGCATCTGCGCTCGTCGGGGTACGAGACGGAGTATGTGGGACTCCCTGCCAGGGTGGCAGTATACCCACTAAAACTCAGCGGTGTTCCCTCATCGCCTTGATGGGGAGGTCATGGGAATCCGGCTCAGCCTTTGCATCCACAACCCCCCCGGCGCTGATATTAGGTACCTACACCAACACACCCAACAGCCTTCGTGCGCACACGTTTTTCTTGCCGTGAAAAACTACGGTTTATTCGCCTTGTCTCGGCACGGTCGTCCGCATTCTATGAATCACTACGGAATTTTGTCGACGGACATGTTTTTTCTACGGCGCGGTTTATACGCCTTGGTAACCGTGCAGTGTCCAAAGAGCCTTATACTTACTTACATAGTGTAAATAGCGTTAGTAATGAATTGTCCCGTTTACCCAAGTAGATGGATATTATTACTAATGCGGGTTGCAGACCAAGACCTAAGCTAAGTTAGTCTAGTTTTTCAGCCTTTTCCAGTATTTATTTATTTCCTTTTCCAGCCATTTATTTGGTTTATCTTATTCATCTTCTGGTCTCATGATACAGTTAACACTAGTCTAGCAGCCAGGGGATTCATATATTTTGATGTAACCTTTTTATGAAAAGACCATCTCAGACATCGATCTACATGGTCTTCATATAACCTGACCAAGATTATGTCTGGACTTTAAAAGAGACTGTGACCTCTGAGTTTGTTTCGGCCTTTCTTCTCAGAGTAGTCAGATAGGAAACGCCGACCTCATCAAGTTTAAAGAATATTTATGATTGACGTGTAAAAGTGTTACTTACAAAAATAAAATCATTCATGTCAATAACTTACTTTATTTTTAATATTATTTTTTATTATTTTACATATCTCGGGATCATGGGGTCCCGGTCCTTTGGAAGTCGTACGAGGGGCCGAAGCCAACTAGCAGAGGCCTCTTAGGAAATTTTAATGTTTTTATTATCATTTCCTTTATTCTTGTAGGATACATGTATCTTATTTTGTGTAAAGACCGCAAACTATGAAAATAAGTATGAAAAATTACCTTTTTTTTTGTCGCTGACAGCTATGCTAGCTAAACTAGATTAACTTAGCTTAGCTCTCGGTCTGCAACCTGCATAACCCGGCTTGGTTCGAAATCATGAGGAATCTTTACCCGTAATTTCCTTCAGGATTCCGAGTCTATTTTCCTTTGCAAGGAGCGGTAAACTTTGTTAGTGGCAATAATAGTGTTCAAAGAAAAGTGCCAGAATGCCATTCTTGACCGAAAGTGCCGTGAATATTTAAGGATTTTGCGGTGGAAATATATGGGGAGGAAATTGGGGCGGTACCGCTTTATAAGCTAACGAATATACTTACAAATTGGAATTTTAGTTATGCTTATTATATGTGCATAAATAACAACATAAACCTAATTTATTAATAAAAATGTCATCAATAGTTGACAAAAAAAACACTACAAAGTGAAAAATAACTTTTATTTCGGAAGTCGGTGTCTTTGGATCTGTATTTTAGTTTTTTGCCACCGACTTCCGAAATAAAAGTTATTTTTCACTTTGTAGTGTTTTTTTTGGAAGTCGGTTTTTTTTTTGTTAAAAAGTTTTTATTTCTCGCTTTTTAGTGTGTCTGTTTATAATGTATCTAAGTTACAATAGACTAATGTCAACTTGCTCATCGCCTTTTACAAAATATTGCTTTTCCCGATGCAGAGACGTTAATTGTTGAGGAGTTCTCCTGGTATTCCACCATCAGCTCCATTTCACCATTCGCATTGTGACGAGCATAACTTGCTTAGCAACCATATTAAAGTAAGTAATCGAATCGCAAACCGGGAAATACTTATTATTGAGTAGTTCCGGTGGCCATCTGTGGTCTTCATCATTAGTTCCACTTCACCAAATGATGCTTTCCGAGAGCAAATGCACGAGTTACTACAAAAAATACCCAAATCGCTATAGGTGTGCCTATAATACTTGAAGAGTTCCTTCGATTTCTCCAGGATCCCATCATCAGATCCTGACCTGATGACAATGGGACCACCTGGAAAGTATACCCTTTCAAACAAAAAAATTATTTTTGAAATCGGTCTAGCCGTCTCCGAGTAATCGGGGAACATACATAAAAAAAAAAAAAAAAAAAAAGAGGTTCCGACGAATTGAGAACCTCCTCCTTTTTGAAGTCGGTTAAAAACATAGTTCTGTTGATCATGGTGCATTGAATTTTTAACGTTTTGTTGATCATTTATAATGAGTACCTTTCCCTTAAAACAATAATTTATTATCTTATTTTCGTCGACCTTTTCTTTACTGAACTCTCGTAATATACAGGGTTATTGGTAAAACATTAACAACCTCTTAAGAGGTCATTGTACTCATCATGATGAACAACTTTTACTATGGGACCAAACCGGACGGCACGGTTGGCGCTGTGGTTAAGCGATTGACTGCTGCACTGCGTGTCGCGGGTTCGATTCCCGCACGGAACAAATATTTGTATGACCTACAAGTAGTTGTTCCGGGTCTGGCTGTTTGTGTATGTGAGATTAAATGTTTGTAAACGCACCCACGATACAGGAGAAATTCCTAGTGAGGGGCAACGTTTTTATAAAAAAAAAAAACTTAAAATCGCGAAAAATAAATCAGCGGTTCCCTACTTTCATGTTCGTATAACTCGTCAAAATGTAGGGAGCAGCTGTTTTTTTTTCGCGATTTCAGGTTTGGTCCCGTAGTAAAAGCTGTTTTACCAATAACCCTGTATAACATACGGCAACTTGTTGTCTCATTCACTGCTTTCTTTAATTCAACATAATGGGTTTTGTTGACCGATGGGTAAGTCATGTAACTGCACGAAAGAGTGTCCACACCCACCTACACCCTTTCATAAAAAGATGGATATCAATAAACATATCAGATCAGCGTGTCCACCCTATAAGCTTGCTCCATATGTTTCCGTATGCCCACAACCGCGCCCCGGGCAGGAATCCGTTTGTCACCGGCCCTTTGACGAAACGTATTTAGGACAAAAAACCCTTTGCCAAGGAATGGACTCCTATCTTCATCTCGTTTTGTGTTTACCCTTGCGGGGTTTGCAAATAGACTCTCGGAGTACAGAGAATCCTTTCTACTTGGAATATAGCTTATCGTCATATTTTTTTCTGACTTGAATAGACCTGGTTTCGTATCTAGGTTTTTAGTATTCATAAACTGGGTATATTTTTGTTGGATATTTTCGTAAGTTAGAAAAAATATGCTTGTAGCATACTGATGTTCATTGTATCCGAACAAAAGGTTAGATACACAAGAGAAAAATACGTGGAAATTTGTCAGGATCAGGCAAGGGTATGGAAGGTAAATAAAAATTTCAGTTTGGATTGTTTTGGTAAGTTGTTGTCTGTTTTTGGTGTAGGTTTGCGACAATATCAGTTATTTCTTTTACTACATATACATTACAGCTTATAAAGAAGCTAACTATACCCAAATCGCTTTATCGTGGCAATACCGAGAAGAAGAAGAAGAAGAGAAAGAGAAGTTCCTCAAGGAAGAGTTCTGGCCGAAGGGTGTTGTGTACCGCCGGTTTCGTGGCCGGCTACATGACAACAGTCAGCGAAACACGACGCAGACACTTCATGTGCGTTAGTTTTTTAGTTGTTAATTTTTAGTGTAATTTAATGTATGTATTTATTGTATTTTTAAGTCATATTAATATTCTATTGTATGTGTTTCTATGGGCCTTGATGCCTGAAATAAATGGATAAATAAATAAATACCGGCCATCGGTTCCTTATTTTATAAAAATTTTAAAAAGTTAGTTATCATCCTGAATCAATATCTAACATGGTCTTAAACATGTTTGGTGAAGCGGGTGAATATTAGCGGGTGGTTTAATTTTTAAATTGGGCGAAGGCGGAGAGAATCAATTCTAGAACTTGCGGAGATTAATGGATATCGCGAATCCTATAACAAATGGGTATGAGCAGAGGACACGCAGCCGAGAAATCTCACCAACATGAAGAAATCAAGATAAGCACTAACCTTTGACTCTGGCTGGCGGCGGATGACTTCTGGGGCGCCCCGAAGATGCTCTGTTCTAGAAGCTTCTTTTGGATCACGGCTCAGCAAAACCAATAGACCGGTCTATGTTCTGGCTGCGAGCTGGTTACTTGAGGATTACGAAAATTAGTTATGGCGGCTTTTTCTGCGCTCGCGCAGCTTTTTATAAGCTCGTCGCCTCCCACCTCGCGCGAGACAAAAGTCGGGCCTCTCTTTCATTCCACACGTTGGTGATAGGTAAACGGCGTAACCATCCTCCCCCCTTTGAAACTCCGTAGGGGTTTCGAAAGAAAAACATAAAGGAACTCCAAGGGCGATGGCAAGTGAGAGGAGGTCCAACTAGCTGGAAGTAACAGCATTGTTATGTTAAACTGAAGGTAATTAGCGGGAATGATATAATATAATAATAATAAATACTTAAATACTACAGGTGCGACCGTGACTAGGTCAATGACTGGTTGAATTATTGCGAAGGCAGTGGGCATAATTTTACGACGGGACGTTTAAAAACTCCCAGCGCGGTACGTACTAGAGCCACCCTTACAACCCCGTCTTTACCAGGGTATACTTGTTCAATAACGCCAGTGGGCCAACGAAGCGGTGGTGAGTCATCCTGGTGTACTAGGACAAGTGTGCCCGCTTGTATGGGTGTGTCAGGCGAGTTCCATTTTTGACGTAATTGCAGGGTGTGTAGGTAATCCACATGCCATCGTTTCCAATAGCTTTGCACTAAGCTATCTAACAATTTCTTCCTGTTATGGAGGCTTACGGATGCGTCAACCTCGCAGGCAGGTAAGGACTGTAGTGGTGTTGTGTTTAAGAAGTGTGCGGGCGTCAGAATCGAGTGTGGCTCGTCCGCTAGTAAGCACAGTGGACGCGAGTTTAGCAAACACTCAATCTGAGTTAAAACGGTCAGCAGCTCCTCATAGCATAGCAGCTGTTGGCCGATGCAACGGTATAGATGTGTTTTTATACATTTTATGTTACTTTCCCAAAGCCCCCCCCAATGGGGCGCGCGCGCCGGGATATTGCGCCACGTTATTTTGTGTTTATTTAGTTCAGTTTGAAAAGCAACAGAAGCGCTTTTGGACGAAAGGAAAGTATATAGCTCGTCCAGCTGACGTTTTGCCCCTATGAAGTTTGTTCCGTTGTCTGAATACAATGTAGACACGGGACCTCTTCTAGCTAGGAAGCGCTTAAAAGCGTCTAGGAAGGTTTCTGAGCTCAAGTCTGAAGCGATCTCAATATGTATGGCCTTAGTAGTCAGGCAGATGAAGAGACAAATGTAAGCCTTCTGGCTTTTCACACCTCGCCGGCGCGTGAGCGTAATGTTTATGGGCCCGGCGTAATCTACCCCTGTGTGCGTGAAAGCCTTGGCTTCCTGGACTCTGGCTGGGGGCAGGTTAGCCATCATGGGCGTAGGGTGTAGCGGAGACACCTTGAAACAAAAGTTGCATTGACGTATTCGTTGTCGTATAATATTACGAGCAGATATAATCCAATATCGTTGTCTCAGTAAAGACATAAGCAAGTGGGAACCTGTATGACAGTTAGAGCGGTGACAGTCGTCTATTAGCAGATTGACTACGTGATGTCTACGGGGCAGTAGTATCGGGTGCCTGTTGTTGAATGGGATATTGGCATTAGTTAATCTGCCGCCTACTCTAAGCAGACCGCTTTCGTCGACGAAAGGGTTAAGTTTTCTTAAAGGATGCGAAGGCAGATTGCCCTTTTTTATGTTTTGTATTTCAATTGCAAAGCATTCCTCTTGCAATTTGTGAAGGATTGCTGTTTCAGCGGCTTCTAGATCTGTCGCTTGAATTACTTCGGAGGTAGGTAACTTGCGAATGAAGCGCAAAACGTATACCATTATTCGTAGTAGTTTCTTCCACGAAGAAACCCGCATGGTTAGTTCAATGATTACCGACGTTTCCCGGTTGGAGATGACGGTCAGTGTGACAGGACCCTTTGTCTCAGGTATAGGACCTTCAACTCGGGACGGCTCAAATGGCACTGTTGGCCATTCGGTTATGGGGCGACAGACCCAGGGCGGACCCTTCCACCACAAGGGGTGATCAATTATCTGCGATGGCAATAAGCCTCTTGACAGACAATCGCTAGGATTATCTGTCCCATTTATGTGGAAAAAGCGTTCAGGAGATAAGTTTTCCTGGATCTCAGTCACTCGATTGGCAACAAAGGTTTGCCATCGGTGAGGAGATGAATGAATCCATGATAAAGCAATCGTGGAATCGCTAAAGGCAAATATATCCTGTATTGGGTAGCGGGTATGGAAAATACTACGTACCTGCTGGACAAGTTTAGCTAGAAGTAATGCGGCGCATAGTTCTAGCCTTGCCAACGATACTGTCTTTAACGGAGCCACTTTAGACTTAGCGCATACTAGCTGAACGGATATATTCCCGTTAGGGTTCACCACATGTAAGTAGATGACGCAACCGTAAGCCCTCATACTAGCATCGCCAAACGCGATTAGGCTCACCACGCAACCGGCCGCGACGCCCAGATGGCGCGGCACTTGTAAAGTGGGCAACAACGATAGTTCGTTTTTAAACTTAGAGAAGCATTTAACAATATTTTCAGGAGGTTTATCATCCCATCCTATTTTAGCGAGCCAGAGCTCTTGGATAAGCAGCTTGGCATAAAGAATGACAGGCGCGACAAGTCCGAGCACATCAAAGAGGCGGGCAATAGTGGACAGTATAGTACGTTTAGTTATACCTGCCGTTTCCGAAGATGCGACGAACGAGAACACATCAGATACAGGTATCCATTTTAAACCTAAGACCTTCAGGTTTTCGTCATCATCTGTGAACTCGATCTCCGCACGGTAGGACTCAGGCAAATGTTTCAGTAAAGTTTGCGAGTTACTCGCCCATTTGACAAGCTCAAATCCGCCCCGACGGAATAGCTCCAGCAACTCGTCGGCTAACCGAGTTCCATCCTCTACCGAAGGTACGGACGTAGTCAAATCGTCCATGTACAGCTCTCTTGTGGCCACCTCCGCAGCGAGAGGGAGGCTTTCGGCATGGTCTGCGGCTAACTGGTGAATAGTACGCATTGCTAGGAATGGACTGGACCGGAGGCCAAAGGCCACCGAGTTAAACTGGAATATGCGAACCTGCTCGGAGTCGCTAAAGCGGTATAATATTTTCTGATACTTGCGATCATTTTCTGACAGCAAAATCCTAAGATACATTTGACGTATATCAGCGGTTATTGCCACTTTAAAATATCTAAAGTTAAGCAGAAGCGAAAAAAGGTCAGCCTGTAAATTAGGCCCGGTATGCAGTATGTCATTGAGTGACTTACCGGAGTCAGTTTTGGCACTGGCGTCCAATACTACTCGGGTTTTCGTCGTTGACTTATCAGGCCGAGCGACAGCGTGATGGGGTATGAAGTACCCTTCGGTTATAGCGGAGGAGGAATAAGGTATTTCCAATAAATAGCCTTTCTCTAAATAATCATTAATGACGTCATTATAGGCGTGACGTAAAGCGGGGAGCGAATTAAATTTGCGCTCTAAAGCAGTTAACCGGCGTTGAGCGTGTATGAATGAGTTACCTAATGAGGTAGGTTCGACCTTGAAAGGCAAAGACACGACATACCTACCCCCGGGATGTCTTAATACCGTGGATTTATAAAATTCTTCACAGACTTGATGTTCTGTGTTTGTTATCTTTGTAGGCAGCACCTCCTCTATTTCCCAAAATTTCAATAGCGTAGCATTTAATCCACTCACAAGAGGGCCGAAGGACCAGGCGACATTGCTGGAGGTAATCGCAGGTAATTCTCCCATTACAATGTAACCAAGCGTGGTTTCTATAGCGTGAGGTGCCGAGCCCGCGGGAACGCTAACATCAGCTGATTCCATTAATGGAGGGGGTATTATTTTACCACCTAGCAAAATGAACGCGAACATTTGCGTTCCTAATATGGCGTCGATATTGCCTGGTAAATTCCAGCAATCATCCGCGAATGGTAAGTTTTTGAAATAATCCATAGCCGACGCCTGTATTACCCTACTAGGCAATGGGTCGGCGATGTGGTCGATTACCAGCATGGTTAAACTATACTGCGCGTCACTGACTCGAGATTGTATAGTGACGGTTACATAACCTCGTATAGGTGCCGAAATGGCGCCAACTGATTTTAGCGACGAATTAACTAGCGGTTTAACTTTCAATTTCAATCGGCTGCAACACTCAAGCGTGATAATATTGTTTTGAGACCCGCTGTCAACCAGACATCTCATTATAAAACGATGCCCGTCTATTGGCACATAAACTTGTGCAGTTGGCAATATTATAGTACTGTCCAGTTGTGTGCAAGATAGAATGTTATTATTTTCCGCGTAAAAGGCGGTCGAGTTTACCACATGTGGGCTATTTACCGGCGCATCTGGCAATGAGGCGGCCGATTGCGTCATCAAACATAACGGTTGCGAATCAACAGGTGGCTTAGTGCTAATTACCGCCGCTTCACTGTTATCGAAATGTAGTAATGAGTGATGTGTTTTATTACACCGATTGCAGGTATGTTTTGACGCACATCGTAACGTTGTATGTTTGTCACTAAAACAATTAACGCACAACCTTTTATCCTTGACATACCTAAAGCGATCTCTAACGGCAAGTTTCTTGAACTCTGAACATTCGTACAAATGAGTATGCCTGGCATCTTTACAGAATATGCAGGTAGACGAAAAACTCGTTTTGTTGTCCGTTATCGCGAAACTATGCGTAGTTCGCGGCGTATTCCGATTACGTGACTTATCGTAGCTTCTCGTTTTATTCTCTGTCGCACTAATTTGATGTACCGCGGCTGTTCTTTCGATTATTTTGATGTGGTTCCGTATGTAATTTATTAATTCTTCACTTGACGGTAATTCACTAGCGCGGGCTGTAAACTCAAAGGTCTGTACTAGTTGAGCATCCAGCTTTTTTAGCATCAAATGCGTAAAAATAAAATCAGGCAAGTCCGGAATATTTAAACCTGTTAACGCCGACCACGACGAATTCATTCGTTCGATAAAATCGTTTAATTGATCTGACGCGGCGGTGGACGCTTTTATGTCGAGTATATTGTTTAAATACATGGACCCTAATAATCGTTTGTCTTGATACTTCGACACTAATGAGTTCCATATTGACGCATAATTTTTCTCATTTGGTATAATTCCAGCGAATATATTCAGTGCATTTCCACTAAGTTTACCTACCAAATATTGTACTCTTTGACTGTCTGTTAACATCTTATTGTCATGTACGTTAGCTTTAAAACACTCGTAGAACAGCGGCCAGTTTTCTGGATTACCCGAAAAACTTAATAATTCTAAAGCGGGCAGTCTTGGCGAGTACGTTTCTTTGGGAGGTACCTCGGGATTTTTTATGCGTTGAGTTTCAATCAAGTTGTTTCTTATGTACTTGACCTGGGAATAAAGTGACTCAAATGCACTCCAGTCACTGAAGCTGATTTTATACTCTGGATCCACCTTTAAAACAACTTCATTGTGCTCATCGCATAGCGTATTAAAACTACGGTATAATTCTTCTACATTCGTAGTTGCAGCAAGAAATTCCTGTACGCTTCTTGTGCTTGTAGTGACTGGAACCACTTTTTTTCCCGACTCGTATAACTCATTTATTTTTGCGAATACGGCTTGCTTCTTAGCCGCCAGTATTTTTATTTTTGCTTCGTAACTCATTGTTACTTAGGGTTTACCTACACTCCGTTATCGAACAAGTTTTCACTAACGGTTTTTATTTAAAATATGCCTGTCACCTTGCGCAAGGTCAACAGTCGCGGACAGTCACAATCGCAACCTATGTAGGTAATTTGTTTTTTATTGATTACGGGAATTTATTTCCCTTTGATTACTGTATATTACACATATAATATTTTTATGATTATGTTGGACTTATAAGGTACTGGTTTTTATATAAATATGGCTCGAAGTGACCAAAAATGGTGAAGCGGGTGAATATTAGCGGGTGGTTTAATTTTTAAATTGGGCGAAGGCGGAGAGAATCAATTCTAGAACTTGCGGAGATTAATGGATATCGCGAATCCTATAACAAATGGGTATGAGCAGAGGACACGCAGCCGAGAAATCTCACCAACATGAAGAAATCAAGATAAGCACTAACCTTTGACTCTGGCTGGCGGCGGATGACTTCTGGGGCGCCCCGAAGATGCTCTGTTCTAGAAGCTTCTTTTGGATCACGGCTCAGCAAAACCAATAGACCGGTCTATGTTCTGGCTGCGAGCTGGTTACTTGAGGATTACGAAAATTAGTTATGGCGGCTTTTTCTGCGCTCGCGCAGCTTTTTATAAGCTCGTCGCCTCCCACCTCGCGCGAGACAAAAGTCGGGCCTCTCTTTCATTCCACACGTTGGTGATAGGTAAACGGCGTAACCAATGTTCTAATAACGAAAATCCATACATAGTTTATTTTTGGGTTCCTATGGAGAGATATTACGGAAAGGGCAATGCCCGTTATTGCCACGCTAAAGCGATTTGGGTATATCAAAAATTTATTGATTGTAGTTTCAATATTAGCGACTAGTTATTCTAGTTTCTTTGGCATATTGAAAGTTATCATAATCAGCCTATAATGTTCCCACTGCTGGGACTCAGGCTTCCTCTCTTCGACAGGAAGTGGGCTGTAATCTACCACGCGGGCCCGGTGCGGGTTGGTAAATGTCACATGTCTTTGAATTTTTGGTTCTAGAACATGTCGGTTTCCTCACGATGTTTTACTTCACCGTTTTGAGAGCAGTGGTGATGAAATTATTTACGCAAAGTAAAACAGCTGTCTGAGTATGAACTCATGACCGTGACCAAAAGTCAGGGCCTTTACACCATGGCTCACATTGAAAGTAAGACCATCTACTAAAGTAAGACCATCTACTAAAGTAAGACCATCTACTAAAGTAAGATCATCTACTAAAGTAAAACCATCTACTAAAGTAAGACCATCTACTAAAGTAAGACATTCGACTAAAGTAAGACCATCAACTAAAGTAAGACCATCTACTAAAGTAAGACCATCTACTAAAGCAGAATTCCAATTCAACAACACATTCAGTATATCAAACTCAAACCATTTATTTCAATTAAACCATTAACAGGCACTTTTGAATTGTCAAGAAGTCGGTTAGTCAGAAAATATGAAGCTAGTTGCCCATTCCAAAGCGTAGGTACCTATGGAGAAGAACCGGCAAGAAACTCCATGGACACTCTTTGAAATTATATTTTTACAAAAATATTAGTTACATCATTATTGTTGAATTTATAATATTATATGTGAGAACGATGTAAAAAAGACGTACTCGTTAAATCGTCCATCCAAACCAGTTCCTTCTCACCACGTGTAGCCATTGATTCCAGCTGCCTTTTATCTTAATTTGCTGGAGTAGTTGGCGTCTACTGCTGCAGCTTGCACTACAGGCACAAGTTGTAACAAGTTAGCCCGGCTTAGTGGCTAACGTGCCGAGTTTAGCAGGTACGAGTAGCTCTGTAGTTAAGCTGAGTACATACGGTTTTAGAGAATTTTCTGTAGCGTTTAAAAATAGTAAATTAAGTTGCAAATTGGTAGTATCTGGGTCTTTAATAAGAGCTGTAGGGCATACAATGGCGACACTGTGTGATGACACAGTGCCGCCATTGTATGCCCTACACTCCGAAGCGATTGCTACTGATAGTATCTTACGCAATTACCCCGCTGTTTCCTCAGATTTAGCAGTCCACATTAAGGGGCTTACAGGACCTAAACACAAAAAACGCAAGTTTTATAATGCATAAGTATGTGATCGACTACAGTAAACAAAATCAGAAAAATATATGATATTCTTCAGGATGTATGCAAACATAATACAACTAATTTGATACAATAGAAAACAGGTCAAACACAAAAATCATGACGATACCTCTAAAAACATTATTTTTACAATAAAAACCATACAATAATTCTGATTCTTTGTCAGATTATTCTACAAGCAACATACTAAAGCAGATTTTTTTGTAAATAGATAATTGCTTCATATTTTGCAATAAATTACCAGCGTTGTGTGATCGCGCTTCCCTTTCTTTTCTATGCACTCCGACAGTGACCGCGCTTTTTAGATCATGTAGCCTATGTTGTACGCCGGTGAGTCCCACTACTTAGGAACCTAACTCTAGTTACTTTGATTGCAACTAAGTCTACCAGCGTGTTGCAGTTACTTACTCTTAGTGGCCGAGTTTTACTAGTTAACTATCCGAAGGGATGTTCTGTGCTAGGAATAGTGCGTGTTTATTTAAGAGTGGAAAAGATACAGTCAGGGAAGTTGATTTTTTCTCAAATTTAAACATCTGTCAAAGAATGACAGTTGAGACCATAAAGAAAGTAAAGGAAACTTTTTCTAGACAAAAGTCAGTCATAAAGTTTTGGCAATTTGTGTTGGCGGTCAATTTCGAGACTATTGTATTGATTTATGAAAATAAATAACTTAGCAAACCTTTAAAGTGTCATCTGAGGAGAAAAGGGTAGTTCTTCGAAATTTGATTCTTTGACTGATCCATATGGCCAAAATTTTATTTCACTTTCAGCTCTGTAACACATTTTCATATGAAAATAGGTATACCGTTTTAAAAATATTACATGCCGTTTTTTTAGTTGGTTACAGAAATATACCCACAGACATCGAAAATGTTGTCCCTGAAGAATTACCCAAAAACAACATCGTAGGTGTAGCAATCACAGTGTTGAGAAGTATTGTTAGTCTGTTTACCGAAAAGGCATCATGATATTCAACCACTGCTGGGGATCAAAAGCACACCCCACATTTAACAAATTTATCTTTGGCTTTATGGTCCACAGTATAGAAATTTCGGCAGTAATAGCCACTTCTCATTAAGTGTTCGTCTGCATGCGTGACATAAAACTGTGGCAAGTACGAGTACTTCAAATATTATGACGTCATAAATTGCAGGCACAATTACTGTAGGGATGCTCCTGTTTGCTACATTAAACGTGACTATGTGACGCATTTCTTGAAGAGTTGTTAAAAGTGTCCCAAGTTGTCATAGGGAGAGTAGACGTAGTGGGGATCCCCATAATTGTAACAGCATGTTACCGCTTGAGTTTTCAGAAATTCCTCAACGATCAACGATGGAATTTTTATTAAGGAATTTAGTTTTTACGAATTGATATTGCAGGTAGATACTTTCAATATAAATTCGTAAGTACTAAATTCATACAAGGAATCGGGAAAAAAAAAAGTAATGAGCATTACAATATTCTTGCGAAAAAAACCGCATATTTAAAATTTTAATATTACAATTAGTTATCCTTAAATTATTGCTGTCATCATCAAACAAGTTCTAGCATAATCTTAATCAGCCTTTTATTTTCCCACAGCTGGGACTGGGCCTCTCTTCGAGAGGGAATGGGCTGTAATCTACCACGCGGGCCCAGTGCGGGTTGGTAGATGTCACATGTCTTAAATTTTTTGGTTCTAGAACATGCCGGTTTCATCATGATGTCTGCCTTCACCGTTTTGAGAGCAGTGGCGATCAAATTATTTACACAAAGTAAAGCGCCTGCCCGGGTTTGAACCCACGACCACATGACATGTAAGTAGGGGCTGTCACCACTGGGCTACCACTGGTTTAAAAAAAACAAGGTCTAACAATTATTAATGCTGTTAAAGAAATGCTGAACAATAAACAATAAAATCAATGGCATTCGTAACTGACAATTACCTACCGGTTCTTGCACAAAGTTATTGTTATTGGGTAGCTACTGTTACGATTATTTGTTCCTAAATTCAAATTCATAGTCAACTAGCATATAAATAT
The DNA here is from genome assembly GCA_948474745.1 of Oligia latruncula. Classification (NCBI taxonomy): domain Eukaryota; kingdom Metazoa; phylum Arthropoda; class Insecta; order Lepidoptera; family Noctuidae; genus Oligia; species Oligia latruncula. Next base: position 19,036,737 of record OX419686.1, read on the forward strand.
TAAGACCAGGAACAAAACCAAACAGGTGGGGTCGCTTCGACAGAAATATAACACAATCTATATGATTTGATACGCTATTGATTGTAAAATATGGCTTCTTGATGAATCAGGCCGAGTTTGTATTTTAGTTGATACTAGAACGCGCTCGCGATTTTGTTAGGAAGTTTGTATGCACTTTAACTACCTTTTCTTCGGGATTGAGTTTGGAATGATCATATTTTCTGAGTGCATTTTTACACCGTTTCACAACTTGACTTAAGAATGAAAAACCGGAAAGAGCGAGTCGGACTCGCGCACGGAAAGTTCCGTATTGTGAAACATGAAATGTTTTTAAATTTTCATCGGCGAGGCCTATACTCATCAGAGAATTTTAATATTGCAGTTTTAGGTCAGCGCCATCTCTTGACCGATAGTGAAACTAATGTAATTTTTGTTGATGATTTTTGTAAAAGTGTGCTATTTAGAGACATCGTTTTATTTTTCCTGTAACCTTCTATCACATAAAATAATTTCAGATTTTTCTCTATGCAAACTTCGGGGATAAGGGGGGAACGGTATTTTTTTTTTCAATTTTCATCAAAAGTCGTCGAAAGCTATGCGGCCTAAAAAAAAGAAAAAATGTTTGAGAATGTGCAAACAGCGTTCATTTTTATGATACGCCACGTGCCCTAGTAGCCCTACTTCGAATATTTAAGACCGCCTTTCAGTCCGTTGCAAAATAGTTGGGCAAACGTCATCTAAAACTATTCCAAATTTCAAGTTGATAGCATTAGTACTTCTTGAGATATCCAGCTGTGACAGACAGACTGAGTTGCACCATAGGGTTTCCTTTTTACCGTTTTGGTATGGAACCCTAAAAGAGAATTATGACGCAGAGAAAGAACACAAAAGGGTGCAATATATGATGAGATATAAATAACATAATAAGAAATACAAAATAAAATAAATACACAAAACCTAGTTCCAAACTACATGTTCCTATATTCAGTAGTATAGGCTCCCTCGTTTTCTGTTAGACAGTCAGTCACGGATCTGCTTTATATGTACTAAAAGTTTCAATTCTTGGAGCATTGTCGCCCTTTGTTAGCTAAAGGGGTGGGAACTTTAAAATTCCTTTTTCTCAGTACTTCATTATCATAATTCTACAATTTTGAGAAAGTAGTCTGGTGAGGGGGCTGTTTATTTTGAAAGGGAGGCTGTTGAAATATTCTTAAGACTATAGCAGTCAGCTCTTACTAGTTTTTATTTAAAGCTTTTGTCTGTTTTCAATATTCCTCTGTTTCCTTATTATCTTCATATTTAAAAACGTTGATTATGCGAGTAGTTCAGTAAAAGTAACATATTAGATTCCGCATTTGCAATTTCCTATTCCTTACAATTTGTAAACTTTATAATTATATAGTTTTCCCATTACTGCCGAAATGTGGGTATACTACAAGTGCACATCTGCATAGCCCTTCGGGTAATATGTATTATAGGCGTAATGTATGTGTATGTTATGTAAGTAGGCACGCCCTTTATGCCCGAAGGCTTTTTAGGTATTAAGTTCTGTTTACGTTTTTGAGTATAGTTTTCAATGTTTTTCTTAGTATATTGGCGTGTGGTAGCTCACATATGAAAAATTATGACAATGTTTTGTGTTTCATAATGTTAATTACTTTGGATACTATTGTATTGAATTCTTCTAACTGAGCTTGAATATGCGCCACTTTTTCTGCTCCCTAGGAAGTAGTGAAGATCGGGTGTTATGGAGGTCTTTTGTAATTTTGACGATCAAAAAGTAACGACTTTTGATTTTGATGTTATGTTTTTTTTTATTGTAAGCAACTGCCACTCATATTTATAGTCACGCTCCATAACCTCACACCCAATTAACTCAAACCCATCCATTAAAAACACCATCTTACAGACACAATAGCCCATAAATGTACCAATATATAAAGGAGTGGCCACTAAAAATCATCGAACAACTCCAATACAATTGGAAAGAACTTCCCAGCGAACAATTTTAAACTAGAAATCGATGTGCATTGAACGTCTTAACTTGTTTCGACTCGAACAAAGAAGTCTTGGAAAATGTTGGATTTTAAGCCACTTCTCCGATCTACAGGTACTTTCGAAGATTAGGTCTCGGTATTTCGTTGAATGGTCTTTTTTCTACGTCTTCTGGTTTTTCAATGTTCGTGGTGGAATGTGCTAGTTTTTTTTCACTTGTTTTGTTTATTTTGTATGGGTTGTCTTTGTTAGCACAGACTACTATTTTTGAGTAGCTTCGTCTTTGAATTTCTTTTCTATTTATAGTTGTTGTTTAATGTTCTTAGCTTCGTTTCTTTGGCTATTTTGTTCGGCCATTTTCTACTTCTACTGTCTTCAGTTCATGTTTTTATGTCTGATTTTGAGAAATAGCTTCAGTGTTTTTTGTGTCGGTGAGTACATTTGGCGTTATAAAAAGCTGTAGATAATTATGTCATCAACGTCAATCAACATACGCATACTTTTTAGTATAATTATTTTTGATATTCTTCATGAACTTCATTTTACTTATTTTACTTGCAAAAACCATGGTTCTACACAAATGAGCACAGCTCAATACAATACCATACTGCTATCAACTGCATTACCAACTCATTTTTCTTTCGACCCACTTTCAAAACCCGCACCTCACCGTCCCAATTTGACATGGAATCCTTCATCATGTACACACGAGTAATTAGAATCAAAGGTGCGTTAATTAATGTTAACGAACTCATTACCGAAGTTCTCGTTTATTGTTTGTTTCTAACTCGCACGTAGGGTGTAATTGGCGCGTATAAATATTGATGTATAATTAATGTTACCGATATGTGGAACTGATGCTCTGTTCGTGTTTTGATAGTTAAGGGAACTGCTCGAAGATATGTTTGCCTGGTACTTGATAGATAGAGAGTTGTGGATATGTTTGAGATGGGTTGGTGTTTATTTTGTCAGACTATGGATATATCGTAACTGTTATCGTAATCGATATTATTCTACCCCAAATTAATATTGATCGTTGAAAGACTGACTCTATTGGAGTGTTTAACATAAACCTTGCTAATTGGAATGGTTATTTATTCCTCAATTTTTATGATTGCACCTACTACTGTTTGTCTCTGCATCACCTAAAGGTTGACTGGTAAAACAATGCCTATGGAATTAACTCCGCCTCTGTTCATATATGTGCTTGAAGTATTAAATAAATAAATAATATAATAATATTTATCCTAAATATTCTGACTTGACTATAAGAGTATGTGTGCGCGTGAGTATAGTAATGAAGGAGGAGTTCCTGACGGCGCGGCGGTCCCCCGACCGCACTCGTTTTTTTTTTATAAAAAAACCCTCTATAAGGTTGTCTTACTTGATAAGCTACTGCAACCTTCTGATACCCTTCATCACCTATTTAAACTACCATTCTTCCGACAGCTACGAGTATATGCTGTCCGGGGGAAAGAAGTAGATAATTGAAAATATGTCATTTTCGATTCGACAACCTGTCAAATGATTGTAAATAGCAACGCAGGTTTACCTTAATTTCATTCAGTTTAGCGAAAAATTAATCAAAAGGTCATTTTATAAATCATCATATTTTTTTTTTATATAGATATTTGTACGCTGTACTACTTTATTAATATTATGCTTTATGGATTGTATCTGAAATAAACTTTTTATTATTATACCCAGTTTTATCTATAATAGACACAAAAATACTGAAATAATCTTCGAATAATACCGTTGAAAACAACAGCAACACAAAATCAAAAACCGAACTTGCATCTCCCTCCAAATAGTTGAGAAAAGTTGTGCGCATACCGTGATGTCGGGGGCTCGCCTCACTGCGCTAATAGTCCGTGACGGTATAAATTGCAGCAGGATGGGTAGGGGATGACGTAGTAGGTATAAACAAGCGGTGGATGGGAGACGTGATGTAGATGTTATTCTTGTTTTGGGAAGGTTAATGGCAGTTTTGGTATCTATTTTGAATCGTCTCGACAATATTGTTTTGTGTCGTTATAGTTTCACTACCGACACAAAGGATGTTTTATTATAAAGTCGGAGTTAAACCGCTGGTAACAGTCGGTATTCGGTCCTACATAACGGGCTGAGGCATCTATGACGTCACACCTGAATGCCCCGAAAGGATCGACAGAGGTGTATAAATGCCATAAAAAAGTAGAAGATAGTTAGAAGTTTACTAGAATATTTTTTTAAGTGTAGTTGCCTGTCCTAGGCTTTATAAGAAAAAGAAAATGAAAACAACAAAATCATGGGCGGTCTAAACACTGACGTCACGTGCATAGCATCACAATTTATGACGTCACGGCCTATTAGCGTCGCAGAGGCACCCCACTGCGCGGTGACTAAGTTGGGAATAGTGCAGTTGCATCGTAATCACATTTGTTACTGTGATTCCCGTACTGAAGTGGAAAGTTACGAAAATGGGGGACATTTTCACTGGAATTTGTAAGTGATTTATTGTGTGTTACGATAATATTGAATAGATAGACATTTAAGGGGACTACATGACCTAAAGCGCGGTCACTGTCGGACTGCATAGAAAAGAAAGAAGCGCGATGACGCAACCCAGTAGACCCCCTGGTAATTTATTGCAAAATATGAAGCAATTATCTATGCACAAAAAATCTATTGTTATTGTTGTCATGAAACACGGTGCTTCGATTACGACTATATTACGAAGAGAGTCAGCAAACCTGATACAATGATAATTAATTAAAATAAAATAGGTACTTATGTAGCTCAAAGGCATTTATGTTCTCTAAATAACCCATAATTACCTTTTGCACGAGTACCGAACCCACACCTCTTCGTACACTTGACAAGCAACAAGCTACATATTTGACAGCTAGTCAAAGATTGCCCCAGCACGGAGCGGAACCCCACTGCGGGCCCATTTCCCCTGTGAAAGAATGCAGCACTCAACGAGGATATTAAACTCAAATCATGCGGGAGGGAGAGAGTAGCCAATGCATTGTAGGTTGGGAGATAGTCGAGGAAGATTTTATGTCTTATATTTTTTTACAGCATTTTTATTGTCAGGATTTATTTATAGCTTTAGGGTCAGTTCACACCGAGACGCGACGCGACGCGCAGTTTTCAAGATAGAAATACAATTACAGACCCTATCTACTACACAAAAAGGTACACAATTCAGTGAGCTACGCAGCGCGGGGCCGCCGCCGCGCTGCGTAGCTCGACGTAGTAGGTAGACACTGAATTGTGTACCTTTTAGTGTAGTAGATAAGGTCTGTAATTGTATTTCTATCTTGAAAACTGCGCGTCGCGTCGCGTCTCGGTGTGAACTGACCCTTATGAACGTTAGAATTTCAGACGCGTGGAATGTGCATCTAGTAAGTAGGTAGGTAGACAGATATAGTAAACCAAAATTTATTTACATACTAGCTGCGCCCCGTGATTTCACCCGAGTAAATGTCGATCCCGTGGGAATATCGGGATAAAAAGTAGCCTATATATTAATCCAGGAGGTCAGCTACCTCCATACAAAATTTTATCAAAATTGGTCCAGCCGTTTGAGCGTGAAGAAGTAACACACACACACACACACACATTCATAAACTTTCGCCTTTATAATATTAGTGTTGTACATTTAAATATAATATAAATGATGTACTTATTGTAAATTTAGTTTACCTCTTGTGAAGTTCATAATATGCACACTGAAAACTTGTGTCTTTTAATTGATCAAGTTTTTACTAGCAATTGCTTTTTGGTTAATTACTTTATTTGTTCTTAGTAATGTCAAACACAATCTGAGGGGAGGAATGCTTAGAATGTGTTTTTAAAATTCGTTATATTAAAACAAATACCGAGTAATACTAAACTAAATTTTAACCACCACATTTTAGCATTTATACCATATGCTTCTACCTATAACCTTGATGTTTATTATTAATAATAAAATAATTTATTCTTCAAAAAAGTACAAAAGCGTTCTAAGAAACAAAATTATTCATCTATTTTAGTGAGGTGATTGTATAGAGGCATTTTAAATTAAAACTACGACTCCCAAACTGAGACATGCTCGTATTGGGTAGTCGGCGGTCGGCCGTTTTAGATGTCGTATACGTTTTACACTGTAATCAGCAAACAACTTATCATTCAAGGAGATCTTATTTTGAACATCACCCACAATGTTCTAGAACAAAGCTCCCTATCTCCTTGCCTACATCTTGCAACAAACTTACCATGTCCGGCACTATTGAATGCAGCTAATGACCGAGGGTCAGACCCTTCTGTCATCGCCATTTAGGGGATGAGCAATATTGAAAACTGTACCCTATACCTATTTCATAGAACAAGATTGTGTATAGAAGCGAAACTCCAAAACGCATTTTAAATGCCTACAGTTTTGGGGAGTTCCATATGTAACGGCCCGACTTACGGATAGTTAGCCGTAAGTTCAAACCCAGGCATACACTTGCTTTACACATACACATACATAATCAGCCTATAATGTTCCCACTGCTGGGACACAGCCCTCCTCTAGGTGAGAGGGAGTGGGCCGTAATCCACCACGCGTGCCCAGTGCGGGTTGGCAGATGTCACATGTCTTCGATTTTTTGTTTCTAGGACATGCCGGTTTCCTCACGATGTTTTCCTTCACCGTTTTGAGAGCAGTGGTGTTGAAATAATTTACACAAAGTAAAGCGCCTGTCTGGGTTCGAACCTATGACCGACGGCCGCGACTTACAACTCGTAAGTCGCGGCCGATTCTACTGGGCCACCACTGCTCTCTTGATTGAGTGATTAATGTGATGCATTAATTTGTAATGTTTATATTGCACTTCTATTCATATTTCATATTCTATGCCAGTCTCCATCCCTACTTGCTAATGGCACCTAGCTCTTTTGTTTGAGTCCGTTTGAACCATTTGTTTTTATTTGACGACTGGTGACTGAAGATGGTGGTCATTGTGCGGTGTTTTTGAGTGACTTTCACGTAAATGGAGGGTATTTGAATTTGATTTAGAGCTGGTGTATTGTGGGAAATGGGAAAGAGATTGTTCATTGTTTTTTTTCCAGATGATTTGCAAGTTAAACTAAAGTACTTAAATAAAGTATTAAATACACTCGAACATATTTATTTTATTTAATGTTTATCATCTGCCTAGTCTTCTCCCAACTATGTTGGGGTCGGCTTCCAGTCTAATCGGATTCAGCTGAATACCAATTTTTTACTAGGTAATACGACACCCCTTGGTTAGACTGGTTGTTGTCAGACTTAAGGGCTTCTGATTACCCGTAACGACTGTCAAAGATACACGAATGACACCCGGGACCAACGGCTTAACGCGCTTTCCCAGGAACGGTGGGGTTTCGGTATGTAAAGATGGTTACCCATCCACAGACCAACCGCGGCAAGCGTACCTTAACCTGATTGATCGACTTGTGCGGCTGTTATTATTTAGCCACGGACTCGTACAACAATAAAACCTGTCACTGACCTGCAAATGCAAAAAACATAAATAAAAAATTGAATTCCGCGGGCTACCCTCGTACTTCCCACGTGATAGGACAATCATTCCGTAAAAACTTTGATAATACAATACCATTCTACCTCTCGACCACATTAATAAAACATGACTCCAAACACCTTTTAAGAGCCTATACTACCTCAGCTAAAATTCACTCTTTATCTCGCTCGCACGATACTGCTCGCGGACTGTGTGAAAGCGAGACAGAGTGCGGTGCTGGGCGGGGGGCAGCGCCAATAGTTTAGGTATTTGCTTATTACGGTGAAAATAAAGGTAATTCAAAAAAACTAACTAACATAAGACCTGCTTTATAGTTAGTTCAGTTAGTATGCAAAGTTTCATAATCTACTTTGAAGTATTTTTTGAATACCAGCGGTTTATTGTTCGGTTTGGAGGTAACTTTGGATTTTTTTTCTATCGAGAAAATTTTATGGAATCGTGTTTTCGTCTAACATAAGACCTTACATTAATCCTCAACTTTAGCATATATTTATTTCAAAATTAATGGTGCATTATTTTCGACATAACGGAGGATCATGCTAAGCCATTTGAGGTAGTATAGGCTCTTAATCTCGGAACGCACTTGTAACACGAAACAGTTTACTCAACTCAGTTTCATATTTCAGGAGCACCCACATAAATCTTATCGGAATTTAATATAAAGACTATGGCGCGCCGTAAATCCGGCCGTTACTTATTTATAAGTCGAAACCCCCGCGGTTCAATGAAAGCTGTACATCATGGCTGAAAAGCCTTTGAACGCGAAGGTATTGTGGTGAAGGGGGGAGGGGGAGGGGTGATTTGAGGAAATATGCGGCTAAGAGGTTAGTTATGCGGTGATGAGGTAAATAGATAATGTGTTCTAATGTGTGATGGGTAGGGTCCTTAAGAGCTTTCTTGAGTTAGTGTGAATATTTCTGCGACGAAACAATAAGTAGGTATTATATATTTTTAGAAACAAAAGAAAGACAGAAAAAATCCCTCTTCCGACTAATAATTTCCCGTCTTTACTAACATACTCCTCTCCAGATCTACTCGAGGCGCTGATGACCTTCATCCGTCACAATAACATAAAATTATGAATTATTCTGGGTGTGGGTGTGGTTGCGTGTATTTTATGTTTTAACAATTATAGTATTTATTATAAAAAGCATTGATCAGGCAGGGGTCATAGTTTTACCATAGTTCCTGGAAACCGGTCCACTTTAGCCACCGAAACCAATAGTCCAACTTTTTATTTTTCCATATCCTGCAATAGTCCTACACCAACCGGGGGTTGTCCTTGGGTGCACTTGCATAGTGCATACAGGGATAATCGTCGGTTGGTGCCTCATTTCATTGAACATCTCTAACGGGAGTCTGCGAGTTGGCTTCGGCCCCTCGTACGCCTTCCAAAGGACCGGGACCCCAAGGTCCCGAAATATGTTAAAATTATAATATAAAAAAAATGTGCTGTTTCCTACATTTATGTTCGTCAAAATGTTGGGAACAGCTGATTTTTTTTTCCGATTTCTTGTTTGGTCCCTTATTAAAAGTTGTTGATGAGTACAACGACCTCTTAAGAGGTTGTTAATGTTTTACCAATAACCCTGCATATGTGCGTACATAAATGGTAAAATAAATAAATAATAATAATTATTATCTGCTAGATAAAGCCGAACCTAAAAAAAACCTAACCTAACCTAACCTAAACTTATAAGGGTAAGTAAACAAGACATAAGTATAGCTTATGTGATTCTCAGCTGTTAAAAAATACTCTTTTAACATTTCTTCCCGTTTTTTAATCTCGGAAGCTCCTTAGCTCGCCCGTTGGTTTATGCAGCTAAGAGCAAAGTGCTAAACAAAGTAAGTTATAACAAGATGTAGATTGCCGAGGCTGTGCGCGACCGTGACGGTGCATCAGAATGCGTCGCCCTATGCCCGCGTATCTTCATACCACCCGGATCTCTTGGTTACTGAATGTGACAGCTGGGAAAGGACGTTTAGAGCTTGGCCACACACTTATGTACGTAATTTCCTTCATTTATGTCAATAGGTGATAGTTAGATCAGATAGGCAGCCGCTCCATGTAAAATACTGGTATTCAGCTGCATCCGGTTAGACTGGAAGCCGACCCCAACATAGTTAAGGCTAGGCAGATGATGAGGCGATAATTAAAAAAAGATTTTCATAGGTACATTCGATGTATCAAAATCATCTTCGAGTAAAAATTTTACAGTTTTCAAAGACATCCTGAGAGCGTTCTTAATGAGGAAGTAGGGTTGTTATGGGGGTCCAAATATCAAGTAAAAAATTTTTGATGTTTACGCTAAAGTTCAACACTTTAATATGTCAGCCTTTTCAAAAGACAGCTCTCAAAACGGCAAGCCTGCACCCCCTCCTAGTGTTTAAACTGAGAAAGTGAAGTGGTGCAACAACCTCCCTAGCAACAAGCCCGTAAACCGAAAAGTTTCTACTAAATGTTCTCTACTAACTTTTTAGACCTTTGTATCCTGCTTATGTGTATGAAGTTTCATTAAAATCAAGGGCTTGAAAGTTTGTATGAAATGCCGTACGGCGTAAACGCTCTTAACAATCAAACTGCATCAAATTACACGTGAATATGATAGATCGGGGTCATGCCGACTTACTTAGGAAATGTCAGGACACTGATTAACGGGGTCATCATCTGCGTTGCCTTTTCCCAACTATTTGGGGGTTGCTGATGGTGATCACCGGAGTGGTTTTAGTGAGGTAAAAATCCCACACTCCCCGATCTCTCTGCGGAGTTCGGGTGCCTTTTGAAGGTTTCGCCCCGAAAAAAAAAAAAAAGTTGATTTCGCGAAAATGCACTATACCTACTCTTACTTTTTGTACTGACGCCAGCACATCAAGTTACTACAATCTGTCAAACTTCTTTAATAGATGCATAAGTTTCAAAGTTGATTGGGAAAATTTGACAGTTTTTTTTTTCAACCATACCATTTTTAATCAACACATTTAATCAACATATTCTGAAGTGGATACATGACGTAAGAAGTTATTCGACATTACCTATCAAATCTTTTCTACGACGAATTCCAGCAAACTTTTTTTATTTATTATAATTTTTTTGTTGTTTTTACAATTTTACTCGCCAAACTTTCGAGTTTGATGGCGAGAAGCGCCTGTTAGATATCATAATATAGTAAAAACTAACCTTAAAAACTACCAAACTATGCACTATTTCACTCAGGGATCGGTCGCACCGGCACGGACAGATTGCGGACGATCCGCGAACACCGGGCACTTGCAAATTCTAAACTAAGTACGTGTTACGTGTCCGTCTGGAGATGTCTGTTTCGGGTGCTGGCGTCTGTACTTTGTGGCTGGTCGATGTAGCCAACACTGACACTTCGAGTCTCTCTAATTCTCCCCACACTGTACGCTAACCTGTACTTGCAACCCTCCCGCGCGACCCAGATTTTTATTTCACTACAGAGAGAATGAAATTGCTCATAGTGGGTACTCGGGCTTTTTTTATTTATATATGGCAACACTTTGTTTTACGTATTATGCTTGTTGAATAGGCATTGTGGGTAATAATGGAACACAAAGCCTCTGTTCTAGAGTATGTAAAATGGGAAGTCGGTCGTTGTAATTTGTGTTTTTTTTTTCATTTCTAAAAAAAATGTGGTTGTAATTTCGGGTTGAAATTAATGTGGGGTTGCTGTATTAAAAATCGTCCTGTTTTTTTAAATGTAAATGTTTCGTCGTTCTAAAAGGCAAACAAATTGTAATTAGACTTTGCTGTACATCTTGGATATTATTAATTAGGATTCTTAGTAGTGAGGTCATTAAGTAGGTACACAGCTCTTGGCATGGCCATACCCATACCATAATCCAGATTATGGTTTCATAAAAGTTCATTAAGCCAATGTAGTATTGGAGGTAGTATTCCCCTGGAAATACTAACTCCAAGAGGGGCTCGTGGCTAGATAATAACAGCCGCATAAGTCGATCGACCAGGTTAAGCTACACTTGCCGCGGTTGGTCCGTGGATGGGTGACCATCTTTACATACCGAGACCGTGCTTCGAAAAGCACGTTAAGCCATTGGTCCCGGCTGTCATTGGTGGATCTTTGACAGTTATGTGAAGCCCACCAGTCTTACCAAGGGGTATCGTATTACCCAGTAACAGGGTTGTGGAGGTCAGATATGCAGTCGCTCCATGTAAAATATTGGTATTCTGCTGCATCCGGTTAGACTGGAAGCCGACCCCAACATACTTGGGAAAAGGCTGGTGGTGATTTCCGTCGCAATACTTTTACCACAAAGAGCTATAGGTAACTACCACTTCAAAAACATCAGACTCAATTAATTTGGGGTTCCGTACCTCAAAAGGAAAACGGAACCCTTATAAGATCACTTCGTTGTCCGTTTGACAGTCCGTCTGTCAAGACCCTTTTTCTCAGGGACGTGTGGAGTTATCAAGTTGAAATTAATATTAATTTGTGAATTAATTCGTTTATGTGGATTAATGCAAAACATAATGTTGTAATATAAACCTTCGTTATCTTGTAGCACAGTAAAAGTATCCCTATCTTCTATGCAATTATCTCATGTCCTTTCTTTGGTATTGTTCGTCGAATCGTTGAGCTCCTCAAGTTCTGAGTTGAGCTGCACGATTTTTGACAAATGCGTGCACTGATTGGACAGGTCCGCTCAATCTGTGTGGTTCTTTCCTCAAAAGACCATTTCAGACACCAATCTACATGGTCTTCACACGATCTGAGCACGATTTTGTCTGGACTTTAAAAGAGACTGGTGACCTCTGAGTTGGTTTCGGCCTTTCTTTTCAGAATAGTCAGATAGGAAACGCCGACCTCATCTAGTTTAAAAAAATATGATTGACGTGTAAAAGTGTTTGTACAAACCTACTTACAGAAAATAAATCATTTATCACGCTCAGTAGTCATACTGAAACGTGGCAGTGGGCAGGGCACATTGCTCGCAGAACTGATAGCCGATGGGGCCGAAAGGTTCTGGAGTGGCGACCGCGTACCGGAAGACGTAGCGTTAGAAGGCCTCCCACAAGGTGGACCGCTGACTTGGTGAAGGCCGCAGGAACCCGTTGGATGCGAGAAGCACAAAACCGGTCGAAGTGGAGGTGGTTGGGGGAGGCCTATGTCCAGCAGTGGATGTTTTTCGGCTGAAATGATGATGATGACTAAAACGTGAAACAAATAAGTATCTAATCTTAATAACAATTTTTTTTTTTCATGCTGGTGTTACAATAATGGTGTTAATTTTAGATATATTCCCAGAACAAGTCAGTATTGCAGTAGCGTAACTATACCACACGTCTATGGTTGAAATACTATCACACTACTATTATAAAGGCGAAAGTTTGTGAGTGTGTGAGGGTGTGTGTTTATATGTTTGTTACTTCTTCACGCTCAAACGGGTGGACCAATTTTGATAATATTTTGTATGGAGGTAGCTGACACCCTGGATTAACATATAGGCTACTTTTTATCCCGATATTCCCACGGGATCGACATTTACGCGGGTGAAACCGCGGGGCGCAGCTAGCACACATAACACTAACACACACACACACACTAACACATAACAACTTCCGAATATGCAAAATGGATTAATTTGGAAACCATTTACAACCGCTTGCCGGTCCCATTAAATGAACGCCTTTCAAGATGTCCCCTCATACACATAGATTCAAAACCCCATACAGAGTTTGCATCATCAAGATTTAGTTGAATATACTGGATGAAATTAATGTACACACGGCAAAATGATTAATGTGGTACCGGTAAGCAACGAACATAATATTTTTGTACCTAACTACTAATAATAAAGCAGTTAATTTGTTTGAATGCCCTAATCTCTGGAACTACCAGTCGGATTTAAAAAATATAGCCCAATTTTTAAGGAACGTTACAAGCTACCATCACGCTACGACGCTTAGGAGCTGAGCAAAAGGAAAAAATTCAGAAAGAAAGTTGGGTGAAACGGGAGAAAAAGAAATTTCACGAGGACGAAGTCACAGGCAGAAGCTAGTAACATCTACGTAGAAACTGCCATTGAAATCGCACAGCGACGTTAAAAAAATCTAGCGTATTCTTGCGTCCTGCTATTTTTAACCGATCATAAAAGGAGGATGTTCTCAAGTCGACGTGTATGTTTGATATTCATAAAGGTGGATAAAGTTTCGTCGCCGTCGTCGACGTTTTTTTAGTTGGGAAATAAGTCTTCACCTTATTAAAACAACGCGGTTTCACCCGCATAAGTTTCGATCACGTGGGAATATCGGTATAAAAAGTAGCCTATATATTAATTCAGGGTATCAGCTACCTCCATACCAAATTTTATCAATATTGGTCCAGCCGTTTGAGCGTGAAGAAGTAACAAACATATAAACACACACACACTCACAAACTTACGCCTTTATAATATTAGTGTGATTGTCTAAATTGATTACAATTTCAACAGACACGTAGCTAAGTTTACAGCTTGTTTACTAACAACAAGAATATCTTGAATCCTTCTGTGTCATCTCAATAAACAATAACCCAAATTTAACATAGTCTGAAGGCCATTTAAACAACAAACAAGCCTGCACACTTAGTAATTCCGCTCACCGTACCAGATTACAAGGATGAAATTAAGGGACAAACAGATCGATTTCCGGAATAAAGGGGGCATGTCCGGTATTAGGGGGTAAGGGTTTTGTCTGACCATCTATTCGGCCGTGTTTACGGTCTTGAGCGGTGCCGGTATTGTGCACAGCCTGTCTCCTGAGCCGTGAAGGGACTGGCGACTGATGCAAGCTGTGTCCGTCTGTATGTGTGTGTTTATTTGGTTACTTGGTTTGGTTCGGTTTCTTGGGAATATCCAGCCGATATTCAGTAAACAGGGAGGCACGGACATCGAGTTATATGTATTGAGTACATGATTTTGAAACCCCTGCGTTAAAATTTTTCTTCGGATATTTGAAACAAGATTAGCTGTTCTATACACCGTGTTCCGGACGATATACATAAACTTCGGCCAGATGTTCAGACCATGGAAATAAGCATTTTCCATTCTGGACACATTAATGAATTCTTATTTTTTGTTAATTTTCATACAACCTTGACGTAAATCTTTATCCGAATTGGCATGACGTATTTTCATTCATAAGATTTGGCGGGCTGAAACTTGTCAAAAATAAGTAAAGACCCTTTCTTACTGCATAGCTCAATTAAATTTCATTAAATGTAATTACAAATATCTTTGTAACGAAGCCTTTTTAAGTACTACTCTCTCTAAGTACTACACTCTACTCCTTTGTTAGATTTGATTTGTAAAAACTATAGAAGCGTTTGACAAAGTTTATGGATAACTTGAAGAACACGGTGTATATTTTGACCGCGCAGGTATTGTACTTTTCTATGTAATAGCAGATTTTTTTTTTGAAACCTTTAGATGAAAAATGTCTACGCTCGTCTAGATTCATTAAGGCTCCTTCAAACAGGCGCGACACGCGATAAAATCGCAAGCGACACAAAGGCACCGCAAGTCGCGCATCGAGCGGTGCGTTTGTGTCGCGCGCGTTTATATCGCGTGTCGCGCCTGTTTGTAGGAGCCTTTAGAGTTTGCACGTCGATGTCCTGCCACCCTGTATATTGGCTAAATTAAGTGAGGGTATACGATGCATAGACTATTAATTATGTAACATTGCGTTACTATAGAAAAAAGGGCACTTAGCTCTAACCTTGGTCACCGTTAGATTTTTCCCTTTCAAACATTTGGAAGGGGGGAGGAGGGTGGGTTTATATGCGTTATAATCAGTGCTCTTAAATTATTTATCAATGTGGGTCACCCTCACTGCATGTTGATATTTGCCAACAATCTAGCCAATGGGGTCCGAGTGCTCATAGTTTTTTTCGAAGTTGTTTCTTTTTATAATCTACCTTCCTTGCATTTGTACTACTCTACATATCTAACTACACACACACACACTACATTGCATTTTAACATTATATTGACTTACGAAAGAAATAAAAAACCCCATTTTAATCCAACCATGAAGTCTTTAACCCGTCCTTAACTCCAGACCAATTTCATACGATTCAGACATAAGATTACTCATGTGTGTGTAGGATATCCGTAGGGAGGCTGTATGGAGCACGATGCATCAAAATTGGTAGCGGATGAGTCGGTCCAGTGCGCGATATTATGTGAGGGGTGGTCGGTACCCGGTGCCTTATAAGTGATACCTATGTACCTATGTGTGTGATACTCGGGTGGCTAAATTCGCAGAGATTTTGGGCGTTTGCCTACGTGTCTATTTGGGTTATAGATTCTGGTTTGACCGCATTTCGGCCACAGCGCGGCGGCCAATCTCAACGGGAGACTAGCCTTCGGCGCGGGAGATATTATAGTGCACAAGTATGTGCGCAGACACAGGTGCACTCTTCCCTCACTCTCATAGTCCGATGGGACGGCAATCCGACACGACCGGAGAGAGATAAGTTTATGTAATCTGATAATGTTAGCGTATAGATCGTCGCATTGACTTCGCTCCCAAGTAAGTGAAAAGAACATAAACTTCGCAGAATCATCTGCCTAGCCTTTTTCCCAACTATGGTGGGGTCGGCTTCCAGTCTAACCGGATGCAGGTGAACACCAGTATTTTACATGGAGCGACTGCCTATCTGACCTCTACAACCCATGCTGTAATACGATACCCCTTGGTAAGACTGGTTGTCAGACTTCCGGGCTTCTGACTACCCGTAACCCGAATGAGTAGAAGTATTATTTACCTCACTATCACGCAAACATCAAGAAATTCTTGCTAAAGTTACGCCACTACTTATATTTCACCTCCCGCGTATTTTCCCGGAATAAGTTGCGTCGCCGGCGATCCCGGCGGAATTCCCTGAATTCCCGGGCTACACCAACCCTTTAAATATATCCAGTATAGTGTATTAAAGCTCGGGAAATGCAGTATTTACGAGAAGTATTTACTTGTGAATAGTGAGAACGTACGGTTTTGTGCGGAGTTTCTTGTTCATATTTGTATTGCGGGCCGTTGGGAAATTGTTAGCATGTTAGTTGTGGACTCGGACGATATAACTGGTGGTAATCTGGTAGAAAGAAATCTATATCAATCGGTTTAAAATTGAAATCTCTGAAGGCTCTTTTATTACCCGACTACGGCGAAGCAAGAAGGAGGGTTATGATTTTGACCGGTATGTATGTATGTATCATATATGTTCATCTGTTCCCTCATTACTTCTAAACTACTTGTCTTAATTAGACAAATAAGGTATCGTTGGAGGCGTCTTGATTGTCCGCTGGTTATAGGGTGTGTGACGTCACACTAAATTCAATATGGCTCCCTCTAGAGGACATAAAGTATTGAATTTAAAAATAAATATTTTGGGATGGCGCCTTGTTGGGTATCAAATGAAAGGGCTTAATTAGCAGATTTAAAAAATATAAACATTACTGAAATAAGCCCCAAACTAATTAAATAAAAAATAAGTTTAAAAACTAAAACCCGACTACTGAAAAGGATGACACAAGAAAGTACCTTCCCGTGGTCGCATGCTATCATAGCTTATAAGTATCTTAGTGAACCACGGCACCACGACCTCCACAACCCAGTTACTGGGTAATACGGTACCCCTTGGTAATACCCGTCCATCAGGGCCTTTAATCCTGGTTATAAATTATCTGCGTGCCAAATTTCATCCAAATCCGTTCAGTAGTTTTTGCGCGGAAGAGTAACAAACATCATCCATCTATCCTCATAAACTTTCGCGTTTATAATATTAATAGGATTTTTATGACAAAGCTATTTCACATTATTTTTATGTTCGTACGAATTACGTCACACTTTTACGGTAGGTAGTTAGGTACGAGTACGAAAAATACATTTCATCGTTCGATGAGAAGGCAAGTTGCCAAGGACGATAAATATCTGAGATAATTTGTCTTGTTTGTCGTCTTTTAGATCAATATTAAGACCACTGCAGTAGACCACAATGGAGATGTCAACATCGGAGGGCCCCCCGTAGGGCCGAAGCCTGCCGGGTCAGCGGGATTGTCCGAAAGGGTTACCGCTGGCCCGGAACATAAAGGGCTAAGGAAGGAACACGGGTGGGTTTTAGTCAGTAAGAGTCTGACACTCCCTACCGCTCCACCCAGAGCGGGAGGGGTCATTTGATGATTTCCCATCCGCAAAAAAAAAGTAGACCACAATAATTGTATACCTACTTAAATATGCGGAATTTCAATATAACATTTTATTTTACTCAATACACCATTTTAAACACCAATCTACATGGTCCTCACATGATATGACCAAGATTATGTCTGGACTTTAAAAGAGACTGTAACCTTTGCGTTTGTTTCGGCCTTTCTTCTCAGAGTACCTAGTCAGATGGGAAAAGCTAACCACATCTAGTTTTCAAAATATGATTGACGTGTGTAAGCGTTTCAACAAACCTACTAACAGAAATAAAATCATTTCTATCACTGCAGGGGCCTAAAAAAGCCACTTTTGCAGAATCATAAAAGGATAACATTATGAATCCTAATGGACAGTTAACTGTTAAGTTAAAGTGACCTTTTAAAAGGTTGTTAATGTTTTACCAATAACCCTCTATAGTATACGATTAAAAACAGAATCTAAAACGGTTTCAGAAAATAAATAAAAACAACGTGTCCGAATATTTTCATGAAGAAAATTAAAAGATAATTTGACTCCATACAAAAAATACACAAAAAGCAATGTAATCATAAACCTAACTACTAAATCTTGTACAGTCAACAAAGGAGTTAAGTATACAGGAGCGTCGGATATAGTTGAAGTTTACTAAGAAACCGATGGATGTTCTGGACTGAAATTTAATTTAATAAATGAGCTGTTGGTTTTCTATTAATAAACTAAAATTTTATTCGAGAATATCCATCGGTTTTTTAGTAAACTTCAACAATATCCGACGCTCCTGTATACTTAACTCCTTTGTTGACTGTACTAACCTACTTTGCAAAGAGAGGGAATAAGTCAAAATTAAAAACGCGTTTCTCGTCAATTAATTAAACAAGGAAAGGGCCGGCTCTAAATAATATAAAGGTCGTTAGGGTGCAGCCGAAGCATCATTATCTACAGAATGGGGCGAGGTTCCGCTGGGAACGGGAGATGATGAAAGAAAACCGACTCTAGCAAGACGTCATATTTAGTTAGCCTATGCCTCCTTAAGTCTTGAGTTGAGCTGCACGATTTCTGACAAATGCGTGCACTGGCTGGACAGGTCCTCTCAATCTGTGTGGTTCTTACCTCAAGAGACCATCTCAGACATCGATCTACATGGTCTTCTCTAACCTGACCAAGATTATGTCTGGACTTTAAAAGAGACTGTGACCTCTGAGTTTGTTTAGGCCTTTCTTCTCAGAGTTGTCAGATAGGAAACGCCAATCTCATCTAGTTTAAAAAAAACATGATTGACATGTAAAAGTGTTTGTGCAAACTTACAAAAATAAAATCATTTATCATCTATGAAGTCCCACTTCTGGGCAAAGGCCTCCCCCAAAACCTTCCAGGAACTCTGTTCCCGCGCCACCTCGAACCAGCCCTCGCGGTACGCGTCCAGGTCATCTCGCCATCGCTTTCTGGGCCGACATCGGTGGCGCCGTCCATCTTCAGGCACCTATTGTGTCGCGACTTTTGCCCAGCCGTCATCGTGCATGCGGCTAATGTGACCCGTCCATTCCAATTTGAGTCGTAATTAAGTTAGGGACTTCTTTTCGACAGTTAATAAGGATTGTTCGGGAAGTTGGTTAAAATTACGTACGATAAATAGATACAGGTCAAGTTAATAGAAGCGTGTTAATAAAAAAATTGCCCAAAAATGTCGTACCATTTTATTACTACTAGCAGCACCCCGCGGTTACACCCGCGTAAATGTCGATCCCGTGGGAATATTGAGATAAAACGTTAACTTTCCTATATGTTAATCCGGGGTATCAGGTATGTCCATACAAAATTTTATCAAAATTGGTCCAGCCGTTTGAGCAGCACTGACAGTAGATGCTGTCAGTGTCCACTGAAAATATCCGGAAAATCGCTCTCTCAAAGATTTCCGTTAACGGTTCTCCGCTATTATTAGAACCTCACTGTTACATGAACGGATATTTCTTTTATTTCTTTAGACGAAGCAATTAAAGAGTCTCTTCAAAGAGTGAAAAGGGTCCGAATTTTTTTTTGAAAAAAGAATCATTATTGATACAAGGAATTAAATAAGTATAAGAACTTCATGAGGACTTGATAATCCTCCATTTTCGGAAGGTTGAAGGAGAGTTGAAAGAAGAGAATTAGGGCTTACGGCAGGCTTACGAGCACCATTTTTATTTTTTTTTTTTTTGGGTGGGAAATCATCAAATGACCCCTCCCGCTCTGGGCGGAGCGGAAGGGAGTGTCAGACTCTTACTGACTAAAACCCACCCGTGTTCCTTCACTTGCCTGTGCCAGGGGCCACGGTATCTCTTTCGAACAACCCGCGACAGGCTTACGAGCACCCTTACATCGTCTTACTGGTCAATAATATAACAATCTATTTCAAAATATTGACATCTTTGCTTTACCTACTGGTTGGAGTAGGTAAATTTAGAGGCCTTGTTCGTGACACTATTTTGGGTACTGTTCCGTAATATTCTTAACTCTTAGACTGTATTTATAATTTCTTGTTTAACTTTTTTATTTTTTTACATGCCTGTTTACCTGTTTTTTTTTGTGTTTAGTTTTTTCATGAACACTTATGAATTTTTATTGTAACTATCACATTGTAAGCGCCCATCGCATTAGTTTTATAACTTTTCTTTTTATGTGGAAAATGACGTGGGTTACATTTACTCACTCTGTAGCTCATATTTTATCTGCTATTGTAATGTGTAACCGTTTATTTTCCCAAATAAATAAAACAAAATGGAATCAATATTATCGTTATCGTATCATTTGTGAAGCTCCGGTTTTCTCAAGGCGTAAGAGCGGTGGCTCCAGTGACAATGAAAATGATGATAGCGGGGTTTGACTTTGAAACGGTCAAAGTGGAGGTGCTTGGGGGAGGCCTATGTCTAGCAGTGGACGTCTTTCGGCTGAAATGATGATGATGATGGGGTTTGACTTTACGGTATCAAATAACGCTTTCTAGCAAAACACACCACCTTACTTTCTTAGATAACATTTCAATGACGTCACTCTCCGGTGAATTGCGAATACTATGTGGCGGGCTCCTCTCTTCTAAGAAACCAGCTTACCATAATCAGCCTATAATGTTCCCACTGCTGGGACACAGGCCTCCTCTCGGTGGGAGGGAGTGGGCCGTAATCCACCACGCGGGCCCAGTGCGGATTGGCAGATGTCACATGTCTTCGAATTTTTGGTTCTAGGACATGCCGGTTTCCTCACGATGTTTTCCTTCACCGTTTTGAGAGCAGTGGTGATGAAATAATTTACACAAAGTAAAGCGCCTGTCTGGGTTCGAACCTACGACCTACAACTCGTAAGTCGCGGCCGTTACCACTTGGCCACCACTGCTCTAGAAGAAACCAGCTTTACAGCACCTAAACGTTAGTAAACAACTGAAATCCATTACTAACCATACGCCAAATATTAGTGTTAAACAAAAATTCGTAAACGCCATTCTTTGAAGACGTTCTGGTTACTTGAGTATGTTGGAGGCATTACTGCCTGCTCAAATGGCGAATTTTTAAACCACTTTTGGTATTCACGCATATTATTAGCTAGGCCAGTCTTCAAGATCGATCATTATGCAAAATTATCCACTTTGAACCGACAGAAGCAGGTTTTTACGGCCCCTATTTAAACGAACACGATACCCTCCCCCACCATCAAGTAACAGATTACCTCAATATAAAACTCTTCAACAGCGTTTACATCACATCCTTAACAAATTATAATCTCTCCATCTAAGTAAAGGAGCTCATAAATGCTCGAGTTTATTACAGCGTGTGACGTCACGTTCGAGCCGCACAGGCAATTTGTCAGGCCAGTGCACGACTTGAGCACTCAATAAGCAACCAGCCAGGTGCGATATTAAACTGAACGCAACAAGTTACACTACGCCGAGGTATAGGTTGGAGAGTGCTTAGGTTTTTAATCATTTCTTTACCTGGGAGGAGCCGTGGCTAAGTAATAACAGCCGCACAGGTCAATCGATCAGGTTAAGCTACGCTTGCCGCGGTTGGTCTGTGGATGGGTGACCATCTTTACACACCGAAAAAAAAAGCACGTTAAGCCGTTGGTCCAGGCTGTCATTCGTGGATCTTTGACAGTCGTTACGGGTAGTCTGAAGCCCGAAAGTCTGACAACCAGTCTTATCAAGGGGTATCGTATTACCCAGTAACTGGGTTGTGGAAGTCAGATAGGCAGTCGCTCCATGTAAAATACTGGTATTCAGCTGCATCCGGTTAGACTGGAAGCCGACCCCAACATAGTTGGGAAAAGGCTAGGCAGATGCTTGGGCTGATGAATGGGCTTCTGACGACCCGTAACGATTGCCAAAGATCCACGAATGACAGCCGGGACCAACGGCTTAACGCACTTTCCGAGGCACGGAGGGGTCTTGGTATATGAAGATGGTCACCCATCTACAGACCAACCGCGGCAAGCGTAGCTTAACCTCATCGATCGACCCGTGTGGCTGTTATTACTTACCTATAAGCCCCGTCCTCAAGGAAACCGGCATGTACATTAACCAAAAAAAAAAATCGAAGGCATTTGACATCCACCAACCCACACTGGGCCCGCCCCACGCCCTTTCACAGAAAGGAGGCCTGTATCCCAGCAGTGGGAATGTTATTGGCAGACTATGCTATATTATCTCTTCTAGTACAGCTAATACTACCGACACGAAGCAAAGAAGAATTAGCATTCTCTTATACCCTTTCAAAACATTACTTTCCCTTCCTTAAATTTTACTAAAATAACTCTCCAACATTACATCAAAAGAATCTTTAAGCCAGAGACACAGTACTGTGTCGTGTTGTGTCGTGACTCGGGATACACCAATCAAACGAATCTGTTCAGGACTACGCCAAATTACAACGAGTTTTGATTGACTAACACTGCGTCAGAAGGCGTCACGACACGCCACGACACGTAAGTATGTTTCCGCCATTAGACAGTTAAAGTGTGAAGTTCTTCTACTTAGTACAAAGTTGGAGCGAAATCCGATGATTCGGAAACGCTTAGTGAACTCCCAAACAATTTAAGTACTGTGTTCGTAAACCTATTAACATATTGGAGGCTCCAATTGTTACGTAGAACTTTTTGGATGTGTTCAGGCTTTTCTTGAAAGTTTTAGAGAGTGAAAAAGATATATATGTTGGTCTTGTATATGTATATGTAAGTTGGTCTTGTATCGAAATCGATTTTATGAAGTATATTTTTATTGCGATGTTAAAACGTGTACACAGTATTTAAAGTCTATATTACCAAGCCGCGCACAGCAGCTTGACCGCGGGCGTCTTCCGCGACACGCGATTGTAGTCGAAAGTATGGCTCCGTTCGCCTGTCGCCGTATCCGATCGAATCCTTTCGGCTGTCGTCCAAAGTTTTCTTTTCCTCTTCTGTGTTTTATGATTATTTTCTTCTTCTTCAAATGCAATAGCCAACAATACTATGTCAACTTCAACCAATTTCAAAAATTAGAACACGTCAACACGGTAGGAATGAAACTATTTGACTAGGCGCATGCTGGCATTTATTGAAGAGTTCCGTTGTCTTTCTCCGAAACTCATCATCAGCTCTTTACGAAATTTAAATGGGACCATTTCGGAATAAACCTCTTTCGAACAAAAAATAATTTTGCAAATCCGTCTTTATATGACGGAGTTATGCCCGAATATACATCAAAATAAATATAGGTATATATAAACATCCGAATTGAGAACCTCCTCCTTTTTAGAAGTCGGTTAAAAATCGCCTTAGCCGTGGCTATGTGTAATATGGGTCGAGTGCGGTGAAAGAAATTCTCAGTGCAAATACCTTCCCATATCTATCTAAATATCTTCTATTCACCTATTTTCAGAAAATCTAACTACATATTATATTGGAATCCGAGATCTTAATACAATCGATTATCCCTCTTTTCTTTTTATATCCCTTTTCACAACACTGCAAGGTAAAATAGACTTTATCTTCAATGCTATGAGGTTGAAATTGTTTCTATTCTAGATTTGTAAGTTTCTGTTGGTTCGAGCATGTCAGTGACGTGTGACGTCAGCCGCGATTCTCTTTTGTTCGTCGATAATGTTTTGTGACGTCACCAGGGGAGCCCACAGGAAATTCTGTTCTTAGGGTATATTTTTAATTTCCTTTAATGGAACCCTTAGCTTCTTCCGGAAAGTTTTTGATGTAAGTGCAGCATCCATTTATGGAGAAATGGATTTTTCAAATTATTCTCCGATCAGAGAGCTTTAGCAGAGCTACCTACTACCTACGCAAGAGCGAAACGTTAACCTTAGTGTAGTTTGCGTTTAGATATATTTATTATCTTACGACACTGATAACAGTATGCTGAAAAAAATGTGAAAACTACTAAAACAAAGATTTAAAAAAAATTGTGTTTACGTATTTATGTGATAAATAAGCAGTTTTGATTATCCTTACAGGAACGACGTTACTATAGAAATTAATCATTAAAGACGTCTTTGAGTACGGGCTTAACAGATTCTCATTTATTCGCCTCGACCCTTATTAGGGTTCCGTACCCAAAGGTTAAAAACGGGACCCTATTACTAAGACTCTACTGTCCGTCTCGTCTGTCTGTCTATCACCAGGCTGTATCTCATGAACTGTGATAGCTGGACAGTTGAAATTTTCACAGATGATGTATTTCTGTTGCCGCTATAACAACAAGTAAGTACCAAAAATAGAATAAAATAAATATTTAAGGGGGCTCCCATACCAACAAACGTGTTTATTTCGGCGTTTTTGCCTTGTGGCACGGAACCCTTCGTGTGCGAGTCCGACTCACACTTGGCCAGTGTTTTCTTATAGGTATCACAACAACCGACGCTGTTATTCCTGTAAAAAAAATAAATTCTTTATTTAGAAAAAAAAATATTTCGGTTATTACGTCGTTCGTCCGAAGTTTCTCAAGAAGGCAGTTGATCATCGAGTTTTATAATTATTCATCCATTAATAACTTAACGCCGTGTACTGAGTGCTTTCTTATGTCTTAAACGCGAGGAGGAGCATTTTTCTTCCGTACTGAAAGATGGAAGCGGTACAAGGGGTAGGGAAATAGCGGCAGTGATAGAAAATTGCTTGTTCATAACGTGCTTTCCGAGGCACGGAGGGGTCACGGTATGTCAAGATGGTCACCCATCCACAGATCAACCGCGACAAGCGTAGCTTAACCTGATCGATCGACCTGTGCGGCTGTTATTATTTAGCCACGGGCCCCATCATTCTTTTGTTCTTATCTTAATTTATTTGTGGTCGGCGCAACATGTCTTTTTCTTCCTTAATTATCTTAGGTAGTCGTCCCCTTTTCTAACCCTATCATCTTTCACAGAGTCCGTCCATCTTTTCTTTGGAAAAAAAAAACAGTGGCACTCCGGGAGTGCCGATAGAAGTGAAAACAAAACACAAACAGAATACTTTGCCATCACTCACTGACATAATTATGTTCATCCCGAGGACAGCCGAACACATCCGAAGCGGGTATTTTTTTAATCGTTTTATAAACAAAACACGCGCGGTGTAGCTTACGGTAACAGAGGCGCGAGTTCAATGGTTTTTTCCCATCTCAAAAAATGCCCAACGCGCCTTAAGAAGTTTTCATTTCAATAATAACATTAAAATTCCTTTGGAAGGTACAGTCAACAGCAAAAGTAGATGATCAAAATCAGAAATGCAATACTAATGAACGGAGTTCGCGTCAGAACTGTGTGGCGTCGAAGTACTACTACTTAGAATACTTACTACGTAGAATACTTTTGAATCACTTCGACGCCACAAAGTTCTGACGCGAACTCCGTTCATTAGTATTGAATTTCTGACTTTGATCATCTACTTTTGCTGTTGACTGTACCGTAGTTGAATGAAGATCGTATTTTCAAAATGTAATGTTTTTCACTGCAACCCTTAAACCTTCCACCGCTAGCGCTTACCCCGTCACCCATACCGCAATAGGGGAGACGAATGACGGTGAATCAATTAGTTTTTGCGAAACTTTTTGTCCGTCGCTTCATTATCATCGCTGAATAAGAAAGATGAAAACGTCATGAATATATTATTTGGAATACGTAATTTTAATTTTCTTAGTGAAGTCCGACATTGTCCTCGGGTGGGAAAAGAAATGGAAGAGAAAGAGAGAGGGTCTTGTGTCTGGGAGAAAACGAAAAAGAAGAATTGTTGTTGAAAAAGGGTTGTTTTCACAGCGGTGGTATTTATTTTATTTATTCTATTCGGGAAACTTACAGCTAATTTCAACAGTATTCTAAAACAAAAGGCCATTTACAAATTTCCATTGATAAACATGCCTAGCCTTTTCCCAACTATGTTGGGGTCGGCTTCCAGTCTAACCGGATGAAGCTGAATACCAGTAATTTACATGGAGCAACTGCCTATCTGACCTCCACAACCCAGTTACTGGGTGGTGGGTGTTACGAAACAGCCGGTCTATTCTGTTAAAATGTCACCGTGAGATCTTAGGTGAAGTGAGCTGCCTATTCCATCTGATGCTAGGAATTGACACTAATGACAGCTCACTCTAATCTCACTTCACCCAAGTTATCAAGGTGATATTTTTACAGAATAGCACTACAAGGTCGAGTCGCGCGTATTGAAATAAATTGTAAGGTATCTTCAGCTTTCCCGTAACTTTTCTGCGGCTGCATCACATTACATTTCTGCTTTTCATTTTACTCAGTAAGCCGACTTATAAAGCCGAGACTCGGACGTCCGCATACCGCGGACATAATCTTCGCGTGGCGTATTTTTGCGGCAGAATTAAAACAACGAACCTTAAGTCCACGTAATTTAAGGCCGCTAATCTAAAGCTCGTTAAACTCAACCAGAATTTCAGTGGAAAAAATGGAAGAAACTTGCACTGGATTTTGTGAGGAAAATGTGTTATTAAAGTACCTTTTACAGCTTGTAAGGAGAACACTAGAATAGGGGGAGGACATATATCTGACCAGAATAATTGTTAAATTAATTGGGCGGGGCACATTGCCAGCAGAATTAATGGCCCATAAGGGCTGAAAGGCAGCTTAGGGTAAGCCTATATTTTAGCAGTAGACGTTTTTTGCCTACTTATTAGTGATATTGGTCATGTCCAGTGATTTAGCTACGAATATTCTCATTTTTAGTTTTTATTCGTTAAAGTATCAACTAAAGGCGGTCGTCGAACATCTTGTCTTATTTTTGAAGTGCTTAGGCTCGAAATGAGAGAACTTCTAATCTATTCCGTAAAAATCTAACTGTGAAAACTTAGGTGAAGTGAGCTTGAAGTGAGGAGCTCAGAACGGTACAGCGAGTCCCTCTTCGCCGATGGTACGGTTCGCCGAAATCACTCTTAGTCGACAGTTGGTTCCACGAATAAATATATCGGGCGACCCGTTAAATCGGTAAAAGGTGTTGTAGTTGAAGCGACCATCGATGAACGGTGTTTTCGGCGAATAGTTTTATCGGCGATGGATTTATTTGTGGAACTAACCGTCGACTAAGAGTGATTTCGGCGAACAGTACCATCGGCGAAGAGGGACTCGCTATACCGTTCTGAGCTCCAATCCTTAGTATGAGGTGGAATGACAGCTCACGTCACCTAAGTTTTCACGGTGAGATTTTTACGGACTAACAAACTTACATGCACCGTTTAACTCAATTTTAGCAGAACCATTAAACTTTTTTAAATATAATAAAAAATGAACTTAACACGGCAAATGAAGCACGGCCTCTTGAAACTCGTAAAAATAAAAATTAATTCTTTTATTTCTTTTCATAAGTACTGAACGCACCCTTCGCGGTATGCGTTAAATGTTCTATGAAAGCGTTGTAAAATTAAATTCGGAATTTAATTTTGCAATTCGAATGCTCCGAGGTTTTTTGACGTCTATCTGTCTTATTAGATTTGCGAATTTTATTGTAAGAAATATTATTTTCGGTTGTAATAAAATATAGGGAAAATGTTTTTGCGTTTCGAGGCGCTTTCGTTTTTATTTTATTGGACAATGCTTTTTCACTGTATATCTATACAAATAATTTAAATGGAAGTGTCTGTTTGTAATGTCAAAATAACATCTTTTTATTAATTGCATATGAGAGTATATGACGGTAGTGTGTAAAAAACAATCTATGTATTTTAAAATTATTTGTCGTGCCTGTTCGTTCCGGCTAATCTCCGAAACGGCTGGATCGATTTTGAGGAGGCTTTCTTTGGTAAATATCTGATGTTATAATGGATGGCATGAGGATGGAGAACATATCTATATAATATGTATAACATTGGCTACTTTTGTCCCAGTAGCAAGTTCCCGTGGATTAATTTCCGCCATCCAAGCGGGCGAAACCGCGGGCACCAGCTAGTTAATTAAAATATTGTAAGATGGAAATATTATAAAACACGAAATAGATATATTTTAATAAAACTCATTCCTCATTTATTACTGTACCATTTTATTTCTTTTGACATTATATCGTTCCAGCAGTCATGGTTTTGTAATGGTTAGTCGTTTTGCAGACGTGGACACAATGATTTCAAAAGTAAGGATACGCCCGTCTGAACATTTTACATAGAAGTTCTTCGTTCGAAGTTCGAAGTTCGCGCGCACCACTGTCAACGGAGTCGCGTTGGCCCTAAAACCGTCATTTTAGGGCCAGCGCGTTGGTGCCATTTAGTCGCGCCGTTAGCCCGGTCCTTACGCTAATAATATATATGCAATGATTTCAAAAGTAAGGATACGCCCGTCTGAACATTTTACATAGAAGTTCTTCGTTCGAAGTTCGAAGTTCGCGCGCACCACTGTCAACTGAGTCGCGTTGGCCCTAAAACCGTCATTTTAGGGCCAGCGCGTTGGTGCCATTTAGTCGCGCCGTTAGCCCGGTCCTTACGCTAGTAATATATATGTCAATGTATATATGTCAATGCAGCAGAGCAGAGCAGAGCAGTGATGGCCAAGTGGTAACGGCCGCGACTTACGAGTTGTAGGTCGTAGGTTCGAACCCAGACAGGCGCTTTACTTTGTGTAAATTATTTCATCACCACTGCTCTCAAAAACGGTGAAGGAAAACATCGTGAGGAAACCGGCATGTCCTAGAACCAAAAATTCGAAGACATGTGACATCTACCAATCCGCACTGGGCCCGCGTGGTGGATTACGGCCCACTCCCTCTCACCGAGAGGAGGCCTGTGTCCCAGCAGTGGGAACGTTATAGGCTGATTATGGTTATGGTTATGGTATATATGTCAATGCGTGGACGTCTTTTGGCTGAAATGATGATTTAGTCACGCTTTTAACACACAGGCATATAGTGTAAGCCAGTCTGCAAAAGGGCTCGAGATTGTGGGACCAATTTACATCGCATTCTTTTTCCAACAGCCAAATTGAACATACCAAGCACCCACAGAACCTTAATTGAACTTTAAAACCAGAAAATCGAACACCCAAAAATTCCAAAGTACCAATTTTAATCCCGTTGCGCTATTCGAACTCGAAATCACTGGCCGCAGACAACGGCCGCTTAACAGTCGAAAAATGAAAAACAATTCCAATTTGGAACGTCAACCGTTTGAATTTGGAAGCGAGGCGACGAGCCGTGCGTCTGCATTGCGCGACGGAACGCACCCGGCATGCGGGGGTTAGTGGGATGTGGGAAAGCGTTTGGACTCGGTTTTGCACGTCATTTTAGGCACTATTATGTGTTAGTGTTTTGAAGTTTTGTGCAATCTAAACTGAGGGCGGAATAGCTGGGTTTTAGTTTAAACGCTCGGTTTGCGTTTACGTTTCCCCAAATTAGAATTTCGTACGTGCCTACTGTGGGGACACTGGCCGACTTTTAAAACACGAATTTGACTTAAACTCAAACTCACCCCATAATGACACTTTTGAATTGTCAAGGGGTCAAACAGTCAGAAAGATGAAGCTAGTTAAACCCAGATAAGGTCTGGTCACACAGTTTTCAACATGCTATTAGCCTGGCCTTATCTAAGCTCCTCTCATGAAACTTGGTCCTGCGATTCTCTGTTGCTTAAAACCTTCCTTGTTCATAACGACCTTCTTCTAGAATAGTCTGAAATAGTCCTTTTTAGGGTTCCGTACCCAAAGGGTAAAAATGGGACTACTAAGACTCCACTGTCCGTCTGTCCGTCTGTCACCAGGCTGTATCTCATGAACCGTGACAGCTAGACAGTTGAAATTTCACAGATGAAGTATTTCTGTTGCCGCTATAACAAAAAATACCTACTAAAAAAGAATTAAATAATTATTTAAGGGGGGGTCCCATTAAAAAAATGTGTTTTTTTCGGCGTTTTGCTTTGTGGTACGGAACTCTAAGTGTGCGAGTCCGACTCGCACTTGGCCATTTTTTTTAAGAACGTAAAGGGATGTTCCCTTACGTTCTTAAAAAGTACTTAATAACTTGAAATGCCATATTGATATGTCGCATCAGCGGGTGGCCGAGATGCGATACATCGGGTCTTCTTCACGATCCGACATAGTTTAGATAGGTGTGGGCACTTCAGTGGGTACTCGAACGAAAAGATTATTTTAATTTACAGTAACTTTAATAAACTAGCTATTTACAACCGAAACGCACACGTGCGTCGGAAACAAACACGTGCGTTGGTATTGAGCGATTGCCGAGACTGTCCGAGCTCGACGGTCGACTGTAGACTCACTGTCGCAACACTCGGTCTCTCCACCAGTCCTCGCGGCATCCCCTCCACCGACGATCGTGTCCAAGCGGTAGGGCTCGCTTGCGTTTCCGATCACATAATTCTTCGTTTACCAATCAAATTGTTAGATGGCGCTGTTCACTGTACTGTGTTGCCATCTATCCACGACACGGCCATCCCTGACTAGCACCCGTCCTCGGGTGTAGTACCTGCGGACCAAAAATACTCACAGAGTAAACAAGCTCGGCTATCCTGCCAATAACTAAGGTACTTCGGCTATCCTGCCAATACCTACTCACTAAGGTAACTCGGCCTATCCTGCCAATACCAAATGACTCAAATCTATCTCATTGTTACTTTAATTTCTCTAGTCTTCATTTACAATGCCTTGTTGTCAAGGTTTCGCACTCCCAACATTAATCATTAGAAAAAGTTCGATCAGTAAGTTGAACCAAAGAAAATCAAAATTCTAACGAATCAGTTACTATTTACCAAAATCTGTGCAAAAACACAGTCCAGAATCACACCAATAATTCTTACTAGATCAGTTGTCACATAAGCTACTGCACATAAGGTGCGGTTGAGACTAGTCACCACTTGTGCTCACTACACATGAGGCGCTCTGTGCACCAACACAGACCAGAATTGACCTATTGATTCTCAGAAAAAGAAAACTAGCGCTATATGTGCTACAACACATGAGGCGCTCTGTGCACCAACACAGACTGGACTCGATCCATTGATT
Source organism: Oligia latruncula (assembly GCA_948474745.1). NCBI lineage: Eukaryota > Metazoa > Arthropoda > Insecta > Lepidoptera > Noctuidae > Oligia > Oligia latruncula. The sequence goes on from OX419686.1 coordinate 19,067,912, forward strand.
CTCAGTAAAAGAAAACTAGCGCAATATGTGCTACAACACATGAAGCGCTCTGTGCTCCAACACAGCCAGGACTCGACCGCGATCAACAAGTTAAACCATCGAAATTGTAACAAATCAGTTAGAATTTACCGAAATCAAACTCGTAGGCAATGTATACTCAACTCGTGAAACTTTCATTGTAGTCTGTGCACTAACACAGATCAGAATCGCACCAACGACTCTTTACATATCTACCGCCACACATGCTACAACACATGAGGGGCTCTGTGCACCAACACAGAAAAGAATCGCACCAACGACTTAAGATATCTGCCACCACATATGCTACAACACATGAGGGGCTCTGTGCACCAACACAGAAAAGAATCGCACCAACGACTCTTAAGATATCTGCCGCCACATATGCTACAACACATGAGGGGCTCTGTGCACCAACACAGAAAAGAATCGCACCAACGACTCTTAAGATATCTGCCACCACATATGCTACAACACATGAGGGGCTCTGTGCACCAACACAGAAAAGAATCGCACCAACGATTCTTAAGATATCTGCCACCACATATGCTACAACACATGAGGGGCTCTGTGCACCAACACAGAAAAGAATCGCACCAACGACCCTTAAGATATCTGCCGCCACATATGCTACAACACATGAGGGGCTCTGTGCACCAACACAGAAAAGAATCGCACCAACGACTCTTAAGACATCTGCCGCCACATGTGCTACAACACATAAGGGGCTCTGTGCACCAACACAGAAAAGAATCGCACCAACGATTCTTAAGATATCTGCCGCCACATATGCTACAGCACATGAGGGGCTCTGTGCACCAACACAGAAAAGAATCGCACCAACGACTCTTAAGATATCTGCCACCACATATGCTACAACACATGAGGGGCTCTGTGCACCAACACAGAAAAGAATCGCACCAACGACTCTTAAGATATCTTGCGCAATATGTGCTACAACACATGAAGCGCTCTGTGCACCAACACAGACAGAAATCGCACCAACGATTTCTTATAGACCCATCGCCACATGTTACTCATGAGGTTTGGTCTTAAGTTTTGAGTTTGAGTGTACAAGCCATTCTTAACCAAAGGTGGTCTCACTACCACTGTCATCAACTATGACATCTATTTCTGGAGTAACTTGGTGATCGGGTATCCTTCTCACACAATCATGAGGGTATTCTTAGGCTCGCTGAGTCAAGCGCCTTTACTCGTAAAACAATCATTAAGCAAACTTACTAACTTTACTTTAGTCAAATCGAATGTTATCGTAATTGCATTTTTTTAATACCCTGTGTCGCGTGGTCTACTATCTCATCTAAGTGAATATCAGTCAACTCATCATCAGTTGTCACTAAGCTAAGCCAATACACTTTGACGCAACACAATCATTGATGATAGAGTGACAGAATCTTAATAAAATGGTTGTGACTCACCCAGTATTCATCAATACACTGCTCGGATTGCTGTCATAGCAAACTTGAACCATATCACTGGCAACTAGCCGCTGCTGCAGGCGCTAGCCCGAAACCGCCTGGGACCCCGCCTTACTGGCGCCTCCATTATTGCTTCGTGGACATCTCGAAGCAAAATGTCTGGTGTTGAAAACCGATGCTGTGGGGCACTGCCATCCTGTTGCACACGTTCTTGTGTGTTAACCTGTAACCAAAAATTCAACAGCAGTGCATGTTCCACTCGGCCAATTCTGACCATTTACGGTTTCTAACTTTTGAAATCAGAAAACTTTAATCCACTTCTTATTGTCAAAACTACCTCTAATTTAACTAAACAAACTTTGATTAATCTTAGCAAAAACATCCAATGACCAGAGCCTTGTAAACAAACTTTGATTTTATCTAATGAAAGCGAAAATCATCAACCAGAGCCATGTAAACAAACTTTGATTGTCTAATCATAGCGAAAATCATCTACCAGAGCTATGTAAACAAACTTTGATTATTTAATCATAGCGAAAATCATCTACCAGAGCCATGTAAACCAACTTTGATTGTTTAATCATAGCTAAAAATCATCTACCTACCTTCGTCCTATCATAATATTACTTTGCAAGTAAATGTTGGGTAGAAACGTAATAAAATCTCAAGTTGTTGCTCGCTAATCACAACGCTACATATGATTCGTTCTGTGCTGAATACACGCGTTTGACCAATACCAGTCAACGGAACCACGTTATTAACTCGTTTGCCACATAATTTCGGTTGCACAACTCACTTTTACTAACGAGCATTCAGCACCAGAATCGTAAACAAAACAATACAGCTCACCTTTATGTTCTAACGTGTCTGAGGGTAGTTGAACGACGTACACTCGCCGTTCACTAAATTTCCAGCACCTTGTTCACCATCCGCTTGGCTGCCACTGCTCGTGCAGGGTCGCGATATGTCCTGGTTTCTCACTTGCAGCACACGAAGGGTTTCACTGACGGCTGCGAGGCTGCTTGGCTCGATTCTTAGTCACTCAACGTCCTTATCCAGGTTAAATCCAGGCAAAGAAACATCGCACCATGACGTAATCGCTCAATTCTCCATAATTTCTTCAGCTCGAGTTTATCCCAGTTCTGATGTCGCATCAGCGGGTGGCCGAGATGCGATACATCGGGTCTTCTTCACGATCCGACATAGTTTAGATAGGTGTGGGCACTTCAGTGGGTACTCGAACGAAAAGATTATTTTAATTTACAGTAACTTTAATAAACTAGCTATTTACAACCGAAACGCACACGTGCGTCGGAAACAAACACGTGCGTTGGTATTGAGCGATTGCCGAGACTGTCCGAGCTCGACGGTCGACTGTAGACTCACTGTCGCAACACTCGGTCTCTCCACCAGTCCTCGCGGCATCCCCTCCACCGACGATCGTGTCCAAGCGGTAGGGCTCGCTTGCGTTTCCGATCACATAATTCTTCGTTTACCAATCAAATTGTTAGATGGCGCTGTTCACTGTACTGTGTTGCCATCTATCCACGACAGATATATTATTCTTAGCTCAGCGTTAGTTTCAGACGAGAAACGCTTGACTGCTTGCATCTATATTATTATACGAGTTTCAAGACGTACGGCTGTTCCAGGTGTTCTGTTATAGCCTTTATAACTACGACGTCTAAATGGAACGTTCTAGAAACCAGCGGTAAAGCGCTTTTCCAGGCAGTTGAGTTTCTAGTAACGTTTCTAGGAACTAGCAATGTGTCTTATGTGCAGTAGTAATATATGTTATGAGATGTTTAATGATGCTGTTCAAAGGAATCGCTCCAGTGAAATGCTTATTGAAAAAAGCGTTAAAATAAATATAAAAGATTGAACATGCGTTCATTACCACATAATTATTTGAAACGAAATTTCTTCACTGCAAATATTTACCAATTACTAATCAACACAATCTAAATTCACCTCTATGTACTTTCGCATATGCTTCAAAATAGCGCACCACCCACCGACTTCAATTAAGTCCAAACCCAAAATATTTGTTAACCACTTCATTATCACTCATTAAATTCCCAAAAAAAATCGCATAAGCAGATCCGATCGCTGTTACACCACACTCCAACATCGCCCTTGTCTACAAGACAGTAGGTGTTAAAACAGCGTGTGGGAAGTTTATCATTGGTGGCGATCTGTGTCGGCCGGTGTACGGACACATGTCGCCTGTTCCCAGCAATCGGGCGGCTCATTTACTTTTATTGGCACTACGACGTCGCCTGGATTGACGGTGCTTCGCGCGTGTGCATTGTGTCCAGAGTCGCGGCATTCCGCCGTTATGCCTCTAACTACTGTACAGTGGATGGGGTTAAATAAAAGTAACATAGAGAGAGAAAACCATTTTTAGTTGGGTTAAAATACTTAAATTTTACATTTTAAGCAGTCAGGCTTACTAATTGTTGACTGATTTATTTACCACGACAAGACCCATTATAACTAGCTCGTGCCAACATTAGAGAAAATTAACATTTGCAAGAAACTATACAAGGTGTTTGTCGGGTCAGCAGGATTGCCGAAAGGGTTACCGCTGGCCCGGAAAAAGCGGGAGGGTATGTCCGACTTTTACTGACTAAAACCCACCCGTGTTCCTTCAGTTGCCTGTGCTAGGGGCCATGGTAACTCTTTCAAACAACCCGCGACCCTGACAGTACTACACTACCCTGACTCCTCTAACTTCAAGAAGACAGTACCTTCCCGTACCGTGCAACCCGTGAGCACAGTACATTAGCACTCACTATCGAATTACGTGGTGCATGTTACGGTGAACGCATAACTTTTTATTGCTCCAGTGATAGCCGAATCAAATTCCACATGTCCTTGTTGCTCCTTTATACGGCTTATTTACAACCTATGTACTTTATTGACGCCTCTTTATGGTCGAATTAGAAAATTGATGGCATTGGACTAATAAATTTTTATTGTGGTAACAGGTTTGGTTGGTGAGGTAGGATATACTGTGGCTGAGGGATGAATCGAAATGGTGGCATAAAAGGCGATGTGTTTCTTTGGACGTAGACAAAGTGTGTTTTGTTGGTTTCTTTTGTAGTGACCTCAACCACAATGTAAAATTTTAACACTACACGTGTTTTATTTAAATTAAATAAATAAACTGGATTTATAACTAAAATACTACTTATAAGATTCAAAATCATAATATTTTTATTTCATATAAACCTACATGGGCACTTATGAAACGTCAGAAGCTAGGTGCATGGTTCTAATTGGTCGTATCCTATGGAGAAGAACCGGCAAGAAACTCCACAATTTTTCTTTAAAAAATAATTGGTTTTTACAATGTTTTCAAATTACAGTGTTAATAGGCATTAGAGGACAGTGAAGGCCGGTCAACAAGTACCAGGTACTTAATCAAATAGAAGTATATAAAATGACTAAATTATTCCTAAATGTTAAAGTATACAGTGATAGTAAGAATGTAGCTAACGTCTTTTAACAAGGACCTCCACAAAAAGGTTCTTTCACGACTTCTTTTAATATCTTCATAATGTTTTGGCCATAAACGATACGGCGATTTCTCCATTTCCGAAAAAGGATCGCTTAACTTATTGGCACATACTTAGGTACTTTAAAATATCATGTTTCTGAATCTGGCAGATCTGATAGTGTATTTACAGACAGGATTATTAGGTGAATTAAAACTTCAGCCTTTATAAAATTTCACTTAATAATACCAGGATATTATTATCTTCCTGCAGGGCAAGTCTTTTCTCTTACAGCGGGGGTTGGCGATTTAAGACTTATGTATATACTAGCAGCGCAGTATGTGTTATTCTGATGTATAAGCTATATTACCTACTGTAAAGTTTCATCAAAATCCGTCCAGTAGTTTTGGCGTGAAGAAGTAACGAACATACAAACACACTCGCATACTTTCGCCTTTATAATATTACTAGCAGCGCCCCGCGGTTTCACCCGCATAAGTGTCGATCCCGTGGGAATATCGGGACAAAAACTATCCTATGTCCTTCCCCGGGACGTAATCTATCTCTCTGCCAAATTTTATCGAAATTCGTTCAGTGGTTTAGGCGTGAAAAGGTAACATACAGACAGACAGACACATAGAGTTACGTACTTTCGAATTTATAATATTAGTATGGACGGTGTGATGTAATACTAATGATAAAGCTGAAGAGTTTGTTTGATTTTTTTTGTTTGTTTGATCGCGCTAATCTCTGGAACTACACGTTAGATTTGGAAAATTCTTTTTGCTTGTGATAGTCCAATTCTTGGAGTAGTAGGCTATAGGTTAGTTAACATCAAGCTAGGGTCCTTAGGAGCTCAGCCAAATGAAAAAAAGTCAGAAAGAACGCTAAGTGAGAAAGTAATAGCGTGGGCAAGCGATGCGATACGATGCGACGGGGTGGGTTGGGGGAACAAATACTTTCTTGCGGACGAATACGCGGGCAGAATCTGAAGCTAGTATTAACTATAAGTCCAGGTTTCTTCACTATGTTTTTCCTTCACTGGTGACAGTAATATCCAAAATTCCTCTTACATATTTCAGCTAGCTATTTACATACAAGGACGACAGAAGGCGACACGACGCGGTTAGCACTAATTTTACTAGCATGGCTGCCCGCGGGACGCCTCGACACGAATTGTGTCATGTCTAATTAATTACATAATTAAATTGCAACCGTCCGCGCTTTACAGGAATATGCTTACAAGTTACAAGGTTGGTAGGGTTTTGGGTGAATTTTCAGCAAGTTGTATTCTAAGGGTGAATAAAACTGCGTCTTTGACTGGTAAATAATAGTTATATGTCTACGTGACTCATAGTTATCTTACTTCACAAGAGAGTTCCTTGTTATTGACAGAGAAGAACACCTTCCAAGGATCACACAGGATAACATAATCAGCTTATAATGTTCCCACAGCTACAGGCCTCTTCTCGGTGAGAGGGAGTGGGCAGTAATCCACTACGCCGGCCCAGTGCGGGTTGGTAGATGTCACTGTCTTCGAATTTTTTCGTTAGAGGACATGAAGGTTTCGTTACGATATTTTTCATCACCGTTTTGAGAACAGGGGTGATCAAATAATGTACCGAACCTTTTTTTTTTTTAACGTGGAGAAATGCTCTTGCATTCTGCACTACCACGGGGAGATAGTGCAATTATGTGGGACTCTAACCCACTAAAACTCCACGGTGTCCTCTGCCGCTTACGGCGGGAACACGGGCACGCGTTGGCACTCATCCGTGAACCCGCCGCGGCTGTCCGTCACCGGACCCTCCTCTGGGTAGTACTCCCCATCACCGGCGCACCAGAATAAATAGCACGCCGTGCCCACCCCAAGGAACAGCACATGGGTACCAGACGACCCCGTGTCTGGGCACCCTTGATCGCCCTGCGACAGGTCAGGTCATTGGCCCCGCCGCTTGCCAATTTTCGGCCGCAGAGGATAGGGAGAGCGGCCAACGTCATACCAACACTCCTGGGGTCGCCACCGTCTGATGGCGGAAGGTAGGGAGAGCGGCGCACCGCAATTCCGGCACTCCTCTCCCGCCGCGGCCTCCTACCCTCAGCCGCGATGCCTCCCATACGAAATCGCGGCCCGCCTCAGTCGCAACGTCGCGTTGCGTTGTCGTCGGCTTACAGGCAAAAGCCTGACGAGCGGCCCCTCTTCGCTTCACCGTGGGTGACCAAGCCACGGCTACTAAGCCCCCGCCTCGATCATGCGGGAATCTACCGTGGGGGTGCGGGAACCCGCCAGGGGGGATTCAGATTCGAACCTGGACCGACCTACAACTCGGTGTACCTATACAAGGTGGATACCGGATACAAGGTGGATACCGGATACAAGGTGTACCTAATTGATGGATTAGATGTAATGGGCGAACCTGTTTTTGAATTGAAAACTTCTGTAGGCGCGTTGGACATTTTTTGAGATGGAAAGAAACCATTGAACTCGCAACACTGTTACCGTAACCGACACCTCAGTTTTATGTTTTGGCCATTATAAAGATATTAACGGGCGGTACATTTTCTTTGGGAAGAATGACCTTCGAACATACTCATAAAATTACTATGCTTTTTCAAGTTTTCACTTCTGTCGGCACTCCTGGAGTGACAATGTTTTTTTTTTCGCGAATTCACGTTTCGTCTCATTGTTAAAAAAAATCATAATGATGAGTACCTACAGTTTTCAGTTATGTCAATTGCACCTTGTATATCGTTTAACGTCACTTGTATAATTTAGTAATAATCTCACTAGATGTTATCTTAACTTACGAGCACTAGAAACACAAACTTAAACTAAAATAAAACATTGCACCCTTACATCGTACATAAACCTTTCATTCTGCCCGCCATCTTGTACTTTGTAACAGATTTTCCGTATAACGAGTAATAAAAATAAAGGGTGTTTATTCTGCGATGTTATTTCCTGGTGATTAAACACATTGTTTCCATCTGTATGTAGGTAGTTGTGTGAGGTTGCGTACTTTGTGCTCATTTTGTAGAAGAATATTTTCTTACTATACCTATTGAGTTTAAATTTGAGTGCCAAAACAGGGTCAAATTAAATAAGCTAGTGAAATTAAATAAGATAGTGAAATTAAATAAGATAGTGAAATTAAATAAGATAGTGAAATTAAATAAGACAGTCAAATTAAATAAGCTAGTGAAATTAAATAAGCTAGTGAAATTAAATAAGATAGTGAAATTAAATAAGATAGTGAAATTAAATAAGATAGTGAAATTAAATAAGATAGTAAATTTAAATAAGACAGTCAAATTAAATAAGCTAGTGAAATTAAATAAGATAGTGAAATTAAATAAGAAAGTGAAATTCCGCGGATGTGATGAACCGACCCGAGCTTCAAACATTGCTCCATACACTTTCGCTGCAAACTTAGTACTCACAGTAGGCTCAACATTACCCCTACAATTACAACTATCCCGCAACATCCTGACATACAATATCACCTCCAATCACGACGGAAATTACATTAATAAGTAAGAACATTAACATGTAGTACGTCGGTTCGTTATAGGAACGCGTTAATAATGCAACTCTAACTGAGGCAGCCGGCTCGCGGTAAATAATTGAAGAGGGAAGCTATGTGTTATATGGACGGTATTGATCAGTTAGTGTTGCTCGACGACTTTGTATGAAACGCTTGTAGCACTTAGTACAATCAATGACATTAAAAGTAAAAGAAAAGAATTTTCCAAATCGTACCAGCCGACCTAAGGTAATCGGGGAACATATGTCAAAAAAACATTATGACGAACTGAGAACCTCCTCCAAAGGTAGGCTATATGCGCTCTGCAATTTAGCACGTTAAAAATTGGCTAGTCAGCCAACCTGAACCTCAGCGCCGGCCATCAACGGAGGCCTCAGCTGTGTACCGCGTAGGCACGTACGCAAAGATTGATGATGGTAATCATATACCATGGAGTGATTTCGAAGCTTTAAGATGTAGCGGTATCTACAACGCCACATGAGAACAACGCGTCATACTAACGTCACGCAAAATCCTGCATCTCGCAAGCATCGCGCAACTAGCATAGATACAACGGCCCGACATGAATCACTGGGCAGTTGCCCGCCAGACAGAACACCCGTCTGGTCGGAGGATCCTCCCTTTTCTATAGAGTATGAGTGAACTTTACACCCTGTTCCTCATACCTCTATAAAGATAGGCTCGTTATGAAGAAAACAAGGCGTTAAAGTAAGAATGGTATTATGAACTCTAGAGGTAGTGTATTGATGATAGCCTAATCTCCAAGGTCATCGAATCAAAAAGGGTGACAATCGTTTAAGGACAGTTGACTGGGAATCAGTTCGTCGGGATGTATCGAGTGCCAAGGGCTCATATTGGAGCTGTCGGTTTACAGGACGTTTTTATTAAATGTTAAGTGGACAAATCGATTGACAGAATGATGACAATGTTTTATACCTTACTAGCTTATGCCCGCGACTTCGTTCGCGTGAAATTTCACCCTCTTAGGGGTGGAATTTCGAAAAACCCTTTCTTAGTGGATACCTACTCTTCACAAAGAACACACCCTCCAAATTTCATGTCTCCAGGACCAGCGGTTTGGGCTGTGTGTTGATATATCAACAATCAGTCAGTTTACCATTTTATATATATAGATTCCTGTCTATTGGAACTTATTAAAGTCAGTTAAAGCATAGAGTATTGAAGTCTAATCAAGAGTTGAAAGAATGTGTAATGAATAATTATGTGAGTTCCCGTTGCACTCATGTCGCAATGACAAAGAAGATCAAATGGTTGGTCAATGGTTTATCTATCTATCTATCTATCTATCTAAATTATCTTACGGTTTTTAGTTTTTGTTGAACCTACCTATATAATTATCAGCTCTGGTGGTACCATAGATTTTACAACTCCAACAATAATCCATACTAATATTATAAATTCGAAAGTAACTCTGTCTGTCTGTCTGTATGTTACCTTTTCACGCCTAAACCACTGAACGAATTTCGATAAAATTTGGCAGATGGCAGAGAGATAGATTGCATCCCGGGGACGGACATAAGATAGTTTTTATCTTGATATTCCCACGGGATCGACACTTATGCGGGTGAAACCGCGGGGCGCTGCTAGTAAGATACAAATGTTTGTAAGTATATCGTTTTGTCTAGCCCATGATCTTACAAATCTTAACAAAAATAAATTTTACCATCTTACAAACAAATTAGTTCAGTCTAGTCTTATAAATGCAAAATTTACCACACCTAACGCCACTGAAGCAAAAAAATAAATAAAAATCATTTCTGAAATCGACAAGAACTCATTTATAAAATAATTCCTTTCCTCCGAAAAAGAAAGAAGAAAGAATGAACAAAAGGGACCTAAATACATCAGACACCGATCACTTATTCACTGGAACAAGCCGTTTTCCCAGCCTTCGCGTTGTTATAAATGTATAGAAAGCCGTGTCGTATTAAATATTTACGGGTTCCTTCAAGGTGTTATCCTTGGTCCTTTCGTGGTCCTTCCGGATTAGGCCGCGATCCACTATTATAAGGTGTGAGAAGGGTCTTGGTACGTACTTCGGTCTTGCCATTTAGATGGGGAATTATTTTATCTTAGTGCGTTTGAGGATGTGTGGCAGGTAATAGGGAAGTGCCACCCTTGTGTGAGGTGTGTGCCAAGGACACGGGCGAAACTGCTTTTACGGGTAGGTCGTAAGCTGTTTTGATCGAATTGCCGCTTGGGAAAATTGTGACAGTTTCAAACATGTTTTAAAAAGTTGCTTGTCAATTTGATAATAAGGCCATAATACAATCTAGTTTGAACTTATTTTGGTCTTTGATATCACTTTCCATTTTGAAATGTTGGTCCTTTTTAACTGACTTCTAAAAAGGAGGAGGTTCTCAATTCGGATGTTTATGTTTTTTTTTTATTATGTTCGGGCATAACTTCGTCATCATCATCATCATCATCATTTCAGCCGAAAGACGTCCACTGCTGGACATAGGCCTCCCCCAAGTACTTCCACTTCGACTGGTTCTGTGCTTCTCGCATCCAACGGGTTCCTGCGGTCTTCACAAGGCCAATTTTGTCATATATAGACGGATTTGCAAAATTATTTTACCCGAAATGGTCCTATTAAATTTTCGTAAAGATCTGCTGATGAGTTTCGGAGACAGACAACGAAACTCTTTAATAAATGCCAGCAAATCAACCGCGATTACGGCTGTCGCATATTATTCTGTACGCATTGTTTACGCAATCACACAACATAACATCACGCCTCTAAAGGGGTTCGCAGATATGTTCATTAGCTTCTTGTCACTGGATATTCACATAGCAAGTAAGTGTTAGGTATATGAATTTGTGTGGGGAAGGTGGGTACAACTAAAAAGTGAAAAATAAAAACTTTTTTACTAAAAAAACAACAACCGACTAAAAAGAAATTAAAGTTTTTCTTCACTTTGTAGTGTTTTTTTTATGGAAGTCGGTTGTTTTTTTTTGTAAAAAAAATATTGTAGGGTATATACATCTTATTCAGGATTACATAGAAGCAGCATAAAATGGAAATAAATCTGAATGTAAATCTCTCTTTGAAATCCCAAACCCCCATTTTCACACACTGTGCTTAAAATATTTCTTTCATAACTAACTCGCGCTTTCATTACATGAAATCACGGCAATACCTATGCGCATATTCAAGCCATTCATTTGCAAGTATGAAGCCTTCACAATGGACTGTGAAAGTAACAGCATTTTCGTACAATAGCGCGCAGACGAAGGTTCTTGTCGAAAGCGAGAGGAAATCCGTGAAGATCGTCGTGGCTATAATTCACAAAACTATATGAATTATTGATAGCCGCAGACTGGATGGGATTAGATTGTAAATAAATAGGGTTCCGAGCTTTTAAAAATATATATGTTGGGAATGATGTTGCGGAAATAAAGGCCATTTAGGGTTATGAGTTTCTGTTGAAGATAGTGCAATAATAGTGTTCAGATAGACGTGGTTATTGGTCCAGAAAAGATTAGGTACCTATGATACTGCTAAGACTCCTTTTAGAAGTTTAAATCTTATCAAAATCATTGTAAGCTTCAAGTTCATTGTTTGGTTTGTTGACATACTTATTTGTAAATTGTCACTGTCGAACTCAAACTATTGCCTGGGTTCAATCAACCGCACTTCGAAAGCGTGCTTGCATTACGAAAGTCACCCTTTCGGCTACGACATACTCGTAAAGATGCTGGCAATGTCAAATTGTGACAGAAACTTGCATTTAGATGCTTCACAAAGAAAGAATTAAAGCAGTGGTCCAGTGGTAACGACTGCGACGTACGAGTTGGAGGTCGTAGGTTCGAACTCAGACAGGCGCTTTTCTTTATATAAATAATTTCGTCACCACTGTTTTCAAAGCGGTGAAGGAAAAAATCATGAGGAAACCGGCAGTGCCGATAGAATTGAAAACAAAACACAAGCAGAATACTTTGCCATCACTCACTGACATATCGGATTTAAAACCGAGTATATCCCGAGGACAGCCGAACACATCCGAATGTAGCGCGGTGTCGGTAACAGTGTCACGAGTTCAACGGTTTATTCCCATCTCAAAAAATGCCCGACGCGCCTAAAGAAGTTTTCACTTCAAAAATCGAAGACATGTGACATATACCAACCCGCACTGGGCCCGCGTGGTGGCTTCTCACAGACAGGAGGCCTGTGTCCCAGCAGTGGGAACATTATAGGCTGATTATGCACAAAGAGTTACCAAGATTCAATCCCAAATCTACTTTACAGTCCATCAAAGTCCTATATAGCATGTTAGGATATTAAACACACTCAAAAGGACCACAACAAACATTTTCCGACTCACAGCCTCACGATATAACTTCGATAGTATCTCCTAAACGTACGAGAGCTCGTCCGTATCTATAGTCGAACCCATTTGCTAATTATCCGTCCGTCTGTCAGTTCACATTGTCATATACGCGATTGGGTCCACTCAATAATTCATAGTGTGTCGGATTCTCCATGTAAATCGTGTGGTTTCATATGTGCTGCTGTTGGTTGCAATGGTTTTTGGTATTGTTTATTGAATATTCTAGGGCACGTGGCATGTTTGATTGATTGTGAATTGTTGTGTAAGAGGATAGGGGCTTGGAAAATGGTAGATATAGCGTGGGCTAATGAAGATGTAAATCGTCGCTTAAGTTCTAACACCGCGGAAGTCATTTTTTTGACAAAATACGTATTGTATGTCATTCGATAGAGAATCGCAAAATTTTGTTTTAAAATTGGATGTGTCTACATGAATTAAACATATTTTAATTTCTATATTGAATAAACCTAAATATGAACAGTTGTTTGAGGCTAAATAAAACGGATTTTTTGCTCTCCTGAAAAGTTGCGTATTTTGACTTCCGCGGTGTTAGAACTTAAGCGACGAAATACTGGCATCTAGTGGATTCGTTTTGGAATTGTGTTAAAGCACGTTCAACGTAGGTGATTTGCTGGGCAACGAAAATTACCTACGTTTAAGTAATAGTACCTACTCCTCAGTTTTGTTAACCTCAAAAATCTCATAGTAAAAGTACTGCAATAACTGTTATTGCTTGACCAAAACAGCGGTGCTATTCTGTAAAAATCTCACCGTGAAACTTAGGTGAAGTGAGCGTGGAGTGAGCTGTCAGTAGTGTCAATTCCTAGCAAAAACAAACTGACTTCATCTAAGTTTTCACTGTGAGATTTTTACAGAATCGACCGGCAGCATTAAATAATCATACAAGTTGACTGAAGATTTGACCACAGATTACATTGAATAGACATTAAAAATTCCAATAATCGAGAGGCTTAGCTCATAATCAAAAGGCTTTTATTCAAATGAGGCTGAGACTTAGCACTTTTCGAAGGTCAAAATTATATAAGACAGTTCCCCAAAACGCCCGCCCTTCACCACCTCCCAGTGGTTTCGCTGGGAAGAAGAAGTTGCGCAACAAACTCCCCAGCAACACAGCTATTCAGTAAACTTGGGACTTACGATTTCAAAATGGTCATATAAATCTTATTATGCTTACCTACAACTTGCATAATACTTTGGACATGCGTGTGTCGTGAGTATTTCTAAGATTTACATGACAAAGCGCTGCCGGGTTGCCGTTAGATTGGCACATACGTGTGACATTAAGTACTGGCCGTTGACAGTAGCTGTCAACAAAAAACAAACTAAGACGAATTCTTAATTCGAAAGTTTTAATCTTCGATTTTGTTATTTCAGAACGTTAGTATATCACAACTTATACAGTTACATTCGAGTTATATAATCCCTGCCAGTCATGCTTACTGCCGAAGACTACCTAAGTGGATTAGAGGGCATTAGCGTCGGATCAATAAGGTCCCTAGTTCGATTCCCGCTTGCTACCGGTTCTTTTCGGATTTCTTGTTCGGGATTTACTTATCTAGGCGTTTCTAGTTGGCCAGCAATGAAATTGACATGTTTATTTCAGTACGAGGCGGAAATTATTTGTGCTTGGGATTTTGGTGTCCTAAAATTGAAATAAATGAGGGCTTAACGTTTTGAGGGTATTACAGTATTACAACTGTGTAATACAGTAATATTTTGTGTAATTTTGAGGTGGTTAAGCTGTGTTTATTATGATGGGAGTTTATTAAATGTCGAGTTTATAAACTAAATCGGATCATTGGCTATTTATATACATCTCTATGTCATGTTGGCTGACCACGCAACACCATGGTAGAAAGTAGTTAAAGGCAAACCATGCATTAATAAGTAGGTTATGAATATCATTCGTAAAAATATTATTACTTAGCAGCACTGACTTTATTATCCTGTGAATCTAGAGCCACACAGCCGCATGGTGACCACCTGGTTTTTTACCGCCACGCTTCACGCTACAGCGCGGCAGCGCAGCGGTGCTATTCTGTAGAAATCTCACCGTGAGTTTGTTTTTGCTAGTTGACACTATTGACAGCTCACTCCACGCTCACTTCACCTAAGTTTTCACGGTGTGATTGAGGTTACAGAATCGACCGGCAGTTCACTTTATTATGAAGCAGGAATAATTTGTCATACGCCGAAACAACGCTAAATGTAGCTAGCTAACGAGAAAACTAGCATTACCATAATCAGCCTATATTGTTCCCACTACTGGGACACAAACCTCCTCTCAGTGACAGGAAGTGGGCTGTAAGGCCCAGTGCGGGTTGGTTGATGTAGTCTTCGAATTTTTAGTTCTAAGACAAGCCGGTTAAAATTAAATTATTCACTTACTTTTTCGAATAGGTACTTCTTGTAAAACAGACCTGCCACCTTATTGCGTAGCACACGATCAATCTCAATCTAAATAATTTGAAGGATATTGCTAATCCATTGCTTCATAAGTTCGAAAAATTTGTCCACTCAACAACGTAAATAACGCAATGAATGTTGTTGAATTGTCAAAATGAAAACTATTGCTACTGATAGTGTGTTACGAAATGAGTGCGCTGATTATACGAAAGACTTCATTAAACCGCGACAAGTAAACAGAACGAGGGGAATAAAAATAAGCAAGAAATGCAAAAGAAATGCGTTCGGATATCTGAGGCAGATAAGCGGAATGGAAACATGAGAGATGCTCCGAGTACTAAAGAGTGGAGGTGGCAGTAGTAGCTACTAACTTTTGCCCTCTGTTTTGCCCTGGTGGAAATCGGAAATTATCCCACGGGAGTAATACCGCGATAAAAAGTATATTATGTTCTAACTAACCCATAGGTTCTCAACGTGGGTGATAACGGCCCCTCGCGGGTGATTGAAACTTTCAGGGGGGAGTAGAAGACCCAGTGAAAATTATATACCTAGGTCCTGTCTTACGACTATATATTATTAGCTGTTTAAATATAATCGTGGCAATAGCTGTTTCGTATTGGCGACAGATGTTAAGTAAAAAAATAGGGGGCCTCTAGAAAATAAAATACTCTGCTGCAGCTGAATGGTGCTGATCTATGCGTCATGTTCGTGAACGGGCGCCGTCAGTTGGGGCTGGTCATCACTTAGCTGCCTCGGCTTATTTTTAATTATTTTATTTTTATTTTTGGATTGTTGTTTTAGTACTATTTGTTGTACTCTGGACGCTTTTAACGCATACGTCTTGTTTATTTTTACATCGTTCTCACATTATTTAATTATAAATTCAAAAGTAATGATGTAACTAATATTTTTGTAAAATATAATTTAAAAAGAGTGTCCATGGAGTTTCTTGTCCGTTCTTCTCCATAGGTACCTACGCTTTGGAATGGGCAACTAGCTTCACATTTTTCTGACTGACCTACTTCTTGACAATTCAAAAGTGCCTGTAAAATGGTTTAATTGAAATAAATGCTTTGAGTTTGAGTTTGAGTTTGACTCAAAGTGGGCAAAATAAGGTTGAGAACTTATGTTCTAATCCATATCATGGTTTACCTGTGTGCAAAATTTCAACGAAAAAAAAAGGTACTGGTCAGACAGAGAGCGACAGTTACTTTGCATTTATAATAATATAAGTGAGTATGGATACTTGGAATTAAGTTGAGGACTTGATAGAACAGAAGAGAGTTCCCTATGATTTTGAGGTGTAAAACGAGAATCTGTCTATTTACTAAGCGCCCACTTTAATATTACAATGTCACTTGATGCAATTTGTTTAGGTATAGTAGGTAATACTCGTAAGTTTTCAGGATTTCACTTCAAACATTTTAACGTTATGGGAATATTTTCACCTGTACAGGGTTAGAAAATAAACCATGTACTCGTATAAAAAATGATTTTGTTTATGTAAGTAGGTTTGTACAAACACTGTTACACTTATATCATATTTTAAAAACTAGATGAGGTCGGCGTTTCCTATCTGACTACTCTGAGAAGAAAGGCCGAAACAAACTCAGAGGTCACAGTCTCTTTTAAAGAGCAGTACCTATAAAGTTTATATACGTGTTTCAATACAATCGACGTTACTTTTTAGTGTCCATTAATACAGCAGACGCATGAATGTGGATGACGAGTTTATAAGTAGTTATTTCGGTTCTTCCGAAGTCCATTTCCAAGACGAATGTTCCTGACACCTTCCCAATTTCCACATCCAAGCCATTCGGAACACTTACACAAAAGTTTCCTTCCCAAAATATTTGACGTTCCGCGTTCAAGCGCCGCAGGGGACCGAAACTGTAGACCGCGACCTATTTTAAATTTTTCCTTCCCAACAACTAGGTATACTATAAACCGTGTTTATGTGTAACTCTCCGATTTCCAATGCAATGTTTACGTTGCCGTCTTTCCTTCAAAGTCGTTCTAGAATGATCACTGGAGATGCTCGGAAGTGCAGAAATAAATAAAAGTTTGTAGATTTATTTTATTTTATGTCGGAACGGAATAGAGTAAAATATTATGTGTGGTGTAGTCATCGCTTTGTCGGAGCTTTTTGCTTTTATTTTACGTTTGTATTTGTATTTTCCTTCTTACTTTACGTTTATTCAATGGGTTGTTGTACTGTGAAAATATTGGCCAGTCAGCAAGGCTGGTATGGAGGCTGCCAAAGAACAGATCATCATCATCTGCCTAGCCTTTTCCCAACTATGTTGGGGTCAGCTTCCAGTCTAACTGGAAGCAGCTAAATATCAGTATTTTAAATAAACTGACTGGAACCGACTGGCTATCTGACCTCCACAACCCAGTTACTGTTAATGGTTGTGTTACTGTTAATACGATTAATGCAAGCAAGCCTTCAAGGCACTTAATTTAAATTCGACAAGCTGTTGTTTTGACACTACTATAATTGGGTTAGACTAGAGCAGAATAGTAGCTTCAAATGGGCTATATATTTTTTTTGTTAGCCTCCTCCTTTGTGTCCCACTGCTGGGAAAAGGCCTCCCCTTTTTTCTTCCAAACCTCGGGATGTCTTGTGCGATATCTGGCCATGTTGGCCCTGCAAATGATATTAGATTTTATTTAAACATTAAAATCCATTAAATACTTACATAATTGAAATTTAACTAAGTGAACTTATCACTTAGTTAAATTTCAATTATGTAAGTATTTAATGGATTTTGTAACTTTCAACAATGGAAGAACAAAGGAACATTATCAGGAAAATTTCACTAAATCGCCTTAACGACCCCAATTATCTTTTTATGAACTAGATTACAGTCTTGAAAGCAAACGGTGCGAGACAAAAACCAATCCAGTGAGCAACCTCTATTTCCTGAATTTCAGTGTCGCAATGGCCTAATTTCTATTCAAAGTCTGGACTGGCTCGTCCGACGTGACACGAATCGCGCGCGCAATTGCCCTTTATTGTGTTACAGCTGGTTTGAACTGGTTCAGGCCGGATCGGGGTGGCGCGAACTGGATCGGCCCGGTTACACGGCTAAAATGCGGTTTAGTGCGGATTTACTGTTGGTTAGTGCAGCAAAAATTGGGGGCGAACTTTTTTAAGGTGAGTGTTTTTTTTGTGGTTAGTTGGAAGCTAGTGGTAGTAGGTGGATGAATTTAGAGTATTTGCGAAAATTAAACGAATTTGAATATGCGTCAGTAAACAGGCGCGGGTATTGAAAAAAAAAACTTTTGGATTTTTCGTCGCTGTTTTATTTTATTTTTCATCAGAAATTAAAGTTATCGGGTGAAAACTGCTTGCCCACTGTTATGTAGAAAAGTATTTAGGTATACGGAAGGGCGGTGACACTTGTCAATCAAATTCGCTAGGCAGTTGCACAATGATACTGGCTGGCTACTCATTAACGGCTTAACTATTTAAATGTCTATTAACTGCTCTCAAATTACGATGTTCATTTTTTATTTACTTTACTTTATTTACTTTTTTGACATAATCTATTACTTGACATTATATACAGAAAATTCAATTTTTTTTTCCATCTCTTTATTAGTGGTTGTAATGGGAATCTTAACACTAGGTTTTATTAGGTTTTTATTTATCCTTTTGATAGATTCTTATTTTGTAAATGTGAGGACTTTGTAGGCCTTGTAGACTTTAGATCTGTAGACCATTTTTTATTTTATCAAGTACCAGATACTTGTTGACAGGCCTACGCTATCCTCCCATAACTACTGTAATTTGAAAATATTGTAAAAGCCAATTATTTTTAAAAAGAGTAACCGTGGAGTTTCTTGCCGGTTCTTCTCCATAGGAAACGACCAATTGGAACCGTGCACCTAGCTTCTGACGTTTCATAAGTGCCCATGTAGGCTTATGTGAAATATTTTGATTTTGATTTTGATAGAAGCCTTCGGCGCGGTGAGGGACGGGGTGCAGTCCGCTTACCTACATACCATTTACGTCACACCCACTGTGTATAGATAGTAAAAACTACCCGCACCAATAAAAAAAGAAGAGAACATTAAAATATTTAAAAAATAACTTAGACAATTTTTGCTAAATAGAGCTACTCGGTAAACGAATATCTAAGTGATAGACGTAACTCATAACTTAAGTACTCAAGACTTTAAATTTGATTTGATTTATTAATTACTAGCTGCGCCCCGCGGTTTTACCCGCGTAAATGTCGATCCCGTGGGAATATCGGGATAAAAAGCCTATATGTTAATCCAGGGTGTCAGCTACCTCCATACCAAATTTTAGCAAAATTGGTCCAGCTGTTTGAGCGTGAAGAAGTAACAAACATATAAACACACACACACCCCCACACACACTCACAAACTTTCGCCTTTATAATATTAGTGTGATGGGATAAATGTTTCCTCTCTTCTAACTTACTTATTGTGCTGTGCCCGACAGGGTCCATATGTACTAATTATAAGTTTACCACCTAAGAATACTTATTTATCCACACTAAAAGTATTGAGTATTGTGTATACTTGCGGTGCCTTTATGTCGCGCGCGATTTTATCGCGTGTCGCGCTTGTTTGAAGGAGCCCTAATATTTGTTTGACACTTAACAAAAAAAATATCGTTACTGCGTTGTTCATGTTTTGTGGATTTGACTTTCTGTTAGCGTAGTAGTTCTTTGCTTCAATACCACCTACGACGGTGTAACTTTTTCTACCACAGAACCTGTCCCTTTCATTTCGCATCTATTCTTTAGACTAATATTTCTATAAAAAAAAAATATCGGGCAAAAACACATCGCGTGTAGGGACAACTGCCAAATCGTGTTGTCATTCCTTCTTAGTTCGGGCTCCAAAGTAATCTTATGTCCGTAGTTGATAAGGAGTAGGAAATACCCACACTACACACTACACTACTACATGACCTAAAGCTCAAGAAAAGAAAGAGAAGCGCGATGACACAACTCTTGTAATTTATTACAAAATACGAAGCAAATCTATTTACAAAAAATCTATTGTTTGGACTAAAAAATTAAAACACTCTAGTTCTTTAGTAAGTTGCTGGTAGAATAACAAAATCATTATGATTGTATGTTTAATAGTATGGTTTTTATTGAAAGTTTTTAGAGGTAGTTTTATGATTTTTTCTATCGTATCAAATTAGTTGTATTATGTTTTTTTCAACACACTATCTACCTAGCATATATCCTGAAGAATATCATTTATTTTTCTGATTTTGTTTACTGGAGTCGATCATATACTTTTATTGTTTATAAAACTTCCTTTTTTTGCGTTTAGGTCACCACTTCAAATCAATCAGTCATTGGTTCCACCCCTTCACCAAAGAATCCAGTAACTCGACACGTAACAATGTTGCACACAATAAATTAAAGTTTCCTCTCAGAAACATGAAGAACTCGGGAACATCTTATAAAGCAGTCTTTATATCTCAAAGGAACGTCTGCTACCCGGTAATTAATCTTTCAACTCTCACGTCTTTAGTTTTAGACTGGTTGTTTAAGGGCTGGTGGAAGCGGGGAGCGGTTGAATGATTCAAATTGTTTAGAAGTAGTCTGGGGGCATAATAAGGCCACTTTGGCAGAATCATATAGGGATAACATTATTAATCATAATGTTAACTGTTAAGTTAATCGTATCAAATCCCATTGGTGAAGGATTTTTCAGTAATTTTTTTTGTCTGTGCTAAAATCAATCCAATCCAAATCCAATCCAATCCAATTATACCTACATAGTGCACCGAAAAAAAGAAAATCACGGACTGTCTTTGCCATATTATGATTTATAATGTTATCATTTTATGATTCTGACAATTAAAGTAGCCTTTTTAGGCCCCCAGGTCTTAAGCCCGAAAGTCTGACAACCAGTCTTACCAAGGGGTATCGTATTACCCAGTAACTGGGTTGTGGACAAACCGTGGGGCTCAGCTAGTAATACATAAATATTAATTATTAAGTACGTAATATTCATATATTATTAGTATTACTCTATTACAGTAGTCCATGAAATGGAAATCGCTTTCTTTAAGTCGCTCGCACTTATCAAATAAGACACAGCTTTCTTCTGTAACTATACATTACAGTTAGACACAAAGTTCGCGATACGAATATAATGAGTTTCATATCGCGAATGAAGACTTGAGGAGTTGCAAGTACTTATGTTATGCCAGGTTAGGAATACATAATCAGCCTATAATGTTCCCAATGTTGGGACACGGGCCTCCTCTCTGTGAGAGGGAGTGGGCCGTAATCCACCACGCGGGCCCAGTGCGGGTTGATAGATGTCACATGTCTTCGAATTTTTGGTTATAGGACATGCCGGTTTCCTCACGATGTTTTTCTTCACCGTTTTGAGAGCAGTGGTGATGATATAATTTACATAAAGTAAAGCGCCTGTCTGGGTTCAAACCTACGACCTACAACTCGTAAGTCGCGGCCGTTTTGCCATATGGTGGAAATACTTCTTTTGTGTTACGATATGTTTGGCTCGATCTTAGAAAGTTTGAAAGCAATAAAATTTTAATCGTAGACATTATACTTTAATAGTAGCATTATTCTACATAGTTGTATTATTTGTTTTCGACAAGTCTTATAAAAGGCTTGTCATATATTGACGTGGTTACAGACATGTAGGTATGTATTTGTTAACTATTTTGTTCACCTTTTAGACATTTTTTGACAAGTTTTGTAAACGATAAACGACAATAATAGACACTACATGTAGAAAACATGCTTTCTACTGTGGTGTAAATGCGGGGTTACGATATTAATTATTTCTACAGTTAAAGCATCTAATTACAAATCATCATCTAATTAAGCACTTAACAGAACTCTAACAAGACATCGCAATCAAGATTCAGGAGCTCATTGTTCAAGCAGCTTTAAGCGCTTTGTCTCGCTTCAAGCGCCTTGTCTCGCTTTTTGCACAACACATCTTTTTACAGCATTCCTTTTTGTTTTTATACGTTTAATTTAATCTCGTTGTTAGGACAGCTGCTCTCTAGGGACAAAGAGAAATGTCACTTCCGAGCTTACTTAGTACGTGGAGAGATCGTCTCGGATGCCGTTAAAAAGTTTGGTTTAGATGTACTTAACGGCTTTAATTTTATATCTTTTTTTTGAGAATATTATTCGTTTCTTTTGTTTTTTTTTTAGAAAATATGTGAGGCAAAACCACGGAGTACGGCAGCGTCTAGTGACGGCAGTACGGGTTACTCCCGTTTGGGAACGCTCCCGTTTGGTAACGCTACCTAACACACACCTTACAGTACAGTCAGAGTAAAAAGTTCTGGTGCGCCGAATTTATTTATTACTAGCTTCTGCTTCTTCTTACTAATGTAATTCGTGGCGCCGAAAGTGCGTTGAGCATCTTCTGCCACGGACCGCCATTCTAAGGCCCGGCGCCCACTATCGGCATCGGCTCGGCTGAGGATTTTTATGCGACAAATAGAAATATAACATAGTAGTATGACAATAAAATTTAAATTTCAATGACACAGTATGTCGGATACCCTATCTTTATTTTTGCACCTACGATGATTATTATCATTGAAATTTCAATTTTATCGTCATACAATTAGGTTACATTTTTATTCGTCGCATAAAAATCCTCAGCCGTGCCGATGCCGATCGTGGGCGCCGCCGGGCCTTAACCGTATGTTTCTGTACTTCATTTGTGTCGTAGTGCGATTAAATGGTGACACGCTTGGTTTGTGTAGAAAGTGTTGTCAGTGCCACCTCTAGTAGCGGCCACTGAGGCGTCTACATGCTCTGCGATCTAAACAGATTTCAGACAGCCTACTTCTCTATAAAAAACCGCAATAGAGTACACAGGTATTGGCAACAAAACAGTCTCATTGTCAAATATGACAAAATTCTCGACTGAAACTTCTGTTTTGGCACAAGACAAAATTATTCTATCCACGAACTAAAGTTTCTCTACACTGTAAAGGTTAAATTCGTCAAATTGCTCCCACCGTACATAGTAGCTTGACTCATCGCTGCAAGGTTGCCAGCTTGTCGGTCTTCTACAGATTGTACTTCGGTGAGTGTGCCCAAGAACTCCACGACCTCATTCCACCGGCCCCCTTCTACCTTCGGACATCCAGACGCACTGTAAGTTACCATCCCTGCCTAGTTGCTATTCCACCAATTCGCACTAAGCGTTTTCAAATATCCTTTACAATGCGCACAGCAAAAAAGTGGAATTCTCTACCTGCGTCTGTGTTTCCGAGCGCATACAACCCGAATCTCTTCAAAGTAAGAGTGAACAGGCTTCTTCTGGGTAAGCTCACTCCATCGTCGACTTTGTCTCTGTCACCTCTGACCTAGACTAGAGTCAAGAGCAAACCCATTTCAAATAAAAAAATAGTCGCGCGAAAAGTGTTCATACTGAGAAGACTGAGCTCACACAATCTATTAGTTATTCTGTGACACAATAATAATGGTGTTTCCATGACGATCAAGTCGAGTCTCTGCGACATTGTGTGTGTAACGGGTGTAAAACAAAACAGAAACCAGACCATCTTTTGACGCAATGGGACGAATATATCTTTGTCTTTGGTGCATTGCATTATGTTCGAAACATCTTCATTGAAAACAGTTCTACACATTGATTTCAAGACATAGCTTAATGGGCTTGCCGGACCTAAACACGAAAAACGCAAGTTTTAGAAACAATAAAAGCATATGATCGTCTACAGTAAACAAAATCAGAAAAATATATGATATTCTTCAGGTATATGCTAGGTAGATAGTGTGTTGAAAACCTAAACTAATTTGATACGACAGAAAAAAATCATGAAGATACCTCTAAAAACTTTCGTTTTACAGTAAAAACCATGACATACAATCATTCTGATTTTTTGTCAGATTGTCTACAAGCAACATACTAAAATACTAGTGTTTTAATTTTTTTGTCCAAACAATAGATGATTCGTAATTAAATAATTGCTTCATATTTTGCAATAAATTACCAGCGGTGTCAGCGCGCTTCTCTTTCTTTTCTATGCAGTCCGACAGTGACCGCGCTTTAGGTAATGTAAGCCCCTTATTAAAGATCTGTAAATAGATCACATCTGCATCAAAGTCTTGATATAAATACCTGTAACCTACAGGTCACATGAATATCTGCCCCAGATTCAATCCGGTGTTCGCAGGTCGGGCGCCGCTCGGATGCTATTTTGAACGTCAGTTCTAATTGAATGTAGGGATGTTTAATTTCAAGCTATACCATGTTAACTTCTACTACATAAGACTGAATATTCAGTATCAACGGTCATAGTAAAATGCTCTAATTCATCTAAGTATTGTAAATTTTTCAATTTGTTTTCAAAGTAAGTAATAATTTCTTATACTATCCGACTTCAAATTGGAGGAGGTTATGCATTCAGCGATTTTTTTAAATGTATGTAAGTACAGTATGTACACTGATACTTTCCTTATCTTTTAATCGCCTTGAACATGATCTACCTATTTAACTATTGCCCAAGTCCAAACAATTGTTATAAAATTAATATTTAATTTGCCTGCCATAATTTTTCACCAGATCGAGCGGCCACAACAAAGCCTACTTTGGAAAAAAAAACAGTATTATAATTATTCACACAATGTATGCAATTCACATTAACATGATAATGCCTGGACCGCCCCTTATTGTGAATCATACCTGTAGGTACCTTCTAGTGTTGTACCTGTCCCGGATTTGGGCAATCCCGCGTTTTCTGGGTCGCCATTTTGGGACCAGACACACATACTAAGTTCGTAACAAGGTTTTAAACTAGGTCACAGGACACGCTCACGTGGTTCTGGCGAAGTTTATTTTCTCTAGTAAGTAAACAGCGCACGTTTCATTAGGATTAGGAATCGATTCTTTCTATTGAGAGTGAGAGTTGCTATTTGATTATGTTGTTTTTACCTTGTGTTCAAGATTTTTTTGTTGTTTATATAGCATTAGCAACGCCCCGCGGTTTCACCAGCGTAAGTTTCGATCCCGTGGGAATATCGGGATAAAAACTATCCTATGTAAGTAAAAATTAGTAGTAATTTTATCGAAATCCGTTCAGTGGTTTAGGCGTGAAAAGTTAACATACAGACAGACAGACAGAGTTACTTTCGAATTTATAATATTATATTAGTTAGTATGGATGTTTTGTAGGTCTATCTTAGTTCTTAATTCATTACTATTAATTGAAGACCTACAAACTTTTCAGTATAAGGCATTATTTCCCTCGTGCTAAAAAGGCAAAATTGTTGGAGTAGGTTTGGGAAATTTTGGTGTAGAAAAAGTTTCATTTTGAAAAGCTACAAATTGTAAATTTTCAGGAAACAAATAAAAAAAAATGCGTTTAAATGTAAGGAATAAATCATAAATAAAATATCATCCACATTTTGGATTTCATTACCTATACTTATATTTTTTTTTTCTTCAGAAATAAACCATTAAAAATTATTTAGTTTTTATGTCTACAGAAAAAATTGGTTAATATTTGTCACTTATAGAAAAGATAAGCTAACTCGAAAAAAAGTAAAGAAACAAAACAGATAACATAGTTAACATGATGATATCTCGTGTTCCGGGTATAATCAATCAACACCTTTCTTACAACACTATTTTATGAATCGCGACACTCACCTACTCCGTGGGAGTTATTTACACTCTGGTAGGACCAGACCAGACCAGTTAAATGAAGTCGTAGCGCCAGATGTATGACAACCTTCCATTGTATATATGAAAGCTCCGATTCTTTAAGAGCTGGGCGTAATTGAAATGCTTCGGCTTAATAGATACTTGAGTGTTTTGCTACCTGGTTTATGTTTGGTGATACAACACTTACTGCTAATCATTATTATAACGTACCAGTACTTCTCTTTGTCTCTCTTGCGACACGTCCTCTCGGGCAATGGCTGCCATACTCGCCAGTAAAAACGTATCGTAATGAAAGTATTATTACTTACAGACGGGTGAACTTCATATTTCTTGACCTGATTTATCCCTGCAGCCGTTTCTCGTGGTATTCATCCTGCACATGACCACGTTCCAGTTTCGAGACTAAAAAATATACAGGTTGGCAGGGATAGCGACGCGCAAACTATAACTTTGAATTCAGCAGATGATTCTAGACCACAGAACAGGGGGCCTAAAAAGGCCACTTTGGAGAATCATAAAAGGATAACATTATGAATCATAATATGGCGAAGACAGTCCGTGTTTTTCTTTTTTTCTCTGCTGTACGTAGGTATAATCAAAGAGATTGGGATTGAATTGATTGGTATTTTAGCACAGACAAAAAAAAATAACTGAAAAATGCTTCACCAATGGGATTTGATACGATTAACTTAACAGTTAACTGTCTAATAGGTTATCCTTTTATGATTCTGCCAAAGTGCCCTTTATAGGCCCCCAGATAAAAGAGGTCTTAACTGTTATGTGTTCTAGGCCACCTAGCAAAGGATGTAGCCCACGATAACATAGTAGGTGAACAATTACAACCAAAAAAACAGTGGCACTCCGGGAGTGCCGACAGAAGTGAAGCGAAAACTTGAACAATTACGTGTATTTTTTTAATCGTCTGTTAAATAAAACACAAACAGAATACTTTGCCATCACTCACTGACATATCCGATATACCTACATTAAAACCGAGTACATCCCGAGGACAGCCGAAAACGTCCGAATGTAGCGCGGTGTCGGTAACGGTAACAGTGTCGCGAGTTCAATGGTTTTTTGCCCAACGTGCCTATATAAGTTTTCACTTCAAAAATCGAAGACATGTGACATCTACCAACCCGAACTGGGCCCGCTTGGTGTCTTCTCAGAGAGAGAAGGTCTGTGTCCCAGCAGTGGGAACATTATAGGCTGATAATGCCATGCTATGCTAAATTAAGTATTGAAAGCACACGAAGAATGAAAAAGAGCTACAAATATTTACCAGCAAAACAGGAAACACGTAAGTTATGATGCACATCGGATAGATATCAACCGAATGAAAACCATACTGCAAACTCGGAACAAACTCCAAAAAAACGAGCAGTGTACAACGTCATCGAACTGACGATTCGATCGCCGACCGACATTGCACTTTTTTATTTTTAGTTCGATCACAACTTTAAATTACTATTGCAAACTAGTAACGTCCTATGCAAGTTTAATAGCCTCCAACAACATCGATACTTTTATTAGAAAACTAAACAAAAATCTAATGCTGCGTTCCAATCGCCTTACTTTACATACATTGCCGATTCCGTTTACAAACTAAACAAGACCATTTGTTCGGAACTAGCAGTGGATTTTTTTCGTGCGAATGTTTCATACTTTTAAATGCGTCTTGGTACATCCTCGTGTATATTTGTTTTACGCAGTTCATTCAATCAATCGCCCCACTGAATGCTGATTGGTAAATAAGGTGCCGATTTCCATTTTTTTTTTGCAATCGTGTCCGTATAACACAGCTTAACAATCTGTCAACAGCAATACGGATTTTTGTATAAAATATTGTGTTATTCGCTATAATTATTGTCGTAGCTGAATTGGCGCTAAACAATTGACGGTATTTGCATTGAATAGAACTTTAATTGAAGTGTCGGTCTGTTTGGAGAGGTGATTTAGAATGTTTGCGTAGTTTGTAATTGGTTTGTGAAGCTGTTTGACTTGGACGTTTAATTGTTTTGACTTGGGAATTAAAGACTTGCTGTTCAAGGTTGACAAACGTAGGTACCACCAAGCCGTCCAGATGGAGAGTCATCATCATCATCATTTCAGCCGAAAGACGTCCACTGCTGGACATAGGCCTCAACTAAGCACCTCCACTTCGATCGGTTCTGTGCTTCTCGCATCCAACGGGTTCCTGCGGCCCTCACAAGGTCGTTGGACCACCTTGTGGGAGGCCTTCCAACGCTACGTCTTCCGGTACGCGGTCGCCACTCCAAAACCTTTCGGCCCCATCGGCCATCTGTTCTGCGAGCAATGTGCCCTGCCCACTGCTACTTAAGTTTGGCAATTCTTCGGGCTATGTCGGTTACCTTGGTTCACACAAAAATAAAAAATACAAACAACAAATCACTTCAGAAACCTTTACCTCACATTAATATCTCAAATATTAAACCAGAATATTGTTACATGGCATCGAAATGTACGTTCTTATGGAATATCCACAAAGAGCCTCGATCGTTTGATCTTCAAATAGAGAGATTTTCAATTTACATCGTATTCTGGAAGGTCTTGTGAACATGCGACACTATTATGAGACTCGATAATGGGAAACGACATGTTGTTGTGATGTTCTGAATCGATATTTCTGAGAAAATCCAATAACGGTTACGTGGTATTACAGGAAAACATATTTATAAAATAGTAATTGCTGCTAAAACCAAATACTGGGAACCAATAAGCTATAAACCTTTACAATCGCATCACACTAATATTATAAAGGCGAAAGTTTGTGAGTGAGTGTGTGTGTTTATATGTTTGTTACTTCTTCACGCTCAACCAATTTTGATAAAATATTGTATGGAGGTAGCTGACACCCTGGATTAACATATAGGCTACTTCTTATCCCGATATTCCCACGGGGTCGACACTTATGAATAAATCTGTCTAGTCTTTTCTCATCTTGATAAACACGCATCAGCGAATTAGCTGCTAGTGTGTCTAACCAAATAATATTAACTATGTATGTCGGGTTCGGCTTCCAGCCTAATCGGATGCAGCTGAATAACAGTATTTTAAATGAAGCAACGGTGGCCAAGTGGTAACGGCCGCGACTTACGAGTTGTAGGTCGTAGGTTCGCGCTTTACTTTGTGTAAATTATTTCATCACCACTGCTCTTAAAACGGTGAAGGAAAACATCGTGAGGAAACCGGTATGTCCTAGAACCAAAAATTCGAATTCCAGACAGATATCGAATTTCCGTAGTAGGTGCCCGCGTGTCTTGGTGACGTGAAAAGGGATTCCCTCACGAATAAATAACTTGAATATTTTCAATAAAAGCCAGTCGACGAGACTAGTGATCGACGCCCAGGATATTAATTCCCACTATACATACATTCCTATGTGTCTGACTGAAGTGCGGTCTGAAGAATTGGGGACTCAATGGGTTAACAAAAGGATATTTTGTTGGTAGCGGTTAAAATATTTTTGATGACAATGATAGACGATTTTGTGACTTTTACAAGCGGTTGACAAAAGCCCCTTTTAAGTACCTCTTGTTATAAGTGTTGTTGTATATGACACCGTATGATTATGAACATCGTTAGTTTATAATCTATGTCGCCAGATTGTAAACGCCCCGCAGCAAACGCGCGTCTGACAACCAGTCTTATCAAGGGGTATCGTAGTACCCAGTAACGGGGCTTCATGTAAAATACTGGTAGACGACTGCAATCGGCTAGACTGGAAGCAGACTCCAACATACATAGTTTGGAAAAGGCTAGACAGATGTATATTATAGTCCGCGCGGAATTAGTTGGCCGCGCCTTAGGTGGGGACGGGGGTGAGGCGGCGGGTTGCCTAGTGTTCGCAACGCACATGAGATTAATGACAGCAAGGCGCAAGCGCCCCCGCCCCTCCGTCCCACCGCTCACATACCTAAGGCGCGGCCAACTATAGTCGAACGGTGCAGTAAAATGACAGCTTGTGTTACTTATATAACTGAAATTGGCATCGTTTTGTTTTGTCGCGGCCATCAACCAAATCTTGTTTTTCTAGTACAGAATAGTGTATCAAACGAAACTTATTTGACATGCATATCTCTAAATTCAGTCCATTTTACTGCAGCTAATTAAAAGTCGGACTATAGTTCCGCGTGGACTATAGTAGTTCAAAAGTTGTCTATTGTTAAAACGCTTTCTTGCTATTTTGCAAATAACAAAACACAGCATATATCTTAATATTTACAAACAGGTACACTCTCTGCCAAACTATTTTGAATCTTATTTTCCCTTTCAACTTCTCAGTCTTCCTTCACGCTTGACTGCTGCGGTTACTATGGCGCATTCATGTGTTTAATGGCATTTGTTCAAGTTCCTGTAACGTTCCCATAACTTTACGACAAGTAACTATTGAATATAGTTACAGTTGTTACGGTATTATGTTTGCTTCAAGTGGTTTGACGTTGTTAGTTTTTTAGGGTTCCGTACCCAAAGGATAAAGCGGGACCCTGTTACTAAGACTCCGCTGTCCGTTTGTCCGTCTGTCACCAGGCTGTATCTCATGAATCGTTTCATAAATGACGTATTTCTGTTGCCGCTATAACATACTAAAAACAGTATAAAATAAATATTTAAGCTCCCATACAGCAAACGTGTTTTTTTTGGACGTTTTTGCCTTGTGGTAAGGAACAGGCCAGTTTTCTAATTCCACTGGTGTTCGGATGATTTCTGTTACTTTATTTCTTTCCATCGGCGTTTTGGTTGATACGCCGATGCTTCTTTTCGTTTGAATAATTGTTCTCAACATTTGATGTGTAATTAACTGCGTTTTTAGTAGTATCCGTTTTATTTTATTTTAGTTTGGTATCCTAAACTTAGAACGGATCTTTAGGACTCCTTATTGCTATCTATGCAAATATACCTACAGGGTTATTGGTAAAACATTAACAACCTCTTAAGAGGTCATTGTGCTCATCATTGTGAATAACTTTTACTATTCGACCAAACCTGAAATTCAAATTCAAATTATTTATTAGTCACACTTTTTACAAGAATAGGAAAGACAGTGACCCCCAAACTAGGCATTTGCCTGTATCTTGGGAGTCAGTGTTGCGACATTTTCAAATTACGAAAAAAAATCAGATGTTCCCTACATTTTGACGAGTTATACGAACATAAATGTAGGGAACAGCTGATTTTTTTTGCCCCACCAACGGACTACTTTTGACACCCATTCTCATAAAATTGAAACTTCACTAAGGTTCAAAATTATCTGTCACATAGACTACTACAGCTTTATGACGTGTAAGTGACATTTAACTTTAGACTGTTAAAGCATTATCGAGTCCGACAATATGCACAGACAGTACAGAGTCAGCACATCAAGCTACCCGAAACTGTCAAATTTTCCCAATCAACGCATCATAATCAACCTTACGCATAAGCGATAAAGTTGAAAATCGAATAAAGGAATTTGACAGATTGTAGTAGCTTGATGTGCTCTGTACATATACCTATTTAGATACACACAACAAACTTTCACAATACAGTTTCAGTATAATATCAAACGTAGTAACACCCTCACGGCATGTCTCCTAATCACCGCAAAGTTGCGACGCATTTGCATTCACCAAACTTTGCCTCCCATTGCCGGCTTAGTGGGAGTTACTCAAGCTTCCATGATTTGTCACCCCGCAATGCGCCCGGTATTGAGTTTGCCGAACTAACGCTCAACTTAATATCGAGTTAATGTTGTGTTCGTTTCCAAATTACTGCTTTTGATCGTACTCAGTTGTGTTTTGATTGTAGTTTCAAGCTGAGATTACTGAGCGAGTCTTGTGTGGAAGAAGAGACAAGAGAAACCACAACAGGAGCGGATGAAGAGACACGTCGTCATGTTACTTCTTAGAAAGTCATCTTATGGGACGAGTATTTGTTATAAGTAACACGGCCGGGAAAATTCTGATTGCGTAACAATCAATCTCAATTTGAATCATTTTGTAGGATATTGCTAATCCATTGCTTCATAGGTATGTTCGAAAAATTTGTCTGCTCAACAACGTAAATAGCGCAATGAATATTGTTGAACTGTCAAAATATAAGTCATTGCTACTGATAGTGTGTTGCGCAATTATCCCGCAGTTCTAAACATATGGACCTCGTATTGGAACACTTCATTAAAAGTTGTGGGAGGACAAGTAAAATTCCGCGTTAATTTCTTCCCACATAAATTAAGACTATTCTGTTTTCTCTGTGTCCCAACAAACACCCAAAATGACTCAACAAATTCTTTTAATGACTCTATTTGAATATTAAACTTTCAAAAATAAAATGTTTCACCGTCAACTTTATAAGTAGTCAATGAAAGGGTAATATAAAAATTCTACCACGGTTCACAAACTTGGTATTTCATGAATCTATTAAAATAAGTTTATGAGAGATATGATGAGTTGCTCTAAAAACTCCATAAAAATGGAATCTCGCAGTAAAAATGTTTTGTAGTCGTATTTTTACGATATTTTGATCACCATTTTGAGAAGCTTGTTTTATTATTAAGTAGCTCCTATAAAACTATGGGTGTGGTAAATAATTTGATGGGAGCGATGATAAAAATTTTAGTTCTCATGCTTATTAGGAAATTCATTGCCATTAAAGTTGCTATGGCCGCTTCATAAAAAATTGTTGGCTGTTATATACTTTCATTTCATCATCTGCGTAGCCTTTTCCCAACTATGTTGGGGTCGGCTTCCAGTCTAACTGGATGCAGCTGAATACCAGTATTTTACATGGAGCTACTGCCTATCTGACCTCCACAACCCTGTTACTGGGTAATACGATACCCCTTGGTCAGACTGGTTGTCTGACTTTCGGGTTGAAATTTTCTAACATTTTGACGAGTTAAACTAACATAAATGTAAGGAACAGCTGATTTGTTTTTCGCGATTTCAGATTTGGTCCCATTGTAAAAGTTGTTCATAATGATGAGTACAATGACCTCTTAAGAGGTTGTTAATGTTTTACCAATAACCCTGTATATGCATATCTCCACTTCTATAATTGAAATTGCCAGATCTCACAGAGAAAAACATCAAAATATTTATCGTAGCAACATAAATGCCGATAAGATAAACCTTTTGAGTGTGTATCTGCAAGTCTGCAAATCTATTTATTCACTGTACCCTCCAATCATTACCAATTCCTGTGTAACTGGCTACAACAGAGCGATTAAACCTAATCGGTACTCCATCAATATATCAGAAAATCAATAATCATTGAACAGATTTCCACTTGCACTGGTTTGTCATTAGCTGCACAATAGCGATACAGGAGCCATGGAATGTCAATATCTGAGCCATTGTCATCGCCCCACGGTTCTAGGGAGAGACAATAACGGGGTGATGTATTGGTATATATGCTTATATTCACATAATATATTTGTTATAGTATGTGTGGTGGGCGGATGAAGATGAAAAGGAATGATTTTCGGGGTTTAAGCGTGCTTCTGCCCACGACTTCATCCGCGTGAAATTTCTTGTTTTAACAAATAGAATCACATCGCGAAAAAAAAAATCAGCTGTTCCCTACATTTTGGCGAGTTATACGAACATAAATGTAGGGAACAGCTGATTTTTTTTTCGCGATTTCCGGTTTGGTCCCATAACAAAAGTTGTTCATAATGATGAGTAAAATGACCTCTTAAGAGGTTGTTAATATCTGGTCTGTCAAGAGTGAGCTTGGATTACCTACTAGATTAGATTCCCAGATTTTTTTTTTCACAAAACTCGAAACCCAAACTAAATTCTAGGTGCTGAGCTATTTTATTTAAACCTTGGATTGAAAAATGTTGCAAACAATATTATATTAAATAATTTGTTGACTCGTCAAGTCGTGCAAACCAATTACATGAAACTTCAAGACCACGCCACCAATTAGTATAGTTACCGAAGCTTCAAGCCAAGCTACATAATCTGGTGCATACATAGACTTACCCGTTGGAGCTTGTAATTAATCTGCTATGACGTCACTGATATGAGGCTTTACAAGATAATGTGCTCAATTATCTTGACGCTAGACGCTTTGTGGGGACGGAGACAAGATATTGTGTTGATGTGTGGTATCCTGAAGCTTCGTCATCAGACATGATTGTAAACCAATAATGCATAGACAACGTCTTGCACAGATGTCTTATCTTGTGTGGTTTATTTCTAGGTAGGTAGATTATTTATTTATTTATTTTTATGACGATATGTCAATATTATGTACAGTTTTACAATATCAAAAGTAATACGGCATGTTCGGTTAAAATTTACCGAACTGAATCTTCGGCAGGATTTGGCACGTTTGCAAATATATTTCTGAGAAATTTACCCCTACAGTTTGATGATCCAAAAGTAAGTAAAGTTTCCACTTTAGGGTAATTTGGCTAAAATATTTCTTTCAGCTCCAGAAAGCTCAGTTTACAGCGTACCTACGTTTATATTCTGAAGCTGGCAATGTATATGAAAAAAAAAACTGGCTAAGTGCGAGTCGGACTCGCATACGAAGGGTTACGTACCACAAGGAAAAAACGCCGAAAAAACACGTTTGTTGTATGGGAGCCCCCCTAAAATAATTATTTTATTCAGTTTTTAGTATTTGTTGTTATAGCGGCAACAGAAATACATCATCTGTGAAAATTTAAACTGTCTAGATATCAAGATTCTTGACATACAGCCTGGTGACAGACGGACACACGGACAGTGGAGCCTTAGTAATAGGGTCCCGTTCTTACCCTTTGGATACGGAACCCTAAAAACGAAACAAGCTATTACCAAATAAAGCCCAGCAATTATTATTTTTGCATCCCAACTTGCCACTAGTCGTTATTGACTAGTCGAGACTGGTTGTCAGACTTTTGGGCTTCTGACTACCCGTCAGAAGCCCGAAAGTCTGACAACCAGTCTTACCAAGGGGTATCGTATTACCTAGTAAATGGGTTGTGGAGGTCAGATAGGCAGTCGCTCCATGTAAAACTGGTATTCACCTGCATCCGGTTAGACTGGAAGCCGCCCCAACATAATAGGTTATGAACAGTATGTAAGTTATGTTGGTAATACAAAGACTAATAATTATAAATTGTTAATAATAGCTATTAAATTATCCAAACAATCTATCACAAACATAAAACGATGACAAACATGACACCATAACAGAATTAAAGATCACGACATGACGTCCATGGTCATAAGTACATAACATTAGTCCCAATTACGTGTCACTAATGGCGAACAATTTTTATCAATTCAATGGAAACTACTGTGATCAAAGGACATAGATTAATGATTGTTTCATTAGATTATCATTATCTGTTGTTAGCGACATGTTTATGATAGACGAAGTTTTTATTGGGATATGTAATTGAATCAAGTTTGTATTGTTGTGTTGGGGAGGGTAAAAAATGATTCGTGTGATGTTTTTTGTGAGGTCAGTTTTTTTAATCTGTAATGAGCCCATACAACACGTCTGCTAAATATGGACCGGCCAATGAAAGATTAACTGAATGACAAAGGACCACAATTGGCAAGTTGAAAAATGACCTCAATTTGTAGGTGTAAAAAATTTTTATTGATTCGTGTTAAGCTATAATTAAGCTGTATTTATAAAGTTAAAAACCGGAATGAGAAAGTTTATAGTGGATAAGATAGAGATTAAAACAGAAGAAGAACTAGCAGGAGATCGAGGAGGGGGTGGTGGAGGGGGGGTGGAGAGGTGTTCAGGGGATCAGGCCGGAATAACTCAAAATATTGGATAAACTTATAATCTATACTAATATTATAAAGCTGTCTATACTAATATTATAAAGCTGCAGTTTGTTTGTTTGTTTGTTTGTTTGTTTGTTTGAACGCGCTAATCTCTGGAACTACTGGTCCGATTTGAATGATTCTTTTAGTGTTGGGTAGTCCATTTATCGAGGAAGGCTATAGGCTATATAACATCACGCTACGACCCTTAGGAGCCGCGCAGCGTGTGACACCGCGGGGAACAGCTATACCAAATAAACTAACAAAGTATTAAAATAAAATTTCATTGCTGTCGACTGGTAATGTAGCCAAGAAACTGGCGGCGTTGCCACGTTATATGGCAATACTTAGCCACTGGCCAAGTTAAAAGCCAGCCCTTGGGTCACGGGAAGTGTCAATCAGCCGTTTGGAGAATTCGTTGAACAAACCATGAGCACTGGGACCCCACGGCCTGTTAAGATGGATTTTTGCAGTCATAATGTAGCTGCTCCTCATTCCTGTGTCATAATGAGCCTTTTACGAAACCTATATAGCCAGTAAAACCTTTATGCTATGAACAACACAATTGCTTTATTCATGAGAACATTCTGGCGAACTTTCCTGCGGTTATCTATTCTTCTCCAATATTCTAATTAAGTCCTTTTTTCAGTACCTTAACAAAGAGAACTCTCCCCTAACTGCATAACATAACACCGTTTTCTTAGCAGGCTTCCCATCTTTTATTAAAACGGAAGAGAATCGCCCATTCCTACATAGGTACTTCTTTATATGCGAGTAAAACTCTTGGGGTGCATAAAATAACAATGTTGCACTGTTAGAAAGCTGTATTTACATTGTTCGAGTTTTTTATAGGCAGGTAGTATTGTAAATCTAAAGATTTTTATGGTGTCTTTAGAAATGTGACGATTTTAACTGAAAAATAATTATGTAAAACTAGCTTCCGCCCGCGGTTTCGCCCGCAAGATATGTCGATAAAAACTATCCTATGTCCTTCCTCGGGATGCAATGTATCTCTCTGACAAATTTTATAGAAATCCGTTCAGTGGTTTAGGCGTGAAAAGGTAACATATAGACAAACACAGAGTTACTTTCGAATCTATATACTAATTATAAAGCTGAAGAGTTTGTTTGAACGCGATAATCTCTGGATTTGAAAAAATCTTTTTGCATTTGATAGCCCAATTCTTGAGGAAGGCTATAGGCTATTTAATATCACGCTATGACCCTTAGGAGCCGAGCAAAAAGAAAAAAAGTCAGAATTAAATTTTAACAAGAAAAAAGAACGCTAAGCGAATACGAAGTGTTGCGACGGGGTGATGGTACAAGAAATTTCACGCGGACGAAGTCGCGGGCAGAAGCTAGTTTATAATATTAGTATGGATAGGAAAAGTGGGTAAATGTGTAGTTATAATTTTTTGCCAAACAGCTTTATTGTATTCACTGAGACATGTAGGAATGTTTTTGATTTTACAGGAAAAAAAATCATATTTCGACGCTATATTTTAGTTTTTTAATAGTTTTACTTCGGTTAGGATATTAAATTTTTGTTTTAATAATTTGTTAGTTAATGAATAAATCAATTTCTCTGAAACATACTTTCATTGAAGTTTTGTTCTTACCTGTAACAGAAAAAAGAATTTAGAGTTCGAATCAATTTCTATTCCCCAGGTTTTTTCCAAAGTCCCTAAGTAAACCTTACTCATTCATGACTTTCATCAGACATGACATTATACACTTACAAAAAATACTTATTTTCGCAAACTTATCAAAATCTTTGCAACCATTGGAACCTTGCTTATGAGACAAGGCAGACCGACACACCCTGCTATTACAACACACATAAGCCACATGGCCCATAAAGACACTGCATCACAAGTTCAGTAATGTTCCTCATTATTTCTGCTCCCCTGGTACATGAGTATGACTATAGTGATATAGCATCATGTGTGCATAATCTTAATAAGAAAGTACATATATAAGTTGTTTAGGAATAAATTAATGGGATGTAATTTACCTTTATCTACACCCGTGCTTTAAATCCTCTTTAAAAGTCTCTGAAATAATTAGCTTATTGCCAACACTAAAAAAAAAAAGTCCTCCAGACCGTATTTCGGCCACGGCGGCCAATCTCAACGGAGACTAGCCTTCGGCGCGGGAGATATTATTATAGTGCACAAGTGTGCGCGCAGACACAGGTGCACTCCCTCTTCCCTCACTCTCATAGTCCGATGGGACGGCAATCCGACACGACCGGAGAGAGATCAGGCGCAGGACCAACGGCTTAACGTGCTTTCCGAGACACGGAGGTATCACACTGCCAACTTCCAAACTCCGGGCTGTTACTAAGAAATTCCTAATGGAAAAACTCAATAACACTTTGCCCGACCCGGGAATCGAACCCGGGACCCCACGCTCAGCAGTCGCGCTTGCGACCACGAGACCAACGGGGCAGTCAACAACAAACACAACACAACACTAAAACGACTAGTGTCATAGTAACCATGATAATATTATCATCCAAACGAGTGTTAGATGATATTTTACTGAATTACATATTGTATTTACAGAATTATAGTCATTAGAATCATTAATAATAATATCTCTTTAAGCTAGATTTGTTCTTAAGGAACAAATCTAACTTAGAAAGGTGTATTAATGATTCTAATGATTTTAATTCTGTAAACGTACTTACCTGTTATAGTCAAGAATCATATTTTGATCAAGATACAACCTGACACTGACCTGAAAGTTGCAAAAAACCTTTGAAAAATTGAATTTCGCGGGCTAAAACTGCGCATTCACCTTAAAAGAACTTGTACCCACCCTTCTCGGAGGATTAATACGGGAATAATTATTGAAGGTTTGACAGTTTTACAAATAAAATGACCAAAAAACAAATTTCTTTTTGCTTTCGATATCATACGAGTAAAATATACGGATTCAAAGCTTTGTGGTTTACGTGAGTTAATTGATATAATACAAAACAAAAGGCTGTTATTTTGAAAATAGAAGGTTTGTCTATGATGTGGTTTCGTTTTGTGTTGTGGCAACGTTGCGGTTTTCTTGTTTTACTGGGAAGGAATTTATTTACTGTTCATATTGTACTTAAAGCGATTCCTAGGAATTCTTTAAAGGTTTACTGGCTGGATGGCTATTACAGTTTGTGGTTCCTTTGGTAGCCTACATTTTATTGCTATACCTGTGTCATTTTGTTCAATAGGTTACTATGTACAAAATTGTTGAAAGACGCATGAAAATACATCTGTTTTTCCAATCACTAGGTATGGTGGTGCCTTGGTATAATGAACATTGAGATGTTTCTAAAATTGCTTCTTATTCTCCCATCGCCTTCACTTCTTTGCTGTGGTATTTTTAAAACAAGTTTCAATTTGTAAAATAGGAATGTAATAAGCTTTCAGTATGTTTTAGATCGTCGAATAAAGGAAACCCGTGTCATGTTAATCCAGTATGTCTAAAATGAACATAAAGGCATTTTAGTGCCTACAAACCACGGGTACAGACCTAAAGTAAATTTTATTAAATTTTTTGTCTGGTTGTCGGCAACAAGATGGTTCGGCGATCTAGTGAAGGTCGAAGGAATCCGCTAGATTCTGACAGCGAAATACCGGTCGTTCGGGAGACCTATGTCCAGTTTTGGAAGTCTTTCGGCAGAGATAATGATGATTGTGCATACGCTTGCCGCAGTTGGTCTGTGGATGGGTGACCATCTTTACATACCGAGACCCCTCCGTGCCTCGGAAAGCACGTTAAGCCATTGGTCCCGGCTGTCATTCGTGGATCTTTGACAGTCGTTACGGGTAGTCAGAAGCCCGAAAGTCTGACAACCAGTCTTACCAAGGGGTATCGTAATACCCAGTAACTGGGTTGGTCAGATAGGCAGTCGCTCCATGTAAAATACTGGTATTCAGCTGCATCCGGTTAGACTGGAAGCCGACCCCAACATAGTTGGGAAAAGGCTAGGCAGACGATGATTGTGCATAAGCTGTCATTCGATGAACTATCCACATTTTTCGAGATTTATAGAAATACATACAAGAAACGGAGGTGTCCCAGACCAGTAAGCATGAAATAATCCCATGTTTTCATATTTATTTCTGCCTTAACGCCTTTTATTCAAAGTATTTTAGACTATTAAACACTTGTGCTAAATGTTTGCATGCCTAATTTAAGGTAGAATGTATAAGGATGTCTAATTATAAAAACATCTTAATTTTTTTGTACTTACTTTCTATGCAAACAAATAACTATTCTATTATATTTTATGTGCACATGGCGATATGATATCATATCTGATTAGCTTCTACGCTCATGAAAGAGTTGCATTCGCCAGTAAGTGACCGTCTGCTGCGGTCGGGTCTAGTTGAGCCACGTAATACGGTAATGGATTAGCTTCGGAAAGAAACCTGCAGGAACTAAGTAAGGGTTTGTGGTTCAATGATGGCCGATTTGTCTGGTGTTTGACTTGGAAAAATATAAATATTGGACTTAGAATGCAGATAACTATTCGAAAAAATAAATATTCTGGGCCCGCTCTTGACGTAAAGAGTGAATGTAGAGATTTATCTCATGTTCCAAGATAGGAAAAGCGTTGAAAGTATTAAACAAAAAAAAGTGTATAGGAATTATAAAATACTATGTATATAATTTAATTTTTTAAAGTTTCCTTTCACAGAAATTATTACTGACATCAGCTCAAGCGGCACGCCTCCAACAACCTTAGAGAATAAAGACCTTTGACTAGGATGCAAAATCAGAGGAAAAATAAAAACTGACAGAACTGTGAGTTCGTAACCAATTTTGAATTTTACATCGATTAATTGTTTTCCTATTTTAACTTTTTCGGACTTACAGGGCCGTCATGGGATTGGAGGCCCAGGGCACATAAGGATCACGCGGCCCCTGTGGTAGATAAGAGACAATAAAAGAAGCATACTAATATTTCATAACTGGGGGGCTAGAAAGGTATTGTAGTTCGCACTGCAAATCACTTATTTCTTATTTTGTCATTGAATCGGGTAGGTACTAATAATGCGTAGAATGGAACGGCGGCTGCAAATAATGGATTTTTATGAGGTCAGGTCGGGGCCCCCGAAGATCGCGGGGCCCTGGCCACTTGCCCAGAGTGCCCGATGGAAAAGAGGGGCCCGCGGACTTACCTGGGTTGTGAAGGTCAGATAGGCAGTCGCTCCATGTAAAATACTGGTACTCAGCTGCATCTATTTAGACTGGAAGCCGACCCCATGATAGTTGGTAAAAGGCTAGGAGGATGATGACTTACCTCATTTTACTTATTGTTAATTTTTGCCCGTCATAAAAAAAAAACCTCGCAGAACTTTCCCACATAACGATCGAGCCAGGCCCTCTATTCATATCCATACTTAAACCAATACGATACGATACCAATACACTCACACACAGACAGACAGTTGCAATCTCCCTTCAAAGCGATATCGGTTTAATATAAGATCCAGATTCGATGCCCGTTCTAATCTTGTTTCACGCTTCTCAGTACCATTCCTTTTGCAACTGTTATTGAATATTTGTAAGTGTTTATGTGGTTAAATTGTATGTATACAAGGGGCTTTAAGAGGATTTGAGGGGCTCATGGTTGGAGTTCCACATGAATTTATCAGTCAATAGCTGTGGTCTTGGGCTTGAGTGACAGTTTAGACGTTTCTTCTCCTTACAAATGGGCAAATGGTTTCCAAATATTTGGGGTAATTGTTGTAAGGTCGGATGACTTAAGATTAGTTTCGATCAAACGAGTGAATGTTCATTCTAGAACCTAGGGGATCCTACTAAATCGTTTTCGTGTAAACAGGGATACGTGCAGGGGTAGGTACGAGCATTCTTTCGTTAGTCTACTTATCTATTAAAATGTCAAGAGTAGTTCTGGTTCTATTTTCATTAATTTGGTGTAATAAAAACGCACCTTTAGATCTGCCAATCAGATTAACCCGACAATCCAGTTTAGGTGTACAGAAATTAGGGATCACAGCCCTAAGACTGGAAGACAACCACGTCAGAAGGATGTCAGTTATATTATTATTTTTAGCAGAGAGAACGCACTCTGCAAAAATAGTACCCCTATCGTCTTGTTAAAACTTTTTTAGATTTTAAGCTTGTATAAGCAACGGCTGCGGTCAAGCGAAAGGTAGCATTTTATCAAATTAAAAAGGTTTCTTCGCGATATGCAATCCTATTCAAATGTCAAAGTCAAATCTTGTACACTCGCAAATTAAGTAATACTTGATAAGTACAAGGGCTGGCTTTCACCTTGCCCAGAGGGCAAAGAGTATATAATCATAATTATAGTCTTTGCCAGAGGGTAAATATTGCCATACAACATGGCAAATTGGCAATGCCATCAATCTCTTAGGTACTTACATTACCAGTCGACAGCGATGCGGGTGAATTTTTTGACGCCATATTTATATTTTTCTGATTTTGTTTACTGTAGTCGATCATATACTTTTATTGTTTCTAAAACTTACGTTTTTTGTGTTTAGGTCCTGTAAGCCCCTTAATAGTTTTAGTTAGGTTAGGATATTATATTTTTATTTTGATAGTTTGTTAGTTTAGTACATATTTTTATCATCCTAAATAAATAAAAATCATTTATACTTGATTATTTCATTACTTCTGGTTCCCTTACGACAAAAGCGTGTCTCCAAGCCATTCAGAAGCCACATGATTTAGCTGCCGGAAGGTGGACAGTGCGTCATCATCAATCAACATTACGTATGGCCGACAGTAAACATGTTACGCTATTATTATGTGGTCGTTAATGTCCACGGAATGGGTGCTGTGACGGACTCCCCAGCCAGTCCGTCACAGCACCCATTCCGTTGAGGTGACGAGTCATAGGTGTAACATACATAAGTAGGTAATCAGGCATTAAGTCCGCCTCTGTACATTTGTGTGTAAATAAGTAAATAAATATCTATTAAAAATACAATTTAACTTCATACAAGAGTAACTATATCCCATTAAATATACATAAACTATAACTATAATAACATGTACATAACTCGTCATACTTCCACACGACGGACAGTGCAAGCAACTCATTGATTCAAGCTGTGTATGCTCGCGATTCGTGTCCATTAGGCAGATGGACCAAACGTATACGCTCAGATTTACATTGCAAATGGTCCGTCAAAGGTCCTCGTTGTTAGAATGTTTCATTTCACTCACAAGTTTTACAAAAATCAAAAGCGGGATGCGTGTGGATGGGAAAACGAATGCTTTTTGTAACGAGAGTTATGAATTAGAGTTTATAAATTGGAAAAATGTAACCTGAAGAGGGGAACGTGGCTAAATAATAACAGCCGTCTGTGGATGGGTGACCGTCTTTACATACCGAGACCCCTCCGCAGCTCTGTGCCTCGGAAAGCACGCTAAGCCGTTAGTCCCGACTGTCATTCGCGGATCTTTGACCGTCGTTACGGGTAGTCAGAAGCCCGAAAGTCTGACAACCAGTCTTACCAAAGGTATCGTATTACCTAGTAACTGGGTTGTGGAGGTCAGATAGGCAGTCGCTCCATGTAAAATACTAGTATTCAGCTGCATCCGAATAATCTGACAAAAAATCATAATGATTGTATGTATATTAGTATGGTTTTTATTGTAAA
This sequence comes from Oligia latruncula, assembly GCA_948474745.1. Classification (NCBI taxonomy): domain Eukaryota; kingdom Metazoa; phylum Arthropoda; class Insecta; order Lepidoptera; family Noctuidae; genus Oligia; species Oligia latruncula. The sequence goes on from OX419686.1 coordinate 19,111,322, forward strand.
AATAAAGTTTTTAGAGGTATCTTCATGACTTTTTTCAATCGTATCAAATTGTAATGTATTATGTTTTCAACACACTATCTACCTTGCATAAGTATATCCTGAAGAATATCATATATTTTTCTGATTTTGACTGCTGTAGTCGATCATAACATAACATAATCAGCCTATAATGTTCCCACTGTTGGGACACAGGCCTCCTCTCGGTGAGAGGGAGCGGGCCGTAATCCACCACGCGGGCCCAGTGCGGGTTGGCAGATGCCACATGTCTTCGTTTTTGGTTCTAGGACGTGCCGGTTTCCTCACGATGTTTTCCTTCACCGTTTTGAGAGCAGTGGTGATGAAATAATTTACACAAAGTAAAGCGCCTGTCTGGGTTTGAACCTACGACCTACAACTCATAAGTCGCGGCCGTTACCACTGGGCCACCACTGCTCTCGATGTAGTCGATCATATATTATTATTTCTAAAACTTATGTTTTTTGCGCTTAGGTCCTGTAAGTCCCTTAAGAAATAACATTTCTTTGCCGCAACATTTTCATCTCATCACAAACTTCACTGTAAACGGACTTTTAATACACTTTGATTTTCTTTTCCCCCAGACAGAATATTTTCCTCACGCAAAGGCAAAGGTAGGTAACTATATCCTTTAATAAAAATAATATGTTAATCGATAAAAAGATTAGGTTTCCGACTCGTCTTAGATCTGATCCATCTTTGTCGATTTGCCTTCGTTTCGAGCCCTTCGGGAAATTCGATGCATTATCGATTTATTTAGGGCTGGGAAGGATGTTGTATCGATGTTTTTTTTTGAAAATGTCGTCTCCTGATATGCAGAGCAGTGGTGGCGCAGTGGTAACGACCGCGACTTAAAAGTTGTAGGTTCGAACCCAGACAGGAGCTTTACTTTGTATAAATTACTAGCTGTCCCCCGCGGTGTCACACGCTGCGCGGCTCCTAAGGGTCGTAACGTGATGTTATATAGCCTATAGCCTTCCTCGATAAATGGACTATCCAACACAAAAATATTTTTTCAATTCGAACCAGTAGTTCCTGAGATTAGCGCTTTCAAACAAACAAACTCTTCAGCTTTATAATATTAGTATACATTTCATCACCACTGCTTTCAAAATGGTGAAGGAAAACATTGGGAGGACCCCGGCATGTCTTAGAACCAAAAATTCGAAGACATGTGACATTTACCAATCCGCACTGGGCCCGCGTGGTGGATTATGGCCCACTCCCTCTCACCGAGAGGAGGCCTGTGTCCCAGAAGTGGCATAATCAGCATTATAGGCTGATTATGGTGTGCCGTATTGTAAATAAAAAGTAAATGTACACTTACTTTCATAAAATTGACTAGGTATATCTTAAAGATAGCTTTGATCTTAAACCCAGGTTCGTAAGTACCATAATCTGCCTATAATGGTCCCACTCCTGTGACGCAGGCGTCCTCTTTGTGAGAGGGATTGGTCCGTAATCCACCACGCAGTTCGTATGTAGGTTTGTAAGTAAATATATATATAAAGATTTTTTGGAAACATTATTACGTGTTCGATAAATAGCGTTAAACTGATACTATTACGTGAAGGAACGTTAGGTAGGTACTTCAAAAACAATAACGTTGTTTACAGTTATAACAGCATAACGTTTTTCTAATTAAGTCGGTACCTAAGTAGGTACTTCAGGTTTCAAGAAAACATTTTATCGACGTTGAGCTTCTAACGGAATTTATCGACTAACACAGTACAGCACTAAACCGCGCGTCTAGGATTACTGTCCACCGGAATACCTGAGTACGTTGTGATGGATTTCAGGTTACCCCGCATGTGAGTCTGGTCCGTAAATAAATTCCGAAGGTATTCCGAGGTATTCCGAGGTATTTAATACGATAGAGTATCGGTCTGACCTTCCTCGGGGAAATCAGGCATCTTCAGTTTTGTTCCACTAGAAGATGCATTTGCTGGTAGATCTTTCTTTGGATTATTTCAGATCTCTGTTAGATAAAGTTTTGTCAGAACTAGATGATTGATGCTGGCTGTTTGCAGAATTTGAAAAGATAATAAATTGTATGAAAGTTTTAGCGGAGGTTATTGTTTGTCTGCCAAAGAGAATGGCAGATTGGATGGTCTGTGAAGTTGTAGTTCTAATTTTAGCTAGAACTGCTACTCAATATGTATATTGCGGAAATAGGTACATATTGCACCATATGACGCCGTTATTGCGGGCGCATTTGAATACATTTAGTGGGAAGCGCCCAATCAGTATTTCCCTAGATATCGACAATGGACTTCACATCCCTACACCATTCTATATTATAGAAGATTATATCTGTACAAATTGTGGGGGATTCCACAGCACTCGGTTTGTACGCAATGCTCGGATTACCAAACGCCGATTATGGGAGACAGGAAAAATTGAAAATTATGTAGGTATGTTGTCTTTTCTCTTATTTTTCTTTTTTGAAGTGAAAACTTCTTTAAGCGCGTTGGGTATTTTTTGAGATGGGGAAAAAACCATTCAATATCAAAATCAAAATATTTTATTTCACATAAGCCTACATGGGCACTTATGAAACGTCAGAAGCTAGGTGCACGAACTTGCGATTGAACTTGCGACACTGTTACCGTAACCGAGACCTCTGTTTTAAGTTTTGGCCATTATAAAGGCTTCAACTCTCGGGGCATTTTCTTTGGGAAGAATTATACCTTCAAACATATTTATAAAATTTCTACGCTTTTTCAAGATTTCACTTCACTCCTGGAGTGCCACTGTTTTTTTTTGGCGCTGAAAAACCAGAGGACAGTTTCACAACATTCGTTTTGAACGTGTAGCTAGGTGTCGGTAATTATTATCATTTGGTGAGACACACTAGCTAATTAAGAGGGGCTTTTTTTTTTTTGCGGGTGGGAAATGATCAAATGACCCCCCCGCTCTGGGTGGAGCGGAAGGGAGTGTCAGACTCTTACTGACTAAAACCCACCCGTGTCCCTTCCTTAGCCCTTTATGTTCCGGGCCAGCGGTAACCCTTTCGGACAATCCCGCTGTGGCTAAGTAATAACAGCCGCGCGGCTCGATCGGCTACGGTTGCCGCGGTTGGTCCGTGGATGGGTGACCATCTTTACATAACACGACCCCTCCGTGCCTCGGAAAGCACGTTAAGCTGTTGCTTCCGGCTGTCTCTATCTCTCTATTTTTGACAGTCGTTACGGGTCATCAGAAGCCAGAAAGTCTGACAAACAGTCTTACCAAAAGTATCGTATTACCTAGTAACTGGGTTGTGGAGGTCAGAGAGGCAGTCGCTCCATGTAAAATACTGGTATTCAGTTACATCCGGTAAGACTGGAAGCCGACCCCAAGTTATTTGGGAAAGGCTTGGCAGATCATGACGACACTAGGTGATTAGTTAATCATGTCACAACCTAACATACACTTTAATTATTCACGCAATAATAATAAACCATTTATTTTCAGGTAACAAAGACCCATAGATACATACCTTAACCTAAGTATACCTACATAATATTATAGTAACAATTTTGAAAATGATACCTACACGAAAGCCAAAAACCGTGCATCTCCCATTCACAACAGCCCCTTTTCTAATAAGCAGCCATTACTGAAATTAAAGCATCAATCTCTTCACCGCGTCAATAGCTTTCGCACTCCTGTAAGATTTCGGTCAAAGAGTAAAAAACACGCGTGTAACAGAGCTGGCGTTGTGTCGACTCGATATATTGGTCATATTTACTGCCTTGTTGGTTTAGACTGGGGATCTGGTACACTTGCGCATAAGACATTTCCCCGAAAGTCCATTCGCGGAATTTCTTTTTTGCAAAAATGTCTTTCGCACAAGTGTCTTTTCGCACAAAAGTATGGACATATCCGCGAATGGACGTCGATGTTTAGAGTTCGCTCGTGCTGTTGCTGACCAAGATTTGAACAAGTTGCAAGTGCCAGCTTTTTTAAGATTTTGTCAGTAGGTAGTCAGTCCATAACTTACTATAAAGTAAAGTAAAGAAGGGGCAGGCCCTTCTTTACCATCGGCGAGGTCTGCAGTGTAGTCCTGTTATTTATAAACTTAAATTCACTGTCACGAATTTGAACCTAAGTCTTCGAAAGTCATCATCATCTGCCTAGCCTTTTCCCAACTATGTTGGGGTCGGCTTCCAATCTAACCGGATGCAGATACCAGAACCTATTTTACATGGAGCGACTGTCTATCTGACCTCCACAACCCAGTTACTGGGTAATACGATACCCCTTGGTAAGGCTGGTTGTCAGACTTTCGAGCTTCTGACTACCCGTAACGACTGTCAAGGATCCACGAATGACAGCCGGGACCAACGGCTTAACGCGCTTTCCGAGGCACGAGTCTCCGAAAGTAACTAAAAAAAATAGCAAAAATTACAACAACAACAACTTAAAATAACTTTAATGTCGGAAGTCGGTGGCAAACAACGAAAATGCGAACCCAACGACACCGACTTCCGAAATTAAAGTTTTTTTTCACTTTGCCTTTTTTGGAAGTTGGTTGTGTTTTTTTTGTAAAATATGTTTTTATATGGTAACTTCAAAACGGTCTTTACATGTCCTTTCTGTAACAACTTCGTGATCTACGTCACAGGTGAAAGTTGGTTGTGGTCGCGACATAAATTCCCGTTTAAGGCAATAAACGCTTGTTACGCTTACAGCTGCGGATTAGGAGTGCGCGTCCATTGCGGTGGGGTTCCGTAGCCCAAGAGATTAATGTTTGTAAAAATTTTAGAAAATATTCTACTCCCACTGTAGTACTTCGTTTCGTAGTCTAAGAATGAATATGACTGAGAAATAATAATAGCCCTATTTTACATGGTATTTATTACTTATGGAAGTTTTTAGAGACAATATTTTATTTTATTTTACAGTTTTTGGAAAACTTATAGCTAAACACTTTTGTACGATTGAGAGTAACAAAAATAAGGCCACTTACAAGTTTTCACAGATAGAAGAGAGTATACACAGAAACAAAAAAAAAATATTTGAGAAAGTAGACAGTGTTTTGAGTAAAACATTATCATAAGAAAAAATATGTTTCGAAACAGCGTAAATTGTTATAATTTAGCTGTAATTTGTCGTCGTATCTCATGCTACTAGGACTAATTGCCTCAATTACACCAGCCTATAATGTTCCCACTGCTGGGACACAGGCCTCCTCTCTGTGAGAGGGAGTGGGCCAAAATGCACCACTCGCGACTAGTAAGTTGGGGAAGATACCATTGGGCCACCATTGCTTTGACTAATTACCTAAACCAATAAATAAATTAAACATACGAGTTCAAATTAATGTTAAAACGGAAAGTAGGTTCCTAGTCAAGTAGCCTAGGTACTCAAGCAAAGGGAATTGAAGATTTTTGTATGGCGGTCACGCATGAAACCTATATTTCATGCGTGGTCGCCACAGGTGTACCATGGACCTTCAAAGCCCTATCATATTTTTCTTTCATTTAAGAGCGCCATCCCCAGCTGTATCCAAAATGAGATTTTTTCGAATTATCGGAAAATCTAACTTCGGATACAGCTGAAGCTGAGATTGAGGCAGTTGTGTCAAGTTCAACATTACACAATCAGCCTATAACGTTCCCACTGCTGGGACACAGGCCTCCTCTCAGTGAGAGGGAGTGGGCCGTAATCCTCCACGCGGGCCCGTTGCGGGTTGGTAGATGTCACATGTCTTCGAATTTTTGGTTCTAGGATATGCCGGTTTCCTCACGATGTTTTCCTTCACCGTTTTGAGAGCAGTGGTGATGGAATAATTTACACAAAGTAAAGCGCCTCTGGGTTCGAACCTACGACCTACAACTCGTAAGTCGCGGCCGTTAGCACTGGGTCACCACAGGTCAACATTGTCATAATGAATTAGTAGAGTGAAACTAACGTCTTAATGTAAATAAAAAGATAGAATAGAACACTGAACACTCTACTTCTCTCTTCTTCTTTTCTTTCTTTTTCTCTCTGAGGTTTGTTTGCTAAACTCATGATCTACACGTTGCTTGTTCTACAAATCTCAGTAACCACCTGAGCCTCGTTTTTCCTGAATTACGTGATCGGATATATTTCTCATTACACGTACTTACTTCTTTAAAACATGCTTCTTTGAAAAGATAATGTAACATAACGTCTGTATATCCCGAAGGTGTACGCAGAGGCGTAGCCTAAAGGAGACCCTGACACAGGCGAGTCTTTACACAGGCATAGATTCCTGAAGAATTTTATATAGAAAAACACACTTTGTCGGACCTGGCGGTCGAACCCAGTATCCTAAACTATGCAGTCCAACGGGGTCACATTCACAATACTGATTAAATATAGGTTAAGTTTATACAATATTGTTTGTAGAAAATATGTTTGAAAATCTATCAAAATTTAATAATAAAATTTATTCTCCTGCAGCAAACAAAAGGTTTTTAATCTTCCCATCGGAGTCGCGGAAGCGGGAAAATTTACAAAACGTCTACCCGCGTTTGTTTACCCCTGTATATTGTGAGTGACGTTATCGACTTGCTTTGTGTCCATCGCTTGTCAAGTAGTGACATCAGAACAATGCAGCCGTGTAGATTACGAAGTGTAAGTGAAATTAACTTCGGTTATCGTTCTATTTTCTAGTAGGACGGAAATGGATGTGAGATGTGTATGTCTTTTGGGTTAGTAGGGCTGGTTATCTTTACGGTTTGGTTATTCGAAGGGGTTGATGATATATTTTATTTTATTTATTTTAGGAAAACTTATATGTGTGGCAACAGGTGGGGTTGTTTGGTAACGTATGTTACAGGATGATGTAGGGATTTAAAATGCTGCCGAAAGGGGCCCTAGAAGGACATATACCAAACCACAATATACTTTCTTACTTATAAGAAGGCTAAAAGTCACCAAAAGGGCAATGGAGAGAGCTATGCTTGGAGTTTCCCTGCGTGATTGAACTGAAACTGAAGTGGCAGTGGGCAGGGCACATTGCTTGCAGAACAGATGGCCGATGGGGCCGAAAGGTTCTGGAGTGGCGACCGCGTACCGGAAGACGTAGCGTTGGAAGGCCTCCCACAAGGTGGACCGACGACCTTGTGAATGCCGCAGGAACCCATTGGATGCGAGAAGCACAGAACAGGTCGAAGTGGAGGTGCTTGGGGGAGGCCTATGTCCAGCAGTGGACGTGTTTCGGCTGAAATGAAGATGATGATGATGATATACTTTATACCATAGCCATACCTTCCTTATACCTTGTATCATATACCTTATTGGAAGGGCAGTCTTTAGAAGGGCAGGTGCGTACTACTCGCAACGAGCGCGCAGCTTATTTTATTTTATTTTATTTGGGAAACAAACAGATGCAATAACAAACATAAGTATACAAATAGTTTAAACACAATCCAGAAACAGTTTCCACAGATAATTATTCAATTAAATAATATGTACCCAAGTGTAACAACAACCAGAAGTGCAGTTCAGTGGTATTCTGTAAAAATGTCATCGTAAAAACTTAGATGCAGTTTTGATGATGATAAATGTAATGATGATGGTGACTGTGATGTTGCAGTTTTTAAAAGAAGAGTAAATGAACACTATCTTTCTACTTCATCATAATTGTGTATGTAGGTATTTATTATTTTGATTACGATATAATTACTAACATTCTAGTGATATTTATTTTAGAAGTATGTACGTTTATTTGTGTGTGTAAGTATATTTTCATATTATTTGTTTCGTTTTATTAAGGGCTGATTTTTCCATCGCAGATCACTTTTATTCGAGGAATAAAATTGACGTTTAACAGTTTTTGTATAAGTTCACAGCTCTAAGTGAATTGTTTATGATTTTATGTTTTTTTTTTGGTCTCCTTTCCTCTTTCACGCTGTCTACATTTCTCTATCTATCTATTGTCCTATCGCAGGTATGCTGGAAGAGATTTCTTATGACATAAGCATCACCTTTGTACCTATTTTTCTCTTCTGTTTTTTTTCTGGTCTGTTTATATACGTGTGTATATATAAATGGTAAAAACACACTAATATTATGAAGGCGAAAGTTTGTGGGTGTGTTTGTATGTTTGTTACTTCTTCACGCACAAACGGCTGGACCAATTTTGATATAATTTTGTATGGAGGTAGCTGACACCCTGGATTAACATATAGGCTACTTTTTATCCCGATATTCCCACGGGATCGACATTTACGCGGGTGAAACCGCGTGGCGTAGCTAGTAATAAATAAATTCATAGATCAGAACTGAAAAACCAAATATGAAAACCCTTTAAAATTATTTTGTACTGGAATTTATTTACCATATAAGGGGTGTACTCAATAACTGAATGGCAGATGAGACAATCAATGTTCAAAACCTTTGTTCAGGGTTGTATTGTTTTAATACAAATAAATGTGAATGGTTTGCTCTCGGCCCGTGACGGACCAGTGGACTCCAATACAATAATACATAATAAATTCTACTGATATCATTGTCATGTAAATTCGGAAAATGTGAGGAATTTAATATGACCAAATGTTTGTTAATGATAATGTATGAGTTTCCATGTTTTGCGTTCATTCGGTATTCAGTTTAGTTTGATTTGTTTGGTGGAAATTGTTTATTTATGGTTGTTTACATTAAAATAGTGAGCATGGAAGCACTGGTGGCCCAGAGGCCTCGACCTGGACTGACGAGTTGTAGATCGTGGGTTTGAATCCAGGCAGGCATTATACTTTGTATATTTAATTTTATCACCACTGCTCTCAACACGGTGAAGGAAAACAGTGAGGAAACCGGCATATCCTAGAACCAAAAATGTTGAAGCCATGTGTCATTTACCAACCCGCACTGGGTCCGCGTGGTGGATTACGGCCACTCCCTCTCACAGAGAGGAGACCTGTGTCCCAGCAGTGGGAATATTAAATTAAATGAAAATAGTTAGGTGAATGTTACTTTTAGCGTTGGAAAAGTCTTGCATTGCTAAAACGTTATTCACTTTTGTAGTAGGTATTGCACGTTAGGTTTTTTGCAAAGAACAGGAACATAACCTAATCAGCCTTGCCTATGCTCTTTATAAGTTACCTTTCATTTTGTTACAAACTTTTAACATCAACAACAGTAAATTTAATTACCAAACTTAAACACCGAAGCTAACTAAAGTGACATAAATAAACGTACAACTGCCAAAAAAATGCCGAACGCCAACTGAAATATTCAAAAAATGGTGTTCGAAAACGAAACGAAATTCGAACTCGGAATAACAGTGCGTCCAACCGTTAGACCGACTTGTGAAATTTTAACTAGCCGCCCGCACTGTGCACTTTTATTTGCACAGACGTGTATGCTGCAATACGTCGCTTGTTTCGGTAAACTTTAGTTGCGGGTGCCCGTACGGTCAACAAATTGTTTTTGCTTACATTACACTGCGTGCCCGAATAATTGGGCAGCGTGCACTTGTTAATTCATTACGGTTGATAGACAGGTGGTAATGAGCGGAAAATATTTATAGTGCATTTTTAAGTTTAATTACATTGTGAGGTTGCGTTGCAGAGTACGAATCAGATAGTGGTATTTTCAGACGTGAAATATGTAGCTGCTGTAATGGAAAATATGTAATTAACTGCTTATTTTGACATGAAAAACGATTGCGTTCGCGGATATTAGGTTAGGTTAGGTTAGGTTAGGTTCCCCCCCGGTGGGTTCCCGCATTGTCGAGGCGGGGGGGCTCAGTAGCCGTGGCTTGGACACCCACGGTGAAGCGAAGAGGAACCCGAGGAGGGGCCGCTCGTCAGGGCTTTTGCCGACAAGCCGACGACGTAGCGGCCAACATGTAGGTTGCGGTGCCGCTTGGGCGACATCGCAACTGAGGCGGGCCGCGATGTCGTACCGGAGGCATCGCGGCTGAGGGTTGGAGGCCGCGGCGGGAGAGGAGTGCCGGTATTACGGTGCGCCGCTCTCCCTACCTTCCGCGGCCTTGACGGGGTCGCCACCGTTCGATGGCGGACGCGGTGGGGCCGCAGGGGAAGAGGAGTGTTGGTATGACGTTGGCCACTCTCCCTATCCTCTGCGGCCGAAAATTGGCAGGCGGCGGGGCCAATGACCTGACCCGTCGCAGGGGGACCAAGGGTGGCAGAGACGGGGTCGTCTGGCGCCCATGTGCTGGTTTGGTCCCTGGGGTGGTCACGGCGTGCTATGTGTTCTGGTGCGCCGGTGATGGGGAGTACTCCCCGGAGGAGGGTCCGGTGACGGACAGCCGCGGCGGGTTCACGGATGAGTGCTAACGCGTGCCCGTGTTCCCGCCATAAGCGGCAGAGGAGGACACCGTGGAGTTTTAGTGGGTTAGAGTCCCACATAACTGCACTATCTCCCCGTGGTAGTGCAGAATGCATGAGCATTTCTCCACGTAAAAAAAAAAAAAAAAAAAAAAAAAAAAAAGGTTAGGTTAGGTTAGGTTAGGTTAGGTCATAAACTAACGCAACCTAAAATACGCCTCAATGACATCTGGATAAAACTCACATATCATAAAACTGTGACAGCAAGCCCTCAGTATTTATTTTTTTGTAATTTTGTCTATGGGAGTATTGCTTGCGTTCCATTTTCTTTAGTCGAGTGGTTAGATGTAGTACATGTGTGCCAAAAACCGTGAGTTCGTAGCAGCATTACGAAATTAGTTATCTGTAGTTGAAAATCATAAAAAAAACAAATGACGGCGATGACGGGTGCGGTAATAGGATACTCGCGTGATATAAATGTTATTGTTTTTATAAACTTTGAAACTACAATGGTATGTATTATATGTCATTCGATTCGGTATGAATGGGGCTATTTTTTAGGTAAATAAAAAAATAGGGTCATCGCTTTCGATTTTGAATGAAAATTACTTTAATTTTTAATTTTCGTAATGTAAACAAACATTAAAAATAAGCAATTATTAAAAAAAATCAAAGTCTCTTAAAGTTACGAAACAAGTTTTGTAATCTACCCTGGTCTATCCACTTGAAGAAACAGCCATTAGTTTAACAGCGGTCCATAGATTTTTTTTCTGTACGAGTCGTGTATAAGTGGCGCGGCCCAAAATAAAAAATGTATGGGCATAACAATGCCCCTCGCGCGGGAAATGTTTATGTGAGTGGCACGTCGGATTATTTATGGTAAAGTTTTTAAAATTACTACCAGCATAATCAGCCTCTAATGTTCCCACTGCTGGGATACAAGCCTCCTCTCTGTAATCCACCACGCGGGCCCAGTGCGGGTTATTAGATGTCACATGTCTTCGAAGTTTTGGTTCTAGGATATGCCGGTTTCTTCACGATGTTTTCCTTCACCGTTTTGAGAGTATGAATGATGAAATTAAATACTCATTTTATATTATACCAGCTGCGCCCCGCGGTTTCACCCGCTTATGTATCGATCCTGTAGAAATATCGGGATAAACAGTAGCCTATATGTTAATCCAGGGTGTCAGGCTCTACCTCCATACAAAATTTTATCAAGATTGGTCCAGCCGTTTGAGCGTGAAGAAGTAACACACATATAAACACACACATTCATAAACTTTCGCCTTTATAATATTAGTGTGATGTGATAATATACTATAATTATCATTTATTTAAATTGGACCATTTAGAGGCACTTGTGTGATTAATTATTTCATTGTTGAAATAATTTACAAAAAGTGCCTGTGTGGGTTCGAATCTACCGCTTACAACTCGAAATTCGCGGTCGTTACCACTGATCCACCACTGCTCAAAATGGTACTGATGTAAACAATTCATGCAATGAATGAATCTTAGGTTAATTACACATCTAATGACCAAGGACTTTTTGAACATTTTCTAAGTGATCGATATCAGTCATCGCTGTAATGACACCTGAAAATGTAAAAAAAAAACCTTAAAATAAAATTTCCTACACGTAAACACTATCCCAGACAGAACACTATACCCCTCATCTACCCAGTACAAACAAAACTTCCACCAACTCTAAATTCATAAGAAAACTCAAACAAAAACAAAAGTAAAGCGTCGAGGAATGATAATGAAATTCATTATAGCATAAAAATAGTAAAATAAGCTCTCTGTATAATGGCTTCAAGTTTAATAATACAGTTTGAGCGATATCGCAGCTGCATTCATCGACTAAGAAAATTTAATCCAACGGGGCGCCGAGTGTCTCCAGCTGAACCCGAATATACGAAGCTGATAAAAAGCTCTACAAATTTAAATATTTTCCGAATTTTTGGAACAGCCTAATCAGCCTATAAGGTTCTTACTGCTGGGACACAGGCCTCCTCTCGATGAGAGGGAGTGGGCTGTAATCTACCACGCGGGCGCAATGCGGGTTGGTAGATGTTACATATCTTCGAATTTTTGATTCTAGGACATGCTGGTTTCCTCACGATGTTTTACTTCACCGTTTTGAGAGCTGTGGTAATGAAATAAGTTACACAAAGTAAAGCACATATCTGGATTCGAACACACGACCTACAACTCGTAAGTCGCGGCCGTTACCAATTTTTGGAACAAATTTCTTTAATGCGGCTGGTAGAAATTGTCACGCAACGAAAAAGCGTGCGACTTTGTCCAGAGGTAGTAATATAATAATAATAATACCGATATTAAGGTAAAAATGAAAATCCAAGTCGGCGGCTGCAAAAACCTAAACATTTTTCGTCATGGGTGTCGTTTTCAAAGTTTTTGAGGGTGCTAAAGCCGATAGCGAGTCAAAATGTAAATCCAAGATGGCGAAAATTTTATGAGAGCTTCTAAAAACTTATACTAGATGGCTCTGTATTAAAAACGCGTATTAAATTCACAATCGAGTGTGTGTGCATGCAGGTATCGTTTAATGAAATAAAATAAAATAAAATTAACTAACTTCGTTCTTGACGGTTGTTTCCTCACAATGGTAACTCCTTAAACATCTGTTTTTTTTTTGTTACAGATGGTGGCTTCCTGTTTGAAAGGTACCTATGTTCACTTGCAGCACCGAGTGGTTTGCCGAAGTGCAGCAAATCAAAGAAACAAAGTTGAAAAGTTTTACGTGCCAACTTCACTATCTTCCAACATGGCAGAAAAAAATATGATGGTTTGTGGCTGAAATAAACATTGCAATAATTATAATCTATCTGCGACCTATCTGATAGCACCAGCCATTTGAATCGTGCTATATAAAATTATTTTGGAAAAATAGTTAATACAAGAAACTTCAGTATCTAACTTCTAATTTGCGCTCATATGTCCCTTATAAAGAATCCAGATCTTCAGGGAATGTGAAAGACAATAACACAATTTTCTCATAGGTAACACAAGAATTTCAAACGTCTCTTCTACAAGACTAATTGAAAAATACCTTCTCCACATTTTTTCCGCGCTCCAAACCCCGGGGAAAGGCTAAATCTAGTAAATTAGTTTCATTATCACTATGTCCCAGGTGCTTCACAAAGCGCTTGTTTTTGGCGCGACCTCTCCCCTACCCCTACTACTTGCACCCCCCTATCCGTCTTAACCAGCTTTATTAAGTTGAACTCTTTAGCTGGAGTAGTTTTAAGTTAGTCTACTGGGAGCGATTAGTTACCTTTCTTTGTTAAAGAATTGAATAGTTTCCGACGTTTTTTGCTCTTTGTATTGTGTTAAATAGGAGCTTAAGTAAAAGATAGTGGAAATCGCTTGGGAGTGTTTGCTGTTTTCGTTTAGATAAATAGTTCAGTTCGACTTTGGTTCTATTCATCCTCAGACTTGAAGCTTTGGCCAGGGGGCTCGCTTTGTTAAAACTGTTTGCTCAATTTCAAGTTTTAATTTCTTTCATTTGAAATTCCACTTTCATTAGGCTTTAACCTTTGCCTTTAGAGTTGGAAACTATTGGGAGACCTCTACGTTAAAAGTTTAAGCCTTATAGGTAGGCAGTGGATGAGTGCCCCAACTAGGGTAGGTATGCCATGGGACAAAAGTTCTAGAGTGAAGAAAAAGTATTTTGTTTAACTTGAGAAAACACACCAGACTTTTAACAACTGAATTATTCATTTCAATCTAAAAGGTTCAGCTTCCAAGAAAACTGTCAGACTTCTTGAAAGTCGAGTAATTCTTAAAAAAGGTAGTTAAAGCGAGAAATAAACAAACAAACATAACAATACTCTTAAACCGTAACCCAAATCCTTATCAAAAAACACATTACCGCGATAAAAACCTGATTAAAGCCTTAATTATTTTGTCAACATAATTAATCTTGAGCTCTTGCACGATGTCCGTGTTTTAATTAAATGACAATAACAGGGTATATTTAAAATTAATTTGGTCGCCATCCCGACATTATCGCAAGGCGAGGTGAGAGGACGCATTTATCAGCGCACACTCCAATGCTCTCGTGTAAAATTAAATGACATTTGACGTGTGGCTTAAGTTGTGGGAGGTTGTGGTGTAAAGTGTAGTATACTGTGGAAAATTTGCACGAAATCATGAAAATTTGAAGACTTTGACTTAGAAAGAAAGAAAGAAAATACATTTATTTAGCACAGACTAAAAGACACACAATACACAGATGGTCAGATAATAGTCGTACATCACATAAAAACAAAAAATAAAAAGGATCAAAATAAAAGTGCAAAGTCCGATGTAAGAAATTAGCAGGAATGTGTGCCTCACGGCTGCGCCAAAAAGGCCCAGTTCAGCAAAAATGCCAGACAACTAGACTTTATGTATGCTTCTTTTAGATGATGCTCCACCCAGAGCGGGAGGGGTAGCTCTGGGTGGAGCGGAAGGGAGTGTCAGACTCTTACTGACTAAAACCCACCCGTGTTCCTTCCTTAGCCTTTTATGTTCCGCAAATAACGTTACTTCTACATACATTATAGCATCTTGGTTAAATATGCGCTTAAGACTGTGACGTAAACTACGGCTAACTTCAGAACCTAATCACCGCATACACGCACTAAGACACTGAGAGTCAAAACAGTGAGTCATTTGGTGAACTGTGTATTATCAAGCTGCATGTATTATAGCTTACTGCTCCCTATCTCTTCGCTTGTACAGACGCCAGAACATGAAGCTACTACAATATGTCAAATTTCTTTAATAGATTTTCAACTTTATCGCTAAAGCGGTTCAAAGTATATTGGGAAAATTTTACAGTTTTGGGTAGCTTGATGTGCTGGCGTCTGTACTTTGCACCATCCCCAAATAGCTGGTACAAATAAAATTAAATGCAGCGTTGAAATTCGACAATGCTTTCGTAATTAGATGTCATAATTTACTGGAAGCGACTCCACTCCATCTCTTATGATTTTTACCTGAACTCAAAGGGATTTTGTTACGGACGATTTGTAGGATATAATGGGACAACCACTGGTTTTCGATGTACCGTCGTCGTTTATGGAAAGCTAAATTATTTGACAGGAGCTGCCGGTCGATTCTGTAAAAATCTCACCGTGAAAACTTAGGCTAACTTCTGAAATAATAATGCCCTTAATAAAATCGTTATTAAATATTTTCCTGTTGTCATAAAAACAACTTTTGCTTTGTTTTTCTAGGAGTACTTATTTCACAATATAGACTAAGAAAAACTGAAATGGTCACTAGCATAACCCATGCATAACTGCAATAAAAACAGATTTCAGACGATAATCTGCAGAGACCATCATAGTCATGATCTCATGGTCCTCACATGATCTGACCAAGATAATGTCTGGACTTTAAAGGAGACTGTGAAACTTTAAGTTTATTTCAGTTTCTTCTCAGAATAGTCAGATAGAAAACAAGGACGTCATCAAGTTTGAAAAAAAAATTATGTGCAAAATACAAATACTTTTGCACTTCAAATATACATTTTTTAAACCTACATACAGAAATAAATATCGTTTATAATTTACCGTCCTGCATTTTTAACATCGTGTTTGTGTTCAGGAAAACTAAATAAAAAAATGCCCAAGTGCGAGTCGGACACGAACACGAAGGGTTCCGTACCACAAATTTAACACTACAATTTTTTTAATACAATGCAGTTAACACCGAAAAAACACGTTTCTTCTATCGGGACGCCATTTATTTTTTATTATATAATGCTATAGCAGCCATAGTAATACACACTCTGTGAAAATTTCAAGTGTTTACCTATTACGGTTCAAAAGAGACAGCCCTGTCAAACTAAAAGCATTTATTTCAATTAAACCATTTCCAGGCACTTTTGAATTGTCAGGAAGTCGGTCAGTCAGGAAATATGAAGCTAGTTACCCATTCCAAAGCGTAGGTACCTAAGGAGAAGAACGGGCAAAAAACTCCATGGACAATCTTTTAAATTACTTGTGACCGACGGACGGACAGCGGGCCTTAATCCTAAGGTCTCGTTGGTACGGAGCCCTAAAACGAAATCTTTCTTTCCAACCATCTTGTTTTCCCTATCTATATTATGAGTTAGCAGCTTACTTTTCATCCTTCCACTGAAAGACTAGACACACAAACCAGACACGTAAACAAAAAGAAAAAATTCACCAGACCGACCAATAGCACTGAATATTTCAGTCTAGTATCGGGACGTGTTTTTTTCAGTTCGACGGAGCTTTGTTTCAATGTGGACTAATACGCGGGAAGCATGGGCTTCTGTAGTAATACATTTTTCATCATAACTGTGTAGTGAATGTTTCAATTTTTCATTAAAATGTCGCTATTTGATGTTTATTTGTTTTTTGTATCGTGTTTTGTTTTTGTAATTGAATTGTGTTTTAGTAGGTATTGTTGGTTAGTTACTTTTATTAATTGTGATGTTTTTGTGGGAAACATGTAACTGTTTTTGATATTTTATTGATATTGATTATTCTCTTGTCAGGCTTAAAATATTGGGGTATCTAATTGAAAATACTTAGATACTATGAGTATTTGGTAGTTTTAGATGATGAAAAATAAATATTCCTATATGTACTTTACAAGACCAAGAAATCCTTTTTGAAGTGAAAACTTCTTTAGGCGCGTTCGGCATTTTTTGAGAAATGAAAAAACCATTGAACTCGTGCCACTGTTACCGTAAGGGACACCGCGCGTGTTTTGTTTATAAGAAGATTAAAAAAATACCCGCTTCGAATGTGTTCGGCTGTCCTCGGGATGTACTCAGTTTTAATGTATATCACATATGTCAGTGAGTGATGGCAAAGTATTCTGTTTTCACTTCTGTCGGCACTCCCGGAGTGCCACTGTTTTTTTTTGTTACCCTGTCTGTCCCACTGCTGGGCAAAGGCCTCACCCAGGTCATCTCGCCGTCTCTTTCTGGGCCGGCCTCGTCAGCGCCGTCCACCTTCAGGCACAAATATTAACTTGCGTTAATAAAACACAAGCTCTTTAACATTTTGACTTAACAAAAGAGCTCTATCTCTATTCAAACAATTAAAAAATAAAATGGAGTCTAAACTGCAGTTCTTTGCATTCAGCAGACGTATTCCATCGAGTCTCTACGGTAGAATACCCTTTACAAAGACTCTACTTTGTCAGTGTCGTTTGCTCTACATCTCATTTACTGTGTCTCTACAATTATAGAGAAAGGAAGCTCGCTGTTTAATATGCAAATTAAAATTGTAGAGCTTATGATGTTGGAAGTTTTCTTGTTTTAATTTCTTTTCTTTTCGTGAGAACGTAGAATATAGTCGTGGGTAAGGGAAATAGTTCTCGCTGTGAATGTTATAGCGTTTTCTGTTAAGCTTGGTAGAGGTGCGGTTGTTTTTATTAGTTTATCACATTACTTAAAAAAACGTTATATTTAAACTAAACCTTGCAAAAAAAACCTTTTAACTTTACAGGCACTTTTGAATTGTCAAGGGGTCGGTCAGCCAGAAAAATGAAGCTTGTTGCCCATTCCAAATTGTTATAGGTACCTAGTTATGGAGTAAAACTGGCAAAAACTCCACGGAAATTAACTCTTTTAAATCAAAATATTGGTTACATCATTCAAGTTGAAATTATATCTACATGTGAGAATGATGTGTTTTCCTATTGACATATCATTGTGTAACTACCCATAATTTTCTTTCTTAATTATTTTTTTATTTATTTAAACTTTATGCACAAGTAAAAAAAATACTGTATAAAGGCGGACTTGCCTGAGGCATTTTTTACCAGTAACCTTAGGGTGATGCAGAGACAAAACATGGCAGGCGCAATATACAGGATAAATAGCTAGGAAATGACTATAAAATACAATAATAAATACTAATACATACATAGATACATACATATATATAAACAAAATGAACTGTCAAGAGAAAAAAATATCGGTAGAGGAGAAAACGAATCCAGCAAATCGATCAACTTATATGTTCAACAACGATATGTTCACGTCACGTGCCTTCACTTTAAAAGATAACCAACTGGTTGCCGTCCTGATGTTCAGATAGCGCATTCCAAAGAAAGACCGCCTGGACAAAGAAAGAAAAATGAATGAAGCCAGAACGGTGAGAAGGACATCGTAGAAGACCATTGTTGGTGGAACGAATATTTTTAGCAGGGCTGAGCATAAATATTGAATTTAGAAAGTCATGTAAGAAGGAGCAGTGGGTTTTGTCGAGAATAGAGAACAACGTAGTCACAGCCCTCAACTCTCTGCGCTGGCGAATCATCATCATCTGCCTGCCTTTTCCCAACTATGTTGGGGTCGGCTTCCAGTCTAACCGGATGCAGCTGAATACCAGTATTTTACATGGAGCGAATGCCTATCTGACCTCCACAACCCAGTTACTGGGTAATACGATACCCCTTGGTAAGACTGGACTGCGCTGGCGAATGGAGTAATCATTTTAAATACCAATCAAATTAAAAACCATCTTATATTTATAGGAGCACCTGATCTAAGGGCTACACAAAACTGCGATGCGACGTCGCATCGTAAAAATCTACGAGCTCGCACAACCCATCGCATCGCACCGATTCACAGTTTTGTGTACAGACGCCAACACATAAAGCGACTGCAATCTGTCAAATTTCTTTAATAGATTTTCCACTTTATCGCTAAAGCATAAGGTTCAAAGTTGATTGGGAAAATTTTACAGTCTAGGGTAGCTTGATGTGCTGGCGTCTGTACAGGCCCTAACTCTGTCTTCCACTTACCAAGTCACAGACGCTATTTATTTAACCCGAGATGTTGCGTTGTCACCCTACATGCCTACATGTCAGTGTCAATATAAGGAAAACCGACGACGTAGGGTGTAAAACGCTGTCATTGCGGAGACAGATACACGCCGTATTAATTGTAGTGAATATATTGTATTACATGTGCTTTTCGGGAAGTATCAGGCTCACTACTTAGACACGTGTTGATTTGAGTACGAGCGTTCAGGGTATCAGACCGGAATAAATCGTATAGAAGAAGATATATTGACAAAAATTTAAAAGCGTATGCTTAGATGGTTTGGTCATGTTTAGAGGATGAATGAAAAGCGACTAACAAAAGGTATTTACAAGGCAGAGGTCAGTGGAAACGCCAGGAGCCCTAGGAGGACATTACTGGTGATGTTCTTCAGAAAGGTCAGGTGCGTAGTACCTACTCGCAACCGTTCGTGCGTGTATGACCAGGGGGCCTAAAAAGGCCACTTTGGCAGAATCATAAAAGGATAACAGAATGGACAGTTAACCGTTAAGTTAAACGTATCAAATCCCATTGGTGAAGCATTTTTCAGTATTTTTTTTTGTCTGTGCTAAAATACTAATCAATCCAATCCCAATCTCTTTGATTGCACCTAGGTACGTAGTGCAGCGAAAAAAAAAAGAAAAACACGGACTGTCTTCGCCATTTTATAATTCATAATGTTATCCTTTTATGATTCTCCAAAGTGGCCTTTTCAGGCCACAGAGGCAAAAGGAGTATGTAAGGATCGTAGCTGGTGAGGTTCTGTAGTTTCTACCTGCCCTCATGGGAGAAGGCGTGAGTTTGTGTAAGTATAAAAACTAACACAAAAATACAGCGGTAACCGTATATCCATGTTGGTGGCGGCATCTCGTAAACTGTAACGTATGTATATTGCAAGGAAGGTTAGTTTGCTCATACATTACTCGGAGGCTCGCCTTAAGCCGCACTCATAAAGCCAAATTAGGCGTGTCTTGAGGAGTTATACAGGTTGGTAGGATGGTGAGCTTGTTAGCTGACTTTTTTTCGGTTACTTTAAGGTTGACTCTATTGCATTTTTAAGCATAGGAAAGCATTCGCCACACTAAATTATACCTACTTACAGATCAGCGGGACAATTGCGTAACACATTATCAATTGGAATCGGTTTCATTTTGACAGTTCAACAGCATTCATTGCGTTGTTTACGTGTTGACCAGACACATTTTTCGAACTTATGAAGCAATTTGCTTCAAAATGATTCAGATTCCGATTGATAGTGTGTTACGCAATTAGGGTGGGTAGGTATTTTAATTTATAAAAGAAAACGTTTTGAGAAGATTTTTAACATAAAAGGATTTAATTTATTCCCACTTTAAAAGTGATGGCTGCTATAATAATTTATTCGAGCAATTGATATGAGTGATTGTTAAGAGAGTTTGAATAAACGTGTGAACCATTGCCTAGCACTTCAGTCACTTATATTATATTTAGGGCCCAAGGGCTTAAAGGCTCTAAAATCCTTTAAAACAGCTAAGCACTTCCGTCGGATCATTTTCCACGCCATTCTTCAGGATCGTATATCACGTTCCCAAGACTTGCCTGAAACGTTTCCCTTCACTCTAATCTCACCCTTACTTCCTCCACATAAGGTCGACTAGATATTTTCCCTATATACCTAATTATATTTGTCCAACGTACCTGTACACGTGTTTTGCTTAAGTTTTAATGTTGTTAGGCTTATTTCTTTGCTACGTGATCGCCAAGCAAGGGTTCTCATTACATATTACTCCTATTTTATGGGACAACTAACTATTGTGAGACAGTAAGGAGAGTTAATAAGGTACGGGGAGTTTGACAATTTGTATTCTTGTCTGGAGTTAGATGGGGCAAGATTAAAAAGGGAGGAATCCAGTACTTGTTTGACGAGAAAAATATTTACTTGTGCTTAACAAAACAAGAAAAGACTCTCATGCCTCGGTGATCATGTTATCGGTTGTCAAAAGTAAGGTAGAAGTTATGGGTGGTTAGAAAACAGGCGCGACACGCGATAAAATCGCGCGCGACCCAAAGGCACCGCAAGTCGCGCAACGAGCGGTGCCTTTGTGTCGCGCGCGATTATATCGCGTGTCGCGCCCGTTTGTAGGAGCCTTAATAGTCCTCTAGACGGTATTTCGGTTATCGCGGTCTATCTCAATGGAGACTAGCCTTCGGCGCGGGAGAAATTATAGTGCACAAGCGTGTGCGCAGACACAGGTGCACTCTCTCTTCCCTCACTCTCATAGTCTGATGGAACGGTATGCAATCTGACACGGCCGAAGAGAGATCAGGCGCAGGACCAACGGCTTAACGTCCTTTCCGAGGCACGGGGGTAACACACTGTTAGAAATACGAGAGTCTTACCAACGAGCTATGTAGAATCTAAGGTGAACCAAGTGATGTGGATTGCCGAGAATCAACAGTCTTTACTTACTTACCTACTTTAATAAATAGTCATGTGCATTCGGTTGATAATCCCCATGTAACATGAGTTGAGGGAGGAAGATGATGTTTGGAAGCCAACATCAAAATACTTGTGAAACGGCTTACTAAAAGTATTATTTTATGAAAACGTAATTCTGTTTATAATTTGAATATTCATCTAAATCCGATTCCTAACCTCTGTTATGTTTAAAAAAAGAGAAAACTCGACAAAAATTCCGCATTGATCTTGCAAAATTTTACGGATTCATACAATATTATATTGCTTAGAATTCTGTCGGCGGCCTGTGAAAATCTACAGGCCTCATCAAACGTACCTATATTAAGCCGAATTAAAGGATTAGGGGTTGTTCACAATGTGTTCAAAGACATTCTTGTGGGGGCTTTTGTATATTTTGACATTTTACGACAAGAGAATTATAATCTACTTGTGTGTGGAATGAGATTTTGATTGTAATCTGATGTAGGTATGTTCAATCATTATATTAATATTATTTAATATACTTAGTTATTCTTAACGAAAAACACTTTAAGCTAGATAAGGCCTCAAGAGCTTAAAAAACACATTATAAAATAATTATTTGGGGCGTGGTATTTACAAATGGGCTAAGTGCCAATAAAGCAAAACCAAAATTTTGTCTTTCAAAAGTGCTATGTTGGGCAAAAAATAAGGCTTTTTTTTAAATAAATGACTTTACACCAATGTTATTGTCAGGTATATGTACAAAAAGTACCTATTTAATTTAGTTTTCATAAAAATATGCCTAAATAAAATATTGACTAAGAAACTAATGCATTTTTATTTAATTTCTCAATGATTGTGTTTTGGCACCTAGCCGATTTGTAAATTCCACGCCTCATTTACTTTGGGCAACTCAACCAAATTACAATAACATTCACACATACTCCTCATGAATTAAAAAAAGAACCTGCTCATTTGTTTCACAAACAATCGTTGAGCTCCTCAAGTTTTGAGTTGAGCTGCACGAATTTTGACAAATGCGTGTACTGATTGGACAGGTCCGCTCAATCTGTGTGGTTCTTTCCTCAAAAGACTGTTTCAGACACCAATCTACATGGTCTTCACAAGAACTGACCAAGATTTGGTCTGGATTTTAAAAGAGACTGTGACCTCTGAGTTTGTTTCGGCTTTTCTTCTCAGAATAGTCAGATAGGAAACGCCGACCTCATCTAGTTTAAAAAATATAATTGACGTGTAAAAGTGTTTGTACAAACCTACTTACAGAAAATAAATCATTTATCATTCATCAAAAAAATTACCATTCTACCAGAATACGAGGATGCAAAAAAAAGAACACAAACTGCTGTGTACAAATCCTAATCCAAATTAAAGGCGGAGGGCATCCGCCCTTTCCGATTCCTCCGTCGCTGGGCGGAACTCATTTACCTAAAATTGCTCCCAATTTATTAGGATTCCCAGAATGATTCCATCTCGGTCGTGGACAAATTTGTAAGCGCTATTTTGTTTGGCCAGACAAGAAATATTTCAGCGGTTTTTCTTCGCGCAGTGCGCTGAATTTCAATTGGTTGATGAAGTGTTTGTTGTTGAAGCGGAGTTAAGTAGCGGCTGTTATTTCTGAAAAGATTTTCTTTGTGGTAATTTCAACCGTTTTAGGCAAAGTTTAAGCAGGTTGTGGACTAAGAGCAAAGCAGATATTTTATCTAACAAGGCGCGAATTACACAGATACGGCGTAAGGTGAAGGCGCGGCATAGGCATGATGATGCTTCAAAACGTTTTCATACAAAATGTACGAAAGCCGCCGCCGCTCCGCTTGAGTTTAAGGCCTCAGTCACGAAATTGGGCGGTGCGTTTTGCGGCGCAGGGCGTCCTGCGATGGTGTCGTCATGCCACAACCGCCAGTGGCGGCGGCTGCGACTGCGACCGCGTCCATAACCGTGTCCATTCATGATTCGTCCGTCGCACACCGGTCGGCCGGCCGCTCTGATTCGTGGCCATCGCGCTGTGAGCTAGTACTTTTGTTTACATCGCACGCCTCTCCGCTCCGCCGCCGCCCGCGGTCGCTCGAGTGTTTCCACTTTTGGTCGCGCAAGTCTAAATAGCTTCTAACATTTGTTCTCGCCGCGGTCGCAGACGCAAGACGCAGGTCGCGCGAGCGGTGATGTCGTGGCCCTGGGTTAATGCACTACACATAGCCTTCGTACATTTTGTATGAAAACATTTTGAAGCGGCATCATGCCTGCGCCGCGCTTCACCTTACCTTACACCGTCTGTGGATAATTCACGCCTTAGCTCAACTCTAAGTCGAAATCCAACGGCTTAACGTGCTTTCCCTCCGGGAGGGGTCTTGGTATGTGAAGATAGTCACCCATCCACGGACCAACCGCGGCAAGCGTAGCTTAACCTGATCGATCGACCCGTGTGGCTGTTATTACTTAGCCACAAGCCCCTCATTTCATGACCCACTGTCGTCTTTTTAAATAGGATTATAGATCCTTCGACTTCCACTATTCTTCTTTAAATGCTATGTTTATAGAATTTTATTTATGCCTGTCGATCCTTAGATTATATTTGTCTAAGTTTAAATCCGCTTTAGTTTAGTCACGTCTATGTTAATCACTACTACACGATGTTCGCCTCAAGTTAGAATTAAGTATAAACTTAGTGTACAGTCAGCGTCAGAGAAATGGAACCCCCCCAAGACTTAAAGACTATCGCCCGAGCACGCTCGGGCCCGCCGTCGCTCGTCGCTCGAGCGACGCGGCGGGCGGCGGCGCGGCGGCGCTGGCGCGTCACGTGAGCCTTGAGCAGCTCCCTCCCCCGCCGCCGCACCCATCTCTGCCCGAGCGCATCCAACGGTCCGCCTCAGATATTATTTGCAAGTTTCATTCAAGTTTTTAATAATTCTTTAAGGTATTTTTTCGGCTTCCTTCTGGCCGAACCGTATACCAAGAATAACTTACAAAAAGACACTTTGCGTGCGATTAAGATACGAACCCGCATCACCAGGCGCCAGCCGATCATCGAGACCGTGTCTTATACTACTAGGCTATTGGCTCAGTTGTCAACCTCAACGAAAATTGGAATAGTATTACTCCATAAAACGAACAAGGTTATTAACGGTCTAATCTTCTAGATAATAACGTTTAAATTTCAACTTTCGTTTTATATTTAATACCTTAGTTTTACAAAATGCAATACGCATTAACTCCTCAATTAACTAAAAGATAAGGTTGAAATTAGCTTGTTTGGTTGAATATAATGTGTTGATTCCGATTGTTGCACTACCGTCATTTTACTTCAGAAACTTAACTGCTGTATGAACTGCGAGTTAAGGTTGAATTTAGAATACTTCTTCGCTTTATATAATAAACTGTGATTGAGGGTATAATTATTTTTTAAATGGTTTCGTTTTCGTGCCGATTCGCTTGTGTGTAATTATCTTCGTCGTAATATTATCAAATTTATTAAGTTTTTGACCAGTTGATTCTATTAACCGTTGCGTTGGTATGGTTTGATTAACAACTTTTTTGAAGGCTAAAATTGTTGTTATCTGGGAACAGGAACAAAGCATAAAGAAAATAGCACGAGTTATGGGCATAACGGTAAGATTTATGTTAATACTTCCACATATTACCTATTTATTGTTGCAATAATGTTGCATTATTACTTACTAGTTGGATGTTTTTATGTATTTCTAATATTATTATTTTCATTGCAGAGAAAAACAGTTCGTAGATGGATACAAAGGTATCAAGCGACGCGCGACGGGTGATGTGAAATGTGATCGCCAAGGCCAGAGAAAATACAAATGGAGCGACAACGTAATATTGTGAAAGTTCATTTAGTGGCACCCTTCAAAACTTCAAGAAGTGATAGACTGTGACATCCTCTCCGTTATTATAAGGCAATTTACTCGGCAGATTGATTGTGTAACGTATCTGATAAAATTGCGTTGGAACATATATGAGCAAGTGTTATTAATTCCCAATATTTGTGGGATCCTTATCTCGTAGTTAATCAAAAACAAACAACCTTTATAATTATTATCAATCCAGATAATCTGGTTTACAAGTATTCTTGTAATGTATTAACGATGCACCATCTGACCTCACATATTTTTCTAATGTTGTGTTAAATAAGGGTTATTAGAAAATGTGATAAAAGAGAAAGATGTATATTGCTATACTATTATAGTTTAGCATGTTGATTCTTCCTCTGTAATTCACAGACACAAAAGACAAAATTTCTTTTTTTTTAAAGGTTTTTTTCCGATAAGTAAGTATAAAAAAAATCTGTTTTCACAACTTTAAATAAATAAATATTATTGTAGTTATGTTTCTATAAATATTTAAATAAACGAACCTTTATCTAATGTTAAACGTTCTAAACCTCATCCAGGGTATCTCTTTTGTGTTTAGTTAATATTCTAAGTAAATAACCCCAATTTAACACAGATAGAAAACTGTATACTCAACCTGGAAGTGGATTCCATGAAGTCCTAGAAATGTAATTAGAAAAATAAATGAATATTGTTTATCAAAATGCCTAGCTTTTATTACAAACCTCCATTTGATTTCTTAAATAATAATTAACGAAAATCACATAATAAAGAAACTAAAAAAAGGGTAAATAAATAAATAAATAAAATAAAGGAAAAAGAAATCTTCTCATCCGCGGATTTGAACTCGTGACCACCGCATCGCCAAGCCGCAGTGTTAACCATTAGACCAATACGCCACTTACGTTACATTACGAAAAACTTAAATAGGTTTGATGTCAATACCAAGGGGGGTACCTTATTTGTGAAGCGAACTGTACAAGTTTATAATGCTACACGTACTTAAACTAGTTGCTTCTAATGTTATCGCGTGTAAGACTTAGATATACATACTTGCAGAAACGACTGTTCTTGTGTTTAGGGATTGGAACTACCAAAATCTGATTGAGGCTAGCACAGGATGAAAGTCACTGAAGTGATAATAATTATAATTACCTATATCTAGCAGTAGAGGGGCCCGTGGCTAAATAATAACAGCCGCACAGGTCGATCGATCAGGTTAAGCTACGCTTGCCGCGGTTGGTCTGTGGATGGGTGACCATCTTTACATACCGTGACCCCTCCGTGCCTCGGAAAGCACGATAAGCGGTTGGTCCCGGCTGTCGTTCTTGGATCTTTGACAGTCGTTACGGGTAGTCGGAAGCCCGAAAGTCCAGACCAGTCTTACCAAGGGGTATCGTATCACCCAGTAACTGGGTTGTGGAGGTCTGATAGGCAGTCGCTCTATGTACAATACTGGTATTCACCTGCATCCGGTTAGTCTGGAAGCCGACCCCAACATAGTTGGGAAAAGGCTAGGCAGACTGACCTATATCTAGCAGTACCTACCTCCGGCTTTGCCGACGTGACTATGTTCCGTTTTGGAACAGTTAATTCATTGCAGATATTGTTAATATGCGTAATAATAATTCATAATAAGCCTATAATGTTCCCACTGCTGGGACACAGGCCTCCTCTCTTCTAGAGGGAATGGGCTGTAATCTACCACGCAGGTCAGTGCGGGTTGGTAGATGTCATAAGTCTTCGAATTTTTGGTTCTAGATTATGTATATTTAACAAAATGTAATAATATTATTTAAATATTTTTTATTATTTTCTTAAATTATTAATATTTTTTTATAATAGTAATACTTATATTATTAATATGTATTATTGTAATATATTTATTTATTAATAAGTAATCTTTTTAAAATTTTAAATGTTGAAATTTTGCCAGTGAGGAATGAGCCGCCCCGCGGCCCAAAATAAAAAATGTTCGGGGACGTGTCAGCCGAGTCCGCCAAATCGGGACGCGAACGCGTCCATTGCCAAAAACTAACGCGCCCGGAAAAAGAAAGAGAAGGGAGTGAATGATAGCGTGACGGTTGACCGGGGAGAATGGGAGAAGAGAAAGTGTTGCACCGGGACCAGGGCAGGAAGATGATGATGATGCTGATGTTTCGCCAGTAATTAACTAGCAAACAAACGTATTCGTATCTAACAGCAAAAGAATAAAAAATATTTCTTGTAATCATAATTTTAATATAATAATTGTCAATTAAATAATGAAGTGTCAACATTACATCACTAATTAATTGACAATAAGTAAGTAAGTGTCAACATTGTACGCAAAATACGCGCATTGACGTGGAGTTGCGGACACTAGCCCGTATTACCTATTACCTAAGTGTCAACATTTGCATTAATAATAGTAGCAAAGTACTAACATACAAATACATCGCACACATGACTAAGAGTCCCTGGTGACCCATTACAAGTTACCAAACACTCCTAGTATATATTACTTAAAGTTAACCTTGTAACCAATAATTTCAAAAGTAAGGATACGCCCGTCTGAACATTTTACATAGAAGTTCTTCGTTCGAAATTCGAAGTTCGCACTCACCACTGTCAACTGAGTCGCGTTGGCCCTATAACCGTCATTTTAGGGCCAGCGCGTTGGTGCCATTTAGTCGCGCCGTTAGCCCGGTCCTTACGCTAGTAATATATATGTCAATGCTTGTAACTATTAGCTTAGTTATTTAGTAACAGAATAATAAATAAGATTAAGGCTACCTTACAAGTCTAGGTCGCAAGCGTGAGTGCTAAGCAATGTATTTTGGGTTCGAACCTAGGGCTAGGGAAAGTGCTTCTTTCGATTGGGGTTTTCCATAAATACATTTTCAAAAGCAGCTTGAAGTCCGGATTTCTTATATGTAAGTGCTCCGTTACTGGCAAGAGACTCGCCCTATATATGAGTCTTTGGTCAACTGGACCCCCTCGAAATGGAACTACGGGATCACTCAAACCAATCACATTTTCAATAGGTCGACTAGACCCACTGCCCAATTTCATCATTAGTACAGTCACGGAGTAAAGCTGAATCTTTAAGTTAATTTCTATGACTTAAAATATACTAATACTAGCTGTTCCCCGCGGTGTCACACGCTGCGCGGCTCCTAAGGGTCGTAGCGTGATGTTAGCTACGTTAGCCTATAGCCTTCCTCGATAAATGGACTACCCAACACTAAAAGAATCATTCAAATCGGACCAGTAGTTCCAGAGATTAGCGCGTTCAAACAAACAAACAAACAAACTCTGCAGCTTTATAATATTAGTATAGATTATTCAATTAGGTATTTTACACTTACTCTTACTTAGCAATCTCTGCCAACTCCTTTTGGAAATACAGGTTTACACATCCTAACGTCACGAAATGCTGTTCGAAAAGGTCAATGGGACATAATAATCATGGTTAGCAGAATGATTTCCCAAAACCCGGAGTTTACCTAATAATCATTTCACAATCTCAATCCATAATTCCAAAGAAAATAACTTTCACATACCTCTTACAAAGGCCCTTATATATTCATACAAGCATCCTACTAAACCCAAAATCAGTTCATACCCTTTGGGTCCCAAATAATAAACGAGCAAGAAATTGCCCCAAGTTTCTTACTGCGTCACATTATAGCTCTAACTCGGCTACTCGGGCTATACTTGGCTATACGAGGCTATATGGAGCGGCCTGTAAAGTTAGCTCGTAATTCGTCGACTACCGTCCCCTTTAGGTCACGTTCTGTGCCCTAAATTTAAAGGAAAACACTCCAATAAGTTGTGCGCCAACTGTATGGAGGAATATACGGGAGGGAGTTGAGGACGGTACCTCTCATGATTTGGGTTTTCATTCCATGCGGTCTTTGAGGTGTTCTATGTTCAGTAGTGGCCGTTTTTACGGATAATTATTATGATGATTTTTTAGGGCTTAAAATATGATAACTTAAATTTTCCGTACTACTGAAACTATTATCCCATCCTAACTAACATTATAAATGCGAAAGTAAGTTTGTTTGTTACCTTTTCACGCCTAAACCACCGAACCGATCATCCTGAAATTTTGCATAATATACGTTGTCAGGTGTACAGAAACGGACATACCTTTCATCCCGAAAAAAAGTGCTGTTTCCGAGGAAAACCACAATAACGTTCTTATGATAATAGATGGCGCCACGTGTCTTTCGAATCATGATTTAATTTAATGCAAGCGAAGCCGCGGACAAAAGCTAGACACTAATATTATAAAGGCGAAAGTTTGTGAGTGTGTTTGTATGTTTGTTTCTTCTTCACGCACAAACTACTAAACGGATTTGGATGAAATTTGTCACACATATAGTTTATAACCAGGATTAACACATAGGATACTTTTTATCCTGATATTCCCATGGGATCGTGACTTATGCGGGTGGAACCGCGGGGCGCTACTAGTAATCTATAATAGCAGTAAACCAGAAAATGAAATGAAAAAAATATTCAACTGCCTTAGTTGTTGTAGTTCATAAAATTCAATTCAAAATTCAAAATAGTTTATTGTGACAAATAGAAAATTACATTACATTTATACGTGGTTGGAGCCTCCATTTAAGCAAACAATGCCTGTATTAGAAGGCTCCGCTCTTTCATATCATTGTCATACACTATACCAACTAGCGTTAATAATAGTGTAATGTGACCTTATGGGTAAATATGCAATGTAGTACATTTTTCGTGTTTAGATTGTATTTACTAATCCTAAGAAAAATAAAAAAATTAAAATCTAAATAAAGTTGCGATTTAAATAATTAGCAGTAAAATAAAACTCAAAAAACTTAACTTAATCCCAGTCTATTATTGCATGTGATGTGGTGTGGTAAGTAGTACGGTGTTATGTGTGAACTGTGGTGAGGCGCGCGATGTTGTGGTGTAATGTGTGGCTTGGTGAGTGGTGTAGTGTGGAGTGGTGTGGTATGGTGTGGTGTGATGTGTGTATGATGTGTGTGGTGTGTGTGATGTGTGTGGTGTGTATGATGTGTGTTGTGTTTAAAGTTATGGTATATAGTTATATGTGATATATATATTGGCTACTCAACGTGTTCCAGGAGTGCTTCAGTTTCCTCATAGGTAAGAGGTTTTATCCAGTCTATTATACTCTTTTTACAGTCGTGGTAACTTTTATTATATATGTATACATGTTTGTTAAATTTGTTATAAAGCTGAGCAGAGCGTTTATTGTAATGCTTGCATGCAAATCTAGTTTTAGTTTGGGGAACTTTGGCAACTAAATCTTTTCTCCTTTTGGATTTTTCGTTATCATTATATGGTAGGGTTTTATGTTTTTTTAGAATGGTTTGTGTCACATACAGTTTCCTTACAGAGAGTAAATCACTTATTTGGTATAAGCTTGCAGTGGAGAATCTTTTATTCTTAAAATACATAATTTTTATTAGTGCCCTCTGCGCTCGTTCTATGTCAATAAATTTAGTTTTTGCTGCACCGCCCCAAATTGGGATACAATATAATAGTACAGACTGGGCCAGTGCAACATAAATTTCATTTAGGAGGTTTCTGGGACGGTTCTTACAGTTCTCTATATTAGTTGGAACAATATGTCTGAGGGTTTTAAAGATCCAGCTGAGTTTCCTTATTCTCCCAGATATTTGCTCAAGTTGAGGGTACCAGGACAGTGCTTGATCTACCATGACTCCAAGATATTTAGTTACAGCGACCCTCTCAATGCACGGGCAGTTACAGCTTACGGTAGGCATGTCTCCACATACGTGTACTTTTAAATCTAACTCTTGAATAGGCTGCGTTCGGTTACTGATACTAAAGCATATGTAGTTTGTCTTAGTAGTGTTCAGAGAAAGTAAGTTACTTTTTAGCCATTCAGCTACTCGAGCCATTCCTGCCTCTGCACTCAGTTTAACTCCGTGCCAGGATAAGCCAGAGAACACAATAGACGTATCATCGGCGTACGAAAATACTTTAGCATTATTTATTTCCATATTACAGAGATCATTTATGTATAGGAGAAAGAGGGTAGGCCCTAAAATGCTACCCTGTGGGACGCCGTATGATACATCTACCTCGTCAGAGGAGTACTGTCCTATTTTTACTCTTTGTTTCCTGTTGGAGAGGTAGTCTTTCAGTAAACTGAGAGCAGTCCCTCTTATTCCGGCTTTCTCCAGTTTGTTTACAAGAATTGGGACAGAGACGGTGTCGAATGCTTTTTTGAGGTCTAAGAAAACAGCCAGGCATCTGTTTCCTTTGTCAAGATGCTCAGCTACAAGAGAACTTAACGCAGTTACAGCATCTTCAGTACATACTCCTTGCCTAAACCCAAACTGTGAATTAGATAAAATATTGAATTTCTTAAAATAATTGTTTAGTCTGATATTTATAATTTTTTCAAGCACTTTTGATATCGACGGTAAAACGGAAATAGGCCTGTAGTTGCTGACATCGTCGCTGTCCCCTCCCTTGTAAACTGGGGTAATAACGGACTGTTTAAGCGGAGCCGGGAAGACACCCTTTTGCAAACAGAGATTAACAAGGTGAGTTATAACGGGAACAGCTTCCTTACTTATGTATTTTAAGAATTTTGTCGAGATGTTATCCCAACCAGGGGCACTGTCAGATTTCAGATTCACGAGGATATTGTGTACTTCAGTATCGTCCGTATCTAGTAGTACGAAAGAATTAAGCTGTGACCCCAAAGTATTCGTTTGGTTATTGGGATTATTATTTAGTTCAGGAGAAATTTTTCGAGCAATTTGTTTTCCAATATTAGCAAAATAGTTATTAACGTAGTTTATTGACTCTATGGGGGTTGTTTTTATGTTTAATAATTCTATGTTTTGACTTTTTAATTTATTTGAGTATGTGATGGTTTTTATATTTTTCCAGAGTAATTTGTTGTTAGGTATTGATTGTGCAAGTAAATTTCTTTCATATTTTCTTTTCAATTTTTTAATTAGGTTGTTACAATAGTTCCTATATCTAGTATAGGTTATTTTTAATATTTCGTTGTGAGGGTCATTGCGATTTTGTTTTTGCAATTTATTTCGGTTTTTGATACAGCGAAGGATGCCCATGGTAATCCACGGCTTTATGATGCGTTGATTGCTTGGAATATTTTTAATATTAGTGTTTTCATTTATAACGTAGGTTAGCATATTCATAAAACTATCGATTAATAAATTTGGATCATTACAAAATAGCAAGTCTGATAAATTCCTTTCCTGTAAATCTTTTAAAGCTTGCTCATAATTAAGAGTAGTGGTAAATACGATATTTCTTCCTGTAAGTAACGAATGAATATAGTATGGTTGTGATCTCGTATGTTTCATTTCTCAAAATCTTTTATCTTATTTAAATTACAGCACCTGCAACGAAACTGTTAAATGATTTGAAGTGCAATAAAAAAGTGATGATTGTCTAAAATTTAGACAGATTCTTCGCAACATGAGACATGTTGACTGACTGATCTTGTCATGTCTCTCTGGACAACAAGAGCTTTTTATCTTTTACGTGCGGCCTATTGTACAAGTGAAACAGTTAAGTGAGATTGCAGTTGTCAGATTACGTCGTCATTTCTTACATTCATGAAGACTGACTTCAGCTTGCTTTAGATAGACAACCCCACTACCTATAGGTAAGCTCATCAGCTAAGGTCGTTTACAATAATAATTATGAATTATGGCATCAAGGGCTTGGTCACATCATGTAACGTCTCGGTCTCAATACATTTGCCCGTGTGTTTTCAGGTTTTATTACGTCTTCGCTTTCAGTATGTACTCCTCATGTTACGCCGGCCGGTATAAAACTTCAGGAAAAATCGCTTAGCAACGTAAAATACAGTGTAGTAAAAGTTTAGACTTTTATAATAACATAGTTGCAGCGCACCAGTTTGCACTTTTTAGTAACTTTTAGTCTTGCGAGCTTAAAATAAATTGTGTTCCCATTAAGGGCGACTTAGTTCCCCACTCGTCTGTTAGACAAACTTGTTGAACACGGTAACAATAGAAAAAGTAATTGTGTCTGTATTCGTGACAGTTGACACTTTAAGGAGAAGCTACTGTCATCGATAGCGATCAGTGTTGTGTACTTACGTGAAGTACCATTATTTGGGCAGAGCACCGCCGTGTTCTCGTAGAGGCAATCGGCAGCGGCGGCGACCTCTCGCGTCCGGCCCTGGTGCAAGCCATGGTCCGGGGCAAGAGGGAGTTAGGCAGTCACCTCCTTCTGCGAAGCAGTCATGCTAGCGAAGGAGGTGGCGGGATGGATGAGGGGGAGAGACTCCCGTACCAGCGGCCGCGGGAGACGCTCCGGGCGTCGGGAGCCACGGGACGACTCCCGGCCACCGTAGGCGCGGGCCTGCGGACGGAGAGTAATGGGTAGCTCACCATCCGATCAGGTTGATGATTTCCCACACAAAAAAAATAAGGTACTATTAATACTTACGGAATATCATTCGAATCCTTCCGCACCGATCAACGTTGCAAGAGTGATCGACACCGAATGATGACAGCGATACAAGAAGTGGTTTCTCTTTTAACTTCTTGTCTCAGAGAACTGTGAAAGCGCATCGATGAAAGTGTGATGATGACCCTTATATGTCCTTGTTTTTAAATAAAAATAATTTGGTTTTCCAATCATATTTTTAGCGTTTGGCTAACAGTGGTACTGTAATTTTTCATTTTAAAAGACAAAGATGGCGATTCGAGCTTGACTCCTACCGGAAGGACTGGAAAACAGAATTGTGTGGAAAAGGAAGACAGAATTGCATGGAAAAGGGAGAGGGAGACATTTGCTCTGCAATGGGACAATACAGGCTAATTAGATTAGATTTCAAAAGTCTGACAACCAGTCGTACCAGGGGGTATCATGTGTGTTACCCAGTAACTGGGTTGTGGAGGACACATAGGCAGTCGTTCTATGTAAAAAACTGGTATTCAGCTGCATCCGATTAGACTGGAAGCCGACCCCAACATACTTGGCAAACGGCTAGGTATATTAATTTGGCAGCACAATTTTTAGTGACCTCAAAAGTTTCTGTGACCACTACAAAATCAGGAATGTATTTAACACTGTAAGTACCCAAATCTCACCAACCCACAAAAGAAACAAAACAAAATAAACACCTAGTTAATAACGAAATCAAAGGAAAAAACCACAGATTGTAAGTACAAACGAAAACAAAGGCACTTATTAACAAAGCACTCGATACAGGAAGAGAGTTCTAAATTGTGGATATTCTCTCTATTGTGGCCGATCTTTTGATTTTGAAGCAGGTTAAATGGTTTGTAACACCTAGTTACTTTGTTTTACGTCTTTGTAACTGTTTTTAATGTAACAACACCAACACCTTTGTAGTGTTCAGAAGTAGATTATGGTGAATGTTCTCTTGAAGTGATCATAAAAATTAATCATAGGCATTCAAAACATGAATATTGTAAATAGAGTTTTTTTTCGTAACATATTCTGTACGCAGTTTCGGGTGTAAAAAAAAACGAGATTCTGATGAACGACACATTACAACAATGACAAGTATTGACGTGATTTTTCAGATTTAAACATGCTGTAAATAAAATGAATGTGTGCCAAAAGAGTAATAACCAATATACTGGCGAAAGCACCCCTCACCCGAACAATCCGTGTGGTGAACCAAGTCCATGAGAGACTGGATATTTTTTCGTGCTCTTTGAGTGAATTCGCAAGAGGTTTATTAAATGTAGTTATAGTTATGTAAGGTAAAAAGTTATATTATTTGTTGTAAGATATGTAAGGTAAGATAAGTTATTTTATAGGTTGATAACTACACCGTCGCATTAGGGTAAGGCCTGTAATGATAGTTGTAAGGATGATAAATAAATACATAATATAATAAAAACTTTATTCAATTCAGGAAAAACGCAAGGTAGAATATAAAAAAAAGAACTAGTAACAGATTACATAGGAGCCTTTGGATTTTTACAAATGCCTTGGACCCCACTAGGATTCCCTGTATCCAAAAGTCCTCCAAAAGGGTCCAAGAGGACAAACTACAATTATAAATGATTCTGGGTGATATTACCTTTTTTTTTTTTGTTGTCCCGGGGCTCCGGGGAGTGAGGTCGGGGAGTGTGGGATTTTTACTCCACTAACACCAACACCATCACCGGTGAACACCATCAGCACATAGGGATGTCCCGGTTCCTCTTAAAAGACCAATTCCGGAACCCCTCCGTGCAATGCCTGTTAGGCACATCCCTGGGGAGACTGTAAAGGGGCCTCTCCTGAGCCTCGCTATGCACGGCAGCACTGTTTTGCGCGCAATAAAAACTAGAAATCTATTTTGAGCATGGTTAAATGACTATATCTATAGGAACTACATGACATGTTTTTGTCAGTCCTGACTAACTTTCTCTTCACATTAACAAGTTACCATCAACCCGCAATCATCATTACAATGTTTTACAGCCATCAAACAAAGATCCAGCACACTCCAACCCCGCCTATACATTACAAGTACCAACAAAAACTGTCAAATCATAACAAGAACTGTTTTCACTCCTAATCAATCTCAAAGGCGGTTTCTTATTAATTTCTGCGCTAAATCACCTTCACGATGGAAGCAAAAAGATTCAAACCATCAAGCAACGTTGCTGTTTTTATGGGATGCTACTAAGGGTGGAAGTCACTGGTTTGTCGAGAATAGCGAGTTTTTTAGAGGAAATAATAACACAACGTAATTTAGGCAAGCAACTGAAGAACTCATTTAACTGTAAGTACTTAGGTAGGTACTTGTGGATATAGAGGTATGAGGAACAGGGTGTAAAGTTCACTCATCCTCCATAGAAAAGAAAAAAAAAACAAGGGGAGGACCCTCCGACCAGACGGGTGTTGTATCTGGCGGGCAAATGCCCAATGATTCATGTCGGGCCGTTGTATCTATGCTAGTTGCGCGGTAAACTCTGCTTGCGAGATGCAGGATTTTGCATGACGTCGGTATGACGCATTGTTCTCATGTGACGTTGTAGATACCGCTACATGGAGGGCCGCAGAAATCCGCTTGATGCGGGAAGCAAAGAACCAGTCTAAGTGGCGGGGCTTGAGGGAGGTCTATGTCCAGCAGTAGTGGACGCCTTTCGGCTTAAATGATGATGACTTAGGTACTTAGGTCCCTGTTAATTCGTGTCAGGTTTTGAAGCAATCACAATGCCTATAATTGTACACAGTAAAATAAGTAGGTAGGTACCACTTTATATCATTCATCAAACAGCATAACATTCAAGGTGCATATTCATGACACTAAGCGTGATCATTCAAGTCGTGAATACCTGCATCATCAACTCCAAAACTAGACAGACAATCTTGAAATTAATAAATGCACGTAAACAAAACCGTAAGCTGCCGGTCGATTCTGTAAAAATCTCACCGTGAAAACTTAGGTGAAGTGAGTTTGTTATTGCAAGGAATTGACACTATTGACAGCTCACTCCACGCTCACTTCACCTAAGTTTTCACGGTGAGATTTTTACAGAATAGCACCACTGAGCTTCCTCTCTCGAAGATCACAAATCCGTAGTAAAATGTAATGTGAGAAATCGCCCTTAAAATATCATCATCCTTTCCAAACAAGACTCTGCAAGGCTATCCAAAATGAAGCAAAAAGCGCACCCAATCACGTTCCAGACGACTTTCCTTCTAAAACCTCTAGTAGGCCCCCCCTTAATCCCCCGTCAGCGAGGCGAGCTCCGGAACTCATTTACGGTGAAATAAAAAGGGTTTATTACATATTTTTATTTGATGTTGAAAACTCTAGGATGGCTTAAATGTTACTAACTACAGATTTAAGTGTTTCAAGCGGCCATTGCTCTGTTTTCAGTTAATTACGACGGTTCTTGTAATGCGGGTATTCGTGGAAATTTGCTGTTTGTGAGTCAGTCTTGTTGGTTGAGACTGGGAAGTTAGATTTGTTTATTGACACAAATTTTTTACTGCTAGAGGAAATTATTTTATTTCATCAACTATTTAGTTAGCAGCGGATTGGTACTTTCATAATGAACAGAGAACGCAGCCAGTAGCTTACCTTTGTTATACCTAGTAATGATGAATATCCAAAATTTTCTATATAATTCACTTAGGTACTGATAGACAACGCATATTCTTTATTTGGTGGGTCTAGAGACATGTAATTTTGCACAAGGGATTGAAAGAGAGATTTTGTACCTATCTATGATTTCCCATCCGAAAAAAAAAGGAGTTAATAAGGGGATGTAATTTCGTAAATTTTATCGATGGAAAATCCTATTGGGCACACGGCTTGTAATACATAATAATATATTTTTACTAATGATGTCAAATCAATCAATCAACTCTGCCTATTGCAGTCCACTGCTGGACATAGGCCTCTCCTCCTCCGCCTTCCGCATCCAGTCCGTCCCAGCCACCGTTCTTTAGGTCATCCGTCGATCTATCTGGGGGGCATCCCCCACTACGCTTGCCGATACGCATTCTCCACTCCAGGACTCGTCTGCTCCACCGGCCATCGGTCCTTCGACAAACAGAGCCAGCCTACTGCCACTTCAGTTTGCTTACTCTGCAAGCTATGTAGGTAATTCCGGTTCTTTTCCAGATAATTTAATTCCTGATTTTATCCTTCAAAGAGACTCCGAGCATAGCTCGCATATTAATGACTAGCTGGGCTCCGCTGTTTCACCCGCATAAGTGTCGATCCCGTGGGAATATCGGGATAAAACCTATCCTGTGTCCTTTCCCGGGACTCAAACTATGTCTATACCAAATTTTATCTAAATCGGTTCAGCGGTTTAAGCGTGAAGAGGTAACAGATAGACACACGCGTGCACTGACTGGACAGGTCCTCTCAATCTGTGTGGTTCTTTCCTCAAAAGACCACCTCAGACATCGATCTACATGGTCTTCATATAACCTGACCAAGATTATGTCTGGACTTTAAAAGAGACTGTGACCTCGGAGTTTGTTTCGGCCTTTCTTCTCAGAGTAGTCAGATACGAAACGCCGACTTCATCTAGTTTTAAAAAAACATGATTGACGTGTAAAAGTGTTTGTACAAACCTACTTACAAAAATAAAATCATTTATCATTTATCACACTCTTGCATTTATAATATTAGTATGGAACGTAATAAGTGAACTTTATAAAATAAGGACAAAAAGGTTTCATAATCACAGACAACTACAAAGAAAATTAATCCTTCCTTAATTTCCTGCTCTCCCACTGGGAGTCAAAACAATGCTATTAAGCTCAGGCTACACAAATCACACTTTAAAACCATGTACAACATCTAAATTGAACCCTCCCCTCGTAGTCTACAAGTTGGCAAGGAAATAGGCACATTAAGATAAATGTAGATGTTAATATATTATTCGCAGTACATTGAATACGTCACGAGTTGCTACGGACGCTGTAACTCATAGGAGTGCATAGTAATGTCGGCGGAGTTCGGTGGAACTGAATATGTAGGTAGCTGAAGTTGTATGTACTCATGTATATCCTCCTATGTATATTTTGCTTACGTTCATCGTTAACGCCTTATTCAGATTGCTTTATCATCTCACATATCTACATGCTGAAAGTAGCTACCTATGTCATCATCTGCCAGACAGTCAGAGTTACTTTCGAATTAATAATATTAGTATGGATTGGTCCATATTAGCTCAGGATCGAGTTGAGTGGAAAAGGAAAGAGAGGCCTCTGCCCTGCAGTGGCACAATACAGGCTGAATATATTTTATTATTATTGCATCATCTGCGTAGCCTTTTCCCAACTATGTTGGGGTCGGCTTCCAGTCTAACTGGATGCAGCTGAATACCAGTATTTTACATGGAGCGACTGCCTATCTGACCGCCACAATCCAGTTACTGGGTAATACGACACCCCTTGGTAAGACTGGTTGTCAGAGTTTCGGGCTTCTGACTACCCGTAACGACTGTCAAAGATCCACGAATGACAGCCGAGACCAACGGCTTAACGTGCTTTCCGAGGCACGGAGGGGGTCTCGGTATGTAAAGATGGTCACCCATCCACAGACCAACCGTTTAACTGTTTCCCCCGATACCCGATAGATAAAGAAAATATGCCTTTTCCAAATCAACATCCAATTACACCGCTTCAGTAAGCCCAGAAAGTTGCTACTCATCAATTAAGGTATTAAATCAATTGAACAATAAAAAACCCTTCTTCCTCCTTCTCCAAAACTTTACATTTGCCAATTCCCATCGATCTGTAACTCGCAGGAAACTGAGTTCCCAAGTTTTGGGACTTCAATCCAAGATGATTGATAGCTAGAATGTTCTTGCTTCAAAACGTGTCTCACAGTAATTTTAAAGGGGGAAAGTAATTTTGAAGTTGGGAATTAATGGAAATAATTTTAGGTTTGTGAGTAACCATAAGTTACTTCTTGGGACTTATTGATAGATCGAATTGATAGTTTAGGAGCTAAGTAGGACATTATTCAAGCATTTCAGGTTTATCATTTTTTGTTTTGTGTTTTGACTACTACTAATTTATAACTACAGCGTAACTATTCGGGTAATCTATACTTACTAATAGGGTAAAGCTGAAGAGATTCTTTGTTTTTAAGTTTGAAAGCGCTCATCTGTGAGACCAGTCGGTTTTTTTGCATAATAGCCCATTTCTTGAGGAAGGTTATAGACTATTTAATATCACGCTACGGCTCTCAGAAGCTAAGCAAAATGAGAAAAGTCAGAAAGAATGTTAAGCAAAAACAAAGCAATAGCGCGAGTGGGCGATACGATGCGACGCGATGGGTTTTATAAAAATGTGACTGTTATTTTTGTATATTGTGTATCGCACGACTTCCAACGCCAACGAAGTCGCAGGCAGAAGCTAGTTACTGAGAAGGTGAGCATAAGCTACATCTAGTGTAGGTAGAATAGGTACAGTCAACAGCAAAAGTAGATGATCAAAATCAAAATTCTATACTAATGACGTCAGAACTGTGTGGCGTCGAAGTGATTCAAAAGTATGTGATTGTAAATTATACCAAACATTTACTACTAGTACAGCTGCCCTAAGTTCGTGATCAGTTTTGACTCCTATTGAATTTCTGATTTTGATCATATATTTTTGCTGTTGACTGTGCAACACATTTCTCTTTACTGCATAAACAAAATATTAATAAATGTTAGGCCATTAGACATTAACATTAATGCTTTCAACTTTACACTTTTAACACGTGTGAAAACAGTACAATACCGTCACTAATTCCCACCACAGTTTCACCAACACGCTCTAAACGCTCAACAGTAGAGCTCCACCAGCTTAAACAGCTCCACACAACATTTTGTGCGCAAAACTGCAAACTATGCAGTAACAAAGTCGACGCTACATTCTTACCAACTAATCCTACGCGGTACGCTAACAAGCAGCTTGAGCATCCACAGATTATTAAGTAAAAGCAAAACAGTGTCGATGCTGTCATGCATAAAACGCTAAGAAGAATCGATTGAAAAGTTCGTGAAGTTCGCCATCTTTGTTCCCTTTTTACAGGGTTGAAGTTTTATATTGTGTTATATTTAGGACTGGCGGGCTTGTGGCTAAGTCGTAATAGCCCACGGGTCGATCGATCAGGTTAAGCTACGCTTGCTGCGGTTGGTCCGTGGATGGGTGACCATCTTCACATACCCGTCTCCCGACTCCGAGCATTTCGGATAGCACGTTAAGCCGTTGGTCCCTGCTGTCATTTGTGGATCTTTGACAGTCGTTACGGGTCGTCAGTAGCCCGACAGTCTGACAACCAGTCTTACCAAGGGGTATCGTGTTACTCAGTAACTGGGTTGTGGAGGTTAGATAGGCAGTCGCGCTTGGAAGGGGCGACTAGAATCAATTCTATTTTATTGTAATTTGTGACGTTCAAAAGTGCTTTCAATATACCTATTTGAAATAAATGATTTGACTTTGACTTTGTAGAGTTGAAACTCGAATAACTTTGATAAAAGACAATTCATTGTCCAAACTATTGTTTATAGGATCTCCAGGTTTTAACACGTTACAAGCCTGGAAATCCAGTAAACAAACCGTTATTCAAAGAAGTCATCAGGCAAAAGAAAAACAATAAAAATCCAAAAAACTTACACCACATTACAAGAAGAACCCCCATTTTTTCTCAAAACCGAAAAAGATAGATTTTGTTTGAGAGAGAATTATATCTTTCTTCTCTTCCATGTAACGAAATGTGCCTAATCGTGACGCGTCCTTGAAACACTCAATTCTCGTCCAAGTGTCGAAACGCCGCCTAAGAATTTCACATCAAAGAGACACGTAAAACACAGACAGTCTAAGAAATTACGAAAAACTTTCTTGATTAAGGAAAAGATGAGATAATTGAGAGTGAATCGTTATATGAAGATTTTTCCTGATTTGGAGTGGTGATTATCCTATAACAGATTGGCCACAAGTAATTTTCATTGGCAAATGAAGCAGTCTTGTACAGTCAACAAAGAAGATAAGTATGCAGGATCGTCGGATATAGTTGAAGTTTAGTAAGAAACCGATGGACGTTTTCGAATACAATTTTATTTTAGCCAAGAAACTTACAAGCAAGAAACTCCATTTTTTCTCAAACATTACATAAAGCGCTTCGGTACTACGGTATTTATCATCTGAATGGCGTTCTGTACACATGGGGACAACTAAACTGCTCACGTAATGGCGCCACTAGCCTCTGTAATGGCACGCAAGTGTATCACTGCTTAGATTTTCTGCTCATAGTTTTATTGGCTTTCATGAAAATACGGCTGGAGTGTTGTTTGTGATGTAGTGTTTCGGAGTTTTGTCTTACAAAATTTATGTACGTTTTTTTTGGCTCTTAGTCTATTGGGAATTAAAGGAAGGGATTGAATGAAAGCTTATAGCTAAATATATTTAGGTAATTCCATTGATCTCTTTATAATTTTAAAAAACTTAATTAAAATCCGTTAACTGCTGGGACACAGGCCTCCTCTCTGTGGAGTGGGCCGTAATCCGCGTGGGCCGTATTGTGGATGTCACATCATGTGTTCGAATTTTTGTTTGTAGAACGTGCTGTTTCCTCACAATATGTTAATTCACCGTTTTGAGAGCAGTGTTGATGAAATAATTTACAAAAAGTTAAGCGCCTGTCTGTCTTATACAACTCGTAAGACGCGACTGTTACCACTGGGCCACAGTGGCGGTACCTTCATAGAAGCAGAAAAGCCCGGCTTGCCCTAATAAAATCATAATTCACAACAACAAAATCAATAAAAAATATACCTATTAAAAAAATTCCCTCGAACTCAAACATTCATGACATATAATAATACAATTTCGAAATCCGAACTAGCGCTAACTTTGGGATAGGTTCGCGCCAAATTCGGAATTCGGCTCTAAACGCTATACAATGCGTTCAAATGCGCCATCTCGCTCACACTTAGTCTGGCTTTTTACCTGGCTTGCCTTTCCTTTCTCTGTCTCGCAGTTTTCGCATACAAATTGCTATAGAAACGTTTACATTTGTTGATATATTGGTAAGTACTTATACACAGAGTTCTATGAAATGAAAAGCCAGGCTTTTGAGAGGCATGAAGTTCGCGCAAATGCACTATCCGCGCGCTGCGTTGACCCGCG
Source organism: Oligia latruncula (assembly GCA_948474745.1). Taxonomy (NCBI): domain Eukaryota; kingdom Metazoa; phylum Arthropoda; class Insecta; order Lepidoptera; family Noctuidae; genus Oligia; species Oligia latruncula. The sequence goes on from OX419686.1 coordinate 19,154,342, forward strand.
TAAAGTTAGTTGCGAAAGCACGTGTGGCGATGAGTCGATGACACGACGCGACTCAAACAAATTGTTATTGTTTTGAAGTTTTGAATACTTACTTTGAGAATTAGTTTTATTATTTGAAAAAAATATTGATTGTGGTGATTGGTGATGTCATTCCCTATGATTTTGTAAATGGTTAATGAATATAGTGTTCTTTTATCATTATGTGTTCGGAATCTGTCATCGAAAAGGTACGTAAATACATTGAGTTTTCTGCAATTTTCTGCCAATAAATAACTCTTTACTTCACCGTAGCCAATCTTAAATTACTGTCGGACTGTCGGTACTTCTCGGAAATAAAAACAAGTATTTTTGTCAGTCAAGAAGACAGAATAAATAAAATAGGTACCTACTCATTCGATCGTTTATTAGGTATGAATATGATATGACAAACCTATGTAGTGGCTCATGTTAAAATTAGGTATCAATTGACTTTAAAAATGTAAGTACCTAATTCATAAAATAATGCGAACGAGAAAATAACAATAAATCGATAATATTTGGAGGCCATCTAGTGCATTTTGATTGAACAAATTTTGCAAGTGACAAGCAAAATGAAAAAAAGGTCCGGCTAAGCGTTGTGGTTCATTTATTTTACGCATTCATTAGTATAGATGGCGCTTATGACAATTACGTACTGATGCTTGAAATAAGTTTTTCTTACCAAAATTATAATAATGATGTTAGTACTACTAACAACCATTAACAACAAGAAAATCAGCCAATCCCTCAGTTGGGCGTTTTTTTTTATACCTTGAAAATCTGTGGGCTTGCCCTAATTTTGACCCCTAGGCACGCCACTGCTGGGCCACCATTGCTCTCCTTCCGTAGATCGTAGTATCTATCCAATAAGTCTAAAAGGCAATAATCCGTACCCTGAAATATTACTCAGTTCCGATATTTTCCCGATACATAAAACAGCGCAGAATAGCCATAGGTGTGGCGAAGGTTAAATACAACTCGATTCCTACCGGGTTCCCTTTGAAAAATGGCACAGTCAGTATTCTATAGAGAAATAATATAATCATATTAAAGATATCCCTTCGCTACTGGTACCTACTACCACCAGGTGCGGTATGAATTCGCGATGAGTGCCAAAATTGTGAACTAGGACGCTAACAAGGCCATTTAATTAATTTTTAATTGATTTGGAAAGTTCGTGTCGTAGCGAAGTGCTGTGCGGCTATTGAGGCCGCCGGGAAAATATTTTTCCCGAGATTTTTCTCGAGTGGGGGATTAGTTAGAAGCTGTTTTTTTTTTGGTTTTATTTCGTTGGGTTAGGGTTTGTGATTAGTTTGACTGGGTTGGAGAAATAGAAATTTTATTGGTGCTGTTTTTCGAAATTTTATTCTGATGTGTAATTTCGTGGCATAATTGCAATGGCAATGCTTTTCATTTTGACAATTCAACAACATTCATTGCGTCATTTACGTTGGTGAGAAGACGAATTTTCAAACTTATGAAAGCAATGGATTATCAATTTTCGTCTAATTGTGATTGAAAGTGTGTCAATTGTGGTGTTTTTTTTTTCAGGATGGGAAATCATCAAATGACCCCTCCCCCTTTGGGTGGAGCGGAAGGGAGTGTCAGACTCTTACTGACTAAAACCCACCCGTGTTCCTTCCTTTGCCCTTTATGTTCCGGGGCAGCGGAAACCCTTTCGGACAATCCCGCTGACCCGGCAGGCTTCGGCCCTAACGGGCCCCTTCAAATGATGCTGACATCTCTTTGAGGCGCACGTGGAACACGTACGCGGCGTCCGGCATGGGCCTGGTCCTGATCGGACGGTGAGCTACCCATTACTCTCCGTCTGCAGGCCCGCGCCTACGGTGGCCGGGAGTCGTCACGCGGCGCCCGACGCCCGGAGCGTCTCCCGCGGCGGCTGGGACGGCAGGATCTTTCCCTCATCCATCCCGCCACCTCCTTCGCTAGCATGACTGCTTCGCAGAAGGAAGTGACTGCCTCCCACTCCCTCTCTCAATTGTGGTGCTGGAATATGGAAATTAATTTATTAACCTCACACTAAACCACTTTCTGTAGTGAAGTACCACTGAACGCAAACTATAAACTTTTTTTTTTTTTTTTTTTTTTTTTTTTTTTTTTTTTTTTTTTAACTTTGCCCCACAATAGGAGTTTCTCCTGTATCGTGGGTGCGTTTACAAACATTTAAACTCACATACACAAACAGCCAGACCCGGAACAACTACTTGTAGGTCATACAAATATTTGTTCCGTGCGGGAATCGAACCCGCGACACGCAGCGCAGCAGTCAATCGCTTAACCACTGCGCCAACCGTGCCGTAAAACTCGGCGATTTATGAATGGATTTTTGGTTCGACTAAATGCAGCCGGAAATTAACTAAGCGAGCAATCTAGCTTTAACTTTCACTAACATTATTAACAAGCACAAATAATAAGTATCTTTAAACCGAGACATTTAATTTGATTATAAGTTCTACGTATTCCAGTAAAGTCTTATAAAGCACATGCAATAAAACTACATATATCGTAATACCATACAATCAGGATATTATATTAATGCTTTAGTACTACGATATTAAAGCGTTGTACAGTCAACGAAACAGATGAGTATGCATCCTGCATCCTGCATACTCATCTATTTCGGTGTTACTAGTCGTCAAATCGTTGAAATTTCAACGATTTGATTCATATCTTTGATATCTCTATCTGTGAACTAGTTTTAAAAAGTTCACAGATAGCGATATCGAATAAATGGATCAATGTTATCACGCGCAGATCTTCTATAGGTATCCAATTCAGCGCTGGGTGACTGTCAACGTAGATACAACACAACCTATACCAGCAAATTTTTAAACTGTGTGGAATTGTAGGTCCTGCTGAAAATACAGTTATTAAGACAACCCATATTAAAAGGTGGAAAGAGATATGAAATTCTGTATGCATACAAAGTGACAGGCAAAAGCATTATGAAAATAAATAATGTTATTATTTTGTGCCTGCATACAAAACTCTTTTGCTGTATGTACCTACAAGACATAAAATTGCACAAATACGACAGTTGCACCGGGATTATGATGTCCGGGAAACGTATATTGTGTGAAATTAACCGGACGAGGCCGTTTTAATATCGTTCTCGTGATTACCACTACTGAGACCGTCTTTGGCTGTTTTCCAACTAGGGTACCGTGCATTATTGTAACGACTTGTTCTTAGTGAAATATCGGCACTGTGCCGGTAGTGCGAATATTTTAAAGGATGCTGGGAGTCCTAATTTCCCCAATGATTTGGAGGAAGACAAAAATTTGTGCTACCGGGGCTTGTGATGCATTGCGAGCTGCAGCCGGAATCAGGTCACGGATTTGTTTGGCTCTCGTGGGTCGAAGCAACTCTAGGTAAATAGGTAAACGTCATCTCTATACTGAAATGTAATGTAACAATGGAGTTTCAGGCGACCCCAACAAATATATAGGTAGTTGGGAAAAGGCTAAGATCATGATGAATGGAGTTTCAGGCGATCCTGATATTTATATGTTCAGTATGTTTATGCTTAGTGAAAAATGTAGTCAATATATTACTTATTTTTTTAAGGTATCAAATAGTCAGATGAATGTAGGGCGAGTCGTCCTCAGTAATTAAAAGTTTAAAGCGTTTATTTAAATTGAACGATTTAGAGGTACTTTTGAGCAATTAAAATAATGAAAAGTTTTTGGAACGAATTTCTTTAACGGAGCTTGCGCTGGGAGTAGTTTTCATAGTTTTCGAGGATGCTGAAGCTAATAGTGAGGTCAAAATGAAAACCCAAAGTGACGGCTTCAAAAATTTTTAAATTTTTCGTCATGGGTGTCGTTTTCAGGATCTTTGATGGTGCTGAAGCCGATAGTGAGGTCAAAATGAAAATGTAAGAAGGCGGCTGTGAAAACGAAAGTTTTCGTCATTTTGAAATTTACGCAGCCAGCCAAGTTATTCATCACATCATTATTTACTACCGAGCTATGACCTCACCTATGAGAAACTCAACTGATTAAACTTATTCCGTACGAACAGTGTCTTAATTAAAAAGTTCCCAGAGATCCGAATAAAATCTCCCAGATCTCGTCTGATAGAAGTTTCCCAGTGAAAGTACTTTAATTAACGTGCGAACTCATTATGACTTATTATTTAACTTTAGCAGTCTTTCAAGACCTTTTATAGGAATGTTTTAAAATTCATTTTCGAGTTTTGTTTTTCTGGGTTCTTAATTACAGTAGTAGGTTGCTAGGCAACTTCAGCTGGGTTTGATTGAAATGTTATTTTCTTGGAATCCAGCGGTTGCCCCTCCGAAATGATACAATACTAGGTTCTGCCCGCGACTTCACCCGCGTGAAACTTCTTGTTTCCCCCCCCCCCGCACTAATATTACTTCGGTTTCGCTAAAGCTACGGTTTCCTAAAAAAGCCGTGAACGGCCACAGTGACGGCTATCGTGAAATTGATCACAGCGGCAAAGATTTAAATCGTTAGATACCACGTCAAAAGATACACAATGACGTAACTTGACTTGACTTTATTGTCATGGAAACGCTATATAATAATGTGTGAGCTCACTCTTCTCAGTCATCATCTGCGTAGCCTTTTCCCAACTATGGTGGGGTCGGCTTCCAGTCTAACTGGTTGTCAGACTTTCGGGCTTCTGACTACCCGTAATGACTGTCAAAGATCCACGAATGACAGCCGGGACCAATGGCTTAACGTGCTTTCCGAGGCACGGAGGTAAAGATGACCACCCATCCACAGACCAACCGCGGCAAGCGTAGCTTAACCTGATCGATCGACCTGTGCGGCAGTTGTTATTTATCCACGGGCCCCTCGCTCTCTCTTCTCAGTATGGAAATTATTTCACGTGACTAACACCTGTGCTATCACGTGTGCGGTGAGGGCAAATCTAGCTATTTAAATCTTTGGGCAACGGGGTTTGACTTTACAGTGTCAAAAACATTCTCTAGGAAAACACACCAACTTACTTTCATAACAGCGTCTCAGTGACGTCATTCACCGGTAAATTGCGGACGATATGTGGGCGGTCACCGTTTTTCTAGGAAGCTTTAGCGTTCTTTCCGACTTTTTGTTTTGTTCTGTTCGTGATAGGCTATATCAACCTTTATAGCCTTTCTCAAGAATTGGACTAACAAATGCAAAAATATTTTTTCTAATTCAATTGATAGATCTGGAGATTAGCGTATCAAACAAACAAACAAAAAGCTTTATTATTAGTATAGAAGATTAAATATTTTTTATGTAATTTCAACTAACGATAGACATTATTTAATTACAAGATTTTAATTTCGCTGTCTAGATTGCTACTAAAACCTACAAAGACTGAGTGACGTTGTCACAACTTTGTACCATGTTTAAAAAAAATAAAAACTTATCTTATTCTAATAATTAAAACAATACCTATACCTATTACGTAACTTACAATTACTAGCTTCTGCCCGCGACTTCGTTCGCGTGAAATTTCGCCCTCACTAGTCCTTTCTTAGTGGATACCTACTCTTCAAAAAGAACACACTCTCCAAATTTCATGTCTCTAGGACCAGCGGTTTGTGCTGTGCGTTGATATATCAGTCAGTCAGGACTTTGAATTTTTATTTTCATGATCGTACAATGCTGAACTATTTTTCTCAAACAGACAGTTCCTCTCGTCTCGGTAGTAAATATTGTCGGAGCACTATTTAATGGTAGTAGCGGTCAAATTATATGTTCGGACTTTACTCTGGACGAGATGCATTCCTTGCATTTTCTGTCGCTGGACCAAATTGTGAGCGGAGCGGAGACTCGTCATACCTTAATAAAATTTCGGACTTTGAAATAAGCTTGCAACAAGATGTGATACGAGAATTGGCCATAATTTCTTTTGAAAAAGAATTCATCATTTCAGCCGAAAGACGTCCACTGCTGCACCCTAATTGCGCAACATACTATCAATTACAATCTAAATAATGTTGAAGGATATTTGCTAATCCAATGCTTCGTATATGTTCAAATTTGTCTGCTGAACAACGGAAATAACGCAATGAATGTTGTTGAACTGCCAAAATGGAAGCAATTCCTTGTGTTAGTGTGTTACTCAATTACCCCGCGGTTATGAAGAAAAATTACTGTTGTATTACGTCCTTTATTTGAAAGGATAAGCCAGATTAAAGACTTCTACGTCTTTCCTATGGTCTGTCAAAATAAACTATATAAAGCGAAACTCGTAAAAAGGATGTTTCTTTTTATTATGGTCTTGTATTTCAGAACCCTGGTATTTGCCATTATAAAGTTGTTACTGGTAATTAATGTTACAGTCAGTTCCCTTATAACTTGGCACATAATTTTAAAGTGGAACTTTTCCAATAAATGTAACGTGAACGAGGGACGAATGTCTCTGCGGTCACAGCTTGCATTGTTACGCGCCCGACGTCATTGATTTAGACCCGTTCTGACCGGTTTTAGCCAGTATTAAGCGGTTTCAACTGCTTTTAAACTTTTAACCCGCTGTCCGCTTTGTTATTCTGATTGGAGGGTCAGGTGTGTGGGGTTCTTCAGAAGTTTTCTTTTGTTATTGATTGGAAAAGTAACCGGTTCCCTGTTTGTGGTCGAAGGGTTAAGGTTCTAGGTTTGGTTGTTATTATGGGGTATTAATTTGGGGCGGTCGTTTGGAGGGTTGAAGGGATGGGTTGTTTTCTCATTTATTATTGATGTGTTGGATGTTGGTTTAAATGGTGGTTTAGGTGATTCTTTAGTGATTTTTTTAATGAATAGAAACTGAAAAGATAAACTGAAAAGGTTTTTAATTTATCTAAATGTATGTGTCTATCTAACTGTGTGTAACTGTAGAAATTTTATAACTATGCTGCAGCGCTTTGTGTTTCAGTAATCCATCGTAAATACAAAAAAAAACTGCAATTGATCTGGTTGCACAGAATTCACTGATTTTATTTCTAGAAAATAAGAATGGATTTTCATTGCTGTTTTTTCTTCTATTCGTAAAAGCTCAAACTTAATCTATGTTAAGCCATGAAATTGCTTTTTTGCACCACCGTATTGACAGAAACTGATCCATTCCTATTTGTTATCTACAAAAAATAAATAAGACGCAACTATAATTCGGTGGAACCCATCAAACACCTGATACCGTGTCCAAACCGCTCACAGAAAAAAGTTATGGTATAAGTTAAAAGCTACAGCTGAAACAATTTGGGATATGGTATCATGGAATGTTTGAATAACATAAAATGCGAATGCTAAAACCTACCAAAGGTTTTGGCTACTAAAAAATATATTTTTTTAATACTAGCTTCCGCCCGCGGCTTCGCCCGCACAGTATGTCGATAAAAACTATCCCATGTCCTTCCCCGGGATTCAATCTATCTCTCTGCCAAATTTTATCGAAATCCGTTCAGTGGTTTAGGCGTGAAAAGGTAAGGCGTGAAAAGGTAATATACAGACAGACAGACAGACCGACAGACAGAGTTATTTTCGAATTTATAATATTTGTATGGATGGCACACCCAAGAGCTAAAAAAGAGTAAACATAACGCTTTAACGGAACCTGAGTTAATGGCACCTGAGGTATTCCACATACGGCACCTATCGATATTTTTCGCAGGTGCCATTAGTGGAATAGTTTATTATTTAAAATTTTATTCCACAAACGGCACCTACGAACCAGTAGGTACTAATGTGTGTAACTTAATTCCGTGTTTGAAATGACGAGGAAATGAATTGCCAGGATTATAGGATCTTTGTTCTTTACCTCCAAAATAATTCCTGTTCAGCCTCCAATCCCTTCTCACTTACACTCCAACCCACAAAACAGTACACAACAAGTATACATTACAGATTATATTTTTTCTAATACCCGTCACGCGACACCGCCGGTCAGTGTCGAATATAATTTTCCTCGTTAACTGGGCGCAATTCGATACCTATAATCGAAACCGAGTATCGATAACGGAAACCTTAGAAACTCTATATGGAATGGAAGGAGCAGAAGGTTTGCATTTACATGTACTTTCGGTGAGCAAGTTTTATTCTGTCAGTATCTCTGCAATGGAAATAAAATGTTCAGCAGTGACCCTAAAGGTCAAAGACTGCTTATGCAATGCTAAAACGTTAAAATAACTCGAATGTAACAACTATCAATAACAGCACACGACTTACCGATTATTAGTCAGCGTCTATCTCACCGTCCTTTGCGAGGGTTCCGACATGTCCTAGAATCAACCTATAGAGGTATGAGGAACAGGGTATAAAGTTCACTCATACTCCATAGAAAAGGGAGGATCCTCCGACCAGACGGGTGTTGTGTTTGGCGGGCAACTGCCCAATGGAGTCATGTATGTGTTGTATCTATGCTAGTTGCGCGGTAAACTCTGCTTGCGAGATGCAGGATTTTGCGGGACGTCAGTATGACGCGTTGTTCGCATGTGGCGTTGTAGATACCGCTACAAACCAACCAACGTGCTCTGGGCCCGCGAGGCGAAGGTATTACATCCCACTCCCTCTCACAGAGAGAAGGGCTGTATCTCAGCCGTAAAAACATTAGGTAATGACTGAATATGCCATGTCACCGTACCATGACACTGTATAAAGTGGACCTTTTGTTTCTGTCTTCTCGTGTTTAAAGAAGACATTAAAATTTTACGCGCGACGCCTGTCAGCTGTTTTATTTGCCGTTTATTACCACAGATTAGGGCTGGCATGTTTATTTTTTCTTAATAAAGCACTTTTGAATATTTAGTGGCGATAAAATACGCGATTATCTAAGTTATTCGAGAATCGAATCGTGCTGTAAATGTGTAAATTAAGTGGCTTGTGTATTCTGGAATTAAAGTTGGGTCATAATATTTTCTCATTTTCATGTTATTTATTTGCTGTTTATGATGATCTGGAGATGAAAGAAGTACCGGTCATAATATTTTCCACAGGTATTTAAAATTACATACAAGTCATAAATGATGATTGGGATCATCAGTATGGTAAGTATTAAAGTTTATTATTACCTATGTCATCATATTTCTCACATATAGAAGCAACAAGAATAATGTACCCAGGATTTTTTAATATTTCGATTTAAAAGAATTTCCTTGGAGTTTCTTGCCCGTTCTTGTACATCGCGATCTATCTTTTGGAATAGGCAACAGTTGCCTATTCCAAAAGATAGATCTCTCAGTTAGTCAGAAAGTTCAACTTTCTGACTTTAACTTCAACTTTCTGACCGATTCTTTGACAATTCAAAAGGGCCCATAAATGGTTATTGAAATAAATGCTTTGCGTTTGAGTTCATCTGGCATAACACATAGTGAACACGACCCTCTAGGGCTGTCAACAGGATACAGTCATAAATTTACACATAGAGCAAGATATACATAGCATATCGTGAACCAGAGTACTTTATTTTAAGAATAAAGAAGTCTCTTACCCAGCAGTTATGAATGGTGATATGCTGAAGACGCTAGAGATAACAGAAGGCTAATTCTCGTAATTTAAAACGTTCAAAATCTAGTCGCAGGCGACAAATAAATGTCAAAAACTTAGGGAAATTAGAGGTATTTTTGACAGATTGAGACTGAGATCAGACTGTGAACGTTCTTAAAATTACGAGAATTGCCCCTCTGGTTAAAGTCAAAGTCAAATCATGTATTTCAATTAGCTCCATACAAGGCACTTTTGAATGTCAACCTTTACATAAGAATAGTAGTCATTTCCAGAAAGTAGTTTTGGGATGCATGAAGAGGCCTCCTCGTGTAGCGCAGTTTGTTCCGCCAGTTACTCAACTGAACCGAGCGCTCGGCGCATCCTGGACAGTCACACCCAACACCTTATTTGACTGGCTTGCGACCGGGCTCTCACCGGAGTCCGGCGTCAAGCAGCCTGCTGTGTTTCATCGATGCGTGGGAGTTCCAGTGCCTTAGGCATCTTCTGGGCACGCTCGTTCCATCATAGACCTCATCCATCGCTTTCCATCAGGCGTGATCGAGGTCAAGAGCGGGCCCATTTAGCAATTATAAAAAAAAGTATGATGAAGAATAGATTAGAAACTCCATTGTTTACTCTTTTTAATTAATTTGGATACATTAATTATATGTATTTTTTACCAACTAATCAAATTCCTATCCCAATGAGAAATGTTTTAAGAGACTACAATTACCAACCCAGTGGTACAGAATCGATGTTATCTTTTCTATTACAAAAAAACATCGTGTGAACCAAATTACATTACGTGTGAAGTATGAAGTGTCTCTTCCAAAATAGATTTCGTTTTACTTAGTTCTAATCTTAATGTTTAGTTTCTTTTAAGGGCAGTGCTTAACTGTCTTAAGTGTGTCGGTATGTAAAAGGGCATTAAACAAGTCTTCATATATTTTTGATGTGTGGAATAATATGAGTAAAATATTGAAGCGGCAATGAGTGAATTGAATTCCGCCCAGTAAAAGTCTGCAATGTACTGAGTTGCCAGAATATTAATTAATAGCCATAAAAGTTTCGATTCTGTGGGAATATCGGGATCAAAAGTATCCAAATCGAATTTCATCCATATCCGTTCAGCCGTTTTAGCGTGAAAGCGTAACATACAAAAAATCAAATCTTCTTCAGATCTTTATATAGTCTCTTTCTTATTTCGATAGTTTATATGATTAAAAACTTAAAAGACTTTAAACTTTAGTACCTAACCTCGTTTGAAATCATAATTGGTAATCTAAAGATTTTATATTTAGTCTGCGTGGCTTTATGGTTTTTTTTTTAATTTTAAGTTCAACTAAGAGTTTTCGGCCTCTTTTGGGAGCTTCACAATATAATTAAAAAGATTTGATTTGGATATAATATATTTATGACTTTACTTAACATGTTATTTCTAGCACTTCCTCTACTAAACATAAATTTTCGTTCGAATGGAACACACCGGCCATTATAACCAGCCTGTACTGCTAAAGGTAGGGCTACATAGATAGCCTCTACAGTACACCAGCTGCAAGAAGCAATATACATCTATATTTATACTAATAATAAAGTTAAAGATTTTGTTTATTTGTTTGAACGCGCTAATCTCTGGAACTACCTGTCGGATTTGAAAAAAAGATTTTGTATTTAATAGCCAAATTCTTGAGGAAGGCTATAGGCTACTTAATATCACGCTAGGGCCCTTAGGAGCCAAGCAAAAAAAGACAGAAAGGACGCTAAGCGAAAACGAAGTAATAGCCTGGACTGACGATGTGATGCGACGGCGTGGAACAAAAAAATTCACGCAGACATAGTCGCGGGCAGATGTTAGTAAATAATATGATGCCTAGATCTTGCTAAGTCAGTTCATTTTACGATCAAGCTGCTGTCACACACTGCCACTCATCGCCGTCATCTCTCCACAGACTTTTACAACTTTCTACATCATTAATCGATGTGTTTATGAAGACCTTCGTGCCCTCAGTAATATTGTGTTGACATTATGTTATACGTGTTGACCATAATCTGTACCGTTACTCTTGGTTTCTATGGCGCGCATGTTGTAAGAGGTCGGGTAGGTTAAACAGGTAGCTTGGCAGCAGTATCTACCGGTATACATCAGACGAATATGTTTTGCATAAGTATCTTGAGTTTCCAGGTAAACTAGATGGGCCTGGATATTATTGTTTGAAATGAAGTCTATATGCTTTTTCCAACTTAATTTATGTTGGGATTGGCTTCCAGTCTAACCTAATGCAGCTGAATATCAGTATTTTACATGGTGCGACTAACACGTCCCAGTTACTGGGCGGCACTTTTTGATGTGTAACGACTGTCAAAGATCTACGAATGACAGCCGGGACATGCCTTCCGAGGCACGGAGGGTTCTCGACATATAATGGATAGTCACCCATTCATAAACTGACCGCGACAAGATTCTTCGATCGACCCATGCAGCTGTTATCTTTTAGCCACGAGCCCATGAAATGTAGTGGCAATCCCATTCAAAATGTTGCATGTTTCTACAACTACTTTCAACAGGATTGATATAAGCTTTTCGGCAGCATATGTCAGTCCTATATATCTTTCGTCTTTTCCATAATCGTTATCGCTGACAGAATGTCACTTCGTCTAGGCACTAAATTGTTAGATTTTCGAACATTTGAAACGACTGTCAATTTCTGTTTCTTTTAAAGAAAATGATGTGTGGTCTTACATTCTCATTTCCGCAGGAGATAAAGTGCTCTGGTTTGAACGGTATTGGCAGCTGGAATGATGGAATGTTTTTCATTTTCTATAACATTCGTTTCGTATTTAGTGTTAGGAGTTTTATGTCTTTTGGCCTTCTTTGTGCTAACATTTTTGGTTTTATGAGTTAGTTCAGTTAATTCCTCGATAATAGCCAATAGAGTATTACTGTGTGTCGTCACTCGTATGACTAAAATTTCCGTCTCATTTATTAGCCGACTCGAGTCAGGACAGTCATTCGTGATTCTTTACATTTTTCACTAACTGTCGTACCTCTATTATATGTTATTTGGATCTCAAGATATAACCGTTTTGAAAGGCAACAAAATGTAAAGAATCACGAATAGAACAATGCAGTTGTCCCAACTCAAATCAGCTAAAAAATGAGATAAGACTTTTAGTCATGCAAGCGACGATATAATTTATGTGCGTGTTTAGGTATGAATTTATGTCATAAATACTATTTCCGGAGACTTGCAACTTTACACGCAAGCTGTTAGTTTTGGGAAAAATTTTACAGCGTTTCTTGTATTGTTATTCATTATATTATTATTAGTAGAACTGCACAGTTTGCGGTTACGTGAGTTTAACAGTTCCGGGAACAATTGAGGAAGTGGTTAGAGTTTAGTTTTGTTTGTCACCGGCGTTAGTGGTGACTTGGAGAAAATTAACAATGTTTCGACAAATTGCTGTTTAACTTGTCAGGTACATTCCATTTTCTAGAACTACTAGTTTTTTGAAGGAGGTCTGTTATTAATGATCAACCCTATGAACCCAAGATGTTATAGAAAGTAAGTCGAAGTCTTCAGTTTTCCGTATCATTAATACATTTATCTAAAAGTTATTCTATATTTACTGCATTTTATCTTTTTTTCTCTAACTAAAAACCAGCAAACTGAATTCAAATATGCCAAAACTCGGCACGTGTATAATGTTAATATTACTTTTTCAATAACGATAAATGAAAACATCTTGTGTGATGAATAATGCTCATGAATCAGTGAAATCATGGAATGAGGTCTTTGCCCTGTAGTAGGATGTATAAATCATTCATTCCTTCATTTCAGCCGAAAGTCATCCACTGCTGTACATAGGCCTCCCTCAAGCACCAACCAAGATCTGTTTTTTTGCTTCCCGCGACCAGCGGATTCCTGCTGATTTCACGAGGTCATCGGTCCACCTTGTGGGAGGCCTTCCAACGCTACGTCTTCCGGGGCGCGGTCGCTACGCCAGAAACTTTCGGTCCCATCGGCCATCACTCCTGTGAGCAATACTTAAGTTTGGCAATTCTTCAGGCTATGTCGGTTTCCTTGGTTCTCCTGCAGATCTCTTCCTTTCTGATTCGATCACTTAGGGACACTCCAAGCATAGCCCATAGTCCAAGATTCACACTAATATTATAAAGGCGAAAGTTTGTGAGTGTGTATGTGTGTGTGTTTATGTTTGTTACTTCTTCACGCTCAAACGTCTGGACCAATTTTGATAAAATTTTGTATAGAGGTAGCTGACACCCTGGATTAACATATTTTTTATCCCGATATTCCCACGGGAACGACATTCACGCGGGTGAAACTGCGGAGCGCAGCTAGTAGATGTATAATATAAAAGTGAGTTGGAAATATTTTTTCACTGCGGGCTCATTTTATTTCGAAGCTTTTCTGTCATGTCCAGCGTTAATATACTCTAACTAACATTACAGTATCTGTGACGAATTCCTCATTTGAATTGCACGTAGTGTGCCAATGGTTTGTCCTGTTATGACCAAAGAGTCTTTGTTAGAATCAACACTTTTGTTTGAAATCTGTATTGTTTTCTTTGTAAACGACGAGGAAGCTATAAATTTTAGTTGCGTAGACTTTATATATATGGTCAAGGTATAAGTTTAGCCAAGTAGAAACTGTCATGATCTGTTTGGTTTTAGAAAGTGTATTTAAATTTACCTGTTGTCCTGTCTCATGTCAACTATAATAATATTTTGATTGGTTATTGTTATATTAGTCAAGCAATTACAGTAGCTGTAATTAGTTTTATTGTTCGTTGGAACGTTGTGAACATAATGCTAAAAACGCATATAATCTGACCTGGGTCCTTTTTAGGGTTCCGTACCCAAAGGGTAAAAACGGGACCCTATTACTAAGACACACTCCGTCTGTCTGTCTGTCACCAGGCTGTAATCTCATGAACCGTGATAGCTAGACAGTTGAAATTTTCACAGATGATGTATTTCTGTTGCCGCAAAAACAAAAGTTTTCTTTCTTATGGATTAATCATTTTTTGATGACAAATATGTCACGTTAAACGTCAAATGGTACACAAATAAGTACCAAGGATAGCTTAGAGGTTGAGAAAGATATATGAAGGTACTCACTGTTCAGTTCATGTTGAAAAGACAATAACGTATTAAGGTCAACACTAGGGAATGCAAAACCGGCCAAAATGAAAACCCGGTTTTTTTTTCGGGTTTCGTATTAAAAAAGCCGGTTTTCGGTGAACCCGGTTTTTTTTTCTTTGTCTAAGTTTTTTTTAAACTACTTGTGAAATTCAGGCCGCCTCCATCTTGCATATATTCAATAATTAAATAGAAACGTATCTATTAAAAATAAATACATAAGTATTCAAAATTTCAATAAAAATGCAGAAATTTGTTTAAGTAAAATGTTTATTTGCTTTTTGTGCTTAACCCTAGTAGGTACAATATTAATCAACAGTATTAAAAAGATCAACGAAACATAATTAAGTAATTCTAACTATCACGTATGAATAGAAAGTATTACAAAATACAAAACCAACATATAACCATATTATAAATTCTTTAATCATAAACCTTAACTTTTAAAATGAAACCGTAATAACTTCCGATTTCGTTTTCGATTTTAAAAAATGACCCCACACGCTGTTTTTATCCTCAGTTTTTCTAATGTTTTCTACAAAGTCATCCATAGTAATCTGAAAGCGACAAGCAAGAACAATAACTTGATCTGTTTAATTATGAAATTAACAAGAATTATACTGGACTGAGAGAGGGAAAATATAATGTTCCAGGCTGATCCAGGGCCCAGGCACTTCCTGGGCATACTGTAAACGTTAGGTAAGAAAACAAAGGCAAATCAGTTTCGTAGGCGATGGGCAGACGGCCTATGCCTATCATTACAAAACCGTTGTTTTATAAATTAACTACTACCTTCTGCTGCCCGAGACTTCGGCAGCGTAGAATAAGTGGAACATGATTTTTTCGGGATTAAAAGTAGGCTATGTAGGTAGCCTAGCTATCTCTATTCCAAATTTCATCCAAATCTATCTAGATTCTAGCTGTTTCTGCGTGAAAAAGTAAAAAACATGCTAACAATCAAACTTTCACAATTATAATATAAAGCATTGTGTGGCACACTGTGTGAATATCTTAACATTTAAAAATAGCAATTTGTACCTAACCTAAGTAAAGTACATACTATAAATGTCAAATACTTACAAAAATAACTGAACTGCACGACAAATTCACTAAACACCTTCACTCAACTATAGAAAACAGTTAAATGTTACCAAATTACTAATGCTACAATAAACAACACGTCTTTTTCCACAAATAAAGAATTTTGAATCTTTTCACTAGCAACCGTTGGCAACGTTTGGTAAAACAAAATGCCTGACACGTGGTGTTGGGTGTTGCCATTTGAAAATAATAAAAAAACTCGAAAAACCGGAAACGTGAAAAAAAACCCGGTTTTTTTAATCATTTTAAATATACCGAAAAACCGGTTTTTCGGTTTTCGGTGAAACCGGTTTGCATTCCCTAGTCAACACAGACGGAGGATAATTCAAATACGTAACTGGGATTGAGAAAATACGACCGGATCTAAAGCTTTCGAGTAGATCGGAATCCCGGATATCCGGTATTAGCTGCGACCGTTATTGAGTTATTGCAGAGCCAATTGTTTTGTATCTTATGTCTGTGTTCCATTATTTACTTAGAAGTGTGGGCAATGAAGAAGGTAATCTATTCATACTATAAATTAAAGTCGCTTTTCGAGTACATCTGAGTGACTTCTTAGATCTTCTCAACTACGCAACGGATTTTGATACGGTTTTCACTATCACACAGAACCACACTAAAATCTCAATGTTTTGACATGTCACTTTTATTAGAATTTTAAATTAAAGAGATTTTAAAGAGATTTAGATTATATAATATGTACAAGGAATTGATGGAGTAGATATTCTGGCGCAACCTGAAAGAGGGCTACCTAGTAGTGGTTTGGCACAGGTTGAGTTGATTAATTGTTTGAAGAAAATGAAGAAAAGCAAGGATACAGTAGTCACTTTTAGTGATAAGACCGCCCATTATTACGACCCAGAATTACATCGTATGGTGTACTTACATAATAAATTGTCTTCTAGGTATTCTATGACTCCGGGAATAGCCTTTTAACAAAATTACTCCTGAAGCCTTCAATATCTATTATAATTAGATCCTTTTACAATATCTGCTTAGCTGCAGAATTTAGATAGGACCTTTTATCATTTTCTCCTACCTAAAATTCGCAGTTCCCTTCCACATCATCAAAATCTAACCACGTTTTAGCGCGAATTCATCCAAATTAATTTGCAGGACAGGCCAGAACATTATTAATTCAAAGCCAGTGGACAGACAAGACTGGTCTCCAATTGCAGCGTTGGTAATACAGGAAATTTCAGGGCGGCATCTAGCCGGCGTTTCCGAACGCCGCGCCGGAAATAAGCGGAACAAATCCGGCCATCACTTTCACGGAAACGTACGGGGAGTGGCGAGCGTGTTGGGCGCTCGGAGGTTGCTTGATAAGAGTTGAAGGTTTCATAAGATAAGGATTATAAGAAATGAATGTTCTGCAGGCACGTGATTGTGACGGTTTTTGGGATGCATGAAGAAGCCTCCTCGTGTAGCGCAGTTAGTTCCGCCAGTTACTCAACTGAACTGAGCGCTCGGCGCATCCTGGACAGTCACACCCAACACCTTATTTGACTGGCCAATTCTTTCCTTGCCCTGGTAGGGCTAACGCCCGCCTGGTTTGCGACCATTCTCCCACTGGAGTCCAGCGTCAAGCAGCCTGCTGTGTTTCGTCGATGCGTGGGAGTTCCAGTGCCTTAGGCATCTTCTGGGCACGCTCGTTCCATTGCTTTCCAAGTCTAGTCAAGAGCGGGCCCATTCAGAACAAAAAAAAAACGTGAGTGAATTTTGATTTTCAGTTAAAATAAGCTAAAGGTGTTACTGCTCAATTAATTTTCGTTATCTGGCTGAAGCTACGTTATTTGCTAATGACGTAGTTACTTGTATTCTGAGCAGATAAACAGGCTGACAGGTCTTTGCCTTGTGGTACGGAACCCTATGTGTGCGAGACCCACTCGCACTTGGCCAGTTTTTTTTAACACCACACAAGTTGTCGAACAAGCTCGACCCTACTATCTCCCGTGGAGCCGCCCGTGTCAACACTACCATTGCGAGCCGCACCAGCTCAATAACACGGAAAATTATATCGCTTCCAGAGAAAACAGCTGTGTACCCGCCAGTACCGCCAGTTCCCGACTTGTAGTACGTTACGTGCCGGGACATTATGGGATTTTATTTGTTTAGGTACTGTATTTTCAGTGAGGGTTTAAGAATGCAGCTGCATATTATATCACACATCATGGGATTTTATTTAGTTGGGTTTTTAAGTTTAGGTACTGTATTTTCAGTGAGGGTTTAAGAATGCAGCTGCATATATCACACATGACATCCTTAGGCTCTATTCTTTACATTACAAGCTAGATTTTATACAGGGTTATTGGTAAAACATTAGCAATGTCTTAAGAGGTCATTGTACTCATCATTATGAACAACTTTTACTACCAAACCAAACCAAACAAAACCTGAAATCGCGAAAAAAAAATCAGCTGTTCCCTACATTTTGACGAGCTAAACGAGCTAAGCTAAATGTAGGGAACAGCTGATTTTTTTTCGCGATTTCAGGTTTGTTCCCATGGTAAAAGTTGTTCATAATGATGAGTACAATGACCTCTTAAGAGGTTGTTATTGTTTTACCAATAACACTGTATATTAGACAATGTTAAATACTTGTCAAAAATTACAAAACTATTACATTTTAATGACGAGTTTTTGTTTCAATATCAAGCAGAAATCTATGAAAGAAACTTGTCGAATGGTCAGATTATCGCCTGCCACCTGTCGCCTGTCATCTACCAATCCGCACTGGGCCCATGTGGTGGAATACGGCCCACTCCCTCTCACCGAGAGGAGGCCTGTGTCCCAGCTGTGAAAACTTCCTGTCGCCTCGTTTTATAAAAAAAACAATATTTCTAGCCAGGAATCGAACCTGTTGATTTTGAAAAAAAAAAACACACACACACACACACTGTAGGTATTAGTACACCATTCGATAGTGTCGCTGATAAGGATCGAATTCTGGGAAGTAATGACATACGGGAAACTACTAATCTTTATGTAGATTACTATATAAAACCATTCACTATTTACCCGCCAGTGTTTTGGAATGGGGCAGTCAAATCGAGCAGACTGAATGACTTGCAGAACGCCATTCTTAGCACGCCGCAGACGCTGCGGCAAAAAAGCAGATTTAAAAAAAAAATTATTATAACGATTACTATTCCTAGCAATCGATAAAAAACATTGTGTGCCAACAAGAAAAAGAAAAAATACCTCATGAATCTAAGATAAAACCATTAATATTTCGCCTATAACCCGATTCAGTAATCCAGTAAGGGTAACACGATTCGTCCATTCACAAACGATTGTCGCTTAATGGACGTCCAGCGCGAAACATAAATAAATGGCATTACTATTAGGGTTCCGTACCAAAATGGTAAAAACGGAACCCTTATGGTGAGACTAAGTCTGTCTGTCGGTCTGTCACAGCTGGATATCTCAAGAACTACTAAAGCTATCAACTTGAAATTTGGAATAGTTTTAGATGACGTTTGCCCAACTATTTTCCAAATAAGAAATAAATAAAAATATATGTATTTTTTTTGCAACTGGGAAAAGGGGGTCTGAAAAATTCGAAGCGGGGCTACTAGGGCATGTGGGGTATCATATGAAAGAGCGCAGTTTGCACACGCTCAAACATCTTTTGTTTGTTTTTTAGGCCGCTTAGTTTTCGACTTTTGATGAAAAATGTAAAAAAAATATCGTTCCCCCCTTATCTCCGAAGTTTGCAAACAGAAAAATCTATATATATAAAATGGTAAACTGACTGATTGTTGATATATCAACGCACAGTCTAAACCGCTGCTCCTAGAGACATGAAATTTGGAGGGTGTGTTCTTTGTGAAGAGTAGGTATCCACTAAGAAAGGGTTTTTCGAAATTCCACCCCTAAGAGGGTGAAATTTCACGCGGACGAAGTCGCGGGCAGAAGCTAGTCTGAAATAATTCTTTGAGATAGAAGTTTATGTAAAGATTTCAGGAAAAATAAAACGGAGTCTCTAAATAGTACACTTTTTCAGAAATCATCAACAAAAGTTACATTAGTTCCAATATTGGTCAAGAGATGGCGCTGACGTAAAACTGCAATATTCTGCACCGCAGTGCACAGTGTTAAAATTCTCTGATGAATATAGGCCTTGCCGATGAAAATTTAAAAACATGATGGTACGGAACCCTCGGTGCGCGAGTCCGACTCGCTCTTGCCCGGTTTTTTTGTGTCAAAAAATAACTGCCTCTGTCTGGTGTCCTCTAAAGCAGTCGTATGTTTGAATAGGTCATTTGTTTATTCATGATCAAATGGCTGGGTAAATACATGTTTAGCGGTTTTAAAGACAAACAGAGTACGTCTATGAGACATTTTAACTTTGTCTCTGGGATGTAAGTAAACGCACCTGCAGATCGATTCTGTAAAAATCTCACCGTGAAAACTCAGCTGAAGTGACTTTGTTTTTGCTAGGAATTGACAATATTGACAGCTCACTCCACGCTCACTTCACCTAAGTTTTCACGGTGAGATTTTTACAGAATAGCACCGCTGCGCTACTGTGTGTCGTGATTGCTTTTTTTTATTGAATTATAATATCCACTGTGGCAACACTGTCAAAGTACAAATAATTATTATTGTAACAAACTTTTGAATGTATTTTGTTATGGCAACTGAATGTATTACTCTACTTTGGCAGCAGTTAATTATCGTTATTTCTGGGTGGGGCAAAGGTCATTTTAAAACCCAGTAATCTTTGTAGTCTGCTATTGAAAAGAGACGTACCTAGGTGTTTATAGTAATAATAAATTTATTCAAAATAATAATACTCGATGATGATGATGAATAATACTCGTATGTTCGTCGACAATTCTGCCAATGTCAGATATATTATGATAAGAGATGTTCATTTCTGTTCCATGGATATAGCTTTTATGCTGTCGGTATAGTATGATTAAATTATATTTTTCAGCTCACTTTTGACATTGGCAGAATAGTCTACATCGGCTTTGCTTGCCATTTATTAAAAATAGAATAGAATAGAATAGATTACATTATAGTTTGGAATCGGCGCTAAATTACATGGAGTGATGGGACTTTAACATTACTGGCAAACAGTGAGTACAGGAACTGCGGAAGACTTCTGGCTAGCCCTTCGAGAATTACAGGCTTTATTTTATGTTATAGGATTTAGCAACTGGTAAGTGCTCAGCAAGTCAGTGGTGGTGGTGGTCAGCAGTCAGTGGTGGCTCAGTGGTCACGCCCGCGACTTACGAGTTGTAGGTCGTAGGTTCGAACCCAGTCAGGCGCGGTGAAGGAAAACATCTTGAGGAAACTGGCATGTCCTCGAACCAAAAATTCGAAGACATGTGACATCTACCAACCCGCATTGGGCCCGCGTTGTAGATTACTGCCCTCCCCCTCTCACAGAGAGGAGGCCTGTGTCCCAGCAGTGGGAACATAATAGGCTGAGTATGTAAGTGCTCATAAACACGAGCAGTATGCGACAATGGCAGAGGCAACTGCAGCCGTTGACACGCGTCGCTGGCCGCTGCCGACACGTCTACAGCTGCAGTCAACAACGTGGCGCTCGTGTGTACGAGCACTAAAATGCAACATGTCACACCCAATCTCCCCATTCATCAATTTGTTCATCAACCAACTGATTAGCCACCAGTAGCATTATCCCCTAAACTTCATTATCCCCTATCGCTGATAACGGTAATACCCTGACGGGTATAGCGTGGGGGTATTGCCGTATTGGCGATGACGGAGCCAGCCAGGCGTAAACTGATAGTATAGTGATAAAAGTAATAGAGTTTGGGATTAACGTGAGCTAGATTGTTTGGCAAATATTATGGTGTGTGAGGTTTGATGTGGTGAGCTAAGGGGCCCGTGGCTAAATTATAACAGCCGCACAGGTCGATCGCTTGCCGCGGTTGGTCTGCGGATGGGTGACCATCTTTACCTACCGAGACCCCTCAGTGCCTCGGGAAGCACGTTAAGCCGTTGATCCCGGTTGTCATTCGTGGTTCTTTGACAGTCGTGAAAGTCTGACAACCAGTCTTACCAAGGGGTATCGTATTACCCAGTAATTGGGTTGTGGAGGTCAGATAGGCAGTCGCTCCATGTAAAATACTGGTATTCAGCTGCATACGGTTAGACTGTAAGCCGACCCTAACATAGGAAAAGGAAAAAAGCTAAAAGGAAAAGTATAGGCAGATGATGATGGTGAGCTAAGTTCATCGAGTGAGAGTAAGGTGTAAGGATTTAGCAAAGGCTCTGACTATTGACTCAAAGTCAAATAGTGAGCCTCTATGGTATACTGTATGATATGCTGTATACTGTACAGGCTGGCAGGTACAGACGCCAGCACAGCTACAACAATCTGTCAAATTTCTTTAATAGATTTTCAACTTTATCGCCAAAGCATTAGGTTCAAAGTCGAAAAGACACCGAAATTTTGCTAATATCAGTGTAGGTACTAAGGGGTCTTTAATATTGTTTAAAAGCTAAACTATGGTATGACACGACCGCGGCAATGGCAATCCTTTGAAAGACTACCTACTAAAAATAAAAAGACTACTAGACTGTTAACTTCTACTGGGAAATTCGCCCTAGTTTCTATCTAAGAACGATACGTTTGATGTAAAACGGTTCGATTTTCATCAAGATCTACTTCTGATAATATTATCATCCAACTAGTGTCTCCAGACCTTTCATTCGAACTTAATCTATTGTCACCACAACACCTACGATTCACCCCATTTCGCCAACATTACTTATAAATATTATCTTAACAAATATCTCGCCATGCCAAGAAAATATCTCAAATACTGCCGTTCAGCGGGAATATGACAGTTACACACAATAGCCGCAACATGCCTTGCTGCGGGCATTGTCGAAAACGTCCGGTTATACCCAGTGACGGGCATTGTTCGAACACGGTATTTGTGCTAGGACACTGTTATGTGGGTAATGTAATAATATTATTATGTGTGTTGTGTATTTATGGTATTTTAGTGGGTGCTTTGAAGGCTGTATACGGAGAAATCCTAAATTATTAGTATATCGTTAGACCACCTAGAGAGCACCTAATAGAGCTCGATGGAGTTTCTTGCCCATTCTTCTCCATACGAAACTACCTTTTGGCGACTTGGTTAAATTCTATTCTACAATTTTTTTTTTTGGAAATTTTGACGTTCAAAAGTGCCTTTTATGTGCCTATTTGAAATAAATGATACGACTTTGACTGTAATTTTGTTAGTCTGCCTAGATGGTTCAAAGTTAATTGTATTTTTTTTAGATTTTTATCGATGTGCGACCGCATGAGACTTTAGCACATAATTATAATGTTTGAAAAATGGACCATATCTAATATTCTGAAGAAATTTTATTTGGGGCAGAAACACTAAAGACTGGATGGTGAGGTTTCAGTAATTTTACCGTACTTAGGTATTTGTTTAAATTCCCCGCTCACAATAAGGGTATCATGGACGAAAATCGCTCCCCAACTTTTTATTCAACAAAATATTTAGCTAAAATTAACATTTACGTAACACCGTAGGTCACATGTGGTGTAAGCGTCCTTGATAATATATTAGATGTTGAACACAAAAACTGTGAATAATGTGCCGTGTTCGCTGCAAAATGAAAGAAAAACATCAAGTCCTGCAACTTGGTGCAAGCTGTAAGCTCTCGTGGGTGGAAATATGGCACAGAATAGTTTTAGGAAGCTAGCGGTCAATCGACTGAATTTGAAGCCTTATTCAGTCATGTATTTTCTTTGGTGTTGTTTAACACAGTCAGCCTGGACATTAATATACCTAATAATAATAATAGCCTTTATTAACAATCTTACAATCTAGTTACTGACTACCCATAACGACTGTCAAAGATCCACGAATGACAGCCGGGACCAACGGCTTAGCGTGCTTTCCAAGGCACGGAGGGCTCTCGGTATGTAAACATGGTCACCCATCCACAAACCAACCATGGCAAGCGTAGCTTAACCTGATCGATCGACCTGTGCGGCTGTTAATACTTAGCCACGGGCCCCTTGCAACAAAAAATATTATCCCAAAAATACCTTAACCGCTACATCTCATAACTTGAACCACCTTAATAAATTTGATATGTGGTAGCAAACTATCTGGCAATGATAACAAAGTGCGAGCTTACTTTATTTACTGGCTGGCTGGCTGGGTAGCTGGCGATGTATGGCGACAGTCTACTGATACAGTAGCTGAGTCATAAGGCAGAGCTATGTGTGTACTGCCTATGTGACGCTGACCTTATGTGACCTGTGTGGCATGAAAGTGAATTCCTTGTATCGGGACTTTAAGCTCAGCTAGGAAGTATGTAGGAGGTCTTTGCCTGGCTGTGGATTAGTCAGTGGTGCTTTGATACAGTAAAAATCTGACCGTGAAAAGTTAGGTGAAGTGAGCTTGAAGTGAGCTGTCATTCCACTTGATGTTAGTGGTTGACAGATCACTTCCTTCACCTTAGTTTTCACGGTGACATGATTACAGAACAGTACTACAGGTAATAATTTATAGAATAGATACTTTCCGTTATCAAGATGGTGCATTGTCAGTCGATACGAGGATGTGTGGCGCAACTATAGTAGGTACCAGAAAGTGTTTATGGGTTTATTATGGGAACTTTACCTTTTGACAGCCAGACGTCAAAAATTCAAAAACGTGCCCTCGGCGTCAAAGTCTGTCATATAGTGGCGTGCTGGCTAGTAATATTATATAAGTTAATGCGTGCTGGGCACATTTTGGTTTGTCATCTATACATGACTGTGGCGGTCAAACGGTTAAAGTCTTCAGTAGTTTCCTTTGCCTCTTTAAAGGAAGTGATCATGAAATAGCATAAAACATGGTTCATTAATTCAGCACATAAAATTTATTGTAGAACTAGCTTCAGCTTGCGACTTCGTTTGCATGAAATTTCTTGTTCCCCCGTCGCATCGTATCGCCTTTCCTTCACTTCGTTGCCACTAGCGGTCTTTCTGACTTTTTAGTTTTGTGTTTTAAGGGTCCAAATGCAAAAATATTTTTTCAAAACCGACTTTCAGTTCCAGAGATTAGCGAGTTCAAAATAACAAACTAAACGTAAGACTGGTTGTCAGACTTTCGGGCTTCTGACTACCCGTAACGACTGTCAAAGATCCACGAATGACAGCCGGGACCAACGGCTTAACGTGCTTTCCGAGGTACGGAGGGGTCACGCCCACAGTATGTAAAGATGGTCACCCATCCACAGACTAACCGTGGCAAGCGTAGCTTAACCTGACCGATCGACCTGTGCGGCTGTTTTTATTTAGCCACGGGCCCCTCTCAATAAAAAAACAACAATTACAAATTAGACACCAACCATTTTCATCAAGATAAAAAAGGAGAAACTCTCACTTTATTCTAATTTGTTCGCGAACACCAATTCAGCTGAACCTCTGAGGAACAGGTTCATTAATAAAACTTAATTAATTTCACATTAAGTCAGTCAGATTGGATTAAGTGAACGTAGCTTTAATGAATTATTGGGGATTTTGGCGAAATTATAGGGAAAGATCGCGGGGATAATACGGGACTGAACTTTGTATGGGACCGCTGCAGTTTTAAGAGCTTTACTAAGAAACTTTGGTCATAAAATAAATAAAATACAGTTCTACAAATAGATTTTCGGCCATGGCGACCAATCTCAACGGTTGGTCTACCTTTGGCGCGGGACATATTATAGTGCAAGTGAATGCGCAGACGCAGGTGCACTTTCTCTTCCCTCACCCTCATTGTCCGATGGGACGGCAAGCTGACACAACCGGAGAGAGATCAGGCTTAGGACCAACGGCTTAACAATTATAACAACAATCTAATTTCCCTATATTTTTTGAGAAGTTATTGACGCCGTTTTTAATTATGGGAATTAGCCTTCTGACCACCAAATACACCTCAAGACCAGCGTCTAGCCAGGACCGCCCAGAGGACACGGTGGAGGTCTGCCCCGCTTGTAGAGGCGATCGGCAGCGGCGGCGACCTCTCGCGCGTCCGGCCCTGGTGCAAGCCATGGTCCGAGAGACAGTGGGAGGCAGTCACCTCCTTCTGCGAAGCAGTCATGCTAGCGAAGGAGGTGGCGGGACGGCTCAGGGAGAGAGCCTCCCGGGCCAGCAGACGCTCCGGGCGTCGGGAGCCGCGTGACGATTCCCGGCCACCGTAGGCGCGGGCCTGCGGGCGGAGAGTAATGGGTAGCTCACCGTCCGATCAAGACCAGTCCCGTGCCGGACGGCGCGTACGTGTTTCACGCGTGCAACAAAGAGATGTCAGCATCGAGGAGGGGCCCCCTTAGGGCCGAATCCTGCCGGGTCAGCGGGATTGTCGGAAAGGGTTACCGCTGGCCCGGAACATAAAGGGCTAAGGAAAGAACACGGGTGGGTTTTAGTCAGTAAGAGTCTGACACTCCCTTCCGCTCCACCCAGAGCGGGAGGGGTCATTTGATGATTTCCCAACAGCAAAAAAAAAAAAAAAAAGACCTGCGCTGCAGCGTCTAAAAGAACAAAACACAACCGTATGTTTCCAAGCGCGGAGGGATTATTACCGACATCCCGGGCTCGCTGTGACCCGAATATTTTTATAGAGATATCTCCATCGATTGGGATCTAGAGGTATGCATAATTGAGTGACGTCATTCACGTCAGGAACAGAAGTCAGATTCGTAACGATTAAATGGAGAATGATATGTATCTTTCCTTTTAGGTTTTGCTTAAACATTTTGAATGTTTCAATTTCTATTTTTGTACTTTTACAGACACTAAACCTTTCATGCACTTCATCTACACCCGGTATTTTGACGTGAATACGTCTTTAAAATTGCTTCCATAGTGGGAGGCAAAAAAACCAATGATAACAAAATCTGGGCACACAGTTTGGTGTTGCAGCTTCATATCTATCATATCCATCCTAAATTCAATTACACGATTGGATAGCTAAAGGATCAAAGAATTCATTACGCCAAGTGAGGACTGTGACGCATCGCGCGCGGTGGACGGGGAAGCGCCGCCATTTTGAGGTCATTTTTCGTTCATATTCGCACCAACATGCATACACATCACGCACCTATAGTACCTATCTACATTTCGCCAGTGTACCATGTAATAGGGGGCGAGTCTATTTCCATCAAGTGGGTACCAATCCAGATTCGACTCTCTCTGACTCTGATTGGTCTCTGGGCTGCTACTGAGAAATTCCAGACCAGAAAAACCCTACAATATTTTGCCCGACTCAGCACCAACTATTGCAGACTAGCTGCAGTCATGGTATACCTAAATATTAGCTGGTCAGCAATGGTACTTACCGTAGCACCCAGACTGTAGCCTCACCAGGGGTGTTCGGCGCAACCTAGGTGAGGTTGCGCCCAACACCCCATAATTTTTCGGCCCACTGAAATCTTTCAAAAGAAAAAGTTATTTCAGAACATTTATCTAAACAACAATCTAATGTTGTTTCCCAAAATGTCGCGACAACTGTATTTAACGATATTTTAAACACATTTAAATACAAAATAAACAGTGTCACGTGTCACATCAAAAGGGAACCGAACAAAAATAGTATTTTGAACAAACAGAACATTTTTGCATTTATTTTTAGAACTTCCCCACTTTCCTTTACAGTTCCCAAAAACCAAAATAAACTCTATTCCTTTAGAATAAGAAGTATTTAGAAGGCAAAAAAGAGAGTGTCATAGAACAAGTCACTTTTGCAATTGAAACAAAGGAAATTTAACTCTAACACAAGGCAGGACGTTTTGTTTGTACTGCATCAGATAATTTGGTTGAATTTCGAAGGAATAGTTGCGCATATGCATCGATTGTCAGCTGTTTGTGTTGACACGACCAATCACAATGAGACATTTTAAAATTAATAGTTTTGAACAATTGGATGGTATTCTAAATTCGAATATTTGGAACGCGTATGTTCTAAGTGGACTGTAATGGATTGCCATTAGTCACATTAATTTATTTGTTAGTAGAACCAATCTCTTTCTTTATTTCTATTAGTTTTTTTTTTTTTGTAGTTTATTTTTAAACAAGATGATACTTACATAAATATAATAAAGAGGTAACGTAGGTTACCCGTAACTGGGTTATCCCTTCATGTGTGCCGGTGCCTGTCCGTGGTCACGTCAAATAAGGAGGTCAGATAGGCAGCCGCTCCATGTAAAATCACGTCTGCATCACTCCACGACAACTGAGGAAGTCGTGCAGTA
Organism: Oligia latruncula; assembly: GCA_948474745.1. NCBI lineage: Eukaryota > Metazoa > Arthropoda > Insecta > Lepidoptera > Noctuidae > Oligia > Oligia latruncula. Next base: position 19,182,296 of record OX419686.1, read on the forward strand.
TTTGAAGGTGAAGACCAACTGGACTCTGAGGGTCGAAAGGTTGGAATCGCGCCACAACATCAACTTTAAGTCATTCGTGGTACGAGTTCCAACCCAACATCTACAGACCTGTCTGAAAGAGGACTTTTGGCCGAAAGGTGTCATATATCGACGTTTCCGATGACGGTTACGCGACACCACGTAGCGAAACACGATGCCGAACGACGGTACGTGTATATTCATAGTTTTAAGGTTTTGAATATGTATTCGTTTATTATTGTAACATAAGATTATTTTGTGTATTTTATCTATGGGCCTTAGTTGCCTGATAATAAAATGATTATTATTATTATTTTATTAAGTATTATTAAACTACTGGTACTCAGCTGCCTTCGGTTAGACTGGAAGCTGACCCCAACGAAGAAGAAGGAGACTTAAAATAATATTTAATATGGTGTGTAAAATTAAATTAATGAAAGGGGGTAAAGAATCTTAGGGTACAAAAATCCGAAACGCTGTCAACAGGAAAAGTGCCTAAAAGGCTGGCAGCACAGACATAGTCTGTGGCTGGCAGCATTCCCACGTTGTATGGAAAGAAAGAAAATACATTTATTTAGCACAGACTAAAAGACACACAATACAGCAGGTAGTCAGATAATAGTCGTACATACATCAGATAAAAACAGAAAATATAAAAATAAAAAGGGTAAAAATAAAAAGTCCGGTGTGAGAAATTAGCAGGAATGTGTGCCTCACGGCTGCGCCAAAAAGGTCCAGTTCAGCAAAAATGCCAGACAACTAGTGCCTGACGCTGGTTTTCAACCAGTTTTATACTGCAACGTGTGTATGCATAATTAGATAAATAAATAAAAATAAATTTGTGTCACATAAAAAACAATATTGAGTAACATTGCAAAAATAAAAATACTGATAAATATGGTGAGAGGGCCGCATGATAGACCAAAGAAAATTTTACGAAACGAGTCTGATTCTTTAGTCAAAAATAGGCCAGCCCTCTGGTCACGTGAAGATTTCTTTTTAATTGATTTGTGTTCTTTTTCTGTATAAAAGAACCCGATGCAAATCTTCATTAACACGAATAGTTTCCAAGCCTAATGGAACCATTAATTTATTTAACATCGTTTTCTCCCAAAATTAATAAATACCACTGTCAACACAAAGCCGTTTCACTTATGAATTAAATCTCATTTAAATAAGGAATATAGCGCCATTAAGACTGCGTCGGCGCAGTTCAAACCGATATGTGTGGGTAATTATGGTCATTTGCATTAGTTGTCGGTCGCCTACGCACAAATCTGTACCAATATCTTATAGCTGGATTGTGTACAGACGCCAGCACATCCAGCTACAAGAAACTGTAAAATTTTCCCAATCAACTTTGAACCTTATGCTTTAGCGAAAAAGTTGAAAATCTATTTTTGACAAATTGTAGTAACATGATGTGCTGGCGTCTGTACATGCAGGAAACTTTACTGTTATTTTGCTGTGCGTACAGTCAACAGCAAAAGTAGATGATCAAAGTCAGAAATTCAATACTAATTAACGGAGTTCGCGTCAGAACTGTGTGGCGTCGAAGTGATTCAAAAGTATTCTACGTAAAAGTATTCTATGTAGTAGTACTTCGACGCCGCAGTTCTGACGCGAACTCCGTTCATTAGTATTGAATTTCTGGTTTTGATCATCTACTTTTGCTGTTGACTGTACATCTGACTTTTCTAGCTTTTCTTGTGATGTACTATTCGGACGATTTGCTAGCAAAGTTGGGTACCTGCCCCAGACGTCCCGATCATTTAGCACTAAAAAACTAATTTAGTGTGATTAGTGTCTGCCAGGGTCGCAGCAGAGCAGTGGTAGCCCAGTGGTCACGGACACGACTTACGAGTTGTAGGTTGTAGGTTCGAACCCAGACAGGCGCTTTACTTTGTGTAAATTATTTTATCACCACTGCTCTCAAAACGGTGAAGGAAAACATCGTGAGGAAACCGGCATGTCCTAGAACCAAAAATTCGAAGACATGTGACATCCACCAACCCTAATCATGATGAGGGTCGCGGGTTGTTTGAAAGAGATACCCTGGACCTGTCACAGGCAACTGAAGGAACACGGGTGGGTTTTAGTCAGTAAAAGTCTGACACGCCTTCCCGCTCCGCCCAGAGAAGAAGAAGAAGTTATTTGATAATTTCCCACCCAAAAAAAAAAGTGTGATTAGTGTCATAACTGGTGAAATGTGGGTGTACGATAGGTATACTTCTGGCTAACCCTCCGCGGATTAGGTACAGGCGCGGTGTTATGTTTATGTACGTATTTACGTAGATTAAAATAAATAAACCTACTTCACCATATTGCTCAACGTTGCAATTCGGCCCACATCTAGTTAACCGCATCCGTTGTTTAATATTATATGTTTATATTAAGGTCTGCCGGTCTGGATTTGTGTATGAAACCGTGTGAAGAATCGTTAAATTCATACATAAAATTACGCGTAATGGCTGACAAGCTAAACGGCAGAGACTGCCGATGATGATAAATCAAATTTTAATGGAGTTTGGGAAATCTAATTAGGAATATGATAATGGAACCTGCTGCCTAGCTATGAAGCTAGAATCAGTTCAAGCTTAAATATATTTTGTTGATTAAACACTCTCCCTTACTAATAATAATAGTATTATATCAGATGAATAGTTACACACCGATTTCTCTCTTTCAGTCGTCAGAAATTTGACTTTCGAAAAAAGAAGTCAAAGCGTTGTGTAACTATACAGACGCTATACAATGTTTATTAGTAAGGGGGTAAGTCTGAGGGCGTTTGTGTTAAAAATGGAATGATAGTAACGGGCACCATTTTACAGGCCAGGCTGCTACCTGAGAAAATTCTAATAGGAAGACACGACCTCAGGATTGAACCCGGGCCGCGCCTAGCTTAGCAGTAGTGCTTGAGATTTCAATCAACCAAATTCCAACAGCAATACAATGGAATTATCCAAATCTATTAAGACGGATATCTAAGATTATGACTATCTTAGCAGAAGGTATGATCTTTTTAGGGTTCCGTACCCAAGGCAAACGATCGCGCGGTCGTTCACCAACACGATGGACCGATCAGGTGAAGGAATCATCGTCCACTTACAGGGTGGTAAGGGATGCGCTGGACAGAAACCGGTGGAGACGGATCATCCGCTCCAGATGCAACTCCGAAGCTGACCACGATCCTCAGACATGAGGGACCGACTACAGAGAAAGACCCGAAGGGTAAAAACGGGACCCTATTACTAAGGCTTCACTGTCCGTCTGTCACCAGGCTGTATCTCAAGAACCGCGATAGCTAGACAGTTGAAATTTTCACAAATTATGTATTTCTATTGCCGCTATAACAACAAATACTATAAACAAAATAAAATAAATATTTAAGGGGGGCTCCCATACAACAAACGTGTTTTTTTCGGTGTTTTTGCCTTGTGGTACGGAACCCTTCGTGTGCGAGTCCGACTCGCACTTGGCCAGTTTTTTTTATTACCCTAGTTTGTCCCGCTGCTGGGTAATAGTCTCTCTCATATTTTTTTAACTTTCCTAGTCTTTTGTCTTCTCGGGTCAAACAGTCAGGAATGAGTCCAAATCTTCTCGCCAGCGTTTGGCGTGCTTCGATGACAACACCCGTCTTCAGACTGACTGACGTTTTTTTTCTTCTAAATCTAGTTTTCAAAAATACATCATAATACGTACTTATCGCTTAGTATTTTCCTCAATATCATACGTACTTACCTACAACATGCCACAATATTGCCAATTTTTCGATATTCCAGTCACAACATACATAAAAAGGCCTCTCATTCCCGAGACCATAATAACTCCTCAGATACATATGAATAGTGATATAAAAATTCAATCATACACAAGCACTGGCCATCCCCATACAACCAGAGGAAAACTATTAAAAAGAAATCAGCTCCTCTCTGCTCGACTAGATTTTGACATATGACATACCAGCTGATTCGACGGGGTATTGCGAATTACGTCATGATATTCAGGAATTTACTTCAACTTTCAGCATCCGAATTTATTAAGAAAAATGTGTTACCGCGCCTATTTTGTACAATAAGTTTGTGGCAAATATCTTTAACTATATGCTGAGGTCGGTCAAACCGCGTCATTTTACTGCGAAAGTTGTATAAAATAGATATTATTACACCTATCCAAAAGTTAGGCACATTAATTTTCGCTGAAGATATGTAAATAAACCATTTAATCTCTTGATGAAAATATGCAAAAGGAAAAAATAAAAATATTGTCATTCTCTCTGCATTCTTACTTTTACCATTTTTCATACATAAACTACATATAAAACATGATCAAATCTTGATAAAAATTACTAAAAAATGTGATGCGACGTGACACTTCTTAGTGCTGACCATCTACCCAATTTTCTTATTTCGATTCAAAAATGTCATAAAGCCTAATCGATAAATAATCGGTGTTTAAAAAAAATTAAAAAATTGTAGAAACGGAATAAAAACTCTTTGGTATATTTTTCATGAAGTAATTATTTTTTTAAATATAATCATTTTAATAAGTACATACACGTACCTACAGTGTGGATAGGGGTGTAACTTTTTATGGTTCCCTACGTACGAATGAAAAAACGGAACCCTTATAGGATCACTCGTGTGTCTGTCTGTAGGTCTGTCACAACCGATTTGTTTCGTATCTACTGAACCGATTAAGTTGAAATTTGGTACACATATAAATTTCTTTGACTCAAACACGGACGTGTAACATAAATAAATTAATTTTGAAAGGGGTCACTTTTTGGAGCGACATTAGAAAATTTAAAAAAAAGCCTTGCTTACGTAGGTACCGTGTAATATATCAAATGAAGGGGTTTCGTGAGGGTCACATAAATATTATTATAATAACAAAAAAAAGTTATTTATTATTTTATTGAAAATAGAAACAATATCTCTGAAAACACAGCCTAAAATAAAAAAAAAATACGAAATATAGTTCTGTGATTATAGATTCCAGGAGATCTTATCAGAAGTCTGCAGGGTATTTAGTGACACAGTATCAGTAGCAATGAGTTTCATCTTGACAGTTCAACAACATTCATTGCGTTATTTACGTTGTTGAGCAGACACACTTTTCGTACATAAGGAGCAATGGATTGGCAATATGCTTCAAAATGATTCAAATTGAGAGTAATAGTGTGTTACGCAATTAGGATGCCTGTCTTAAAATAACATAGCAAATCTCTAAATATACTGCGTACATTTGGTAATAGTCAAAACATGTTCGGGATGTTATATTCAACTAGCTTCTGCCTGACTTCGTCCGCGTCAAATATCACCCTCCCCCCATTCACCCTTTTAGGGGTGGAATTTCGAAAAACCCTTAGTGGACTCTTCACAAAGAACACACCCTCCAAATTTCATGTATCTAGGACCAGCGGCTTAGGCGTTGATATTATATCAGTCAGTCAGGACTCTGATTTTTATAAAAATTGATTTAAAATCGGTATTAGGGTTCCGTACCAAAATGGTAAAACGGAACCCTTATGGTGAGACTCAGTCTGTCACACCTGGATATCTCAAGAATTAAGTACTTATCCTATCAACTTGAAATTTGGAATAATTTTAGATGACGTTTACCCAACTATATTGCAAATAAGAAAGAAATACAAATATAGGCATGTATATTTTTTGCAACAGGGACTGAAGGGGGGTCTGAAAAATTCGAAGTATAAAATACTAGGGCATGTGCGGTAACATATGAAAGAGCGCATTTCAGCATTCTCAAATTTTTTTTTTTAGGCTGCATAATTTTTTTTTTAATTACAAACATTAGTTATAAGCTAAATTCTTATTACTAACAACATTGCCTTGCCTATGGACTCCTTATCTCCGAAGTTTGCAATGAGAAAAATCAGAAATTAATCTATGTGATAGAAGTTTATGTAACGATTATAGGAAAAATAAAACATTCTCTAAATAGCACACTTTTTCAGAAATCATAAACAAAAGTTACATTGGTTCCACGATCGGTCAAGAGATCGCGTTGACATAAAACTGCAATATTCTACACCGCAGTGCATAGTGTTAAAATTCTCTGACGAGTATAGGCGACGCCGATGAAAAATTAAAAACATGATGGTACGGAACCCTCGGTGCATGAGTCCAACTCACTCTTGACCGGTTTTTTTATGTTAAGCTTAAAACACTTGTTAAAAAAATAAGATTTTTGGCATATTCGATCTTAAATAGCGGCCAAGGGGATTAATTGCAGACTTTGGCTGTAATAGTAAGAAATGGTCAAGATGTTATTCCCCATAAGAAAACATGAAAACAGTACTTTTCTTTTCTGGCCGGCCCTTTAATTTTTGGGTACGTTATGAACTTATGAATGATGAGTCTAAGAAATACAAACTTATTTTTGCAGTTGATCTAATTAATGATGTGCATTGTGCATGCGTAAATATTCAACCCAACTACGGAACCTTTCACTGTGCGTGGTCCGACATAAACATGGCCAGTTTTTTTAAATTTCGTTGGGAAACTACCACAAAAAAAAACAATTTCTATTACTCAAGTACCTAAACTAATAGAAACAACAACTACCAAGCTCATACAACTAACAAAACATATTGAAATGTAAAGTGATTGTGGAATACCCAATTTATACCATTAATTTATCATCATTCCCAAACTTTTGCTAAGCCTACCTAAAAAATGTATACCGGGCATTCTGTAGCAAACTATTAGATAGTATCAAAAATAAATAGTAAGTAGGTAAATAAATAAAAATAATTTTGAACGGCGAGCGCATTCCGAAGATAAATTCAAATATAGAATCAATTCGGCGCGAAATTCAATAAATGACTATGGTCAAAGGTCCTCAGTTATTGACTCAGTTTTAATAATTATAGTGTCCAAAAAACTATTAAAATAACATTAGAAAAGCATAAATCATTATTATAAACAATGCTTATTATATTTAATGCTTAAAATAATTTTATTTCAGTTTCCGAGTATCGATTTCCGAAATTCGACATATTAATTACCCGAATCAATCGAAATTAAAAAAAAAATCGTTTAGCATAATCGCTTTCGCACATCATTACTATAAAAAAAACAATAATGGACTGCGATTTTGAACACAAATTGAGTAGCGGTAATGAATAATACGTGTTAATGGACCTGTGCTTCAATATTACGTTAAAATTTGGGCATTTTCGTGTTGTTTATAATATTTTCTTTAATATTTGTCACATTTTAAATCTTACCTACATGTGTGTGCGTGACATTTGTGAAAAGTTAAATGTAAACACGCAGGATTGGCGCGAAACTTCGACATTAGATATCAAAAAACTTCATTACCGCTACTTATTTAACTTGAACAATGGATGAATTCGTCAAATAATTAAATGATGTATTATTCACTGCCCCTGTGGTGGAGTTTGGATGTTCGAAATCACCAATTTTTATGTTTTTTAGCCTCGACCACCACTGTCAACAAAATGGCGATTATCGCATTTACAGACTTGAATTTAATAAAGGTAAATTAATATGCTTGCGCGCTAAATATGAAATATTTAATGGTGTTAACTTAAGAGATTTTTATCCAACTCTCTTAGTTAACGCACATTCATTACATTGGATGGGTAGCATAACAAATATTTACATAATCAATGTAGGGTGTCGTATGTCGTAATTCCTGGGTCCAATGGGACCCAGTTCCGAGCCGGCGGAGGTTCGTGTGTTCGGGTCCATTCGGGGGCACTTCCGAACTATACGGTTAAGGGCTCACATCTTCACACAATATAATCGATTCTGTAGTGCCCTTCAAACGATTCTCGATTACAACATCTGTTGCTAAGAATACCTTTACACAATCATCTTTGCTACTGTGTTAAAGAGAACTCAACCTTACTGTTTGTGGATTAGGGAATATTGGAGATGCAATTTTTAAAGTTTCATTTCAATCGCATTTATTGTCAGGCGATTTTGAACTTTAGTCTACTGTAGTAAAGTGTTATTCTGTATAATAGTAGGTGTGTGTTTCAGTGTTTGCCACATGGCTGTATTTTATGGCAAATTATTAAGAAATAATTGAAAATCCCGCCTCCTTTTAAAAAGGGCTGTGTAGAGATTTATTGTGGGCGGTAGTTTCAATTTGAATTCCGAAAATTTTAATATATTTTTATTTATAGGGAAATAAAATGGTGCATATTTTTTGCCGGGTAAACATAAAACGTATTCAAACTTTTCGTGTTTATTCATAGAAGGTACAGTCAGAAAAAACACGCTCGAATACTTTGGTTTTTATCCAGAAATCTTATGTTAAACTTCCATAATTTTTGTTTTCTGAGTAGGTTATCGGTAAACAGAAAAAATAGCGAGTTATTACAACCCAAGCAAAAATAAAGATACAAAGACGAATATACGGAACAAACGAAACCACAAAACAACCAAGCAATAATGCATTAAGCCAGAAAATGATATAAGTCAGATAAGGCCGCTAATCTTTCTCTAAGTAGCAATAAGACTAACCAGCTACAAACAGATCGGAGCTTTCAATGGCGAAGGGAATTCCCCTTTTGAGAAAAATTGTTCTATTGTGACTTATGCCCCTGTACGTACAGACTACGGCACTTTTGATGGAAGTAAAAATAATTTCTTGTTAAGTTATTAGATTTTGGTATGTAATAAGAGAGAGAGAAGAGAGAAGAGAGGAGAGGCTGGAGATTTATGTGTGTTTGTTGTTAGATTTGTACCATAAGAACCAATCTCTTATGGAAAAGTGCATAATGGTAGAAATCAAACTTAGAAAGATGTATTAATTATTCTAATGATTATAAAAGGCTATTTGACTGGTTTCTGATAAACATCTCAGATTATTTAATGGTGTCTAACGAGCCCACAAAAACCTATTACTTCAAATTGCATAATGTATTTCTTTTAGAAAATAGTAAATAAAAATGTACTGTTTAAATAAGCCGCCAAAACGCTATCTTTAACAATATGGCGTCATGACGTCACAATACACGTAAACAAACGTTGAAACGGTCGAGATACTAGACAAAAGTCATCTGTTCTGTCAAAGATAGACAGAAATTGACTATATCATGACGTCATCATAAGTTCAGCCAATCCAGACCGTTTTCGATTACGTGGCGCCAGATTTAAAAAGATGAAGTTTTTTCGGGATTTTTTTAATAAATAATACATTGTTTTGTAGTAAAATTAATGCAAATCGATTTTAAAAGCGATAATCTATACGAGTGTCAATAATTATGACCTTATTTTTTACATTGTCAAATAGCCTATTCTCTAAATATGTCTTGTTATTGTCGCGAATCATATTTTGATCAAGATACAACCAGACACTGACCTGCAAAATGTAAAAAACGTAAGGAAATTTAAATTTCGCGGTCTACCACTACCCATTAAACTTAAGCTAAGCTAGAAAACTCGTATGTCGAGAGTCACATAGAGTAAGTACCTGTTTACACCTCCTTTCGTTCCAAAAAAAAATTCAACGATAGTTTTTATGTGATGGAAACAATAGTGATCAGTCTGGGTTTTAAGAAACATCTATGTAAGTATGTAAACCGAACCAGATCGATATAAATATGTAAGTCTTTTATTTTATTATACGTAATCCAAATGCAGACAGTATTTAGCCATGCGTAAAATTGAGTCCGAAACTTACTCGACAAATCAATAGACTTCATCTTAATTTAATTTATTCATTGTTTTAAATTGAACGCTGCACTTTGATACCACAGGGAACAGAATTTAAATTCATTCAAATTGCGCAAGACCTCTCTATTTTTCTTCCATCGTCCGATTAACATGCCTAAATGGACACTTTGCCTTCGAAATCATATAAAAATAGCCTAAGTTTAGGCTCCAGTACAATATTCATTATCAAATGTTATGTCAGACTGTCATAATATGAGCGTGCAGAACTTGCAATGGGGGAAAATGCAATTAATTTTATCACAAAAGACCCATTCGACTCCGCGACTTATCGGGGAGGGGCAAAGAATAGTTAGGAATGTGATGTCTTAATAATTCTCCTCTGCAAGTTCGCGAATAAAGGATCTTACTTAGATTGCTTAAGGTTGGAATTGATGCTGACTGTAGTATAGCTTACTATAGTGATGTCTTTATCGTATGCTTGCGAGTATAAACAAATAGTTTTATGGACAATAAGGCTCTTAATGATTTCTCCTCCATTTAAATAACAAATGATGACGGAAGAACGGTAATGGTAGCATCTACGCGAGCTTCGTTTTCCCGACATAGTCATATTTTTGCAGAATTTTGAGGGCGTTTACATAATTATAGAAAGTTTATTTTTATTTTTTTGTTAACCTTAGTTATTCATTTAATCTATTGTAAATAATTACTTCTACATATGAAATAAATTATGTCCTTAGACATAGTTTATTTCATATGTAGAAGTAATCACGTAAGTAATGTGTAGTATTTAAATGACTAAGGGCTGATTTCACCAAAGTCAGATATATTTGATATCTGTGGAATAAAATTAACGTCTGACAGTTCTAGAAAGGAAAACTGTTTGTGTGTTTATTCCCAGGACTACTTCTAGATATAAAGATTTGGTGGAATTCACCCTTGCCAAGTAACTATACAGATATTAATGATTGTAATGATTATATTTCTCTAAATATGTACCTGTTATAGTCGCGAATCATATTTTGATCAAGATACAACCTGACATTGACCTGCAAATTGCAAAAAAAAACGTAAGAAAATTTGAATTTCGCGGTCTCAACTACCGTTCACCTTAAAAGTAAATTTTCAAATGTAGGTAATAATAAATACAAACCACAGTTAATTATAGTTCTGTATATAAAACAACGCGAAGATATTCTAACAATAGACAAAGACCGAGCTTAAAAACAATGAAATGAATGAATTAAATATATTCGTTCGATTGACCCACTGAACTTTGTTTGCTTTCATAGGTAGAATTTACCTTTAACTAGCTACAGTGGGAAAACTTGTCAAATGAAAACCGAGATCATCCGCCTTCTTTGTAGATGTTACTATAAGTGATTAGTTTTGCATCGGTATACTTATTGTTAACCAAACCAGACTGACGTAATTATTAATTATATCAAAATCTTTGAAACTAATTAGATTTATAATAATAATAATAATAATGGTTTTGATGTACTCTTTTGGCATACTCAAATGGACTCAGACCGAACTCGACGCCCTGGATAGGAGGGTCCGTACGTTGCTGACTGCAAATCGAATGCATCACCCACGGTCATCGGTAATGAGGCTGTATATCCCGCGAAAGTGTGGAGGTCGAGGGTTTTTAAACGCTAAGACCCTCCACAATCGCGAGATATGCAGTCTCAGGGAATATTTTCTAGAAACCGACGTGGGCCTCACCCCGCTCTCCTTGGCTAAAGAGAACTGGCGCAAGCCAGTAGTGCTTGACACTAATGATCGCATGGAGGTATGGCAGAGTAAGGAGCTTCACGGACGCTTTTTCCGGGCCCTACATGGACCCGATGTTGATCTACTAGCGTCCGTAGCCTGGCTGCGTTTCGGTGACCTCTTTGGGGAAACCGAAGGTTTTGTCTGTGCAATTATGGACGAAGTTATGATGACGAACAATTACCGGAGATTTATTGTGAAAGACGGCACGGTTGACATCTGTCGGGCATGCCACCGACCGGGAGAATCAATCAGGCATATTATCTCCGGGTGTTCTCGTCTAGCTAACGGAGAGTACTTGCATAGACACAACCTTGTAGCCAGGATAATCCATCAGCAACTTGCTCTGAAATACAACCTTGTGGAATCGGAGGTGCCGTACTACAGGTATGTGCCCGACCCAGTTCTCGAAAATGGTGATATCACATTATATTGGGATCGATCCATCATCACTGACAGGACTATTGTTGCCAATAAGCCTGATATAGTGGTGGTGGATCGATCAGAGCGGCGCGCAATGATTGTTGACATAACCGTCCCGCATGATGGGAACCTCGTGAAAGCCGAGAAAGATAAACAAATCAAGTATCTTGACTTGGCTCACGAGGTTGTCGACATGTGGGATGTGGACTCAGCGATCATTGTGCCGATAGTCGTGACAGCCAATGGTCTAATAGCCAAGAGCCTCGACCAACACCTGAGGAGGCTCTCGTTGGGCAGCTGGATCAAGGGCTTGATTCAGAAAGCGGTACTTCTGGACACGGCCCGCATTGTTAGGAGGTTCCTCTCTCTGGAGCCCTGACCGCCGGTAGCTTGGACCCTGTTCCCGATACCGGTGGGCTACTATTTTTTATATTTTTAAATGTTTTTATATTTTTTATATTCTAATATTTAAAAATATAATTTATATGTGTTATTTAATGAAATAAAGGAGATAATAATAAACCATTTATTTTCAGGTAACAAAGACGATTAGATACATACTTTAACCTAAGGATTCATAATAATATAGTAAAAATTTTGTTAGTAAATAAAACTTAATAACACTTAGTATTTAGTTATTTATATCATAAACCAGTGTCTAGGGTTGATCCAGAATCAAGTAAAAGAATCAAGCAGGTAAAATAAAAAAAAAACCGACTTTAAATTTTGCATCTTGCTCCAATCTTAACAAGATAGGCAGATTATTATGGTTGATTATGCTTTTTTTTTTTTTGCGTGTCTTTCATTGTACGAGCGTGCGTTCCCCTTTGCTTTGAAAGCTGACGGGTTATATGTAGAATCCCACACTTTTGCGGGGGCCTTTTTTTTTTTTTTTTTTTCGGATGGGAAATCATCAAATGACCCCTCCCGCTCTGGGTGGAGCGGAAGGGAGTGTCAGACTCTTACTGACTAAAACCCACCCGTGTTCCTTCCTTAGCCCTTTATGTTCCGGACCAGCGGTAACCCTTTCGGACAATCCCGCTGACCCGGCAGGCTTCGGCCCTATGGGGCCCCTCCTGGATGCTGACATTTCTTTGAGGCTCGCGTGGAACACGTACGCGCCGTCCGGCACGGGCCTGGTCCTGATCGGACGGTGAGCTACCCATTACTCTCCGCCCGCAGGCCCGCGCCTACGGTGGCCGGGAGTCGTCACGCGGCTCCCGACGCCCGGAGCGTCTCCCGCTCTCTCCCGGAGCGTCTGATGCAAAAAGTTAAAACCAAATCTTCAAACCGCCGTTTTCCATATCAATATAAAAATGAACGATCCAATAATTGTTATTACTTTAATTTTAAATCCAAATCCGTTCACTGGAAACTTTCACACATTACGTATGCAATTCCCATTGCCATTACTACGTTTATAAACCGAACGCTCCCATTTATGGGTGGCAGTCCCAAAATTGGTAGCACTAAAACCTTTTACAATTAAAACGGGCCATTATCGGGTGTTCCTAATCCGGTACATTTAAATGAATGGCCCACCTCACCGGTCCGACCTTTGTGCCCAGTTTAAAATGCAAATTTTATACATGGCAACATTTGTTTGAGGATCGAGATTGAAACGATATTGTGGCGATATTGTTGATAAAAACCGTTGTACTGTTTTGTGTTTGCAGTTGTTTATTTTAATTACTTGATGGTTATCGTATACGTTGTTATGAAATAGAAACCAAGTTGTTACATATTTCTAAATTATTACGTAATATTTTTATTAAATTTTAAAGTTGAAATCTCAAGTCTTCTTTAATTAGCTATTAAATTACTCTCAAAACAATGAAGGAAAACATATTGAGGAAACTGGCATGTTCGAGAACCTAAAAAAAAAATAGGACATGTGACATCTACCACTGCATTGGGCCCGCGTGGTGGATTACAGCCCACTACCTCTCAAAGAGAGGAGGCCTGTGTCCCAGCAGTGGGAACATTAAAAGCTGATTATGACTTTACTTTTGCAGGTATAAAGTTCAATCAGTAAGAAGAACGATTCTATCTCTTTCTTTTCATAAAATTAAGTTCTTACCTCGACTAACGGAACCTAATTTGTATATTTCCTCGTTTCCACTGTAACAGCTGTTAATATCGTAAATCCAGATAGTTCCAATCGACATCTAAGTCGTAGTTAACAGTTCTTATCTAAACTTGAATTTAATTCAGGCTGAGTTCAGTAGAGACAGCTTGTAATTCAATTAAAGTACAGTTTACTATTTCATACTGATTGCTGGTGACAACTTGGTTGTACTTAACTATATTATTTATTCATAGATGGTGCAATGCTGTTTTTGATAGACAATACAAACTACCAGCCATTATTATTTTATCGAGAGACTAAGGATTGACAGGTTGAATTCAGTGTAATACTTGCCTTGTCTCGTATTGGCAGAGGAAATATGAATCAGAGGCTAACTTCGATGTGAAATATGGAATTGGTAGTTAATTTATGTAAAAGTTCTATGTATTTCTATACATTCAGTAGCTAGCGACACGTCATCTGCCACGTATTTCATAGAAACCAGTAGAGTCGCGGCGGATGTAGCCTGCTGCTGTCGTCTGCAGTTGGCTACGGACTTGAACCTTTCCCTATGAAAACGCCTGGATATTGACATAATATTCAGAAGCATTTTAGAGATTTTATTTCATTACTAGCTCCTGCCAGCTACTTCGTTCGCATGGAAGTCGTATGATACAATAATATACTAAAATAACAGCCACATTTTTATAAAATTTCCTCTTCCCCCGTCGCATCGCATCGCCAGCCCACGCTATTACTTCTTTTGAGTTTAGCGTACTTTCTGACTTCCTTTTTGCTCGGCTCCTGCGGGTCGTAGCGTGATATTGAATAGCTTAAAACCTTCCTCAAAAATTGGGTTATCAAACAAAAATAATTTTTCAATCCGAATGGTACACTACATGGAAAAAAATAATTTCTTACTACACCACATTAAATGTTTGTAAAACATTATAAGACAAAACAGTAACTTTTAATGATTGAATATACTGAAAAAAACAACAAAAAAAAAGGAAAACCACCATTAAGTACTGTAATGTAAGTAACGATATCACCAAATGAATAAAACAGTTAATTTTGTGGCCTTTTAGCTGCTTAAAACGTTAAAGTATACTGTCATGACGGTAACATTTTGCCTCCACATGACGCTGGCAGAATAGTCGACATCGGCTCAGTTGCCAAAGAAGAAAAAAAAAAAAAAAACATTTTGCCTCAAGCCTTGACTATTTTCGGATCAGTAAAAAATACTGTTTTGAACGTTAGGCTCTTATGGAACTGTTTAAAGCGGTTCAGATCAATATTTTTCATTTTTATATACTGCTTATTTATTTCAGCTTGCAGAGATTAGCACGTTCAAAGAAACAATCTCTTTAGATTTATTATTGACTAGTAGTTCCAGAGAATATCGCGTTTAAACTAACAAACAAACTCTTCAGTAAAACTATAGAAGATCTATTCATACATTAATTCTTCATACAAATTATATTTATTCCATCAGTACCAGTACACTCCATAGATATATGAAAGGGATATTAGGTAGTTGAACATTACAGTACATTTATAAATGGTACACTCACTGTTAAAACATATCGTAAACTAGCTGTTCCCCGCGGTGTCACACGCTGCGCGGCTCCTAAGGGTCGTAGCGTGATGTTATATAGCCTATAGCCTTCCTCCATAAATGGACTACCCAACACTAAAAGAATCATTCAAATCGGACCAGTAGTTCCAGAGATTAGCGCGTTCAAACAAACAAACAAACAAACTCTGCAGCTTTATAATATTAAGTATAGATAAGCACAAGTACGTTCATAACTTAACTTAATAACCAGCTTTACCTCACTAAGTTTGAATATTGAAAGACATTACGGACATAAAGCAGAAGGTACACAAGAACGACGAAGGCGCACCTTAGTTCAAATCTCCAGTGGTCATGAGAAATTTAATAAGAGGGCTACGTTATGCAAATGTAAGAGCTGTGTGCAGGCCCTTTAAGGGTAGTTGAGCCGGAGACGAGACGAGAACGAAACGAAATGCTAAGAGGGAAATAGTAGATCATTAATGTTAAGGAAAGCAAAAAAACTAAGGGGGATGCACAAATCGAGTAATAAGAAATCTATATTTACACATAATTATTATAACAGAAGGATTTATGAAAGTGTTGTTAACTTTTTACTTCACGATTTTATTCTTATGTGTAACTGTTGAAAAATCAATATTTGATTTATAACAATAGAAATTTAATTGTGTCCCATTAGCCACCGTTGAGCTACTACACAAACTGTGTCTTTAATTTCTGTAATTGTTTTTTTAAAGTCAGCTGTTCCCTACATTTATGATCGTACTAGCTGTTCCCCGCGGTGTCACACGCTGCGCGGCTCCTAAGGGTCGTAGCGTGATGTTATATAGCCTATAGCCTTCCTCCATAAATGGACTACCCAACACTAAAAGAATCATTCAAATCGGACCAGTAGTTCCAGAGATTAGCGCGTTCAAACAAACAAACAAACAAACTTTGCAGCTTTATAATATTAGTATA
The DNA here is from genome assembly GCA_948474745.1 of Oligia latruncula. Lineage (NCBI taxonomy): Eukaryota > Metazoa > Arthropoda > Insecta > Lepidoptera > Noctuidae > Oligia > Oligia latruncula. The sequence continues at coordinate 19,198,794 of OX419686.1, forward strand.
GATAACTCGTCAAAATGTAGGGAACAGCTGATTTTTTTTCGCGATTTCAGGTTTGGTCCTATAGTAAAAGTTGTTCATAGTAATGAGTACAATGACCTTCTAAGAGGTTGTTAATGTTATACCAATAACCCTGTATTTATGTCGTGTTTAAAAGGTATTTAGCTTAAACAACTGCTGAACACTGTTTTGTGGTAGTAAGGTAGATGTTTTGTCAGTCATAAAAACCGTACGAAGCAGGGGCGAGTCGCTAGTAGTAGATAAGTATAGAAGCCTTAAAAAAGAAGGGGCGATGAGCAAATCGAGCAATATGAAATAAATAATGATATGGAAGCCAAAAAAATAAGGGAGATACGCAAACCAGGCAGTGTGAAGCAGATTTTGTTGGATAGACTTTGGCGCCAAGCCAATATGCCAAAACCCCATATTTTAATCTAGATAGTGATATAGCAAGACATATTATAGAAAAATATTCACCCAGCTAAAATAGTTCCGTCGGTAATGAAATGAATGGTCATCCAATCAGCAGGGAAAGTCTTCTTATTTCTCTTTAATGAAAAACAGCTCTATCCTCAGAACTGAAGGCTGAATACAATCAATTGTTTTCGTAGAAATCTGATGAAATTAAGAGGTAAATTAATTACTAGCTTCAGCCCGCGACTTGTCTCTGTGAAATTTCTTGTTCCCCCATCCAACCCCGACGCATCTCATCGCCTGCCCGCGCTATTACTTCGTTTTTGCTTAGCGTTCACTGACTTTTTTCTTTTTGTTCGGCTCCTAAGAGTCATAGCCTTCCTCAAGACTTGGGCTAACAAATGCAAAAATAATTTTTCAAATCCGAAATACTTCCAGAGATTAACTCCTACATAGAAACTTACAAACTTTTACCTATTAGTTTAGTTACAGAATTCGATCCCTTAGTGGAAATCGTTACTGCTTACTATTAATATTATAAATTCGAAAGTAACTCTGTCTGTGTCTGTTTGTCTGTATGTTACCTTTTCACGCTTAAACCACTGAACGGATATCGATAAAATTTGGCAGAGAGAATAAATATATTGCATCCCGGGGAAGGACTTAGGTTAATTTTATCCCGATATTCCCACGGGATCGACACTTATGCAGGGGAAACCGCGGGGCGATGCTAGTCTGATATAAAGTTAAATCAATAAGCTGGATAAGTTTTCACTTTCCTATAATAAATCCATGATACATTAACAGCCAGTGGCGCATAAAGGATTTTCAACAATACCACCATAATAATATCCCAGTATCGCAAAATTCCTTGTCCCTCTTCCGCTCCATTCGATAGTGTTGGGGAATATTGAAATTTTATGCGTCCAAAAGCCGTGAAGTATTAAAGTCGCATTTGAAGAGGGCTGGGTGACTGAGGGGAAAGTTCTTCACATTCACTCTGCAATTTTTGGGTATGGCACAAGATATTTCTGGTACATTCTTTGGCTATCCGCATCATTTGTAAAGATTTTGCGCTGGCAGAGACTATTTTGCTCCCTTTACAGCACAAGTAAACTTCATGCCTTTAAACCCTTGTTAGAGAAAGTCATTATTTTAATGTTAAATCTTTGTTTTGAGGAATGTTGTGATGATGATGTTATGACAACGGTGTGGTTTAAAATTTTTCTTGTATTGACAAAAATTTAAAAGGTTATGCTTAGATGGTTTTATCATGTTGTGAGGATGAGTGCAAGACGACTAACAAAGGTTATTTATAAGGCCTTGTAAATAACTTTTGTTAGTCTAGTGTACTTTCTGCTTACCCATATGGATAGAAAGCGTAAGTTTACGTATGCATGTATACCTTAGGTTTTTACAATGTAGTGAGTCAGAAGTATTTTTTTTTTAACTTAATTTAAAACTGAATCTTTTGAATCTCTTATGTAACAATGTTTATCTAGAAAATAATGGACTCCACACAACACATGTCATGTCATCCTTGGCATAAAAAGAAAGAATCCACAATCAGTATTGACAATAGAACCATCGAAACACGTCTTAATAAGTTAATAAATTTCTATAAAATGTCGAGTCACGCCATAAACAATACTTAATAATACTGGCAACATTCAATACACATTATTAGATAAAATCTACAAGATGGAACGTTGTCTCATTGTTCAGGTTGGAAGGTCGAGAATGTCGACGTGTCCCGAAGTTAAGAATCGAATTAACATTTTAAATGCGAATCAATTTGCTGTTAAAAAACTATTGGTTCGCGATTGGAAATCGGAAAGTTCCAGCTCTTTAGCTGGAAGTGAGAAGTGTATGTGTCAGACATTTAGCGAATGTGTCATGAAATTCAAATTTTTTGACATAATATGTATTGATACCAGCTAGTCCAGCTACAGATCAGGGGTCTAAAAAGGTCACTTTGGCATAATCATAAAAGGATAACATTATGAATCTTAATGGACAGTTAATTTAAGGCTCCTTCAAACAGGCGCGACACGCGACAAAATCGCGCGCGTCACAAAGGCACCGCAAGTCGCGCAACGAGCGGTGCCTTTGTGTCGCGCGCGATTATATCAATGGTGAAGGATTTTTCAGTTTTGTCTGTGCTAAAATACCAATCAATCCAATCCAAACCCAATCTCTTTGATATAGTACGTAGTGCAGCGAAAAAAATAAAAACACGGACTGTCTTCGCTATATTTGGATTCATAATGTTATCCTTTTATGATTCCGCCAAAGTGGTCTTTTTTGAACTGCGATTACTTTGGCTAAGCGTGACGAATCTGTAAAAATACCTATGCAAGCTTTTATAGCAGTGATCGAAAATTGCCTAAAGTTTTTGAAGTAAAACTTCGCCGATAATTGGACGAGAATTGACAGTGAAATTTCAAGGGCGCGTCACGTTAAGGCACATTTCGTTACAGGAAAGAGAAGCAAGATATAACTCTCTCAGTCTCTCACACTAAATCTCTAATATACTTTATTTTTTTTAAGAAGTTTCACTTCCATCATATTGTACGATGCTGCACGCGCAATTTTAATTCAATATTATAATCAAAAGCCACTAGTAGGGGATCAGTATTTATTCAGTCGATTATGCGTGCTAAGGTGGGTTTTAATTTACAGAATAACATGGTCGTGTTCGATCTGTAAAGTAATGTGCATAATGTATGAGTAATAATAAATTTATGTTTTTAGTTCCAAGGGGTTGTAGTTTTAAGATGACTTTGAGCTGATAGCGGATGTACGGAATTTATTGAATAATTTCCTCATACTAGATTTATGAGGAAGTTTCAAAGTAACGGTGGAGACAGGGTAATAGCAAAAGTATCCGGATAGAATGACGTGCAGGATAATGTGGGGCATGTTTAAACGAGACAAGTTTAAAGTTTGAACAGCTTTTTGAAAAGAAGCTGATGTAAGGAAAGATGGATTGATTGATTGAAAAGCGAAATGATAAGTACTAATGTATGTATATGTAAGGCAAAAAGACCGCAAACCGCGTTAATTTCACGACGAAATAGGCCACGATACGCCAACTTCGTGTGGTGGCTGTTTTGAAGGTGCCAGAACGCATTGAGGTCTATTTTTCGCTCAATGAGAGCTTTCGGTCTTTGAAGTCAAACATAATATACATCATACTTACTTATCTACTTGTCATTTCGCATTATTTAGTACCTGTAGGTTATAGGGATGTGAATGAGAAGTACCTACGATGTGGGACGGGTGCGGGTGCGGTGGGTGATGTCGGTGTGTGTGTGTGTGTGTGATGTAGTGTGTGGAGTTTAGTAGGCATCCTAATTAAACTGAGATAACGACACAAGTTCGATGTCCTACAGTATTTGTCTGTCCTTCCCCTTTTTAATCCATCCAAAGGTTGTCTTTAAAAGATCGCTTTTAGCGATAAGACCGCCCATTGTGTCACCCTATGTACAGTTTTTATTTTTATGTCTGTAATTTATTTGGTGTACATAATAAAGAGTATTTCTATTCTTCTATTCTATTCTAGATTCAGCACTTAACTAGTTTGGCAGCGGGACTAACTAACTGGTGCACATGAAGACGCTTAAGTGACGTCACTCATCTAAGCAAGCGGTACAAACAATAGAAAATCAATTGTGTCTCATTAGCGGACGTTAAAGGGTACACTCACATATAATGCAGTCAAAGCATTTTTATCGCACGTAGCGACACGCGCTTTACTTGTGTTAATTAGTTAACGAGCGCGAGCTTGTGGTAACAAGTAGCGGCAGCACATAATACACACACACACAAACTTTCGACTTCACTATTGTCTCGGACTGTACCGAGAGCTCCTGCGATTACAAACATGGCACATTCATACTGCGTTTGTACACTTGGTAAACACTGTAATTAAAAACCTGCTAATAAAAACTACTTGCAACTGCTTGTCACTGTAATCAAACATTGACCGTCAATAACCCCACCAGTTTCACTTCCGTCCTCAAATAAAAACGCTCGCAACACCGACAGAACATTACCATACATACCGTCATAATAATTACACACAGAATAAAATGCATGAGTGTGAACACATCCGAATTCAAATTCGTTCCTCGGTTTGATCGAGTTATGCATTATTAATGAACGTTCAAGTAATTACAGTGCGGTGAGATGTATCGCAGGTAACGTTTTGTTAAGGGGCTTACAGGACCTAAACCCAAAAAACGCAAGTTTTAGAAACAATAAAAGTATATGATCGACTACAGTAAACAAAATCAGAAAAATATATGATATTCTTCAGGATATATGCTAGGTAGATAGTGTATTGAAAACATAGCACAACTAATTTGATACCATAAAAAAAAACATGAAGATACCTCTCAAAACTTTATTTTTATAGTAAAAACCATACTAATATACATACAATCATTCTGATTTTTTGTCAGATTATTCTACAAGCAACATAACACTAGTGTTTTAATTTTTTTGCCCAAACAATAGATTATTAGTAACAATAGATTTTGTAACTAAATAATTGCTTCATATTTTGAAATAAATTACCAGCGTTGTGTCATCGCGCTTCTCTTTCTTTTTTATGCAGTCCGACAGTGACCGCGCTTTAGGTCATGTAAGCCCCTTAAATGGAATTGTTCTGAGAACTCGACGTACTGTGGCGCCATGTGTGGCCTCTTGATTGAGTCGTCTTTTGTTAATTTGTAGTGTTACATTAAGATTTTACTTTGTTTTACAGATTTTCATGCGCGGGCACGTTTGCTTTGATGAGGAATGTTCGGTGAGGAATGTAATTGGAGGATACTCAGTGCCCTATGGTATCACTGTCACGAACTCTGTCCTATAGCCTCATAACCGTACGTAATATAGAAATAAAAAAAATACCTCTCTTATCGTCTCGGTGTGTAAAGATGGTCACACATCTGACTTTGCACTTTCCACCGCGGCCAACCTGTTGTGTCCCACTGCAGGGCAAAAAACCTCCCTTCCGTCATTCCACTTTTCTCTCTCTTTTGTAATTAGAGCCAAATCCTTTAAGTAAGAATTTAACTCGTCACGCCATTTCTTTCTACGCCTACCGCGTCGCCGCTTTCTGTTGTTCGGTACCCAAGTTACATAAGTTATAAATGTAATAATATATTTTACATAGGACACTTAAATTTTCTTATAAGTTAAGCACATACCTACTGCAAAGTAGTTGTACTATGTCAATCTTATTTGTCGTGCATATTCGCATGCAGCTAAGTAAAAAGCCCTTTGAATATTTACAGTGCTCGATATGTTAGTTAGGCATTCGTATAGTATCACACCGACAAAGTACACGTGCCTAGAAGACAAATTCACTAGCGAATAAAAGACTCCAAGGCTTATAACGGTGCCGACGTAGTGTATTCTGCTTCCAGTAAGTGTCTTAAGAGTAAACTAGTCGCGAGCTCGAACTAACTGATGGTCACGTTGTCTCACCTGGCTTCGTGTCTGACAGAGCTAGTATCAGTGATGAGCAGTTTACACGAACAACGTCCAGTTCTCATGCACAGAAAAATGAAAAAACCACTGTAACTATAAATAAATTACAAATAAAGTATATTGCACTCTTCGATAAGTGAGCTTTGTCCGTGAGGACTTGGTTTTAAAGATTTTACAGTTCTTTTATTACTTATTTACACCCAAAGTTATGTTAAAAATAGCAAGAAAAACGAATATTTTGTTGGCTCATAACTTTTTAATGGCTTTTTATTTTACTATTCTGTTTCCGTACAGACAAAATTAATAATAAGTCAAAACGATATCATGTTTAACTTTGAATGCACAATGTCAAACAGTGGAGTAATACTCTTCCTAAATTTGTATGGAAAAAATATCGACTAGTGGCACCTTAATAGTCGTTTAAAAGATTCCAAAGGGACGAACATCAGAATCCAGTTGTGCACTGATAACATCTTATTGCCTTTGCTAATATACTTTAATAGCAGTACTTTGTAGGTATCTGAAAGTTAACATGGTTGAAATCACTTCCACATGTGTGTTGTCATTATTATCTTCAGCCAGTATCGACTCACTGCCTGCTCTCCCTACACCGCTTCAATCGTTTGATCTTTCTTGCGATCGCGATCTATACCATAGCATCATGCCTGTCTTCTTCGAAGGTATGAGCAGAGACCTGTAGTTATATTTTAATCCCTTGTAATGGGACGAGCCTAATGCCATGAACCATTTTGTTTATCGTGGAGAAATGCTCATGCATTCTGCACTACCACGGGGAGATAGTGCAGTTATGTGGGACTCTAACCCACTAAAACTCCACGGTGTCCTCCTCTGCTGCTTACGGCGGGAACACGGGCACGCGTTAGCAGTCATCCGTGAACCCGCCGCGGCTGTGCGTCACTGGACCCTCCTCTGGGGAGTACTCCCCATCACCGGCGCACCAGAACACATAGCACGCCGTGACCACCCCAGGGACCAAACCAGTACATGGGCGCCAGACGACCCCGTGTCTGGGCTCCTTTGGTCGCCCTGCGATGTCGCCCAAGCGGCACCGCAACCTACTTGTTGGCCGCTACGTTGTCGGCTTACCGGCAAAAGCCCTGACGAGCGGCCCCTCCTCGGGTTCCTCGTCGCCAAAACTCTGTATCTACCTAATTAACTGTGCCAATTGCCAAAAAACGTTAACATTGTTTTCAATACAGAATTAGCGAGTTATTCCGGTCTGATTCCCTGAACCCCCCTCCACCCCCCTTAGCTTATATCTCTGAAGTAAGCTTTTCTACAAACTCGTTTGTTCTCCTATAATACCTTCCCAGTTGTGTAAAATACAACATGTAACATTAGACCATTGCATTTCACCAGGTCCGTGTTCTATAAAATCATGTTTTAAGACCTCATATATTTACAGTTAATTTTTATAGCTTGAATGCTGGCCGACCACCTCATATAAAGTCTAAGCCACCTCTAACGACGCCTTCAAACGGATAAAGATACGGACGAAAGATAAACTTTACCCACTAAAGCAAGAATCATACAAATTCCGCAAACAGTTTACAACCATGTAACAACGGAGCAGTAAAACCGCATCTCTTCAACAGCATAAAACGGAACGGAATTGATAACGCAGTTGACACTGTATGAAGGCTTATCGAACCACGTTTAATTTTAGTGATTGTGGTGCAGATTCGGAACTTTTTATGGGCGTATTTGTTATTTCTGATATGGATACTTATTAGTATTTTTTAAACATACACAGCTGACGTTATGATGATTGCAAGAAAGCACTAAATGTAAGTGGTCACAGATTATAAAGCATTAAAGAGAGAAGTGATAGCTGCCCGTGTGCCTCACCGGGAGCCACGTAACTATAAATAAATGATTACGTCTCATCATCTGTGAAGACTTGACAGGTTATTTGCCGATTTTGTTTTTCTGTAGATGTAGGTAAACAATTGCCTCATAATTACTGTTATTAAATTAACTACACTTTTTTTCAGCATCATCAAATTGATCGTATGATGGCACGTAGTATCCTTGGAGTTCGACTAACCCAGCGGATACGGAACATGATACTGCGCTCTAAGACACAAATTGCAGACGTCGCCCAAAAAGCAGCCAAGCTCAAATGGGACTTGACACGTTTGCCGCATGTTGGATACATAGTGGGCTGAGACCACCACAGCATGGTCCCTAAAAACGTCCAACGACATCGCAGAAGACCCAGGCAAAGATGGCGGGATGAACTTGACGCCTATATTAGGGATTGGTCCATGTTGGCTCAAGATGGAGTTGATTGGAAAAAGGAAAGGGAGGCCTTTGGTTTGCAGTGGGACAATCATCATCATCATCATTATTTCAGCCGAAAGACGTCCACTGCTGGACATAGGCCTCCACTTCAACCGGTTTTGTGGTTCTCGCATCCAACGGGTTCCTGCGGCCTTCGTAAGGTCTTCGGTCCACCTTGTGAGAGGCCTTCCAACGCTACGTCTTCCGGTACGCGGTCGCCACTACAGAACCTTTCGGCCCCATCGGCCATCTGTTCTGCGAGCAATGTGCCCTGCCCACTGCCACTTAAGTTTGACAATTCGTCGGGCTATGTTACCTTGGTTCTCTTGCGGATCTCTTCATTTCTGATTCGATCACGCAGGGAAACTCCAAGTATACTCCGCTCCATTGCCCTTTGGGTGACTTTTAGCCTTCTAATAAGGCCCATTGTGAGCGACCACGTTTCAGTGCGGTAAGTGTCATAGGTCAGTGGGTCATGCTGATTATTATAATTATTATTATTAAAGTGGGAACTCTCCTATTCTAAACGCCCCGTCGCTACACTCTTCCTATTATGTTTGTTCATTAACCCGAAAAGGGACAAAAGCAAACAAACACTTCAGCAAAAATTCAATTGTACCCAGAAGAGTATAAACGAGAATCAGTTGACGTGAAATTAAAGTATCATTTCGCAATTTACAGCGGTGCTAGTACGGGAGCTGAAAGTGGAAACTGTTTTTCATATGACAAAAGAAAAAAAAAAAAAAAAAAATGAGAATTCTACACTGAAAACAAATGATTTGAAAATTTTATAGAACCAGCTACTAATGATAGCTAAAATGCAAAATAATATTTTAGCTATGATGCAGGTCAACCATTATTTATAATGTAAGAAATTATTATTGATGTGTGTATTGTAAGAATTTTCAACAAAGCAAAAAAAAAAGTATAAACTCAGTGAATCTGTGTTAATAAATCATTATTAATATCCCAAGTAGCAAAATGTGGCCCTACAATTATCCTAGGAGCACGTATTTTTTAATCCTATAGATATCCTGTAAACGTTTATAGAGCCGTATTTGGGCGCAGTTTATAGGACTATTACGCCCTATAGTCGCTTTGTTATAATCCGGTAAAGTGCTATTTGATTTTATAATTACCTTATTAAGTGCTTTAACAAAATATAGTTGTCCTATAAAAATCCGGTAAATGCATCTAAAAAGCGATTCGGTCCTCTTATGATCTGGCGCGTGCCGCTACTAGAGTAATTGATCCTACAGTGATCAGTGTAATACCATTAGTAGATTCATTCAGTCGATCATTCCTTCTTTTTTCGTTAATTTATTGTACTGTGCTGGTGCGTGACATTGAATACTTTTTTATTTTCAAAAGGTAAGTAAAGTCACATTCTAATAATGCCTGTCATTATAAAAAGTAACATAATTTGCCGTGTAACTGTTTTGTAAGGAGTGCCTACTCAACTTGCGAAAATAATTTTATTGATGAAGTGTTAGATGATAATAAACATATCTTCATGCGCCTTCAAAATTTAACATTTTCATTATTTGTTAATTAATAAATACCTATCCGACTTATGGTCGAAACTGGCGAAAATGGCACGTCCATTACGTTGCATTTATCAGAACCTTTAAATGACTTTTTAATCAAAGTTAAGACGCTTACATGACATACCTACGCCACCATATTTAAGTTTTAGGGTTCTGTGGGTAATGTGAGTTAAACCATACGGTAATGAGCAAATCTTGTAAGTTGTTGCAAATTCGATAACCGCCACTACGCTTAAATCGTCTCCATTTATTTAAATCCATATTTATATTGTTCCAGCTTTCTCTAAGGAATCACAAGATGGCCAATTACTCTAATAATAGCAAATGTAGAACACATTTAAGTAGAATCTTACTTATAAAAATCACAGGCTATGCTAGCTTGGTGCTAAAAATCCGTTAAGGGTCACGACTAAGATAAATTTGTTCTATAATATCTTTACCTCTAGCAGCTATATCTGTGGCATTTATAGGAAGTGCATGTCTTATAGAAGTATGAAACAAGACGTTAACAAGATAAAACGATCTTACTAAATGCGATTATCGGATCAAAAGTCACACTTTGCTAATTACTTCTATAACTTGCACTTATAAGACTGAACCTGACTGACCGCTCTAGTAAGAGTCGTGTAAAATAATCCTATTAACATTTATAAAACTAAATGATAGGCTCGAAAGTACTTGTAGTGCAAATTATCTTCGAAGATGCTTTAGCAGGATCAGTGGCCTGAGTTAATGCGTCTACTAGATTTCTATAAGACGTGTAATCTTATAAGTCAATTGCTATATGAGAATTTTGCTACTTGGGATGGTAACAAAACTGGGCGCAGTGGTTGCCCAGTTGGAGCAATGAAGGTACCCAGACAGGCGCTTTACTTTGGGTAAATTATTTCATCACTACTGCTGTCAAAAACGGTGAAGAAAAACATCGTGGGGGAACCGGCATGTCCTAACAACAAAAATTCGAAGACAGGTGTAATCTACAAACAAGCACTGGGCCCGCCTGGTGGACTACAGCCCACTCCCTCTTCAAGAGACGAGGCCTGAGTCCCAACAGTGGGAACATTATAGGCTGATCTATTCGAACAAAGCTACAAGCAATTTACTTTTAAACATGATGAGCTCTGAAACTATAAACTGCTATCGAAAAATTCGTTTAAAACACAAATTAATATTCCCGATGTCCACTTCGTTACGGCGATGCAGTCCATACTTTTATGGAAAATTGAATTATGCTTTATTAAATCCGTATCAGTATGAAATTTAACCATATTATGTGCCACCGTTTGCGGTATCCGGAATTTTAACGCGCGTCGCATGCGGGTTTTTATTGAAATATTTGGTTATTATAGTAACCAGATGATTTTATTTTGATAGCTCATGTTCAATTTAAAGAGTCGTGCATGGGAAAACAGGAATAGTTTAGTATTAATGCATTTGGTTTCTTTTTCATATTTTCTGGGGAAAATTCATTTTACTTTCTGTTACAGTTTCAAAGTTACATCCCTGTGATAGACAGACGGACAGACAAAAGTCGTAAGCTTAGTAAGAGCCCGGACAACTTTTTGGTACACAAGCCAAACAAAATTTTTTCACTATTCTTTGACATTTTCGTTATTTTTTAACCGACTTCAAAAAGGAGGAGGTTCTTATTGAAAAGCCGTTTAAAGATTATGATATTGCAAATTGTCATAGTTCTCATTACTAAAGTCTTTTTCATCTTGTCTAGCACGTGATGGTCCCTTTTTGATGTCGATAGCGCGACTTGAGCAGTGGTGGTGAAATTAAATACACAAAGTAAAGTGCCTGCCTTGGTTCGAACTCACGACCTACAACATGTAAGTTTTGCTATGGTAACATTGGTAACCCTACGGCCCTACCTACTCTTTCTGCTTCTTTACTGGGGAATTCCCAAAGTTTGTTTCTAAGAATAACTTTGATTTTTAACAATTTAATAACTTAATTATAATTAGATTTTGGACGTTCTGAAATAAATACGTTTCAAATAAACAATTTTTAACCCTTTGCATTTGTATATATGTTTTTTCACTTTCTAGCACTTTTCATGGCAAAATTTGCTAAATCTAGCTCTTTCTAGCTTGTCCGACTGCCCCTTTTAAAAAACCGAGGTGGCAACACTGCTTATCGCTGACTCACGCTTAAAGGTCTCTGCACACAGCGGGCGCGGCGTGGCGGGACGGGACGGCGCGGCGACGCGACGCTGAGCAGTTGTAATGTACTAGATAATATGGACGACGCCACACAGAGCGTGGCGGGACTCCGACGCTTTGTGTTGTATTGTTTACGTATGTGGTAGTCACACTGCCTATGGATGTCGAAAAACTAATCGAATGTGCTTGTGCTCACGTATATTTGTACGATTTGGGCCATAGGCAGTATAAAAACACTGTTCATGGGCGCGGCGGGACGGGACGTGATCGCGCCCGTAGTGTGAACGCTGCCGCCGCCCCAGCGCCGCGTCGCCGCCGCGCCGCCGCCCCGCCACGCTGCGCCCCGCTACGCCACGCCGGCTGTGTGCAGAGACCTTAAGATCGCGCGTTTATCGAACGAAGCTCATTAACAGTTACAGCACCATTTGTTCGCAATAAAAAGTCGAAACACACTCATCCGATCGCTAAAGACTGCAATAAATACACATTGTTAACGTGCACTTCACTTAATGCTGCCTCCTACGTACAATTAAGTATTTAAATGGAGGTTTAGCGTTTATGTTTAAGTATGGTTTGATTTTTTTATGTCCGAGATCGGAGATTGTGGGCCACCGGATAGTAAGATTTTAGTGATATGTTTTAGGTTTCATATGTATGAAGTTGTTTTTTTATCTTTGTTGTTGTCATCTTTATCGGTTTCACTTAATAAAAATAAATAAAATAGAGCGGCTTGTGGCTAAGTAATATCAGCCGCACGGGTCGATCGATCAGGTTAAGCTACGACGCTTGCTGCGGTTGGTCCGTGGATGGGTGACAATCTTTACTTATTTGTCAAGACCGTTAAGCCATTGGTCCCGGCTGTCATTTGTGGATCTTTGATAGTCGTTACGGGTCCTCAGAAGCCCGAAAATCTGACAACCAGTCTTACCAAGGGGTATCGTATTACCCAGTAACTGGGTTGTGGAGGTCAGATAGGCAGTCGCTCCATGTAAACTACTGATAATCAGCTGCATCCAGCTGGACTGGAAGCCGACCCCAACATAGTTGGGAAAAGGCTAGGCAGATGATGACTTAATAATAATAAAATATAATCAGTCTGTATTGTGCCACTGCAGGACAGAGGCCTCCCTTTCCTTTCCACTCAACTCGATCCTGAGCCAATATGGACCAATGCATACTAATATTATGAATTAGAAAGTAACTCTGACTCTCTGTCTGTATGTTACTTTTCACGCCTAAACCACTGAACGGATTTCGATAAAATTTGGCAGAGAGATAGATTGCATTTCGGGGAAGGACATAGGATAGTTTTTATCCCGATATTCCCACGGATCGACACTTATGCGGGTGAAACCACGGGGCACTGCCAGTACCTCATAAAGGCGTCAAGTTCGTCCCGTCATCTACTACTGGGTCTTGGGTTGGAAGTTTTCAGGGTCCCATGATGTGGTGGTATTAGCCCTGCATATATCCGACATGCAGAAAATGTGTCCGGCCCAGTCCCAACTGAGCATAGCTGCAGTTTGGGTGACGTCTGGCGATTTGTCAATCTTGTCAGATTATAAATTACTTATATTGGTTAATCTGAGAAGATTTGTGATTGTTGTCGTCATACATTCGAAGTCTTATAAAAAGTTATATTACTTATTTAATTTTAATAGCATATTTTTAAAATTGATTATTATTAATTTTTGTCCTAAATTTATTTTATGAATAGATTTTATAATTTTTGCTGTGCCCTACAGGGTTCATAATTGTACGTTAGCTTTAAGCCATTGTAACACCTCTACAACATTATGGAATGCAAATAAATATATGAATATGTCTTATTAGAATCCAATATGAAAATGCATAGATACAAATAAAGTGTGTATTAAAAAATATTGAAGATTAAAATATGAATATCTCTTTTGACAACAGCTTTTTGACTGAAAATTACATTATGATCTAAACTAATATTATAAAGAGAAAACAATTCTTTTTACAGAGCTCAGGGAGCATGAACAAAAAATCTTATCTTCCCTAGGTTTTAAATAAAAGAATATAACCTAATTTCTCCTAGCTACAAACAAAGCCGGCGTTATTTTACATTTTTCACCCGTCCTCGGCAGAGCAAATATTTTTATTACATTATTTAAATGCTGCCAGTGCTAAAGGATAAAGTTTAGCTTTGCCAGCTATTTCTAATTAAAATTACCTAGTTAGTACTGTTATTTAACTGTTACTGAACAACGTCGCATTGTTGGAGTTTCATTAGGTATTTATTAATTAGTTAAGTATTCATGGATTAGAAGGGAATTGTTCGGAATTAAGTTAGTATAGTTTATGTAACAGTTTTTATCTTACAATTTCGGGTTGAAGAGTTTATTATAAAACAGATTTTATATTAGTCAATATGTGTACCTATAATAGGTAATCTGAGAGTGTGAGGGAAGAGGGAATGCACCTGTGTCTGCGCGCACACTTGTGCACTATAATCTCCCGCGCCGAAGGCTAGTCTCCGTTGAGATTGGCCGCCGTGGCCGAAATACGGTCTGGAGGACTTTATTTATTTAATAGGTAATCTACATCTACATGGTCTTCACAAGATCTGACCAAGATTTTGTCTCGACTTTAAAAGCGACTGTGATCTCTGAGTTTGTTTCGGCCTTTCTTCTCAGAATAGTCAGATAGGAAACGCCGACCTCATCTAGTTTAAAAAAAAAATAATTGACGTGTAAAAGTGTTTGTACAAACCTACTTACAGAAAATAAATCATTTATCATTTATAAGCGCTCTGTTTAAGCGAAGTTTAGATTAGCAACAAAACTTGCAAAAGTCGACGTCTGCAAGTAATTCTTACTTAAAAAAACTTGCGGACAGTGAGCTTACCGTGATTGTTTACACGGTAAAAGTTACTTGCGGAAATCATCTTGTGCAAGTTTAGTTGCTGGTCTAGTCTTGCTTAATAAAACAATAATAATAAACCATTTATTTTCAGGTAACAAAGACCCATACCATAGATACATACCTTAACCTAAGTATAAATAATAATATAGTAACAATTTTGTTAGTAAATAAAACTTAATAACTATATTAGTATCACTTAGTTGCACTAAGTCTTTGTGCGTTCTGGTGGCACTTGGGCAAAAGCTTTCTTCCATCACCAGGTGCAGTTAGCATGTTGGTATGCGCACCACGAACGCCTTGAAGTTGACGTTGCGGTGCGACTCCAGTAACTGCACCCTCGCGACCTTCTGGCGCACGTACTACACGTTCACACGTCACACGTTCGTTCGTTCTCACGTTAGTACTAGATATGTCACTAGCAGGACAAGAAGGGGGGGGGTCGTATTTCTACAACGACTTTCGGTAGCTTATGTCAGTCCAATACATTTTAGACTTTTCCACCATCATCGTTATCGTTGATCGAATGTCACTTTGACCTTTGGCCCTGCATAAGTTTCTGTAGTAAACTTTTTTCGACCAAGATGATGGTGATGAGCAACCCGCACTGGACCCGCGTGGTGGATTATGGCTCACTCCCTCTCACAGAAAAAGGGGGTCTGTGTGCATTGTGAGCAGTGGGAACATTATAAGCTGATTATGTGTGAGTTATGCTGATGATGCGGAAGATGGAGGACAGGGTGTTGTGGCGCAGCCTGAGAGAGGCCTATGTCCAGCAGTGGACTGAGATAGGCTGAGTTGATTGTTGATTGATATTGATGACATCTTTCAAAACAAAAGAATACAGTAAAAAAAATCAAAGAAAAAAAAAACGTTTATTCGCAGCAAATATCACGCAGAGAAAAAACACAAATAGGAAAAAATTGAAGGAAAATATGCGTCACATCCACGCAAAACGGTCATCCTTCAGCATAATGCTACGAGACAGAGCCCCAGCGCACAAACAAGAACGCAAGAACGGTTAGCAACAAGAAACAATTAAAAAAAAATAACCATTTAGTTATGTTTATATGTAAATGGCGGTCTTAACTTCTTTAATTTCGGTGTACTTGTCGGAACGTTATCTTAATATCGCCATATTGAGTACAACTGTCTCTTTATGTCGGCTCGTGTTTATTCTTTACACATTTTACGAGTTTTTGCTGAATTTAAAATGTATCAGCGTATTCATTGGCAGTTAATTTCGTCTGGCTCTTCGCCCACGGTGGCATATAGCTTTTATTTCACACTAGTGACTTGCCCCTGCTTCACAAGGTTGTGCGACTTGATAAAACATCAAGATTTCTTTATTATATAATAAAGATATCTTGACGCACAACATACAACACACATACATTACACATGACACACAAAACACATACACATACATGTCGTGGATAG
This sequence comes from Oligia latruncula, assembly GCA_948474745.1. NCBI lineage: Eukaryota > Metazoa > Arthropoda > Insecta > Lepidoptera > Noctuidae > Oligia > Oligia latruncula. The sequence continues at coordinate 19,215,049 of OX419686.1, forward strand.
ATGGCAACACAGTATAGCGAACAGCGCCATCTAACGATTTGTTTGGTAAACGAAGAATCATGTGATCGGAAACGCAAGCGAGCCCTACCGCTTGGACACGATCGTCGGTGGAGGGGATGCCGCAAGGACTGGTGGAGAGACCGAGTGGTGCGACAGTCAGTCTACAGTCGACCGTCGAGCTCGGACAGTCTCGGCAATCGCTCAATACCAACGCACGTGTTTGTTTCCGACGCACGTGTGCGTTTCGGTTGTAAATAGCTAGTTTATTAAAGTTACTGTAAATTAAAATAATCTTTTCGTTCGAGTACCCACTGAAGTGCCCACACCTATCTAAACTATGTCGGATCGTGAAGAAGACCCGATGTATCGCATCTCGGCCACCCGCTGATGCGACATCAGAACTGGGATACACTCGAGCTGAAAAAATTATGGAGAATTGAGCGATGACGTCACGGTGCGATGTTTCTTTGCCTGGATTTCACCTGGATAAGGACGTTGAGTGACTAAGAATCGAGCCAAGCAGCCTCGCAGCCGTCAGTGAAGCCCTTCGTATGCTGCATGTGAGGGAAACCAGGACATATCGCGACCCTGCACGAGCAGTGGCAGCTAAACGGATGGTGAACAAGGTGCTGGAAATTTTAGTGAACGGCGAGTAGACGTCGTACAACTACCCTCAGACACGTTAGAACATTAAGGTGAGCTGTATTGTTTTGTTTACGATTCTGGTGCTGAATGCTCGTTAGTAAAAGCGAGTTGTGCAACTGTGCAACCAAATTATGTGGCAAACGAGTTAATAACGTTCTTGCGTTGACTGGTATTGGTCAAACGTGTGTATTCAGCACAGAACAAATCATTTGTAGCGTTGCGATTAGCGACCATCAACTTGAGATTTTATTACGTTTCTACCCGACATTTACTTGCAAAGTAATATTATGATAGGACAAAGGCAGCTATAACAACATTTTCGGTTGGCGATTTCGTGTTATTAGAAAACGAAGAGCAAAATTAGATTATAAGATGTAACGTTACACGTTATTTCTGTTAATTATTTTTTAACAAAAATAATTCGTTTGCTCAAATAACGGGCAACACTACAATTATAATGGATCTTGAAGGAATTATAGTGGCAACACTCCAGCTACGTCCTGATTGGCTGTGTTCTCCTTCCACCAAAATATTGCTAGCTAGAACTATCCAACCTCGGGCTATATAAAACCCGGGAGCTCATTTGATGGGAACGCGGCTGAAGAAACCATTATCTAAAAACTTCACGACAGTTATTTGTTGAAGTACTAACTTTTTATAACTACTATGTAATAATACCTAAGTGTTGTGAAAAAACCCCAGACGAGTGAGTGTCGCAAACACCTATTTCTTCGCCGCTTATAGTTGTTCCAACTCTCTTTATAACTTAAATAACGTTTTAATTAGAATCCTTTGTAAATTAGAAGTGTTCAGTGTTCTTACGCGTACCACGGTTAACTTAGATCTACCTACAGCTCACTTTTCTAAGCGTTCACAATGTAACCGTTATCCATACTGGTACCTATCAATTCTCTTTGTTATAATAACTTCTTAAGCAGCCTACAATCTTGTTATCTTATTTCTATTAACCATGTATCCAGCGAAGGATATCCAGATCTATTCGTAGCGTAGGTATAAAAGTGAAAAGAAAGTCTAATAATTCTTCTTCACCTACCTACACATTTGGATGTCATTCTTTACCTTTCTTTATTCATGTGTTTCTATTGTAACGCACCACCTGGGCTGCCACATCTCGATAACCAGTGGATGCCAGCTCACTGCTGTCCACCGTAGACAACTCGGACTACGGTTGTCGGGATGTCAGTCGGTCGCGTGTGTCCAGACATCACCTCAACGGACAAACCGACTGGTTACAGGGTTTTTTTTTTTCTCTTCCTTCCTTCCACCTTTCTGCCTGCCTACTTCGCTTCTGCACCTGCACCCGCACCTGCGCAGACGTACGTGTCTACGTGCGCTGTTGAAGGCTTGAGGCCCGGAGGCGGTTACTAATACTGCCACCGCCGTCGCCGCAGGGGAGCGGCTGGACGACCCTGCCGCGGCGCTACGGGACTCTGGACATCTACCTCCAGTTCCCGCTACCTACGTCTGGAGGCTGTGCAGGGCGGTAGTGTTTTTAGACGGTTATAACCATGTTAGATCGGAAGTTCAGAGGTCCGTTTCTGGTAGATGATTTTTAGCTATGATTAAACAATCAAAGTTTGTTTACATGGCTCTGGTAGATGATTTTCGCTATGATTAAATAATCAAAGTTTGTTTACATGGCTCTGGTAGATGATTTTCGCTATGATTAGATAATCAGTTTGTTTACATGGCTCTGGTTGATGATTTTCGCTTTCATTAGATAATCAAAGTTTGTTTACATGGCTCTGGTCATTGGATGTTATTGCTAAGATTAATCAAAGTTTGTTTAGTTAAATTAGAGGTATAGTTTAAAAACAATAAGAAGAGGATTAAAATTTTCTGATTTCAAAAATTAGAAGCCGCATATGGTCAGAATTGGCCGAGTGGAACGTGCACTGCTTTTGAATTTTTGGTTACAGGTTAACACACAAGAACTTGTGCAAGCAGGATGGCAGTGCCCCACAGCATCTGTTTTCGATGCGGCAACACCAGACATTTTGCTTCGAGATGTCCACGAAGCAATGATGTAGGCGCCAGTATGGTGGGGGCCCAGGCGGTTTCGGGCCAGCGCCTGCAGCAGCGGCTAGTAGCGAGTGATACGGTTCAAGTTTGCTATGTCGGTAATCCGAGCAGTGTACTGATGAATACTGGGTGAGTCATATCCATTTTACGATTCTGGCGTCGAATGCTCTATCATCAAAGATTGTGTTGCGTCAAAGTGTATTGACTTAGCTTAGTGACAACTGATGATGAGTTGACTGATATTAGCTTAGATGATATAATAGACCACGCGACACAGGGTCTTAAAAAATGCAATTACGATAACATTCGATTTGATTAAAGTAAAGTTAGCTAAGTTTGCTTTTAGGGCTTTTTAGTTGTAAAGGCGCTTGACTCAGCGAGCCTAAGAATACCCTCATGATTGTGTGAGAAGGATACCCGATCACCAAGTTACTCGAAAATTAGATGTCATAGTTGATGACAGTGGTAGTGAGACCACCTTTGGTTAAGAATGGCTTGTACACTCAAACTCAAAACTTAAGACCAAACCTCATGAGTAACATGTGGCGATGGGTCTATAAGAAATCGTTGGTGCGATTTCTGTCTGTGTTGGTGCACGGAGCGCTTTATGTGTTGTAGCACATATTGCGCAAGATATCTTAAGAGTCGTTGGTGCGATTCTTTTCTGTGTTGGTGCACAGAGCCCCTCATGTGTTGTAGCATATGTGGTGGCAGATATCTTAAGAGTCGTTGGTGCGATTCTTTTCTGTGTTGGTGCACAGAGCCCCTCATGTGTTGTAGCATATGTGGTGGCAGATATCTTAAGGGTCGTTGGTGCGATTCTTTTCTGTGTTGGTGCACAGAGCCCCTCATGTGTTGTAGCATATGTGGCGGTAGATATGTAAAGAGTCGTTGGTGCGATTCTGACCTGTGTTGGTGCACAGATTGTAATGAAAGTTTTATGAGTTGAGTATACATTGCCTATGAGTTTGATTTCGGTAAATTCTAACTGATTTGTTACAATTTTGATGGTTTAACTTGTTGATCGCGGTCGAGTCCTGTCTGTGTTGGTGCACAGAGCGCTTCATGTGTTGTAGCACATATTGCGCTAGTTTTCTTTTACTGAGTATCAATGGGTCGAGTCCTGTCTGTGTTGGTGCACAGAACGCTTCATGTGTTGTAGCACATATTGCGCTAGTTTTCTTTTACCGAGTATCAATCGGTCGAGTCCTGTCTGTGTTGGTGCACAGAGCGCTTAATGTGTTGTAGCACATATGATATTGCGCTAGTTTTCTTTTACTGAGAATCAATGGGTCGATTCTAGTCTGTGTTGGTGCACAGAGCGCCTCATGTGTAGTGAGCACATGTGGTGACTAGTCTCAACCGCACCTAATGTGACAACTGATCTATTAAGAATTATTGGTGTGATTCTGGACTGTGTTTTTGCACAGATTTTGGTAAATAGTAACTGATTCGTTAGAATTTTGATTTTCTTTGTTTCAACTTACTGATCGAACCTTTTCTAATGATTAATGTTGGGAGTGCGAAACCTTGACAACAAGGCATTGTAAATGAAGACTAGAGAAATTAAAGTAACAATGAGATAGAGTTACCTTAGTTATTAGGTAATGGCAGGATAGCCGAGTTACCTTAGATATTTGGCAGGATAGCCGAGTTACCTTAGATATTTGGCAGGATAGCCGAGCTTGTTTACTCTGTGAGTATATTTGGTCCGCAGGTACCACACCCGAGGACGGGTGCTAGTCAGAGATGGCCGTGTCGTGGATAGATGGCAACACAGTATAGCGAACAGCGCCATCTAACGATTTGTTTGGTAAACGAAGAATCATGTGATCGGAAACGCAAGCGAGCCCTACCGCTTGGACACGATCGTCGGTGGAGGGGATGCCGCAAGGACTGGTGGAGAGACCGAGTGGTGCGACAGTCAGTCTACAGTCGACCGTCGAGCTCGGACAGTCTCGGCAATCGCTCAATACCAACGCACGTGTTTGTTTCCGACGCACGTGTGCGTTTCGGTTGTAAATAGCTAGTTTATTAAAGTTACTGTAAATTAAAATAATCTTTTCGTTCGAGTACCCACTGAAGTGCCCACACCTATCTAAACTATGTCGGATCGTGAAGAAGACCCGATGTATCGCATCTCGGCCACCCGCTGATGCGACATACATATGTAAGTATGAGTTTGGAGACAGAAAAAGAGAGGGACCCTTATGAATGTGTAGGGGTGTGTATGTGCGTGTGAAGGGGGGTGTGTGTATGAGTATGGCTGTGCGTGTATGGTGTATGTGTATGGTGTATGTTTGTTTTACGTAAAGTAAGTTCATTAGATTATAACCTATTCATCCGGAATAAATAATTCTCTAAGATGGTGAAAATTGCATCAAAATTGGTTGTGTAGGTTGGAAAATTTACTCGGACACACAAACAGACACGAAAAGCGACTATTATATATTGACGTTTATATATTGTGTTGCTCTGGAAGTATTTTATTTATGAACGTCTTTACTTACACTTTTTGTGAACTGTCAGTATTGACGGATTGACGCTAATTGGGAAAACTGAAACTTCTATTGAGATTTGAATATTTTATAGACTTGCGTGGGATTTATGATTATTTCTGTGACTTTGTCTGCATTAAGGAAGTTTATATTTGGATAAAGTGACAATAAATGATAATAATAAAATTATATCACATAAATTATACAAAAATGCAGGCGCACAAAATACAGAGAGAACTTTTCAAAAGTTTCTATCTATTCGAATTCAAATATTACTTACAGCATAATACTAAACTTAAACTTTTGATGCACTGATTTTTTTAATATATCTTTCACCGGTTTTAAAAGTGAATATTATCGATGCACTAAAATATTTTACAGGAAACCATTCTGTTCACAGGTTCATATTATTACGTAAATAAACCTCCTCACCCCTCCTCCTCAGGGCTCAATGCTATACGCCCTTTGAACCCAGAGGTATCGATATATTTAACAAACCCTGTTCACTAAAAATACCGATATATTATCCATTTTCGGAAACTCATTAACAATTTAATTAATTAAAAATATACAAGCAAGATATAATTAAACGCAGACATTAAATATACTGTTTTACGTGTACAGAAAGTTGAAACTTGAAATAAAAGGTAAGGTTCGATGAAATATAGTTTGTCCTTATAAAGTAATTTGTATTTATTGCATTATTTAGATAAAGTTTATCTTGTTTTTAAATAAATTAAGGTCAGGTTAAAAGTGTTCACTTAGAACATTATTGAAATAAATTGTAAGATAGTATGTGTTAGTGTGTGATAGCACAGTCTATAGGTACATCATATTTTTATACTGTGGTGATAGTGTTGTTTATTATTAGTAAATAATACTTATATACTATGTTTGTGAAATTATTTGTTACCCTACTTTCCTACTATTAATATCAATGTGAAAGTTTGTGAAGATGTTTGGATGTTTGTTACTCAATCACGCGTAAACCGTTGAAAAGATTTGGATGAAAATTGGCACATAGATAGACCATTTCCTGGATTACCACATAGGTTACTTTTTATCCCGATATTCCTACGGGATCGATACTTACGCGGGTGAAACCGCGGGGCGCAGCTAGTTTACAATAAATTGCGCTATTTAATGTTATAAATGGCACCTCCACATCCGTGGAAGGTATTCCAGTGCATCACAACCGGTAACCGGGCCGGTATTATTTAAATAATTTCGTCCTTGTCAATCTTTTTATACCTACCTAGATAATAAGTGAATGATGTGGTCTCCTAAAATTGAAAGCGCACACTTGTATTTGTGAGGGGCCCGTGGCTAAATAATAACAGCCGCACAGGTCGATCGATCAGGTTAGGCTACGCTTGCCGCGGTTGGTCTGTGGATGGGTGACCATCTTTACTACCGTGACCCCTCCGTGCTTCGGAAAGCACGTTAAGCCGTTGGTCCCGGCTGTTCTTTGACAGTCGTTACGGGTAGTCAGAAGCCCGAAAGTCTGACAATTAGTCTTACCAAGGGGTATCGTATTACCCAGTACTTAACTGGGTTGTGGAGGTCAGATGGGCAGTCGCTCCATATAAAACACTGGTATTCAGCTGCATCCGGTTAGACTGGAAGTCGACCCCAACATAGTTGGGAAAAGGCTAGGCAGATGGATTATATTTTTTTGGGGTTTATTTTACCTTCAAGCTAGATTTTAAGCTAATGTTGACGTCTAGTAAGACAGAATTTCCTTCATTCTACTCACGCGTTCTTCCCATGCGGGTAGGCAGAAGCTACATTCCTACATTCTCTTGATACCTCTACAATTATATAGTAGGCGGTTTTCGCAGTTCAATTGTGGCCTCGGACGTGTGGTTGACCCGTACCTCATCACCGGGATGCAAACCTCATTATTTTATTTCATTGGCATACGAGGCAGGATAAAATAATAAAAACCCGATTTAATTAAGAAATTAATCCTGACCGTCATCAATAAATTCTCGCCTCTACCGCCATTGTTTTTAAGCACAGATTAAAAACACATACAATAATAATATATGAATGAAAACACAATGCCGACCGCAATAAAATAATAATTTATAGCGCATTTTTAAACGCATTTACGCGAGTTATTTCGGCCGTTCGATTTTCACGACTCTATTATTCAGTGCAAGATGAAAATAATAATAAAAACTTTCAGTCTTGTGACTGTTTTAGTGGATTTTTTTGGTCTGGTTAGTCTTAGGCGGGTATCACATCTCCGCCGCGAATCCATAGCAGCGAAACCGCAGTAGTTCCGCAATGAATTGACCGTTGTACGACAAGCGAAAGAGTTGCGAAACTGCCTGTTCTAACGCACAGATTTGATTATAATTCTATCTCTTTTCCGCGTGATTTTGCCGATCTGCTCGTAAGCCAGTTACACCTCCGCTCTCAGCCCGCTATTCTGTTGCGTTTTCGCAAGCAACTTATATATTTTTTTGTTTTGTAAAATGTTGATTTTACGGAAAAACTTAACATTGTACGGTGGGACAGAACCCTTCGTGTACGATTCCGACTAGCACTTGGCCAGTTTTTTTGTATACGTGTACCTACATATTATTATTATTTTAAGATTATTAGCTTTATTATGTACGATTAATATATAATATCTTGTTTGAAAACAAAAACGCTAGAGGCGTGGTAAATTAAATTAAATGATTAGGTAATCATTCATTTTAATTATTTCTAAACTAATAAGATTTGTGAAGGAAGTATAGAATATATTAATATCGCTTTGACTTTTGGTATCTTTAATTAATTACGTTTCCAGTTACCAACCAATGAGTACATTTTATTACAAGTTATTTTTGTCTGACTTAAAGAAATTTATCAAACAAAATTACGTCACAAAAAATTCTCGGAAGCATAAGAGGCGAATAAATAAAAAAAGATCGATAACGATCTTTGACGTCGATACATAAGTTAATTAAAACTAATTAACATACAGAAATTAATACATTGAGAAACTAGTTAGGTCCATCATCCACGAATCTACTAAAACTTACGTGAAATGAAATGAAATGATGAAATGAAATGATTTTGAAATGAAATGATTTTATTTTTTGTAAGTAGGTTTGTACAAACACTTTTACACGTCAATCATGTTTTTTTTTTAAACTAGATGAAGTCGTGTATTCACCTGTTCCGGTGCCGACGAGGAAACTACTAGCTAACACCGATTTTCTCGCTCACGCAACGTACAGACGCTAGCACATCACGCTAATACAATCTGTCAAATTTCTTTAATAGATTTTCAGCTTTATCGCTAAACCATAAGGTCCAAAGTTGATTGGGCAAAACATGCGCTGAGAGATTCACGCTTTGTGCATAATACTTATGCTTCATCATCATCATCATCATTTCAGCCGAAAGACGTCCACTGCTGGAAATAGGCCCCCAAGCACCTCCACTTCGACCGGTTCTGTGCTTCTCGCATCCAACGGGTTCCTGCGGCCTTCGCAAGGTCCTCCACCTTGTGGGAGGCCTTCCAACACTACGTCTTCCGGTACGCGGTCGCCACTCCAGAACCTTTCGACCCCGGCCATCTGTTCTGCGAGCAATGTGCCCTGCCCACTGCCACTTCAGTTTGGCAATTCTTCGCTCTACTCGCTTTTCATTAATTGCCAGCGCTGCAACAGGTACCGTGGGCCACGAGTCACGAGTTGTAGGTTCGAAATTATTGTATCACCACTGCTCCCAAAACAGTAAAGGAAAACATCGTGAGGAAAACATGTTTTCCTTTGTTGTTGTAGGTCGTAGGTTCGAACCCCGACAGTTGCTTCACTTTGTGTAAATTATTTCACCACCACTGCTCTCAAAACGGTGAAGGAAAATATCGTGAGGAAACCGGCATGTCCTAGAACCAAAAATTCGAAGACATGTGACATCTACCAACCCGCACTGGGCCCGCATGGTGGATAACGGCCCACTCCCTCTCACAGAGAGGAGGCCCGTGTCCCAGCAGTGGGAACATTATAGGCTGATTATGTATAGTGGTAGTGGACATTACAAATTCAAATCCCTAATGAGTAGGCAGATTGTCATAGCACTAATATTTCAAGAGTTATTCTGTTCTGATCCCCTGAACCCGGCGGGGGTTCCCCCTCCTCGATCCTCTGCTTGTTCTTCTTCTGTTTTAATCTCTGTCTTATCCAATATAAACTTTCTCATTCCGGTTTGATCCGCTTTTTCTTTTGTTTTTATTCCTGAAGGATCGTCAGCAATCAAAATAAGTACAGGGTTTATTGAAATACATCCGTGTACGACGCAACCAATCTCGCTAGTTTGTAACACGTTACTTTGAGTAGCATCGTCGACGATGGGCCTAATACTTCATGTATACTGATAACTTGGAATGTTAAGCTAGTATTTTATACCAAAAGTATTATTATTATTCTTTATCGTATAATTTGATCGCTGCCCTTTTTATTTATGATAGTAATAATGTCTTCGATTCACATAAATCGAACTTTAATTATATGTTAGGGATGTTTTAATTGTTCGTTTTGTAACAGATATTTTGTTGTAATTTTTTTTCGGAATGCAGTAAAATATGGTTACTTTTATATGAATATGAAGATGGCTTATAGTAAAATTATCCTGTATGGCGGGATTTCATAGAAATGGAACGAACACCATAACGTTGCTAAAATACAACTGACCAGTGAGATTTTGTCCCATTTTTTTTCATAGAAGTTAATGCTTTGCCAAAGGAAACTATGAGCTTCATCTCATGAATTATTTCAATGCATTATTTTATTGAAATCGGAAATTGTTTATATTAATTGTTACTCAATCCGCAAGACGTTACCAAACCAACAACATACCTACGATGTGGAAGCGCTTGATATACTATAAATTAATGCTAAACATAAATTGCCAATTAAACCAGAACATCGATAAATCGTCTTGATAGACGTAAATATTAATTACTATTATAAACTGTAACAGCTTAATAAAACAGTTATTATTCGTTGTTGACATGCAGATTATAAAATAGCCGACGTTGTATTACTTTTTCTTGCATTTTGTTTTTGTTTGCAGTGTGTCTTTATCTTGGGGTTGTTTTATTGATCGTTGATTAAAAGACTTATTTTAGACTAGTTTTTGCCCACAGCTTCGCATGCTTGGAGGTCAGAAATAGCCTATTTCTTTGCTAAATTTTATCGAAATCCGGTCAGTGGTTTAGGCACCAAAAGGACACACAAACAGACGGACATGGTTACTTTCAAATTTATAATATTATAATGTATAGTATGAGTTGGTTTTGAAACTGTTGTGTGGGCCCGAGCCGTGGAAAACGAGAAGCCGCAGCAAATTTATTTCTCAAAGATAGACTAAATTTTTAATAATATATGGGTTATATTGAAAGCACCATGTAAGACAGGTTACAAATACTGAAAAGATAGATGGGAAACCAAATAATTTCTAGTAAGTATCTATGCTAATTTATTGTGCCGGTCTTTCCTATAAGATCTTATATGCAAGATCTATACCACAGAATAACTAATAGTACTTAGTATCTATACTGAACCAAAGACTGGGTAGGACTGACAGGGTTAATGCTGTGTATGTGTTTAGTTGGTAAGCCTTTAAATAAACAAATAAAACTTTGAAACAGAAGTTATATTTTAAATAAGGCAAAGGACATAATACAAACATGAAGTATGTTCACAACCATTTATTTTGAACATTGTTGATGAAGAAATGTCAGCAACTTAACCGTCCGCTGATAAATGGTAAACCACATAACAGGTCTTACCCTGATGTCTCACAAGTTGAAGTAAGTAATCTTTACTCAAAGATACCAATCTCGGTGTAAAGACTGCTCGGTAGATCGGTTGAGAGATCACGCTTTTGATAAAAAGCACTCAGTTTAAATGACTCAAATTTATTTACTCTCATACTAGTTTCGTTTGAAACGAGTATTCTACCTGATCGTGGCAATCTTGGATTAAAAAAGTAAAGTCTATCAGCGGTTGATTACCTTGTGCAAGTAGTGTCTGCATCTGCAAGAAATAAGGGGATAAGATTTTTCTTAGGGCACTGCCTTTTAGAAAATAGATGCTGTGACTCGGCGTTTGAAAAAAAAAAACCGTAAATAGTTAGAAATTACTGTGAATTGTTTTATTTAAATCCAATTTTAAATTTTAAAAAGAAAGTATATGTAACAAAAACTTGTTTTTTACTTAGTGTGCATACACACAAGCGACACGCAATGGCAGAGGTACCTAACTGTTAGGGCCTGTGCACACCACGTTTTTTAAACGCGCCGTTGACGCGCGTTTTAGAAACGTGTGTCGACAGCGCGCTTTTATCCTACAGAGCAGTGCCTGCCAGTAGCTGACTCGCGTGCGTATCGCGTCTGTATCGTTACAAAGGCGCGTCAACGGCGCGTTTAAAAAAATTGGTGTGTACAGGCCCTTATATAACAAAATCAATAAATACATATACATTTATTCCAAAAACTACTATGACAGTAAACAAATAATAATGGAATGGATACAAACGCTTACCTACAACGATACCGAAACACTTCTAAAACCTTGACACATACACACTACACACCCTCAAACTCATGTACTCTCAGTCACACCTACAGCCAACGATCTTAAGGCCCGAGTTACCTTAACAAATAATTTTCACTTTTATTATGATGGATGGATATATTTAAGAAGACCTCATTTTTTAATTAGAAAGAAGAAAGAAAGAAAGTAAGTTTATTTGCGTTAAACATGACGCAATTAAGAAAATAAACAAAAAAAAAATAGGAAAGGGTTGGGGGAAACATGCGTCACATCCACGCAAAACGGCTATCGCTCAGCATTATGCTGCGACCCTATGCAAGACAGAGCCCCAGCGCTGGTTTTCAGCGACAGCCGGCGCTTACGTATTGACGTCGTCCGGTGCTGCAAACAATTTATATTTTCTTATTTATCTTCAATCAAAATTCTTTCCATTTATATTTTCTTATTTATCTTCGTTCCCTTTACAACAATTTTTTCCATATTTTTCATAGCCGCTAAATCTCATACCTTGCATCCAAATCACAGACACTCAAAATCTGTCGAGCGTCCGACGACAGACCTCAACAGATAAGACCAGGCAGCTCTCAAGTCCCGAGTTACCTTATCGAGTAATTTCCACTTTTATTATGATGAGGGTTCCGTGCTTTGATTGGTGACGTTCGACTTATTAAAAGGTTTTTTACTTTTTATTTTGGACTTTCGAGTTTCTGGCTTTCGATTTTTATTGGGAATGCTCGTAAATTAGCGGTGGACTGGAGTGATTGGTTTTTTGTCTGATTAGGGATAGGCAGGTATTGTAAAAGGGGTTTAGTGATTTTGGTTGTATTAACATCGATTTTCATTCGATTTTATTCGAATTAAATTATTTCCAGATCGTACCTAATGCGGTAAACAATTTCTTGATCTACAGACATTTGAACTAGAAGATACAGGAATGTTTAGATAAACATTAGAGTATTATTTTTTTGTCGGCAATATTTTCGGCCAATGGATTAAAAAGTACAAAGTTTACATCATTGAATGGACTTTAAGGACCTGAACACAAAAAAAAGTAATTTAAAAAAATTAAACCGACTTCAAAAAGAAATTAACTCAAAATTATGAAATGTCGGTGTCTTGGGATCTGTATTTTAGTTTTATGCCACCGACTTCCGAAATTAAAGTTATTTCATAATTTTGAGTTAATTTCTTTTTGAAGTCGGTTTAATTTTTTTAAATTACTTTTTATTTCGTAATTTTTAGTTTTTGCACTAGTATTTGACCAAGGTTTTGAGATGTTTTCCCTTTGACACTACACCCGTAGCTCTTATCAATAAGCTAGGCCGTCAGACTTACACGTATTAGTCCATATCTTGAAAATTACTGAATCGATCTTGATGAAACTTGCACTGTTCCCTAAGTTGAAGAAAAGGTAAGCCAATAAAAAAAAATGGTCACGATCCGATTAATAGTTCCGGAGATATGCGTGGACAAACATACATACATACATACATACATACATACATACATACATACGTCTATGAAATTTTGTATATTTGTTTGGAAGCCCTAATAGATCATCATATGTGAATATAATGCAATTCCAATAATATTACATACATACGTATCGAATTGATAACCTCCTTTTTTTTGAAGTCGGTAAAAAACGCTGGTTTTAGAAACAATAAAAGTATATGATCGACTACAGTAAACAAAATCAGAAAATAATATGATAGGTATTCTTCAGGATATATACTAGGTAGATAGTATGTGCTTGGGGGAGGCCTATGTCCAGCAGTGGATGTCTTTCGGCTGAAATGATGATGATGATGATGAGATAGTGTGTTAAAAATATAATACAACTAAATTGATACGATAGAAAAAAATCGTGAAGATATCTCTAAAAACTTTCTTTTTACAATAAAAACCATACTAATTTACATACAATCATTCAGATTTTTTGTCAGCTTATTCTACAAGCAACATACTAAAATACTAGTGTTTTAATTTTTTTGTGCAAACAATAGATTTTTTGTAATTAAATAATTGCTTCATATTTTGCAATAAATTACCATCGTTATGTCGTCGCGCTTCTTTCTTTTCTATGCAGTCTGACAGTGACCTTTAGGTCATGTAAGCCCTTTAAACAATGACATTCTATCTTTTATTCACAAAGGAACCATCCTATACCAATGCAATCTATTTATAGATATGTTTATGAACGCCTTCAATTCATCCATACATTCCATCCTTAAATTATTTCTGTGAACAAAGACCGTGAACGTTGAAAGACGTATTGCCGCGTGACAGACGTCGGGTCCAGACTCCGAGTTAATCGATGAAATCGGACCCTGAATATAAGAATCGAATGATAGAAATATTGGGTGAGCCTTAGCTCACCCAATATTTCTATCATTCGATTCGATTCCCGTAAGAATGGACGTTGATTAGTGTGGTGACGTGTTCTTAGTGATGTCAGTAGATTCGTTTTTGTCTTTAAGTTTTTTGGATTAACGAATACGGCTGCGTTTCCACCAGAGATGTGCGAGGATGCGTAGCGAGGGATGTGTGTGAAACAAACCAATAACATCGCTTCATTTTCATAGCTTGAACTAACTTGAACTAATAACTTGAACTAAGTTAGCGTGAAATGTGATACATTGGTATCTATCACATTTTTGAACGTATTCGTATTTTTATGTTAGCATAGATGTTCATATTTTTTCCATGTTACTGTTGAGAAAGTTCCTCTAAGCTTTGGTACACTTCTGCACCATTTGACATGGGTGGCGAGAGCGGCCATTGTTCTTTCAAAACGTTATTAAAGTAAACCCAGACATTCATTTTAGGGTTCCGTATCCAAAGGGTAAAAACGGGAACCTATTACTAAGACTCCACTGTCCGTCTGTCTGTCTGTCACCAGGCTGTATCTCATGAACCGTGGTAGCTAGACAGTTGAAATTTTCACAGATGATGTATTTCTGTTGCCGCTATATGAACAAATACTAAAAACAGAATAAAAAAAAAATATTTTATATGGCTCCCATACAACAAACGTGTTTTTTTCGGCGTTTTTCGCCTTGTGGTACGGAATCCTTCGTGTGCGAGTCCGACTCGCCTTTGGACAGTTTTTTTTATTACTTATTTTGGTGAGATCCATCTTTAAAAAGAAAACGAAGTTAATGCAATAAGAAGGCACAGACACCTACATAGGTTGTAGATAGGAAGGAAAAACACAAACCCTGGCGTCTCTAAATTTGCTAAAGATGTAAAAACAACAATGGCCGCTCGAAATACTGTTTTTTTTTTGTTAAAAATTTGGTATGAATATTAAGTTCAGGGGTAATCGATGTTACAATTATAATTATATTATTTCTACGCATAAAGTAGATTAAATTATTTGAAACTTTTTAATTTTTATTATGAAAAATTTACTTCAAATTAGTAGTTAATTAATTAATTGATATTATAACATATGTGTGCTATTTGGCGCATTATACACACTTACACTAATTACATTACATTACATTACACTAATATTATAAAGGCGAAAGTTTGTGAGTGTGTGTGTGTGTTTATATGTTTGTTACTTCTTCACGCTCAAATGACTGCACCAATTTTGATAAAATTTTGTATGGAGGTAGCTGACACCCTGGATTAACATATAGGCTACTTTTTATCCCGATAATTCTACAGGACTGACACTTACGCGGATGAAACCGCGGGGCGCAGCTTGTTATGTATAAATATAGATTTCTTATTACTCGATTTGTGTATCCCCATTACTTTTTTTGATAATATACAATGTGCAGCAACGCGCAGATATCGCTTTCTATTCCTAGGTTAGTGCAATGTTAGCAAGTGCAACTTTTGGTTCCTAGGCACGACCTCTTGTATAGGTAGGTGGTTCCCCTAATAAGTCACAGCTAGAACTGGTCAAAGGATCCACCAGTCAAACGTAAAACGGGCTAACTGCAGTGAGGACGTTAGATCGGCGACTAATTGGAAGTCGACGCCGTCAGTCTCCCGAATTAATCGATGTATTCGCGCCGTATTTTCTTCTGCCAGCCGTTATTAAACTCAGCTTTTGACTATGTTCGTCTCTTTGGGGTGGCGAATATAGGAGGAGGGATGTTGAACGATTTTAAAGGGAGTTTTTGAAGAAAATGTTTTGAGTAAGCTATGTGTAGCAAGAGTATTGAAATATAGGTTGGTGTGCAATGCGAATGGTGTACGGTGTATTTATTATGTAAATTCGGTTTCACTCGCTTAAGTGTTGAACCCGTGGGAATATTGGGATAAACACTATCCTATGTCCTTTCCCGGGACTCAAACTATTTCTATACCAAATTTCATCTAAATCGGTTGAGCTGCTTAAGCGTGAAGTGAGTCTTACCAAGGGGTATCGTATGGGTTGTGGAGGTCAGATAGGCAGTCGCTCCATGATTCAGCTACATCCTGTTAGACTGGAAGCCGACTCCAACATAGTTGGGAAAAGACTAGGCAGATGATGTTGAGTAGTAAGGAAATTACGAAGTCGATTAAACGTCAAAAAATTATATCACTAGGCATTGTAGGTAACCGATTTCTATGAATCACAGCGTGATTAAGTTGACGATAACTCATCGACATTTGATTTATACTCATCCTACAAAATCGACAAGTGTATAGAGGAATGAGAAACAGGGTGTAAAGTTCACTCATACTCTATAGAAAAGGGAGGATCCTCCAACAGACGGGTGTTGTGTCTGGCGGGCAACTGCCCGATGATTCATGTCAGGCCGTTGTATCTTTGCTAGTTGCGCGGTAAACTCCGCTTGCGCGATGCAGGATTTTGCGTGACGTCAGTATGACGCGTTGTTCGCATGTGGCGTTGTAGATACCGCTACAAGTGCAAATTGAGTGTGAAAAGACTTCTGTAATCCCTCTATGATATTAACAAAACAAAGTAGCAACATTAGTGGCCCAGTATAACTTGATAGACGACAAAATATGGAACTAAGTTTAAAAATGTACCTACTGCATTTGACGTTTTATTGACAACCTTTCTTTGCAACCAGCGCTACCACAAAGTGTCAAGATAAATTGGTCATTCTAATCACATCCACACATCTTTGAATATCTGGATATTGTATCTAACTATCGAACCGTAGGTGGTCACAATCCGATTATATGGCAGTAAGTTGATTAATTACAAGATAAGGTGGTAGGACACTTCCCGACATGGCATACATGGACAAAAACAAGAGAATCGTAAAGGACTGTGGGTGGCCCGTTTATCGTCAAATAGACACGATCAGGGTTTTATTTGATTTTGTTTTCTGCTAGATTATCTGTTTTATTTTGTTTGTGGTAAAGGATGTTGTGTGACTTATTGTTGTGACTTTTGACAATATACTGGGAAATGAATTATACATTATTATAATAAATTACAAAAGCAACGTATATTGTTCTGTAATAAGAAACGATTATTGTCATCACTTCTTTTTAAGATTTACTTTTAATAATGTTGTAACTGTTTTAGATATAATGTCTACGATTTGAATAATTGCTAACCTTTTCAATAGCCATAGTTTCACTAGGTGCCCAAATTTGGGTCTATTAATTTTTTTTATCCATACTAATATTCCAAATGCGAAAGTGTGTCTGTCTGTCTGTCTGTCTGTTACCTCTTCACGCTTAAACCGCTAAACCAATTTAAATTAAAGGTATAGTTTAAGTCCCGAGAAAGGATTATAGTATAGTTTTTATCCCGATATTCTCACAGGATCGACACTTATGCGGGTAAAACCGCAGGGCGCTGCTAGTCTTCTATAAAATACAGGGCAGTATCGACACGCAATATGTTACGATGGATTCAGTGGGTACATGTTTTTTTAAATATAATATAAACTCTATTGCTCGAAAGATTACAGAGATTTTACATTGACGCCAAACTAAGCAAGGGTCCCTACGGACGGTTTACCAAAAAAATTTATTTTAAAAACATGTTCGGTGATAAAAGTAAAATATGTTTGTTTCAAATTACCAAAAAAAAAAAAACTAAATATTTAATTTTATTCTGTAAAAATCTCACCGTAAAAACTTAGATTTAAGTAGGAAACAGCTGACTTTTTAAAATAACCGACCAAATTTGGATAAAAAATCCTCAACGCAGAGGGTCCAGAATCATATAGGTACTGCATCCATGGTAACATGTCGCGTTTCGATGTCCCTGTCGCACTGTATAACCAATAAATAGATAACAATTAACTGATTTATCACTAGCACAGCACTTACGATGTTATTGCTCCAACATGCTGCAAAAGGACAAACAAGACTATCGTATCACTCAATTTAAAATCAGAAACGTGTTGAAAACAAACGTATCTCGACGATTAATGGCTTAATTTGCCATGGGGTACTAAAAATACCATTAATGTTTCTTCAGGGTAGATTTAGAGTCAATAAATGAGTTTCCAATCACGTCGGTATATCGGAACTCATTAAACTTAAGAGAAGGGCTCCATTCTTAAATGAAACAATCGTAAGTGCATTCGCATCATTCTACCTTCGCCCACTCCTTGGTCCGAGCTATTTTTGGATGTGGTCCAAACTAAGAATTTGTTGGAATATCGGTCCAATGTGTGAACTAGTAAGTACATTATAAAATCGGCTTACAAATCACGGAGTTCAAGGGTAAATAAAAAAAAAATCAACCGAATTGATAACCTCCTCATTTTTTGGAATCGGTTAAAAAGGAAGTTGTGTGCAAAATTTCACGTTCCTAGACTCAGTACTTTCGGCTGTGCTTTCTCTTCAGCTGTAATGCCACATTATGTATGATTTAAAACAAAAAAAAAAAATCAAGTACCTACTCCTAAAGGGTTACTTGATTATTTTTCATGATAAGTCAAAGGTAGTTGAATTAGTCAATAATAACGTTATAGCAGTTGAAACATTTGGGTCACTAGAATTTTAGATCATAATAAAATTATGGTGTGTCACAGCTGAAATGAAAAATGTCAACTAACTCTTGGAGGCTGTTTATAGATACATACATACATGCCATACATGTCTTAGACGAGGTTTCTTTTTTTTATCTGCAAACATAAACAAAAATGGCAGGATTTTTTACCTAATTTAAATAATTTGAAAGGTCGCGACGAGTTTGCAGGTCAAGGAGCTACCCCTTAAAATAGGGAAATTTGGAATAAGGAAAACAAGAAATTGAGGGAAAAATCCAAATCAAAAGTCATTTATTCAAACTAGGGTAAGTATCAGCACTTTTCGAACGTCAAAATTACAAAAGAAATGAAATGGTTGAATGAAAATTACAAAAGAGGTGGAATGACATCTCACTTCAAGCTTACTTCACCTAAGTTTTCATGGTGATATTCTTACAGAACAGACCAGCAGGTTTCCTCACAATGTTATTCCTTCATCGATGTCAGTAACGTTCAAGATGAACTCAGAATGTGGTACTTGCCCGGATTTTAATTAACGCGTATTAATAAAAAAAATAGACCTTTAATTACACGATGACTCAACATTCTACTCTACCCGCTCCCGCTCACCCCTTGGCCCACACATCGACGTGTAAGGTAAGTCACGACCGGCCACCGAGCCGAAAGCGACATTTGATAAAATCGTTCTCCTTACCAGTTTGACCCGGTACCTCTGAACGTGGCTGCCCTGGGTCTGTCTTCCACATTGACTTGTAAATGCTGTTGTTACTGAAGCAATTGTTATGTGACGTCTTATGATTGGAGTTGGCATGGTAGCGATTGATTTGTTGGGTTATGTATTAGGTAATATTGATTGGGTTAAGGTAAAATTTAGGATTCCTTTCTCTTTCGAAGGTTATTTTGTAAACAGTGATGAAAGGTTTTCAAACCATCTAGGAACCCATTGAAATATACACACAACATTTTATCCAAATCGGTCCAGCCGTTTAGGAGGAGTTAGGTGCCAAACACACGTGAAGAAGAATTATATACATATATGTATAGCTGACCCCGCAAAAGTGGTTTTGCAAAAAAAGAAAATAGCCTACGACCTATTCTCAGGCCTATCAAATATACACAAGAAAATTCGTAAAAATCGGTCAAGCCGTTTCAGAGGAGTTCGATAACAAACACTGTGACACGAGATTTTTATACATATAACAGAAGATATGTCTATCTTTTGTTGGAGATCCTCAATAAATAAATAAACACTTTGTCTGTGGGACAGTGTTGACTACTACACTATCTTTGTATACCAATAGATACATAGAGAACAAATATAAAAAAATATATAATTAATCTAATTTCAGACAACCCAACCTTAAAACATTTTCGTATTACAATAGACCTTTGACACCCTAAGAAGAAGGTGCAAACAATTTATCATCTACCTCACCTTTTACTATACAAAAACAAGTACCTACCTATAGCTATTGATATACTGATAGATACCTTAAAAGATTAATTTCCTACTTAGTTCCAACACGCGACATTCAGTGGAGAAATTAATTTATCGTACAAAAAGAGCCCATATTTTGAAAGGAAATAGTTCGAACCCTTCTGCTTGTGACCTTACAACAGTTGATGAATTGATGCCCTGTGACGTAGGGTGACAGTAAGAGTTCAGTGTCCAGGATATTTGGCTAAGGAAGATTAAAGTTCTAGATTTTAAATTTTTTTTTTTTTTTCACAAGACCCGAGGGCAATAAAGTGAGTGATCAGCGTCAACAATGACGGAAAAAAAATAATTTATGGGACTGATATAAACTACCGAAAAGTTAATGTCAATTTTGTTGAAAGTCATTGTAGGAATACGAAATGATTTGAAAGCGATTGCCTTGAATAAGCCCTCAGCTCGAATTATTGTTAGCGATGATACGTTAACACAAGTGAACAGCAAGTCAACAGCAAAAGCAACTGCAGCTGTCGACATTGCAGCGGGATTGTCCGAAAGGGTTACCGCTACCCCGGAACACAAAGGGCTAAGGAAGGAACACGGGTGGGTTTTAGTCAGTAAGAGTCTGACACTCCCTTCCGCTCCGCCTAGAGCAGGAGGGGTCATTTGATGATTTCCCATTCGAAAAAAAAAAAACCGTCTCTCATCACTTACGTTAACACTAAGATGTAGTAGCTATTCAAAGTAATTTATAATTCAGATACCGCAGCAACCTCGGCTGTCCGTTGTTCACAATTTGGCACATTTACTTGTTTTCTATTTCAAACGCCTATAAAATGAAAATGTCCTAAAAAGATGCATTTATTTTAACAATTGATTATAATACGTGAGGATAATCTAGGACCCATCATGGCTACCCTACCTAGCCCTTTGTCGCCGTCTACAACGATGCCCTTTGCGATTGATTAGTCGACATTTCAGTCCCTTTCAGTCGTAGGGCGTCTTCGGAGAAGCCACACAACTAAACGAGGGTTAGCTGTAAGGGCTGCGACTTGTGGTTCACGATTGAAATTAGGTACGTTGAAGTAATCAACCCGTGTGGTATTGGTTTCTTTAGTTTGTGAATGGTGATCATTTTCATTCATGGGGTCATCGTTAGGTCCAATTGGTTTCAATAGGGCTGCGGTTTTGATGTCACTTGAAGTAATTGAATTAAAGGCTTGTTTCAGTAAGTTTTGACGATGCCTTCTGATAGCTCAGCCTGTCAACATCTCACACAATAGTAAATATTTGGTACATACTCTATCATCGGATTTATCAATTCAAGATCAATTTCCGAGTTAAATATTTTTTATAATCTAAATCTATCTATATAAAATTCAAAGTCCTGACTACCTGATACATCAACGCACAGCCTAAACCGCTGGTCCTAGATACATTCAATTTGGAGGGTGTGGTCTTTGTGAAGAGTAGGTATCAATTAAGAAAGGTTTTTCAAAATTCCACCCCTGAGAGGGTGAATGGTGGGAGGGTGAAATTTCATTCGGGTGAAGTCGCGGGCAGAAGCTAGTGCCTTATATAATATAAAGTCGCTTTTCGTGTCCGTCTGTGTGACCGCGTTGTTCTTCTAAACTACGCAACGGATTTTTACGCGGCTTTCACTATCATTTGGAGAACTTATTCCAATACCAGAAGTCCAATTCACTTACTTCAAAAGCGTTTAAATTCAAGCCGCAATCTCATCTCAGCGGCAATCACTATCGAAAACTTGTCAAATATTTAGGGAAACTAGAGGTATTTTTGACAGATTGAGACTGAGATCAGACTGTGACCGTTCTTAAGATTACGGGAATTGTCCCTCTGGTGATATGAACAAAAAAGTAAAAGTAATATTAAACTTTCATACAATAAGGAAATGTCGATGTTTTGTCGTGTTGAAAGAACCGTGTGAAGCAGGGGCGGGTCGCTAATAGTTGCAAAAATTTTTTTTGGGAATGGAGGTAATCTTTGACGGTACGGTTGGCGCAGTGGTTAAGCGATTGACTGCTGCGCTGCGTGTCGCGGGTTCGATTCCCGCACGGAACAAATTTTTGTATGACCTACAAGTAGTTGTTCCGGGTCTGGCTGTTTGTGTATGTGAGTTTAAATGTTTGTAAACGCACCCACAATATAGGAGAAATTCCTAGAGTGGGGCAACGTTTTTCTTAAAAAAAAAAAAACTTCTTTTATTTTGCTTAGACGATTTTTGACATTGGTTTGGCTGCATGTATGTACCTATAAAATTTATTTATTTGCACAAAAAGGTACAAAGGCGGACTTAATGCCTTAGACATTCTCTACCAGTCAACCAAGGGTGCTGAAGAGATTGGATGGCAGGTGCTTTGGTTGAGAGCCACAATGATAAAAAAAACTATTAATACTAGGTACACAAATACATAATACTACCATACATACTATTTACTATAATATATAATTATAATATACATACAAATACAAGGGAGAGATGTGGAAATGACTACGCTATTAAATCAATAAAAAATATAAATATATCAATGTATAATTGATTTCACTCCATTAAATAGACAGGTTAAGACTGTTGTACAGTCAACAGCAAAAGTAGATGATCAAAATCAGAAATTCAATAGGAGTCAGTACTGATCACGAATATATGGCAGCTGTACTAGTAGTAAATGTTTGGTATAATTTACAATCACATACTTTTGAATCACTTCGGCGCCACACAGTTCTGACACGAACTCCGTTCATTAGTATTGAATTTCTGATTTTGATCATCTACTTTTGCTGTTGACTGTACCAATTATATTCCCCTAGTTTAATCGCCCACCACGTATCAATGACACTTAGTTATTCGGTAGTAACTAGTGGCAAGATTTTACCATTACAGAAATAATTGAAATCAAATCTAAACGAACCGAAACCAATATAATTTTATCAAAAGTCATAAAACGATTACTATTTTTTATATAGCACCGCTTATTAACGTATTCCTCACGCACCTTTTTCATAAATTAAAAACTATAAAAGCTTTTGTCGAAAAAACTGTTTTTTTACACATGGTGCCTTTAGATGGGGTTCGATAAAAAATGGACAGTAGCATGTGAGTAATACTTATTTTATAGCTACACCTGCCTTCATAGTCCCCTAGTATACATTATAATGTATTTAAATGCATTCCCAAAATATATGGTCGTGTGGTGTCAGTAGCAGCGATATTGTTTTAAACCGACTTCAACATAAGAAGGAGGTTATGGTGAAAGATGGACATCAGCAGAGGGCCAATTCTCGTAATTTAAAACGTTCAAAATGTAATCGCAGTCTCATCTCGGTGACAAACAAAATGTATGGAAATTAGAGGTATTTTTGACAGATTGAGACTGAGATCAGACTGTGAACATTTTTAAAATTACGAGAATTGCCCCTCTAATCTTATACATGTCAACACTTTTATTTTAACAAGAAGAACAAGATAATATGTACATAATATATATAAGCTAACAGACTTAATATAATTATAATATGTATATAAAACAAAATAAGGGTCAAGAATCATAGGGCATCAAAAAGTTCTACCGCATCGCTGTTAGCTGATAAAGTGTCCAAAAGGCTGATTCCCACGTTGTATGGCGATGCTGATTCTTTGGCCAAAAAATAGGCCAGCCCTCTGGTCACGTGAAGAGTCGACCAACTGCTTGGCGATGTCTCGAAAAACCAAGTTGTTCATCATCTGCCTAGCCTTTTCCCAACTATGTTGGGGTCGGCTTCCAGTCTAACCGAATCCAGCCTGAATACCAGTATTTTACATGGAGCGACTGCCTATCTGACCTCCACAACCCAGTTACTGGGTAATACGATACCCCTTGGTAAGACTGGTTGTCAGATTTTCGGGCTTTTGACTACCCGTAACGACTGTCAAAGATCCACGAATGACAGCCGGGACCAACGGCTTAACGTACTTTCCGAGGCACGGAGGAAAAACCAAGCTGTTATCTGGAATTATTTTAGAAATGGATATATATAATATATATAGGATACATTTAATATTAATGAATATTCTTTAGACAGTTCAATTCATTTTTCAATGACAAATTAATTTTTCCGACATAATTCAAAAACAGAGAATCTTGGAAGACGCTTTTCACCAACAGGAGACTGCGATCGGTTGGGTTAGCTTTTAAGATTGATTGATTGATAGATACAAATTGCGAAAGCACTGGTTTTTATTTATCATTTTCAGTTTACTATGTGCGAGTCCTGGAGTGGAGACCGAATATCGGCAAGCATAGCGTGGGACGATCCCCAGCTAGATGGACCGACGACCTAAAAAAGGTGGCTGGTGCAGGCAGGATGCGGAAGGCGGAGGACAAGGTGCTGTGGGCGCAGCCTGGGAGAGGCCTATGTCCAGTAGTGGACTGCGATAGGCTGGTTTGATAAATGCGAATGGCTGCTCAAAGTTACAGTATTATGTCGATGAGGCAATAGTGAAATAATTATACAGAAGTATCATGTGTAATACAACCACTGCAATAAATATAACACACTGAAATCGATCCATCTTTCTAACACCAATATGGCAGACAGTAGCTATCATGTCATTCAAAGGATCGTGTTTCAAAAATTCAATACTACTTACCTACTACCTACTTTTACTTTTTAATTCACACACCTTTCACCTCCATAGATATTCAAACCATTGTAAAGTTATCACCTTTTACTTTTTGGGCCGCTGCAACTGATACCGTCGCTCATTGGTCACGCTACCGTGACGCGGGCGCATGACGTTTGACGCTAACCCGTCACCACGCAAGCTCGCACCTGCCTATATGCATATACGCAACAATAGACCCGACTTTTTACATGTTATGTCAAGGGAACAAGTGGCATAACCTTTACATCCCTTTTCATGTTTTAGGAGTTTTTAAATTGAAACCTTTTGACAGCTACAAGATATTTTTAGGATAGCTAGAAAACAAAATGTTGACTTAAAAAGAAAAAAATAAAAATAAGTAATAGTCTAAAGCTAAAAGAGTGACAGGCTTAGCTAGATTTATTTAAAATTTATCATTTTTTATCTTTTTATTGATTTTAATGGAATTACAATCATCTAACTATACCTAAAAAGTTTTAAAACACCAAAGACGACCAAGGACCATATTATTTTATATTTTGGAGGTCTAATGTTTTATTTATTATCTGTCATTAATTTTATATTAATATTAATTTTATCCACGTTGACGTGAGTTCGTTTATCTGCAGGTTCTTTTTCGAAAATATACAAAAATAAAGTTAGTCCACTTTGTCCTTTGCCAGTCATATTCATATTCCTTTTCTGTATTGTTATTTCCTAATTTATTTTCAAAATTTCTCCGCCTGTCACTGTTTAGACAAAGTTAAGTTTTGTAAATAGCTAAGATTCCTCACTTTTGTTCCGTTTTGTTTTATGTTAGGCATTCGTGCAGTCGATTCGATGTGGACATGTGTTGTTTGATGTTTAGAGCTTGTGCAGACGACGCGGTTTACAAGGGACTTGTGTGAGGAATGTTCGTTGTTAGTGGAATAAGCGTATAAGTGTTTGGTGGAGCAATCAATTAGCTGAATACTCTACTTATGGGTTTCTGGTTAACCATTGTTTGGATTTCGTAATCTCTTTAAAGGTGACTCTGGTAATTACCTACACTTATTTTTTATATTATCAGGCCCACAAACTTGCACCACAAATTACTAAATAAGTTTAGCGCTAAACATTTTTAAAACATAATTTCTGTCAACGTCACGCGACATCTTCAAGCGATTGACAGAAACAGAAGGGGAAATCTCGTAATTATAAGAACGTTCCCAGTCTGATCTCTATCTCAATCTGTCAAAAATACTTCTAATTTCCATACTTTTTTGACAAGTTTTTGACATTGATTGCGACTAGATTTTGAACGTTCTTAATTACGGGAATTGGCCTTCTTATAAACTCTCTCTCTTCTTTTCTTTCTTTTCTTCTTATTGGCTTAAATTTATTTGGCGCTAAAAGTTGCTGCGGTGTTTTTGGTGTAATCTTATTAAGTTCCAGCATTACCACTTACGATAATTTCCTCTCATGGAAACTACCTGCTTGCTGGCTGGTTGACTATCTAAAATAGCTAAGGTCCAAAGATATAAACAATGTTTGTTTTCGTCTAGTTAGTTCGATTTAGACGAAAACAAACATTATTTAAAATAAATGTTCTTGTATATCGATTTTATTCAATTTCGAGGGGCCATTGTTGTTTACATCTTTGGCAAATTTAGAAACGCCGGACCCTACACAAAATATTTTCGACAAGAAGGATCAACATCCGCGGGCATATTCAATTGTCTTCGCCAAATAGAGCATCTATTTTTGTTTATCTCTACTTCTGGACTAGTTCTTATAATTTACAAACAAACGTCGACTTCATCATAATTCTCCTGTCCTAATCCCAATGTATTTGTGCTCGGCGCAACATGTCTTTTTCTTCCATAATTCTCTATTAGTCGTCATCTCGGTAGTCACCCCCTTTCTAACCATATCATAATTCACACATTCCATCCATCGTTTCTTTGGTCGCCACTCTTATAGACAAACAAACGTCGACATATAAAACATTAATAAGATAGTTAACAATGATTGTTATGAATTGTTTTAAGAGATTCAAATGACATAATGATAGGTTGTTCGTGCGAGTATATGGAAGGCTTACAAAAGAATAAATTATATATTTGTTTGTATTATTATTGTGATTAATTACTTGACTTACATTCGGAGCTTGTAACTTGCGTACTCGTAAGACGTGGACTTGATGCGATCTTATATTTATTTATTACCTTTTGTTTTTGCTTCGATGTTTTCATTAGAAGTTCATGTCAGTGTGCAGGAAAGTTTTTATTAGACAGTGAACACACCGCAGTCATTACATAGATGTCTGTTTTAGACAGAATATTGTCTATCAAAACGATATAGTTTTTTGGCGAGTGTGTGCGCCATCATTGATTTCATTTGATTAGAGATGGGTGTCTAAAGACAGTTTTGACAAAAGACAGGTTTCTGCGTTTTGCGCACAGACTTTTTACTGATTGGTATCAATTTGTGTTTCAACCTTGACGCAATATTGGTACCTATTGTTTTAACTTTTATAAGTATGGAGGATTAATCATTGGATCACTGAATTTGTATCTACTAAGGAGAATGTAGTTGATCCTGAGACCATACTCACTTTACGACTAACCTGAATTCGACTGTAAAGTATTTCACTCACCCCTTTGCATACCACGCAATGGCAAACACATAAATGACGTGGAATCCTTTGTGCGTGGAATCCACTGCGTCTCCCTCGAGGTGCAGTGTGTCACAGAATACCCCAGTATTTCTGGCATCTGGTAGGTATATTCGAACCTCCTTGAGACTAAATGGGATGGGGTGGGAGTGGGATATATTTGAGTATAATTATATGAAACTTGGACGATAGAAAAATTCGTCCTAATACTTAAACATGTACATGATTTTGAAGTAAAATTGAAAGACTAGGTTGTTAATGAAACATCGTCTTTATAAGTTATCGTAGACTACTCATACTGATATACTTACTATATAACGATGGTGACTATACCCTGCTTGTAAATAAAACAACGAAGTATGCACAGTTAAACATAATTTATTTCATATTATTTAAGTATCACAGATCCATTTATTTTAATATTCATCACGTTAACAAAAATATATATAGTCTACTTGGTGGTGATGACACCATTTTACATAGCAATAGTTATGTTCCAACTACTTTTGTAACTGCGATACATGATATTTACACTCTATCACATTATATACAACGATATAGAAATGATGTAATGGTTCGTAACACTGCCGAGATGGGTCAAGATGAAATACTATCGTAAGCCAAAATTTTAAAAAACTAAATGACGTTATACGTATTTCATCGTCTTGTGCTTTCGTGATTTTCACTTGTTTTACCCCCAAATAATCGTCTATCAAAGCCTTGATCAAACTTTTAATAAATAGTCTACTACATCCATGAATATCGACTATTGACATTATGATTTTTATCCTTTTATTCCGTTCTCAGTTTACTACTATTTATTATTTTTTTTGTTTTATTTTGCTACAACTCAATTGTATCATGAATACGAGTTTCATATTCATGGCAATTAAAATTGTGTGTACCGAAATCTCCCTCCGGCGTTGCCACGCGATTGGTGTTATCAACTTGTCAGCGTGCATACTGTAGATCAATGAAAGTAATATTTAAAGTAATGTTGACTGCATTTGTGGCAGAGAAAGCGGGGAAGCATAACTTGGGAGAGGATTTTGACTTGCAGTAGTATACTGTTGGAGTCTGGCAGGCTCGATCGGTTGAAGAATTGCTAAATATGGTGATGACTCTTACATTTTTCTACTTAAGCAGAGATTTTTTTTTGTAATGGCGTAAATGATTGTATGATGTATATATTCGCAACCGTTATTTACTTATTTGATAAAACCTATAGAACCGTTACATTAGTTCAAGACATTTTCAGAAGTGTTAGATTTTTTTTCCTTTTAGGTTTGTTTCAATATCGAGAGTTAGATCGAGTTTTCTAATTTCCGTTCCTAGACCCATTTCGGCAGTGAGTACGATATTGAAAGATGAAGATAGAAAGATCTTTTCTATTGGATAGCTGAAATTGTACAGTTCCTATCTAAGCGCGACCATTTTGTAAGGGCAGTGTTGGTTTCAGTGACGAGTAGTATAAATTATAATCTACATTCTTTTCTACAGTAGTTTTTCGATCTCTGTCAGGACCTACAAGGCTTTTTATGATCAGTACTAGTATAGGTCAGATCAACATTCAAGGAGTCGATGATAAAACATTTACTTTTGATGGCATTAGGAATATTTATAAAGTTATAGCGTCGTGCGTTGACAAAGCTGTTTCTAAGATTAGATTATCGCGCAAAGATAGAACTAAGAAGTCTTACTTATTCATAGTTTACATTGAATTAGTTTTAGTTATAAATGCAGTTGTAGTCTTTATAGTAAAGGAGAGTATTAGATGAATTTGTCACTATTCATTGAGTGATATCTAATGTCAGAGATATTCTATCGTTGAATTAATTTTAAGGTGATCTGCAAAGGTTCATTATGGTTCTAATGATTGCAAATATTGGAAAATTCATCTAACATCAAATAAAAATACTTACATTGTAACTTTAAACAGTAGCTAGGTAAGCTCAGAGTTAGACACGTATAACATTTTCTTTTAGATTATTGCCAAAATTTTGCTGTGGCAGTACATATTTGGCACAAAGTTCGAATCTATAATAAGCAAGTTCAAAATATTGCGAGCAAATAAAGTAGAAAAATAAGCGAATTTCTCAGTTATTAAAACACTCAAACACTATACAAAAAATAACAAAATAACCAACTGACGCCGACTGTCTCGAGTCGGCAATGTTTCTTTAAAAGACATTGTAGGCACTATTATTGCTAATATAATATAATTTATTCATCAATCGCTTATCTACAGCATAGAATATTCTATACAAAATATACTACGAAGATTTTACAAACTTAGGCCATCGGCCTACGAAACTATACTTTTTTCTAACGTAACATTTAAACTACTCATTAGTTTACCAACAATCGTCCATATACATTCGTTCGCATAGGCCTATAGTTCCACATTTATCATCTTTCACAATTGTCTCATTAGAATACACTCGGGTACCTATAGTAGAATTGAAATCATTAATTACATCGGGACTGGCGTGTACTAGGAATTCATAACCAGGAGGGTCTGCCGTGCAGCAGGTCGGCGGCGTCGTGCCGCTCAGCCTGGCGCAGCGCCGCCGCCAGCGCCGCCGTGGCGCCCGGCCCGCGCTCGCGGCACTCCCACAGCTCCAGGATAGCCTCTGTGGGCGAGCTTTTGGTGGCGAACCACGTCGTGTAGCGGTCGACCCCGAGCCGCGCCGCCAGCGCGCGCCAGTCGTTCCCGCGCGCGTTCGGCGGGTCCAATATAGCGCACAGCTGCCTTTTTACTCGAGCACTTAATTTAAACGGCCCCTCACCCGCGCACTCGTTGACGCCCGCCTCGCTAACTGTTACGTTCCTTTTAACGCTGCCGTCACTCCCGTCTTCGCTGCGACACATACGAGCCTCTAAAAGGTTTTCAGTTATGTTAAAACTGCGCTGCGACTCGGCGCGGGGTGAACGTCCCCGCGGCGATCGGCTCCGCACGTCGTCGAGGGATATTCGGAATGTCTGCTTGTATGAAGGATTGGTTCTCTGACAGGCGGACACGCTGAAATCGATATTGTCACAATCGTGGGTCCTTTCTAATACGAAGCTGCAGTGCAGAGCATTGTAATTCGAACCCCAAACGTGTTGGAACGGGATTTCTTGGTAGCCGATACCCGGCTTAGCTTTCCAGCCGGGGCTGACGTGTTCCAAATTCAAACAGAGATTCGAACCGCCGTCCTGGAAAAGCAAAGTTTTGGGTCGCTCTAGTAGTACGCCGCCAAGTTTCTTCTCCTGCTCCTGACAGTAGTAGGCCGCACAAAGCGTATCTTCAAATACATAAAGTCTTATACTGTAATCTGCGCTAGTTTCACTGAGCACTGCCGGCGCATATATCGCCAATTGAAGCGCTTTTACCGCCTTTCCATTGAAACTTTCACCCACTAATACAAACGTAGACAGCATATCGGTCACTAGGAATATTTTATCATTGTCGAGTTGAGTGAACACGGGCGTATTGATCGTTTCCTGGCCGAGGCCGACAATTTTCTTCCACTGCGGCTGTGTGCTATCTGTTTTGGCGCTGTTGTGGTCGATGGCGTACAGCGAGAGGTTCCAGAAACCGTGTTTGAGACTGGCGCAATGAGGGATTTGTAGGATGACTGACTTGTTTAATTGAAGACGCGGTGGGCCGCACTTAACTACTGGGCTCAGCTGCGTGATACCTGCGGGGCGGAATTTGTTGTGAGCACTTCGTTCTACATGTAGATACATATGTTACAACCTGGCCTGCCCAAGGCAAGCGTTTTTTCCCAAGCAGAAATTATAGCTTGCTGATACCATAGCATAATTACATATCGTTTAAAATTACCTTTGGAAATTGTTCTCTATCGTATCGCAAAATCAATTTATTTTTATTAGAGTTGTGCTCCAGTAAAGTTATTCAGTTTGGACTCATAAATATTCATAGAAATTTGATGATTTAGGACATGGTAACTATAAGAGTGGATCAGCGAAAACATTTATCGAAATTAATTTATGTATTACGTCAATAAAGTTCAAGTCCTATTAACGAAATGACCGCATTAAAACTTGGATGCATTTACTTAAGTCAGGATATAATAAATCTTCACATTTTCAAAATTTACAAAACTTTAGAGTACAAACCTTTTCCCAACCTCGGGCGATACCGATCATCTTTCACCACCGCCACATATATCTGTTCCCTCCTGCCTCTACTGAGGGCTGCCTCAGGGATCGAGAGGGCAACTCCAGCAGCAGGTAATGCCAGTCTTGCCCCAGCACTTGAAACTGAGAGGGACTGAGATGTAGGCGAGTTTGAAACGAGTTCCGCTAGTTGGAGAGTCACTGACTCATTCGCAGCATCATACATTGAGCCGGCTAGAAGAGAAATTATAGTTAGTGGAGTTGTGGAACTAGTTTGAATAGGAGATACGTGGAAGTGCATAACTTTTGTACGTATTTAGTTCTTTTATAATTGTCACTTGTATACTGGCGTTGGATGAACACAGTCATAATTTTGAAACTATAATATTTTCAAATTTGTTTGGAGCTTAACCTCAGACCTTAAGAACTTGTAAAACCATTTTAAAGCAATACATTTTAAAACTATAATAATGTGTGTAACATCAGTAGCTTTCAATTGTATCCAAGAAGCTGTGAATACACATAAATATACATCTGTGATACTTACAGCTAGTAAAACAGCTGGAAGCCGAATGTTCAGATTCACTGTAAGGCTTACTGTCATAGTCATCACTCTGACCCTTGCTTGACGCGCATGGAGTCACCTGGTGGTCTACTGGAGACGCATAGCTGTAAAGAAGGGTCTTATTAGTATTTCATTATGGATAATTTGAAGTTTTACATAAAATAGCCAGATTATATTTCTCACAAGAACATTACACAGTTAAATATCTTGACTCAACAATTTAACAACCAATACCCTAAAGTGGAACGTAAGCATATGTACCCAACTCGTTTATCTATGAAGAAGACACTTGCTGTTTCAAGAGTAACAAACTACTTTGATAAGCGCACAAGAAGGTCCGTAGTACCAACGTTAGTGAATGAGGTACCCCCAAAACTGATAACGCATGTCGAGTCTAATTAACAACTTAAGAGCGTTTACGCCATACGGCATTTCAAACAAACTTTCAAGCCCTTGTTTTTCGAAATAAACGCATAAGCAGGATCCAAAGGTCTTAAAAGTTACTTAAGAACATTTTCGAAATCTTAAAAGTTACTTAAGAACATTTTCGAAAAATAGTGTTACAGCCAAATTAGACCGATTTTAAATTAACCATAGAAACAGAGATTTCCAGTTATCTATTTTATAAATAAGACATTTCGAAAATTTTCTTTTCTGTCTAGTTTGTCTGGTGATTTAGTTGAATTTATTTTAGTTCAAAACAAAATGATTGTAGAATGAGACGATTTTCAACTAAAAAAAGCTATATCCAATGTATAAAATAACCATTCAGATTTGATAGCTTATAATACACAGTCAGGTTGCAAAGATCGTCGATTTTTTGCAGCAATAGAATTAGCTATAAAATCGAAACCTATAATTTATTCGATAAAACACCTTAAAACATTAACGTTTGATTCATTATAAGCTTCATTCACAGAACATGTATCTATTAACTTTTTGCTCTATCAAAATATCTCATAGATCTTGGTCGCTTATTATAGAGACTACGTTACTATTTGTTTTAAGTTCATATATCATTTGCAGACTTAGATTATGTCTTTTGTAATTACATCTTTTCGCTTAATTAAGCTTTATAATCTGTGGAGTAATTGTGCAAAAAATATTTTGATTTATTTCATCGTTCTCTTGAGTGTTTATTTTAGCTCGTTTAGTTGATTGTTTGTTCAGCTTAATTGTTATTTATTTGTTTGTTAGTTGGCCCACCTAGTTTCGCCCGGGGACTTGTTTTAAATAGACATGTTTGTTATAAATTATCAAAGTGATAGTTAAAACTTATTAGAGACTACTTTTGGTTTTGATTATTACTTATAACGAACCTGTTAGAGAGGTATGTTATCTATATTATTTATACCTATTGGATTATTAATTATAATCCTTGTGAGAGTTGAAACCAAAAACTCAATACTGCTATACCTACAAAATCCAGTTGACTTTTCACATTAAAAGCAGAAAAAAAACCCAATGTCTTTATAGTCCATTGTCTATGAACATCAGGATTCAGGACTTATTTCTTTTAGTCGTCTATACCTTAGCGGGCAGATGGAAACCTGATACAGCACGTTCGCCATTCATGTAACACTTTGTGCAAAAACAAAGCATTTCTCAACTACGGCGTAGACGGGTGAAGATGAACTTGTACTGTGACACTGTAAACTGTTTCGGTGTTTTTTTTCATTTTCTTTGTTATAATATATGATTTCATTTTTGTAAGTAGGTTTACACAAACACTTTTACACGTCAATGATATTTTTAAAACAAGATGAGGTCGGCATTTGCTATGTGCCTACTCTGAGAAGAATGGCAGAATCAAGCTTAGAGTTCTTAGTCCACAATCTTGGTCAGATCAACATTTTGTCAATTTTTATCCAGGACATTTAATACAAAAAAGAAATACACCTATTTTGGTGCTTATTATTTTTTGTTATAATATTTTGTTATTGTTTAATTAAACCACTTGATGGATAAAAAATAACACCCAGAATCCAGTAATTTTATATTAGGTGGAATTTGTGGCCTATCTTACAATCAAAACGCAAAAATATGACATGGCATTTGACTATATTATCTTATATCCGTCTGGTCATCATGTTGAACAAGACGCTGATCTTAAAAATACATAAAATGAACTCACCTATTAGTAAGATGCGGTACATCATAATGGTGTTCAGCTCTGGAGTCAGGCTGTGGATGCTCGTATCTTGGAGGCCGGTGCTGCATCAGGTCTGGTGCTAGCGATAGCGACTGTTTCTCCACTGTTGGGTACATCTCGGGTTGGAAATCTGCTTGAAGAATATGGATTGGTATTTGAATGTGGAAATAAGATACACATTGATAGGTACCTATTTGACAGTATGGCTACATAATTTTTTTAATCCCGCATCGGGCGATAACTTTGGCGAACTTTCGGGTTGTAGTTTTCATAGAGCAACGCAATGATCTGTTCTTATACAAATTATAGGGACCAGTAAAACACTTCCACACAATAGGCATAACGGATTGTCCCCTGTGCAAGGTCTGCATGGAGGCTAAGGAAACCGTTGCTCATGTGCTCTTTGAGTGCACAGGCGTCACCCAGATTAGGTGAGAAACCCTCGGGACAACCAGATGTTCTCTGTTGAGAACACAGGCCAGGAGACGTAAACAACATCTGGAGGGAGGTGGGCTGGAATAACCACTATGGGCCTATGGGCCGCCATGGCCCACGCACAATGGTCCTCTTGAAGGACTAAGTGCGGGAACCAAACCCCATAACATAGAATATAGAGATCAGTAATGATCGCTCATCAATATTTGACTTAATATTAACAGGCCCAGCGGGATAATTGCGTAACACACTATCAGAAGCAATGGGTTTCATTTTGACAACTCAACAACATTCTTTGCGTTATTTACGTTGTTGAGCAGACACATTTGTCGAACATATGACAGAAGACGAACAAGCCGGGGATCGAGGAGGGGGTGGAGGGGGGGTTCAGGGGATCAGAACGGAACAACTCGAAGCAATGGATTAGCAATATTCTTCAAAATAATTCAGATTGTGATTGACTGTATGTTACGCAATTATGGTGCAGGTTTCCAAAGACTATTCTGGGTCAGAAACTCAAGAGTCTAAAATCTTAGCAATAGATTATTTGGACACAGGTGAAAACATGTTTCTAATTACAATAAATTTATTGTTGTTAATACTAATGCGATGTGATTCATGTTGATTGCAACATTTCCCGTTATGTTAATCAAGTCGAGTTTAAGTCAATGCCCCGACAGCTAGGAAACGGACTTCCGAGTGGAAGGTCTCGGGTTCTTGTTAGGCATTCATTTTTAATGAATATACCTAATCACTATTCATTAAAACTGCTAATTCGTTCAACCATCAACTGCACTAGACTGTTTATAATTCCGGTTATATATAATTATTGTAAATAGGTAGAAGTGACGATTCATTACCGTTTTATATACGTCTATTATTGGAAACATTACCCCATCTGATACTAATTTACGAACTCTGTTCTTATAGAGTAAGTAACGTTCCATACCTAATTACTAATATTCCACTTTATAACAGCTATTTAATATTATTATATTGAAATGAAATTCGATCGGAGAGACTTTTGAAAAAGCCTAAGTAAAAAGTCATAATTCGAGGTTTGGCTCTTGCCTATTTCTTCCTCCAATATTGGACCAATTTAAAAGATATTTCATAAACTGAATGAGAAGGATATTTACTGTGTCCTTATGTTTACCTTTTTCTGTGACCCTGGGTTTTTCTTTTTTAATTAATAGTTGTCAAATTTGTAGACATTTTTTGAGGATTCTATAGTGCTGATAAAAATAATGTACCTATCATCAAAAAGGAAAACATAGGGACATACCTATAAGTAGTTAATATTTGTTATTCTGTAAAAAATCATAGCTATATGGTCATTAACCAGAAAGAAAACAGGCGAGAGCGTTTCTATGGAGAAACGACCTCCCGCATTTCCTCTTAAGACTTACCAGTCCTTGTCATGGTGTAAAGCGAATGGTCTCTAGTCTTCCTCTGCAGTAGTTTATACACAACGGCAGCCCCAGCCAAGAACACCACCACTGCGACAGCTATACCTATGTACAAAGGTATGTCGCTGTGTGCTGCCACTGTTGACAAAAGAAAACAGCCTGTTAGGAAACGTCATCATCATCAACATTTCAGCCGAAAGACGTCCACTGCTGGACATAGGCCTCCCCCAAGCACCTCCACTTGACCGGTTCTGTGCTTCTCTCATCCAACGGGTTCCTCCGGCCTTCACAAGGTCGTCGGACCACCTTGTGGGAGGCCTTCCAACGCTACGTCTGCCGGTACGCGGTCGCCACTCCAGAAACTTTCGGCCTCATTGGCCATCTGTTCTGCGAGCAATGTGCCCTGCCCACTGCCACTTAAGTTTGGTAGGAAACGTAAAGAAGTTCTTATAACAAAAATCTAGTAACTAACGGTATGGCCTCGTTCACACGGCAAAGATCAGAGGAACAATTCTCGTAATTTTAAGAACGTTCACAGTCTCATCTGTCTCAATCTGTCAAAAAGAGTTCTGATTTCCCTATATTTTTGACATTGATTGACACTGAGATGAGATTGCGGCCTTCTGTACGCTATTCTACTATATAATTTTGGGATTACATGACAGTTTCACAATGCATTTGTTTTTAATCTTATGAACAGCGAAATATTGTAGTGTGATCCCACAAAACAAAACATTATTTTTATCGCCGTGTGAAGTACGGGGCTTAAAGGAAAGTAATCTGGAAGGCGCATAGTATTTCCCACTTCCATCGTCAACAACATTTATAATTTTCGCAACCGTAAAAATAATGCTCGCCGCTGTCACAACTCTAAAGGCAAACTTTTACTTGTCAGCTCGCTCAAAAAACCACAAGTTGAAAGCAGAACACATTCATCATTTCAAACAAAGAAACATAAATTACAAAGTTAGTCCGTCTCGCGAACTTTTAAAGCCAACAACTATCCCACTTCATTCCAAAAAGTTTTTATTCCAACCAAACAAAGAAGCTATAAAACCATCAAATTATTAAGCACCATAAAAAGGTTTTAACGATAAAATGACGAGGTGTCAATTTTACGATTTCCGTTCTAACCTCAAAATAAGAGACAAATTTGTTGAAATTCAAACTTCTGAACGGCAATCGTTAAATTTGTTTTCGTTCGTTGAGAATGTACTCCGTCCCATGTTTCTTGAAGCAACTTTAGTATTATTTATGTCAGCGAGCCTTTATGGCTATGTCCCAATAGAAGCGGAAAAAGAACGCTTATTTTAGCTCCAGAAATAGTTGAAGATGCATTTAATAAGACGGAAATTCTTAATTGTTATAAGGATAAGGAAAGGTAGAAGTAAAATAGTAGGTTAGTTATAAGGATGAGGAAAAGATAACAGTGTTAAGATTTGCGAGTTAATGAGACATAATTTAGGAAAAAGACAGCACAGATTCTTTGTATTAGGTCCGTAAATTCAAATACGTTTTTCTGTTTGTAATAAAGTTAAAAGAGACTCTCAGATTGAGAAACTCTATAGTTTTCTGACCAGTTTTTTGTAACATTACAGAAATTTCTGAAGATATCGACAAATGTGACTATAACCAAAAGTGAAGAAGCATGTATAGTGTAAGGATATATTTTTATGACTTCTCTAAAACATACCAGATAACGTTTCAAGATTCGAAAAAGTGAAGCTATCGTAAAATTAACATAAATATCCTTCGCTTTCAATACGTCACAATCTTCAAAAACGGACCCGCTGCATTTTTTAACGATTACTTATATTTTTTGTGTAATTCCTTGCCGTGAAAAGGAGTCGTTATTGGATGTTTTAACGATCCCTTTGATCCCTGTATAGTGGTTGTAAATGTGGGTTTAAGGGAAACTGCGGGGACATATGGCATCTTATTTTAAGGAGCATTAGAGTAAATGCGCTTCCCGTGTCGTTTAATAAAATTGATGGATTTTTTACGAGTTAAATTTTCTGGTTTCTACAAATATTTCGAATTAAGTTTCCTTTTTATTAGCAAAAAGCAGGCTGGTTACTCGACTGTCAGTAACCACCTGATATTAAACAAAGCTGATATTCGTATATGTCAGTCTTTGAAAATTGGTGTCGCAGATTTAATATTACTTCACTTGTGCTAATGTTTTAATTGTTACATATTAATGTTATTCAGGTTACACTACTTCTTAAAA
Organism: Oligia latruncula; assembly: GCA_948474745.1. Classification (NCBI taxonomy): domain Eukaryota; kingdom Metazoa; phylum Arthropoda; class Insecta; order Lepidoptera; family Noctuidae; genus Oligia; species Oligia latruncula. The sequence continues at coordinate 19,253,373 of OX419686.1, forward strand.
CAAGTCGAGTGTCAATTAAAAACGAACAGATTTGTTGCCAAAAATGTATTAATTATTTAGTCCGTTCTCATTTTGGTGAGCCCTTTCATTGAAAAATTCAGCACGTGCTGTTGACTCATTGGTTCCTTAGTCATGCTCTTACATGACATGTGGCACCTATTATGCTAATTCACTTGTCGATGATATTCATGTGCCAGCATGTCTGTGTTTCCTTTCCTTAATGGTAATTTCGTCCAAGAAATATTCAGTGGCATTCGTTGTTTAGAAATTTCATCTGAATTAAAATGTGTATCTTTATTTGGTGTTGAATGTGATTTTTAGTATAAAGGGTTTAGGGCCTGTTTCACTAAACCCGGATAGGCACTATCCATCAGATAGGTATATCCAAAAAAGGCAGATTTTTTTCCGAAATTATCTGTCAGATAATTTAATCAAAAATGTAGGGCATTCTATTATCAAAGCAAAACTTGTAAATGTAGAAGCTCTAGGCACTGCGCTTTAACACTCTTTAGCAAAAACTACCAAGCAACTCACTTCATAGCAACACAAAGAAAAAGAAACTCAATTAAACCAACAAAACTGTGTAAAACCTTTAATTCCGCAACAGTGCAATGCAAAACGATTTTCCACGGTTGATTTTTACAACTTGAATAGCAGCAGAACATTGGAACTTATATTCATGCATTTCTCATGAAGGTGACACAATAGAAAATGGGATTAATGGGCTTTTGAAGGCTCAAATAGCTAACGCGGAACTGAAGTACGGAAGTGAATGAAGTCTTCGCGCTCGATAATGCGATAAGATCTTGAACTCGCGCGTAATTAAAAACAAGGCAAACCCTGATGATGCTTTTAAGCTAATGTTTCTACTTTTTGTTTTCGTTCATTTTAGTTCATTCATGTATACGATAATTTTTTTGCATTCACTGTATTGAGTTGTCTATTTATTTATTAAGGTACTACACTAACAGCTTCTATGTATAATATATCTCAAGTACTATAGATCATAATAGTCTCGCTCTTACACAGTCGCCAATTATAGGTTGTTATAGTTGTTCAGTAATTTGGATGCTGGTACCTATATTCATAGTCTAATTTACTTCTGTTTGTTCATTGTTATTATTGAATGACGTTCTATTGTAGTTTTGCGTAGTACTTAGGTTTTATTCATTTATATCCTAAATCTTATTATAAATTCATGTATTGTTATTTTATACCATAAATCTTTTCATGTTCAGTCTCCAGAGTTACCTCAGTTCATTTAGTAATATTAATGTTTCGAATTATCATTAAATGAGATATCCCGAAGCAATAAATTGATGAAGTCATTTTCTCTGTTCGATAATGTGATAACGATCATGACGGCTCGCCGTAATTAAAAACAAGCTTGTAAAAATGACGCAGTAAAACGACATGTTATGTTTTCATTCCTTTGCATTTACTCCGAAATGATGATAAGTAACATGACCACATGAGTAAAGAAACGGACCCCACCGAAGTACGAAAGTAGGTACCTACCTACATTAAAGGTACAGAAAATAATAAAACGGCCATCGCTCAGCACAAAGCTACGATCCTATGCGAGACAGAGCCCCAGCGCTGGTTTGTCAAGTTATTGTGTTTATAACATGTTACTGTTTTTGTTAATACCTACTCAGAGCAGGTACTAAACCGCCATACGAAAAGCATGAGAATTTTATCGGAATCCTACCGATGTTTAATCAAAGCTAAAATATTTCAAGAGAGAGTGCTTGACCAAACAATTTTGCCTGTGAAGTGGCCAAAATTCCAGCATCATAAAAATGTGTCAAAATACATCAAAATTCCAACAGATCCGAATTACTCAGCACCGCCTGTTCTGACCATACAGCTATTATACATAAACGGCGGATCGAATGACCGGCATCCGAGCCGAATGTAATAAATTAATAAACATCGTGACCGTCCGAACGATTTGGAGCCGATACTGATCGTTGTAATTGCTGCACGCAAGTCGATGCTACCATGTGGAATAAGTGGACGTTTTGTTATATATTCTATGTCAAACATGTTGGAGTAACTTGTCTGGGGAATTAAATAGGCCACTCAGTATCTGCCAATGAGTTTCATACCTGTAAGCTAAGCTTAGGATGTAATAATTACAGGATGGGCAACACAATCTTATCAAAATCATCATCATGCTAATAGCAATGCAACAGAATCAATAGTCTGTAAATCTATAAATTATCTTCATTGAAGAGATATTTTTAGAGACAAATTTCGCTCTGCATAGATAGATTAACGAGAACCTGTTTGGCTACTAAAAGATTTTAGAAAAAAAGTAGACTAAACCGCGTAATTGTTGGACACATGACTTCAATTAAACCGAGCATAAGTTTAAGTCCGTTCTAGCTTTTGAAGGAACCATACATATGACGTGATGATTCCATTGGTAAAACAATCATCACGTCATATTAACTTCAAAATTTTGACAACAACGAGATAGAATATAGAAAAGACAAAACACATAATGAAATCAATACCGTCGAATGTTCACCTCTATGAAGAGATCACATGAATGATTTTATGGATTGGTAAAAGAGTCGAGTAGTGGTGAAAGCGGAACAAAATGGCGCTCTTTCATATTTGTAGTTGCGACAAAGCTTTAATCAAGGAAATCATGGGCTTTCGTGTGATCAATGGCTTCCTTTAGTTTTGACACCTCGTGTGTACCTACCTAATTGAACATCCAAGAGTCGCTTTCGAAAAAGTTGATAGTGTTGAAGTTTACTTTATTCAAAAAAGCAATTTATATCAAGGGCATATTGTATTACAATTTACAAATAACTGTTGTGTTTCATGTAACAGTCACTTCTCTACAAAGGAATTTACATATTTGAAAAGTGTTCAGTACAAACCAAATGGTCCAGCAAATAATACACAAACCTTGTATTGGTATGTAGATTTATGTCGGTTCAAAGATCAAACCAATAGGGATCTTCACAACTAAAGAGAAAAGGTGCTATCTATCAATAGAATGAGCTATTTTATAGCTTGTATTATTACGAGCAATACGATTTTCTTTTGTAAGCAATAAATTATTTACAATCACTTCCAACTTAACATATTGATAGTTTTGAAAGCCATTGGAGTTAGCAGTAAAGCACTTTAAGGAGGAGTACAGGTAGCATCAGAAGTGGAATCTTGAGACAGTGAAGATTGTTTTCTGAATGGATGTGATGTCTTTTACTGGTTCACTGGGCAGCTTCGCGCAGATGGCTCTTTGCCAAACTTATAAACACTAAGTAAGAGAGGAGCTTGAGTTTGAAAGCGCTGTTAGAACAGACACTGATGAAACTGGTTTTAAAAGTGGTAATGAAATAAAATCTTTTGCTAATTAGACTTTTATTTTAGAAAGGATAAAAAGAAATGCAATTTCTGGTAAAGCTTTTTTAACGAAAATACATGGTTCCTGAAATCCTGATGTTAACCGGTTGATTGTCTGCAGTTGTTGATAGTGCAAGCATTTTCTCTTAAGAAAGAAGTTTCAGACTAGCGGTAAAAGTTAACAGAAAGATAGCAATGCAACAATAAGTTCAAAAGAAATTAAAGAAATATTTGTTCTAGCAGCGGAAATAGAAAACATCCGTTCAATGTTCCATCTTCGCTCAGCGCTTGCGTCGCCGCGTGTACATCCATACGCAATGGCGCAACACTGCAGTAAAACGCACTTCATATCAATAAATCTCCTTCATAAACAAGTTCCAAGTCCCCACACGGTTTATAGCCAACCGATGTTTGAAATTCAATAAATCATTACATCCGCTACTTACACCGTTCAAATCAAAACCGCAGAGACGTTACGGGAATTAATTTACGTACGATTATCGGATTAATTTCAAAATTTGTACACTGTGTAAACATTTGTCAGTGCCAACGGCGCGGTGTCCGTTGCAGAGATCCCAGATAGGGAATCCAATCGAAATTTACAAACCCTTGTCGCTTTACCCATAACGTGGTAGGAGGGCTTGCGGAATTAAATTCTCTCCGCTCACGTCTCATACGAATGTGGTACGTAACTTCTTTTATCCTAAAGGCGGTATTTGCCTGAATGAAGTGGGGCGATATGTGAATGCATTTTGCGATCGCCTGCTGCGCTCACTCGACGAAATCACAACAAATCATTCACGAGACCCACCTCCAGTAATGATGGCCGCATCGCATATAAATTGGATTTTACTGTTGTTTGTTTATGCATTAATGTTTGATTAAAAAGTTTTGTACGATTTAATTTAATTTGGATGAAACCGCAACGGTTGACGGCTGGTTGTCGTTTTTGAGTGCAGTGAACACGATGAAATCAGTGGAACTTTGTTTGTGAACGTTAATTTTGTGGAAAGTGTACTTGTAATAATGTGTATGCTTATCGAAAATAATGTATATTATGTAACAATTAGCAATTTATGAATAAATTTGTTTTGAATTAATGTGTATGCATTTTGTGAACTTTATTAAATGTTATACAGCCACTCATGAATATATATTATGCAAACATACCTACATATAATCGAACCAAAGTTTCATCAAGAAATTTTTCCCAAATTTAAATATCGAATTCACCATTCACTAAAGAGAATTTATGTGCCGTCCTCAATACAAGAGGAAGCAACACTCAATTCACACGAAGATTCATTCAAATATTCAAATTAACATAATAATACACCTATAATTTGTACTAAGAAAAGACTTTGTGAAAAATAAAAGTTATATTCAATAAATCTGTCAAGTAGAAAGTTAGATACTGATAACGATGGCTAGAATTTGTATTCGAACGGTTCTCTCCAATTATTTTTGTTAGTGTTGATGACACATAGGTAGGTACTATTCCGATTATGTACTTGTGTAGTAGTAATATTGTGATGTTTTTAGTAGGTGGTTTGGCAGATTACGTTTGACCTACTTGTGGCTAGCTTTTAAAGACCGGGAGTATGTTTTCGACTTCATATTAAAATGCTAAATAAACAAATGTTATGGAACGAACCATAACCGTTAATGATTTTCTTCATAAACATGATAAACACTATGATGTTGATACCATTTCCTAGAGCAGTGAGAACTTATTTCGTAAATTATCAAAATACCTAAGCACTAACACATAATATGAGAACCATCATTAAATCTTTCTTGTAACATATTTTTTGTCTAAGAGAGGAGTCTAATTGTAAAGGCTGTTAAAATTAACTCCGTATATGGCAACACACCAGTGTTTATTATGTTGGTTATTAAAAGATAAAGAGAAGCATTTAATGATTCTAAAATTGCACGCTCAAGGCATTTCCCAAGGGCATGAAAACAAGCACAACATTTTTCATTAAACTTTAAGTCCATAATACTTCGCATCAACATAAACGAAGAATCCGCACTCCATCCCGATGTTTAGGCAACAAAAGATGAAAAGGTGCTATAAAATTTCACCATTTTCCCCCTTTGTATGTAGCAATTAGGCTAATGAAGTGGCTCCAACGAGCGCGAATGAATGGCTCAACCCGAGTTCCTACCATTCAAAGCTCACCTTTCATGTGGGCAATTTACTGATGGTCCACATTATATGGCTTACTTGAATTACTTGGAGTAATTGAATATATTGTGGATCCCATAGTTCGGAATATTAGTTTCGAAATGGGATTTTAGATTTAGATTATATTTTTTATGAATGAAAGGCAGAGACGGTTATTTGTAAAAATTGGGGCTGTTAATGATTACGTTAAAAATCTAACAGCTTTTAAACAACAATGACAAATTCTGTAAGCAATTTTTAAAACTGTACAGATCGGGTCAATCTAAAAGTTATAAAATGCTTGGGGGGGGCATCCAAGACACGTTGAAGTTTGAGGAAACAAAACACACTACAAGTGTATAAAACAAAACAATACTCGTAGCAGTGCATTAAAATATACTTTTTTAGATTCCGACCAGACGGGTGTTGTGTCTGGTGGACAACTGCCCGATGTAGAACCACATAAGTCTTATACGAGTATATTATAACAGTCTAACCGTAGATTTACCAAAGGCTTAGTTATTGCTGAATGTGGCACAATATTGTGCAGTGTAGTCAAGTGTAGGAGCAATTGTGTGGGGAAAGGAGCTGCTCTAAATCACTCTCAATGTGCCATGTTTATACAACATACAAATACTTGCCGGTTGCACTAGCAAAATGCTCCGTATTATTTTGTTGCGTTACATTCTTTACCTTTTTCGATGAAGACAATTTTATCTCCGCCATTTCCACCGCCAGAAAAAATAAGAGTAATTTTAAAAACGTTTATCAGTCCTTTTCTGTCACCCGAAAAAATAACCTCCAAAACCGAACACAATAGATTGATCATCCCAATAAATAACAATCAATCCACGGGGCGCGAAACAAAAACAGTTTACAAAGCCAAGATGGTGGATTTATTTGGCGCGAAAGCGTTCGCGAAAAAGCCGAACGTACAAAACCAAAATGGTATTACCCCGAGGCTGTTTATCAAAACGTACGATAAACAGAAATGGGAAATTGAAACAGAGTCAACGGGGACCAGTGGAAATGATTTATTGCTATTATAAACAAAATATGGACTGATCATTTTCCATTCCGAGATTGAATTTGGACCGCCGAGGGAGAGGTGTGTGTAAAACGTGCCTAATGTCGTGTTTAATGGCGTATCGCTTTCCTGTGATTTGTTTAATTGCGTCAAGTTGTTTGTAATCACGTATTTCTCGACAAATTAAACTATGAATATATATAACAACTTGCTGGTGTAAATGTGACATTAATTAAAATACGTTTAATGGACAATGGGTGAATTTAATTAAATTAAATCTCACAGAGTTATTTTAAATTCTCAATACAAAAAACATAAGCGGTACAAAACTATATATCAAAGGTAAACAGCAGCACAAAAGCGAAAAAAAACTCTTTGTACAATCGTAATAAAAGGCACATGCAGAGGTATTAAAACTAAATAATACTCTGGAATGGGAATTGGAGAGAGCCGAAACTGAATATTCTAAATGCCGAGTGTGCCGCGAATTTCTCCAGAATACCTGTGTTTCCGTGGACGTTAAATATTGCTATGATATTAAAGGTTTTTTTTTCTAGGGCACGGAAATGAGGAAACCTTTTTAGCTTCGTAGAAAGTTGACCATTTTAATCATTGTTGAATTAGGTTTGTCATTTTAATTAATTGTCATAGATATAGCAGTTAGCACGTCTACATTCGATAGGAGAGTTGATAATTTTGTCTTCATACTACCTATTTATTTCCACTACTGCATACAAGATTCTCGAAAGCTACGTCGTAAGACTTATTTTTCCAATTTCATGTAAAAATATCTCTTTGTCCTCTTTAGTAATATCCGTTTATTCATTTTACATACATATTGGTTACGTTTTAATTTCCTTTATTGTTAGTGTGTGAGTTACCTCATGTTTTCCTTTATCGTTCAAAGTTGGTATTGCATTTCAGTTAGAATTAATTTTCAGTGTATGAACACTCCACGTTCTAACTATTGTTCAGAGCACGTTTATGAATTGGTTTGGCTAACGTAACATTAGCTGTCTGTCTGTCAACACATGGGCGCTGTAAACTTTGCTCGAAAGTTTGAAATTAAACGCGAATAGTGGTTAACTCATTGTACCAGTCTTATGTGCTTTGTTCAAAATTACACATTTGGCTTTTACTGCATCGTACAATTAACCATCCTTTTCTAGCTTTTGACTATCTTCATCAACCATAAAAACGTCTAAACAGAGTAGAACAATTCTAGATTACCCAATTACGTCCAAAACGTTATCATATAAAATGTTACCTCAACTTTTTCGTAAGAACACCATAAAAATTTACTCCCTCGTCTATATTTAGACGATATGATACGGCCCAGATGGTCACGCCACCCGATTTTAGTATCTCCCGAATCTTTTTAACGTGACCATCTAATTTTGACCTTTGCCTCACCTTGCTTTCACCTTTATGTTGATTAGAAATTCTAAAGCCACGGGGGGTGCGGTGGGTCTTCATAGGTTGGAAGGTGGCAGTTACAGTCGATAGCCTGTTATGAAGCGACCAGAGTAACATTTCATAGTTATGGCTGAGCGGAAAGGAAGTGTATATTTAGTGCGGCATCTGGTTCTGGAGCATTTCATAGAAATAGTATTAATTAACATGTCCCATGGCGGATAGTTTCATAATTTGTAATTCCCATGACACGGGCTCGTAAAGTTTTGGCTGAAAACGTTCGAGTTCCTTGGTTGTCGCTTCTATTCGTGGCTCTGCTGTTATGAGATGAGATATGACGACGATTAACGCAAAAAGAATATGTTTGGATACGGAAACGTTATGAGATATGTCGAGATTATTAGAAGCAGAATGTGGTGAGTTCTGGCTATAAAAATAAAACTATACGCAGGGACGGTTTCACAATTTATACAAATGTTATATTTTGTAGTTTGAATTAGAAATATCAGTCACGTGAACTAAAATGTGCCATTAAATATTATCGGCGTAATATTTTAGAAATATGTTTATTTTATGCTGTTATGCTCAGAATTTAATGGCTCATTTTGAACGAACGAACTAAAGCGCCTATAAAATTAACTTCTATATTATAGCGTCACAGCAATGGATTTAACGCTTATGGTCCACTTTATGTCATACGTGTTTCAATTACATTTTTAAAACTTACCCTTTAAAAATGACAGCTGCAACGTTTGAAAATTAAATGACATTTGGAAATATTAGTCAGTTTTGTGTTGACTGCTTTAAAATAAAAAAGGAAACTTTGGACTATCACACTAATATTATAAAGGCGAAAGTTTGTGAGTGTGTGTTTATATGTTTGTTACTTCTTCACGTTCAAACGGATGGACCAATTTTGATAAAATTTTGTATGGAGATAGCTGACACCCTGGATTAACATATAGGTCTTTTTATCCCAATATTCTCACAGAATCGATATTTATGCGGATGAAACCGCGGGGCACAGCTAGTTTTTTTTTGTAAATCTGAACCTTCTTATCTACTAACTGGTACTTTAATCTAAGCACTTACCACCATGTACGCCGCAGTAATCTCCCACGCAGTCAGCATGTTGTGCATGTGCCCCTGAACATGGGGTGTCTCCAGTGCAGGCTCTTCGTCTTGTCTGCCTGCAGTCAGCTCCACAGACTGACCACTCTGACCAGCTGCCCCAACGACCAGGTAACGCTGGGGAAGATAATATTTATTAGTACATTGGTATTGACGTTTCAATTTCCACAATATTGTTCAAGTACCCGCGATGGTTTGTGTGGTATGTTTAATTGTTCAACAAATATTTGTAAACTGTTTATTTTTTTTATTAATAAACAATTTAAAAAAAAGTAAAGGTGTACCAACACCTAAATTTAATACCTAATATTACCCATTATGTAAGTGTTATCTTTTGTTGGAAATACTAATTAAATAATTATGTTAGATAGAAAATGGCTAGAAGGAAGTTGACTATTGACAGGACGACTAATAGAGATGTATGGAAGACATACATGCTGCGTGGACCATACATAAATTAGGATAAAGACAAGATAATGATGTCGATGGTGGAGGGTGTAGTTCAATTGGCGAGACCTTCAAGAGGAAGCGCAAACTGTAATTTTGAACAAATATTTTGCTCAATAACCGAGATGAAAAAACTGAATTGTTAATATTTTGCTTAATAACTGAGATTTAAAAAACTGAAGTATTAATCGACTTTTGGTGCTGACTGGAGGAACATTAAGGTCATTATGAATCTTACTAGTATTTTTTTTATTAGAGAAAATGTAACTAACTGTTTACACTTGATACTAAATTAAATGACTAACTTACTATACAAATAAATACAAAAACAAAGGACCCTTTAGGCGTCGAAGTACTCGTCCGTATCGCTGTCATCCGAAAACGTACCCAGATGACTGGCAGCATTGCCACGTTGAATGGCAATGCTAATTCTAATATTAAGTTTAGAGTAGCCATTAGGCTTAATAGGGATTTAGACGGTAATCTCAAATTAATTAATATTGTTAACAAACCCGCTATCAACACAGGTGTACCTACTTATAAATGTTCGAACAACTGTTTACAAGATTCCTAATGAACCAATAAAACCTATACCGTCTTATTACAAAACGAAATCTAATTTTAGACCTAGCCTAAACCTTCGAGCCAGTTAATCTATTTTGAACTTTATTCCCACAAACGTAAAGTTCTTAATGCAAAATTGACAACTTAGACTCGGGTTTGACGTCAGTTTTTGTAAAAAGAACTTTAGCTTCGTCGGATTATAGTTCGAAATTTAAAAATGGCTGGATGGTTTAAACCTGGTTCTAAAGATAAATCTTGTTTTGTAATAAAGCCGTTTAAGTTTGAACCACAAATTAAAATTAAACCCAAAATATCGTCGAAGGACCGAAGGACCGAACGTGTGTCAAAGCGGTCGACTAAACAAAAACTAAACGCAATGTCAAAGATCACGGATCACTTTTTGCAGACACGGCAAAACCATTAATCTAAATGTAGACTTGACGTGTTTTTTTTTCTTATGTCAAACATATGGGTGAGGAAATTATTTTGGGTTTGAATTTTTCAGAATTTGATGATGAGGCAGGTTTATTTTTAAGTTGGGTGTTTTTTTAGTTTAGTTGGTTACTTAGGTGTTTTGGTAAATAGAATAATTTTGATCGAGTTGATAGTGAAATCGTCTTTGTTATCTGGCTTCGTTTACCTTTAATGGTTGAATTATTTTAGGTCTATAGGTAGGTACATAAAATATTGTTTTGTTATGTAAAGTCTGGCATACTACTGCTTCCATAATATTTTTGTATAAAGACTTCATCCATAATTTTCCATCAAGCGTGATCGCGGTCAAGAGCGGGTGGGTCTATTCAGCCATAATAATAAAAAAAAAACAAAAGATTTTTTTTTTAATTAAGCTTGCAGTATAAAAATATTCCTGCACCCTAATTGCGTAACATACTCTCAATTTGATTCATTTTGAAGGATATTGCTAATCCATTGCTTCATGTGTTCAAAAAATTTCGGCTGCTCAACCACGTAAATAACGCAATGAATGTTGTTGAACTGTCAAAATGAAAGCCATCGCTACTGATAGTGTGTTACGCAATTACCCCACTGTTCAACTATAGCGAAAAGAAAACGGTAAACAAAAATTAGTTTTTACATTAAAGTAACAGTTTTTAATAAAAAAGCTCTTTGCTTACTGATACTGAGTCCATTTAACGTCATCCATGTCCATTACGGAAACGTTTATAAGAAATAACCTGTTGTTATTGGAAATTTTAAATTGGAATTTTATAAAAATAATACTTGTACCTGCTGCGACAGTTCTTCGTAATATATTCTGACATTTTCTTCGAAATTATTTCGTTAATGTGGTGTTAGGATACGAGCAGGAAATTGGACGCCTCTGGGAGGTAAATAAAGATCCTGTTTATTTGTTTTGTACCTCGTTATTACCTACTATAAATATTTGTTTTTTGGGTACCGTTCACTTAATATGTCATTTCATTTTGTTGAGTACCTACTTTAATTTTTTTGAGAGCAAAGTGTATTCCTCCCATTCCAAGGCTGCCTGGAAGAGATCGCAGAAAGCGATAAAGGCCGCCCATTGTGTATTATGTACTAATAATCGTATTTTTTCATGTATTTTCTGGTGTGCAATAAAGTGTCTATAAATAATGTCACAATTGTAGAGAACACTGAAGAATAATAATATCAAGATAACATTTAAATTCCATCCTTAGAGCACCGCAACGATTTCTATTCGATAAATCGATAAAAACAGGCTTCAAATCGATTAACACTCAAATCGTAATTCCATCGAAGCTAACAATTTACAGTTCGCACCATACAATTATCTAGGCTAGAACTAAGACTGGCTACAACCAATTAACGCGTCGTTTACGATTATAAATCGAGTACCCAATAACACGAGAGACAGAGAGAACTATCGCCCTATAAATTGAAATTAAAATACATTGGTGATGGTCGTAGCATCCTTACATGCAAGCTGGACATAAATCACAATGTTTTTTAAAAAAGAAATAATAGAGCGTTCATACCGCGATGGTTGGTTGGCGCGAAGAAGAAGATTTAGCGAGTTTCAAATTGAATTTGGAAGGCTGGGTTCCATATTTCATTTCAAGCGCTTGTCGTGTTATTTTTTTTTTGTTTGAGAGCTGCGTTCACATGGCGTTGTTTGTAAGATAATTTTACAGTGAAATGTTGGGATCAAAATCGGTACAAAACGATATCGTGTGAACGTAGCCTTAGGAAGCTGATAGTTGAACGTAACCCTGCGTAATTTGTGATGCTCAAAATTAGTTGCGGACCAAATTCATGATGTTACTTGCATGTGCTGTACAACTTCTACGGAAGAACCTTCAGGGTAATTGCGGGGTAACACAATATTAATAGCAAGGGCTTTCATTTTGACACTTCAACAACATACATTGCGTTATTAACGTTGTTGAGCAGGCACATTTTTCGACCATTATTATAAATCAGTGGAATAGCAATATCCATCAAAATCATTCAGATTGTGATTGAAAGTGTTTTACGCAATTAGGGTGCTATTTAAACACAATTATTTATTTAGGGTTGATTTTTCCAATGACAGATAACTTTTATTCGAGGAATAAAATTGACGTTTGACAGTTTTTGCAAGAAATAACTGTCAAAATTTCAAAATTATTCCTCGAATAAAGTTATCAGATGATTGAAAAATCAGCCCTTAGTAAAGTAAAATTATTATTTGATTGATGCCCAATTACAGCATATTGTAGTAAAACAAAAAACTACTATTATTTATATGTCACGTCATGACGAACACTTTTTTCTTACGTGAATATTTGTCTTCATTAAAAAACGACGAGCACCGTTCCTGTTTGACATTCAACCCGCCACACATGTCCAACTTGGGCCATGCCCTCCACCCTGTGTGGGTGTACACGGATATTAAGTACAACAGTGTGTAACATTTCTTATTAATTAATGCGCACACACATAAATCAGTCTCGGTTCGTTAGAGTAACAACGACATTAAGGACTTTCACGTTTACATACATTTTATGAGGAAAGGCCTGTTTTGTTTAGGGAGTGAAACTATGGAGTCACGCTTGACTATGATTCCATTTTTTATAATGATGTTTTAATTTATCATTATCATAGTTTTCCCTTTATCCCAATTAATTTGAGGTCAACCCAGCTTGTCTTCTTCCACTTATCTATTAGACTTCATGAGGTTTTAATTGATATCCATACTAATATTATAAATTCGAAGGTAACTCTCTCTGTCTGTCTGTATGTTGCCTTTTCACGTCTAAACCACTAAACAGATTTCGATAAAATTTGGCAGAGAGATACATTGCATCCCGGGGAAGGACATAGGATAGTTTTATCCCGATATTCCCATGGGATCGACACTTATGCGGGTGAAACCGCGGGACTAGTATTATAATAAATGTGAAAGTAAGTTTATTTGTTTGTTTTTTACCTTTTAACGCCTAAACCACTGAACCGATCATCCTAAAATTTTGCTTATACGTTGTCAGGTATACTAAAGCGGACACAAGGTACTTTAATCCCGAAAACAAGTGCTGTTCCCGAGGAAAACAACAATAACGTTATTATGATAATAGATGGCGCCACATGTCTTTCGAACGGGATCGACACTTACGCGGGTCAAACCGCGGGGTGCTGCTAGTTCTAAATAAATAAGATCAAAAATACTGGTTGGTGATTTGTTAATTAAACATGTCGGTGTCATAAAACACTTTTCGTTTCTTTATTTTGTTTATCAGGATAACTTATAGAGAGCCTATCGAGACTTCAGAGAGACAATTCTCGTAATTCAAAATCTAGTTTTAGAGGACATTCTTAAAATTACGAGAATTACCACTCAGAACAAAGAAAGCATCGTATTCAATTGTTTTTAAACTCTATGGTCAGTTAATCACCAACATAAATTTTAAATAAAGAATAAAAAAACAGTTACTTTTTTTTTTAAATTCCATTTATTCCGACAGTGAGACCGCTCCTTAACGTATGTAAATAAATTGTAAGTAATTGCGTCTCCTGACACTTCAGAACGTAGCAACTGAATTTTTAAGATACACTCTTCGTATTCAGGAAGCAGTAACGTATATTTTTAGGTAATAAATTGGCTAAATTATTTTAAGATAATGCTTTCGAAACTTTTGGTGCAAGAGAAGAATGGTGTTAAAGATTTTGTTAAGGTCCTTGTTTTATCTTGTGTCAACCGTTTAGTGTCGAATTGAATTATCTTGTCGATATTTTTTTCGCTGTGGTTTATTTTATTCCGGGTGCATTTACTTTTGACCACGTAAAGTTACGTTTCAGTAATGTGAATGCATTTTAATGCAGGAGGTTTTATGTTTTTTTGTTGGAGTGGAATGGACCATTAAAATGTAAATAAAAATATGCATAATAGTGGCTTATATTACTATAAGTCACTATTATGCATATTTTCTTAGTGCTTTTAAAAATAAATACAATAAAAGAGAACGTTTATACGTAATATAGATTTGGGTGTGTTATGTCGTCATCTGCCTTTTCCCAACTATGTTGGGGTCGGCTTCCAGTCTAACCGGATGCAGCTGAATACCAGTATTTTACATGGAGCGACTGCCTATCTGACGTCCACAACCCAGTTACTGGGTAATACGATACCCCTTGGTAAGACTGGTTGTCAGACTTTCGGGCTTCTGACTCCCCGTAACGACTGTCAAAGATCCACAAATGACAGCCGGGACTAACGGCTTAACATGCTTTCCGAGGCACGGAGGGGTCACGCTATGTAAAGATGGTCACCTATCCACAGACCAACCGCGGCAAGCGTAGCTTAACCTGATCGGTCGACCTGTGCGGCTGTTATTATTTAGCCACGGAATGAAAGCTTTAGATAAAGCAGTGTACCTTATTTTGTCTAAACGTAACTTTAAATCTGTAGCCTTCAAAAACACATTAAAACTAAAAATATGCTCACAAAAACACTAAAATCTAAAATTCTGCCCTCCCTAAATACCGACCGAACTACACACAGCTAAAAAGTCTATCAAGCTTCGCCGCCAGCAGAAACATATGCTTCCAATTATCTCATAATGTTCCACGTTTCATGCTCCGAGACAAACGCTTCTTGATTGCGTTTTATTGTCTACCCGGTCGGTATATTTTCTTTGATACATACGCGGGAAACGGTGGACGCACTTGCTTTGGTGTGACAGTTATGTCAATTTTTGGTTAATTCGTTGGAAATAAACAGATATAGTAATTGTTTTTTTATTAAATCACTGCATATTTAACCTTCATTAATTTTTTCACAATAGTAAAAGGATTGCACAGTCAAAGTTTCGGGAAAAGTATTGCAGAAAACATTTTTTAGCGGTAGGTAGTTCAATGATTCAAATATAAGAAGATGCTGCTTTTAATAAAATAATTATTTCTAGTGACTGTAATATACCCACTAATCAAGTGATCAAATCTTCATAGGAAAATGCACAGTTCAAGAGACTTATATCTGATCTGACATTTACTGACTCAATAATTTACAACAACATATGCAAACCATCAGCAAATATATTTTATTATATCAAATAAACAATAACATTTAACAACCGTCACACACTCCGAATGCGGATGCAACCAATAAAATATTTATCTGCAATGCCTTTGATCTGTCAAGCGAGCAATTTCGCGAGAATCTAACAAGCTCGCTGTTCTACACATCCGTATGTACCGTTTAATACACGAACTCTCTTTGAAGTGATTTCAGTACTTGGTTTGTGACCGTAAAAAGTTAAATGGCGGCGTTTTTACGACTGAGATGTAAGATATGATGGTTAAGAAACTTAAGTTCTTATTGTGATTAACACGTGCGTTTAATGTAGTATTAAGTTTTTAAAGCCATTTGGGCTGAAGACAATTGAATGGTAGCGCGTGCCAATGTTCGGAGTTCTTTGTTCTCAAGTGCGGGCGTTTTTTTGTTTTTTTTTTTCAAGTACTTGTTAGGAGGTCGAGAGGTTAATAAAGGAGTTGGTGGTCGGAATATGTATGGTGGACGTATGCATTTTTTGTTTGGGTTTTTTTTTGGGTTCTTTGACATTTTCACAGATGATATAATATTCCTGTTGCCGCTATAACAACAAATCCTAAAAACAGAATAAAATAAATATTTAAGAGGGAGCTCCCATACAACAAACGAATTTTTTTTTGGCGTTTTTGCCTTGTGATACGGAACCCTTCGTGTGCGAGTCCGACTCGCACTTGGCCAGTTTTTCTTTGTATACGACTAGAGAGGCGTTTAACGGCCCTGTACGAAATAGTATCTGGAAAAAACAACATTGACACAACTACACTTACCAATCAACAACTGTTGAGTGTTATCGTATCCTTGCAGATCCATGTATCCCTCTTCAATGAAAGCAGTAACAAATAAAATTTCATTTCAATTTCATCATAACCACAAGCAATCGTCAATGGATTTACAACCCTAACACAACAGAAGCAAAGTCTATATTACCTTGCAGATTTTTTATTTAAAGTGGACACAAAAATCGGTGAAACATTTTGAACTTTATAGCGACGAGTTAGAGTAGAATTTTCTTTGGACTGTATTATCAGCAGTGTTCCAAATAAACTTTATTAAAGGCATATTGGAAGCTCAAGTGTTTCCGATTCAAATACGTGATATTAACCGCTGTGTTGCCGTCTAAAAATATGTTGAAAGCACAATTAAATGTTTGGGCGTCTGTTTTGTGATTCATAATAAATATGAATACCCGAATCAATTGGCCCTTTCAGAACGCCAATATTTTGCGCAATAATTTTCATGGAAATATTTTTTCGCTTATTTCCAGAAACTCGATTTTTTATTTATATGCAACCGTGCAACACGGTAGTTTCAAGTAAATAGTTCAAGGGTTTTTTTTGTATTTCTGACGTATAGTAAAACGCATTGATTTTCACTTGATATTGGAGCTAAGGGCCGGTTTCGTGATCCGTGGTTAAATCGACCAATTGTTAAAAATAGTAACTAATGGTCAACTGGGTCAACTAATAGTTAATTATTTGACAATTCAAAGACAAACAATTGATCAAAAACACATTTTGCCAAGATTTAACTATTAGTTACTATTTTTAACAATTGTTAAGAGAAAATATTTATTTAAAGTGTTTAAATAATTTACAAGCTAACAGTCTTAAAATAATAATAATAATATGTACAAGTATATAAAAAGGAGGGGAATTAATCAAAGGGTATAAAAAAATTCGTCCGCATCGCTGTCAACAGGAAACGTGCCCAAAAGGCTGGCAGCATTGCCACGTTGTATGGCAATGCTGATTCTTTGGCCAAAAAATAGGCCAGCCCTCTATTCACGTGAAGTGTGGACAAACCGGTTGGCGATGTCTCGAAATACTAAGTGGGCATTCGGGCCCCATGGCCCTAGAGTTTCAACCCCAAACGGCTCAAACATATAAGTTCCAAAGAGATTGGAGTATTTACGCCGTTTGAGGTTTTCTGCACCTGCAGCAGCCGCCCCAGCACAGATCAGATTATGTGAAGACAATGTAGATTTACATTGTCTTCACATGGTCTTATCAAGATTATGTCTGGACTTTAAAAGAGACTGTGACCTCTGAGTTTATTTCATAGTAGTCAGGGAAACGTCAACCTCATATAGTTTTTATTAAAAATATGATTGACTTGTAAAAGTGTTTGTACAAACCTATACAGAAATAAAATCATTTATCACTTACTAAATTCTAGGGTATCAAGTTTACAATGTACCAAGTTTACAATGTTCGTTTTATAATGTAAACTAACAACTTAAAAAGCTACTGATGCCATTAAAACTGTAACGTATTTACGACTCGAGTAGTAGGCGTACCGGATATACCCATTAAACTCTAATTAAGCTTAATATAGTAAGGGGTGGTCCTAAACGATAGTTTAACGGATTATGATTGATTAACTAAGACTTGAAGTTGTTTCAATTAGAACTTTAACTGATGAGGCCGATACTTGCGGGTCAAAGACACTGTATTCTTCTTCTTCTTCGTGTCGCTGGCACGACTGTATTTTAAATCTTGTTTTCCAAAAAACTTTGCCACTTCCACGGCGTTGTCGGTGGCAGCGCAGAGGTCACTTTGACTGCATGTTTTGGGACACAGAGGGCAGGATAGGAGGTGCAGCATGGTTTGTGACATAGCTCCGCAATCACACCCTTCTGCCGTTGCGTCAAGGTAGCCCCATTTTACCAGGTTGGACTTACATCTTCCCACTTGTGTTTCTTAGACGGTTCAGAGATTTCCAACTGGGCCACGGAAGGTTACATTCTGCAGGGAGATGCTCCTTTGGTGGTAAGTAGTGAGTAGGAGGGGGAAGAGTATCCTGCCACAGTTTTCAACGGGCGTCGGCCAGGTTTCCTGACAGAGACGCTGTCGATTTCAAGAAGCTGTGTCTGCTTTTTCTGTGACACTGTATTACTTAAGGTGAACGCGCAGTTGTAGCCCACGAAATTCAATTTTTCTTACGTTTTTTGCAATTTTCAGGTCAGTGTCAAGTTGTATCTTGATCGAAATATGATTCGCGACTATAATAGATATGTATTTACAGAATTATAGTCATTCAAATCATTAATATATTTCTTTAACTTAGATTTGTTCTATAAGCACTTTTCCATTAGAGATTTGTTCATATGGAACAAATCTAACTTAGAAAGATGTATTAATCTATCTATTGAGGTAATAATGTCATAATGCTTCAGCGTAGATACCCAGCTACCTATGTGTACTTTGCCGAATGGGACTAATCTAAAGGTTGCATCTTTAGAGCGAATCAAAATAACAATACAATAATATCTCTGTCTCGAATCTATATTCATACCTAACGTAAAACCCAAAAGTCATTTTGTAACCTACATTACAAATTGAGTATCTGAGTATCAGCCGGTCGATTCTGTAAAAATCTCACCGTGAAAACTTATGTGAAGTGAGTTTGTTTTTGCTAGGAATTGACACTATTGACAGCTCACTCCACGCTCACTTCACCTAAGGTTCTCACGGTGAGATTTTTACAGAATAGCACCGCTACCTGGTAATCTTAGTATCAAAAAGTTGTGAATTTGTGTAACAGAATCTCTCTTACCACTCTGACAAGGCACGCAGTCCGAAGTCCTCTGCACAGCCTGTCCCTGGCAGGGCGCGCCACCGTTCAAAGGGTGTGGTTCCGTACAGGTGCGCGTGCGACGCTGACCGCCGGTCACGCGGCCATTGCAGCGGCACTGTGTCCATGGGCCCCAGGAGCTCCAACCGCCGTTTACTGTTGACAAAAAGAAAAAATATTGTCAGTCATAACATAGTCGTAAGTTTTATTAACAATCTTGTTTGAATTTGAGTCCGGTCACTTTAATAAAGAAAAATTATGTTCTATTCTATTCTACAGACACAGATGCACTCTCTCTTCCCCCACTTTCATATATAATCAGATGGGAAGGCCCTTAGTGTGTATCACAAATGTGTTAAGGAACTTTATAGCACTTTCTGGCTCCGGGCGTCCGATCTCAGGATTTGAAAGGCTCTGACCCTGATATGTGATGATACTGCTAAGCTCATAATATATTGATCATGGCTTTGGTGATAAAGGACGTTCCTTCACCAAACCTTAAACATTGACTTTATCAAACACCTCTATGGATAGCAGGATGATAAGGCCATTGGCGAGTCCATTGTAAGTCAAAGTCAAGGCACATTTGAACGTCAAAATTTACGAAGAAATAGAATTGACTCTGAAGACCTCTGTCTTTGGTTAACTGGACCCACTCCAACTGGACCCGCGGGTCCAGTTGACGTAATCACATTTTGAATACGTCGACTGGACCCACTGCCCAATTTCATCATTAGTACATTACATTACATTGACACACATTACAGTGACTGGCCTGTTGGTCTAGTGGTCAGTGACTCTGACTGCTATGCCGGAGGTCGTGGGTTCGATTCCCACCCAGGACAAATGTTTGTGTGATGAGCATGATCATTTGTTCTGTGTTTGGGTGTAATTTATCTATATATGTATGTATTTAGAAATATATAAGTATGTTTATCAGTTGTCTAGTACTCATAACACAAGCTCTGCTTAGCTTGAGACTAGACGGCGTTGTGTGATAGTTGTGGAATTATTATTACATTCTCCTTCAAAAGATAGTTCGTATGGAAAAGAAAAATAGTGCTCATTTAGTGTGTGAGTTACATTGCGTTACTCAGCATTTGATGGAGTTATCTTATAAGCAGGTATCCATAGCTACTTATAGGTAGGTAGCTACTTAATTCAAAGTTTGCAAAGAGTAATGTTTACGTTATCGATCGATGCAATAAATTGAGGCTAAAATGGGCGCGTTCTAGAATATGAAATACCAATAAATAATTATAAACTAGGAAAATTATATTAACATTATTATTTGATAAGTTATAAGAATTGCGTATAAAGTCGCTACGAAATAAACTATTCCAATGAAATAGTTAACGGACTTGTCTTTATTTAAAGTGGGAGTAAGAAAATGCATTAAATGAATGCCTCCAAGTTTATTACATTTAAATAAATAAAAATGAAACGTTTACGAGTGTTCATTTGCATTGCTTTTAAGCGCCGTTTTTAATTGACTTGTGTAATAAATTTACATCTTGATCATTATTAGTTAGGTGACTATTTTAAAACCCCTGGCTGTCCTTGTTTGCTGGTTTTATTGAGAGTCATAAAAATCACATAGGTTCCTTTTTAGCATGTTTGTAAAACTGTAAATTGAAGTGTTTTAGTATTTTTTATGTTATTTTAATGAATACATCGTGAAGATGTCTGTTCCACGTCTACAACACGAATGTGTGGTTTTTGTGGCTGATGCAATTTTTTTCAGTAGGTAGTGTGTCCTTCCCGTCACCCTGTTTTTTAATAGATAACAATGTTAGAAAATGTTTGTAAACATTTTATAACAGCAGTGTGGCAGAACCTATAAAGTGATGATAGAAATGTTGATAGATGAAGTGGGGGATGAAGACCTAAGAAAATATAGATGGATTGTGTGAGGGATGATGTGAAAGAAAAAGGGGTAAATGATAGAGTGACGATGATGATTAGAGGTCATACGTTCTTAGCCCAGCAATATGTTTTTTTTTTTTGTTAGCCTATTTTGTGTCCCACTGCTGGGCAAAGGCCTCCCCTTTTCCCTGTCTTGTGCGATCTCTGGCCATGTTGGCCCTGCGAATGTTATTAGATCGTCACGCCACCTTCGCCTTGATCTACCTCGACGGCTAGTTGCCCAGCAATATATGTATTAAAAAAAAAATAGCCTATTTAAAGTTGCATAAAGTACGGGGAATTAGCGTGACCAACAAAATAAATATCTATTTAGTGAATGTTAGTATTTTCCACTGGAAAACCACCAACACGCGAACTGTGTCTGTACCAAGAATTTTCGTTAACTTCCTAATTATAGGAATAACGTAAATATGTGTAATTATGTCTTTCCGTGACCAACTTTGGTTTATATTTCTAGCGATTTCTGTTTCTGCCTTAAAATTGGATTATCATGATTATAATTGAATGAAAGATTGCTTCCCCGAAGGAAAAATTGTGGGGATTAAAAAAATATACCTACCTATTTAAAAAATAATTGTGTATCGTTAAATAACATTATAAAATTTTAAGTAACTTGATATGATGAATATTTTTAAGTCTGACGTCATCAATAATATTAGAAATCAATCACAAACATTTTATCTAGATTAATAGCTTATCAAATTGAGACAATCTATTACCGATAATTCAATACTAATTAACAATTTCAAGCGCTGCTTTTGAACCATTGGGGCCGTAAATTGTCATGCCTTTTCTATATCTGTAATAAAATTAAGTGTCGCAGTGCCATTGCAAAATCTAATAAGAGAAACGTCATGATATTTTATATCTAGGGCAGTATTTATGGAAGTGGAAAATGTCTTATGGCTGCCGTGTCTCATACATAAGCTTTCGCTTTGTAAAGTTTCAACGTCACCAGTTACCGTTGAGTTCAGCGGTTGCCATAAATAACATGAATTTATTTATGTCTTTGTTAGGAACAAAGTTTCAAATATAATTTTCCGGCAAAAAACAGATTTATCGTCACTAGGCCAAACAGAAGAAGCATAATGTTACGAATGTGTCAAAAGACAACTTAAAATCTTGGGTCGAATTAGGTCCCCCCGGTGGGTTCCCGCATTGTCGAGGCGGGGGGCCTCAGTAGCCGTGGCTTGGTCAACCACGGTGAAGAGAAACCCGAGTAGGGGCCGCTCGTGCGCTCGTCAGGGCTTTTGCCGGTAAGCTGACGACGTAGCGGCCAACAAGTAGGCTGCGGTGCCGCTTGGGCGACATCGCAACTGAGGCGGGAGCCGCGATGTCGCATGGGAGGCATCGCGGCTGACGACTCCCCAGAGGAGGGTACGGTGAGGATAGCCGCGGCGGGTTCACGGATGAGTGTAAGCGGCAGAGGAGGACACCGTGGAGTTTTAGTAGGTAGTGCAGAATGCATGACGATTTCTCCACAGTAAAAAAAAGGGTCGAATTAGGTACCTACTATAAATTATTAATACTTACGGTAGTTTTGGAATGCTTCAATAACTATGTTGATACTAATTACCTTCAGTGTACTCTACCTATGTAATCAGACACCACTGCGAAAACTGCTAGCCGGTTAATCATTATTATCATTATTAAATGTTCCGGGTTTTCATTATAATTATTGATAGGCTCGCGTTTTAAACACTATCTCACCCAATGGTAAAATTTCGAATTGCAAAAGGGATGCACCAACTAATTAAGAAGGATATCCTTCGAAGATCAAGATCATCTAGCAAGTCCCAACAAACACAACACTGCCAAAGACAGCTCCAATCTCAATTAAAAAACAAAATCTTCACACCAAAACCAATCTAGATCCCAGTCTAGGCAGAACCAAAGGGCGTTCTGTGCTATATCTGCCTCGAAGATCAGGCACGCAAGTTTGCGTGTGCCTCCTGTAACCTAACAACCTAGCTAGAATTTACTTTAGCCTAATAATACATTGGTGTATGATACCATCTATTTGTGTACTACATACGTTTATGGAGATTGTAGGCGATATGGTGGTGTTAATTATTTTCTGCAATTGTTGAGTCCGTGGAAAAATGTTTTAGTTTTTTTTTGGTTATTTTCTCACTGTTGCCATATTTACAATGCATACACATGCTAAAGGCCAATTACACTTGGACGTTAGCCCGTATGCGGGTGCTTAAAAGACTACTCGAATTCGGGCACCCGATACATTAATAATTACAATGGTCATCGCAATAAAAGATGAAGCTGGACTAGTTTGTCCGAAGACGGGTGTACTCGACCCCGTTCATTAACACTTGGTCGATTGCCCGAATTCCATTGGCAATCGAATTCTAGAGACCGACCAAGTGGAATTGCGCCATTATTCTTCTTTTTCCAGAATTTGTAGGTGTTCACAGAACGCCCGATTGCACTCATCTGGTAGGGTAAGTCTTGTGGTATATCTAACCCTTCTGAAAATAGTTTATTGCCAACCAGTTTTAACTCAAATAATATACAGTGAATTATAAATATGTAGGTCCCCAAAGCATTCGGATTTTTTTGTAAGAAAACTATTCGGAACAGATTATGATAATATCCTATTAATATACACGATAATATTCTCTATTATAAACCCACACCAAATTAAGATTATCTTGTCTTAACCAAAGAACAGCTGAGCCATAAACAAGACTTTAAGTCTCAACCTCTATCTTGTCAGCACTGTGGTAGGTAACCCCGCCTTATTTTATCACGGTTATCGAAGAAAAAGACAAAAAAAAATGTAAATCGTCTTCATACACGCGTATTACAAGCAATTCAAGCGATGTCGGGCGTTGTCGGGCGAAGTCGGGCATTTTCGTAAATTATGTTTAATAGAGACCATAACTGTAAGTTAGGTTGCACGTAAATCGAGTCAAACACGGCTCAGCGCTGTACAACCATATTATGTTAAATACTTGGCATATTATACGAGCGAAGAATATTAAAATAAAGGTAACTTTATGGATTTTATTACAGAAATATATTTTTTGTTACTCTCATCTTTGGATCCAATTTTGTTTCATCCATCATTTTTATCTCTGGATACAATATATTTCATCCTTCATTTTTATTTATGGATCCAGCATTTATCATCCTTCGCGTATTGTCTTTGGGTCTGATATTTTTCATTGATCATTAATTTTTCTTTTTGTTTTCCTAAGTTGTTTAGATTGATTGTTCATTGGTGTCATTGAATTCATTTTATTTTTGTGTGGATCAAGTACCTATAGCTTATCCATTATAATTTGTGTTTGGATCAAAATACAATATTATTTGTGGTTAAGGAGGATAATATTATAATACTCAATTGTATCTCATTATGAGTTTCACTAATGAGATTCATATATTTTAATCCGGTATGATCTCCAGTGTAGGTATCACAAGGCAGGGATTAACAATGTTTAACTTAAGTTACTCCAGGTTTATGGTGAGAAAAACTTTCACCTCTACCGAATTGAGTGATAAATATGATACAAATCTAATTTATGCAAATCTTATTATAAAGATTATATTAATGAATCAATTTTTTCTTATGTTCGTAAGTAGGTAATTTCCAGTCCCATTATGGTTCTGTTATGAAAATGTAAAAAATATTCAAATCGAATATCATAACTTCTTCTTTCGTCGAAATAAATCTTTTAAATCCCACATTTATTATTAAAAGTTTCATAATGAAAATTAAAATAAACGACAATCATTTATCGTTGCCGACATAGTTTCTAAATTGAAACGTAAAACAAGCGAATTATAATAATCTATTACCTGGCTTTAATAACTGAATTATAATAAAATTTCAATAATCATTAGTTGGAAAACTAAATAATTAACTTTTCTATAATAATGAGAACACGCTGGCCACCCGTGGTGTATAATTTTAGTGTCTTCCTCTCGATAAAAATTGATTGCGTGGTCGCATCTCTAGTTTGTTATTAAACTATTAAAATACCGTTAATATTAATAAAGTGCTTCACATTCTAATGGCGGTCGAGGTATCTATAAAATTCGGAATTTTATACGTCGTAGAAGATTATTTACGTTCCGAACAACTTGACTTTGGTTAGATTATGAGAATCGTAGGAAAGTATTCGAGTTTCGTGTCCAACAGTTGTAATAGTATTGTAAACATTTCTTCTAATGTTGGGAACATGGGCTTTAGTTCTAAACTTTGTGGCAGTTATGTTTCTGTATCTTTTATTGCTTCTTTGTTGTTTCTTTATGCAGGTCACCGATTTATGAACAAAGGTAAAGTTTGAACTTCGAGAAAGCGTTTAAAGTAGATATGAATATCGGGCATAAAATCTTAATGGGTAGCTAGTGCGTGCAAAGTTTGAAAGAAACAAATGAATGTGTAATGGCTAGGTGGCAACCTAAAGTTGGTAGTCAAAATACAGTTACCTATATCATTGATACAGCCAACCAATAAAGTCGATCATCAGGTGAAGCCACCCATCAAATAAAAGTACTAAATTCAAATAGGAAACTTTTATTACTTTTTCCACCGGAATACGAAACTCATTAATATATTCAGCTAATTAATAAACCAACGACTCGTCAAGTCGTCACCCTTTTTTAGTCATGTTTTAACATCGGGTCACCACATTGTTTGATAATTAAAATAACCGTTTTATATTTGTATAGGACACAAACGTAATTTTTTTATACGTTATTAACATGGAACGTGTATTGAATAAGGAGTATTTCCGTGGAAGTAAAAATTCTATATAATAGGTTATGATTTCAAGAAGTAAGGTTTTCTTGGATTGGTTGGAAAGGCATAGTTTTCGAAAGCAGGTGAATTAATTTCCATGTAGATGTTAGAATGAAAGTATTTATAAATCTTTATATGATACAGCCTTAAGCAAAAGATGAATGCAAATCAAAGAGAAAGAAGATGATTAATAATAACGAGCCTGCAGGTATATTACCAACGATAATTTCAGATTTCACAGTGAAGAATTTTGCAATACAGATACATATACCCATAAAAAAGAAGCAAAGAAAGTGGAAGCTTTTAACAAAAACCAAAAAATAAAATAAGAACAGTCCTTTCAAGAGTACAAGAGTCCAACACAACAACAAAGAACACAATCAAGCAAGATCATTATACAATCGTGCAGCATAAAAAGTACTGTAGCGACGACACCCGCCCACGCCTCACTATAATGACAATATATAGCCCAATTTGCGACTCAACGATACATTCCAGCAACAAAGAGTAAACCCTTTTAATAGAGGTAATTGGTTAGTGCGATGCAAGAACAATTAGAGTCCTTGGAATTTGTGAGGCTAGATTAATAGATGAATTTGTGATTATAGAAGAAGCAGTAACTTCGAATATGCTGGAATTGGAAATCATTTAGAAGTCCAAGGATCAATGTTTATGTGCCCAATTAAAGAATTGTGTGAAGTGTTTACTCATATTGACCGAAATAGAGATTCTGATGAAGCTGAATAAGTTCCATGAGAAATGATTTAAAGAAACAACAAGCATCCTGCCACAGCTTAAACAATAAATTGAATAATAACAGGTAATTTTACTTGAAGCGAAACTGTTTAACTAATTCTCAAAACTACGTCCTGGCTTCGTTCCCATGATCGGAGAGTTACCAAGATGAGTCTAACATTGGAAGCACATTTGTCACCAATTACTTTCACATGTACAAAACATGAACCACGTTTCAGCAACAGCTAACATACCAGAAACAGCAGCCACTCACGTTACTAAAATTAAATATGAATCATGAACGCGAAACAGAATTTCGGACGTGCAAGTCAGAGGTGGTGATTGCTATCAGTTAGATGGCGCCTGCATCGCGTAGGCGTCCCTAATGACTCTCCCATGCGCTCGCGCTTCGCTATAATTGCAGCTATCGGCCCATGCCCTTTGATCTTACTGAAGTAAAGATAGTTATTACGTACACCGAGGGTGAAATGAGCGTTAAACAGCTTGTCTGATAAATTATACGTGAAATAATGAAACGTGCAACCATAACTTGTTGGGTGAGGTGTACCTATTAAATTGTCTAACGCTCTTTAGTCGGTAATAGCTGCGGTGCTTACTACTTCAAGTTATGGATTTGATAAGGAAACATAAATTCTGGCTAAGTTTAGTGCGGTATTAACTTCCTGGCTTATAATATCTGGATTCTATTAGACGTTACGCCTATAAACTTCAAAGGCGGACTCGATTTGCTTTCGTTTGTAACTTTACTAATCTTAACGGCTTCATTTACAGTTTCTTTAGAAAAAATAAATTCAGTAGTTTATATTGCAGTTATGCGACTCACCGTAGACGGTCAGAAGGGCAGGCTCGGAGATTCTCTTGCCGGCAATGTTCTCTGCGACGCAGCTGTAGTTCGCCATGTCCTGTTGACAATAAACAGCATTAATTAAAATATATTAGTTGCCTCTTATGTTTAACGCTAACAGGTCATGATCTTTGTAGATGCGGTTGGCTTTGATGTCCATCGTTGGTAGGCCAAATAATGTCAGTGTATATGAATAATAACCTATCTAAGCATAATAAATGACCATAAACCATCGTAATAGCGTCAATATCTAGCCATATAAAGACGATAGACACAAATCATTTTTAGTATCAAACTAGCTGCTGCCCGCGACGTCGTCTGCGTGAAGGCTCTACAGCACCAAAAACACCTAAGATGCCAGTGTCGCTATAGAATTATAAAGTAAACAACTTTTAAAATAGAATTAAAATATAAGTTTTTTTTTGCAAGCGAAGCAAGTGAAAAGAGTTATATGGGAATCCTGCTGAGTTCAGTCATAAGAGGTGACTGAAGGAAATAGAGAAAATAATGCAGGAATACATTCTAGGACACAAAAGAGTAAAAATACGTTCAAAGGTATCATATATACCTTACAACACTTCCCTATAAACTACGTTGGTAGTTATGCTGCCAGGAGCCAAAATGTGTGATGACGCGGGAGCAAGCGACGACGTACAGTTGCCCGTGTGAGAAGCAACTCGTCCTGACGTCGACACCCACTGCCCTCAGTGTCTGCCCCTGCGACTTATTGATGGTCATCGCGAAGCAAACACTCACGGGGAGCTGTACGCGCTTGAACTGGAACGGGAAGTTATGAGGTATGAGGGGAATGCGTGGTATAAATACTGCCTCGCCGACGTCACAACCCGTAAGAATTTCCGCCTCAATGGTGTGTCTGTGGAGCGAGATGACTTTAAGGCGGGTCCCGTTACACAACTTCGGAGGAGATAGGTTCCGAAGAAGCATAACCGGGACACCGCTTCAGCTTGAATGCGCTGGAAGTCCACTTGCTGACAGGGAGTTCAGAAATTCCACGGGATAATGTGTGGCGTCATCTTGCTTGACAACAGTGTTTATCGAGGTGTAGACCACTTCATTCCCTTCAATTTCCGAGAGAATGCATTCGTTAATTGCTGCAGCCTGATCATTTTTGGGCGTCAAAATGGCCCGCTCACACACCCAAGAATTCTGCTGGTGCGGTATACGACTGAATGTCCCCGTACACACAGCGAATGAGTTCTTCTAAGCTGGAAACCACTCTACCGAGAGACTCTGGAAGCACCACCTGTCTACCTCTCTCTTCTGGTAGAGTGCCTTCGCCAAGACTTAGAAGGACATCGGAGAATTCTTGAGCGCGTGCATTGCCGCCAAGCCGAGCTCTCATATTAATGGTCAAGCGCAGCGTACGAACTCGTGACCACAACGAAGATCGTTTCAACGAAGCATTCACCTCGTCAGCCCTCGATCCTCGGCCATCGTACACTCATCCCATACGATCAGAGAGCAATCCTTGAGCACGTGTCCCTTATCGCTGTTACGTGACACACCACAAACAGGCGTTTCGGCGCTCTCTAAATCGATGGGAATTTTAAACATGGCATGTGCTGTCTTGCAGTCCCGGAAGCAGTGTGGCAGCGATTCCCGACGACGCTACAGCAATAGCAATTTTGCCTTGCCTCCTGACCTCTGCAAGTATGCCAGTGGTAACAAATGTTTTTCCTGTACCACCAGGAGCATCCAAGAAAAACATTTTACCCTGGTTTTGCCAAACGCTTTCAAGGACGGTGTCATAAATTTGTTTTTGCTCTGAAGAGAACAAAGCGACATGGTCATTTCGTATGGTGGTCATTTCGCCGTCTCCGACTTCGTCTCCAGTAGCACGCCTCAAAGCTCGTAGAAAATCTTCAGACAGATGATGGCGATACTTCTCCCACAAAGCTACCGGGTTCGCGACTCCACAAAACACCAAGATGACGGCAAACAGATGATGCATGCGGCTGGGACTGTCACTGACGCTCGCCTCCGCGAGGGTGTCAGCCCAATTTTGGTCACCGTCGAGAAGGTGACGTGCTACGCAGGCTGCGCGGTAAGTGGGAAACTCCACGCCATCAAATGTCCTCAGAAAGGCGAAAGACTTTGCCTCGGACAGTGTGAAGTAACAACCGCAGAAAATCGCATTCGCCATTATTCGGATGCACGGTATAATTTAAGTTTATAATTAGGTATACGACATGAAAATATATTAATTACCAAGCAATAATCACACAGATAAATACCGAACAAAAGTATTAACAGTCAATGTTTATTTTGTACTAACAACATGAAATTGATGAAGAAATGATCATCATCAATGAACATAAGTTTTTTGTAATACTTAACACCGCATTTTTTTTAAATTGTCTTCCTCAACTCGGCTCAAGATTTTGAGGGTTTTGTTGGAACTTGAATTTGTCAAAACGAACTATACGATACAACTTTTATGAAGAAAATGCACATTACCATCTATGAATTTTAAGAATAACTAACTACTAACCTCACCAACATGATCAAATTTAAATTATTAATTTCCAAAAAGTGTTGACATGTAACTTGATTTGATTTTTATGAAATCTCATAGATGGCGCTGCTTCAAAATTGTCTTATACTACTAACATTAATTAAACTATGTTTCTCTGCCCAAGTTACTTAAATGGCGTAAAAGTTTTTATAGTGTAAAGCTAGATAATAGCATGACTTACTCAAAAACAACATTTAAATATGCGTCGTTAGATTACACGCTGTCACAGAATGCGTAAGAAAAATAAAGATTCACAGCTCCTCCTCGTAGGTGATAGCGTGATAATATGTAGCCTATATGTTGACCCGACCTCTTAATAATATTCATGCAAAATTTGAAGTAAATCCATGCAGTACTTTTTGAGTTTAGCCCGGACATATATACAGACAAACAGACAAAAATTCTAAAAACTATATTTTTGGCTTCGATATCGATTGTAGATCACGCCCCAAGTATTTTTTTTTATATATTCTATGTACAGTTTTGCCTTTCCTACGATTTTATTATACTTATATGTTTATATTATTTATTTAAACATTATCATTTTTTTTTTTTTTAAATAACACAGACATAATGATCAGAATTATTTCGTCATAAAGGCAAGCCTTTACGACGTGATTAAACACATAATAATGTTTTAAAGATAACAATATGATTTCGTTAGTACTATATCGCGCCAATAGATGTCGTTACAAGTTTCCACTTATTGCAATAAAATTTTTTTTTATCTTTTGATAGACTGAAGCGATTGCGATGAAACAAAGACTAATCACTGCTCCGAGTTCTACACTATATTTGAGTATAAATATGAACCATATTGGTTTGGTACTTTTTACGTTGAGCTTGTTCAAAATCTGTCACATCCAAACAGACAAACAGACAAACAGACAAACAGACAAAAATTCCAAAAATTGAAGAAATGGCATCTGTTGGTTATCCTATAACAGCCCAACTATTTTTTATTTTTTTATTTTCAATGTACAGAAACGCCTCGTCTACAGATTTATTATATGTATAGATTAGCATCACAAAACCTCGTGGGTTATTCTCTGATGCTTGCTCACCCTATCACAGAAAAGAGCACGGCCATATTGTAATTATACGAGCACATATATTTCGCTAATCTCCTAGAAATTGCTAAAGCGACCTGTACTAAATCTCAGACGTCATAATGTCCACGATTATACAGAAATCTGCGTCGCACGTGGGTTATAAAGGTTTATTATGAGGTCGATAAAGTTAACGGACACCTATTTATCCAACTATCACAGCTGAGCTTGGCTAAAGATGGAATAAAGGTATACACTCAACGTAATGGTATAGCTACTTTAACCAAAATTGCTCGCCTCGGTATCATAACAAAAAGACGTGGAGCCTGAGAGAAATCTTTCACTATTTCTTTTCAAAGGTCTTTTTGGAAATGCTGGCAAAGAAGATGTAAAATATAACATCTAAGATTGTATAATATATATGTATAGCTCCCAATTAAAGCATGAAGCATAATTCAAATTAGACTCCTTAAACATTTGTAAGACAACAAAAACAAATTAGCACCCGCATTGCTTTAAAGGGCAAATATAAATTTAAAGTGTTCATTACAACACCCGTCTCGTAATATATTTTTACAACCGAAAAGCTGAATGTGTTAAAATTACAAAGGAAGGGAGCCATTAATTTAAAAGACGTACAACACATTACGATCATATTCATTAAGAAAATGTTCTAGACACCTTTGTGAAGATTATGTTACACACGAGGCCACAATGAGAGAGCGACTGACAGTGGTGGCAATTAATCCATGTCTGTTCACAGTGCCTAATTAGTGGGAGCTGCGTAGCGGAAACCAGAGATGGAGTGAGTTATTTGCGATTGTGCTATTATTTGGTGATGCGGTTCGAAAATATGGTATCAGGAGTTTTGAAATTATCTCTTGTAAGGATAGTTTCCATACTTTAGGATAAAGATAAAGTTGTTTTAACAGTGGAATCGATCTGGTCGGTACACTATAGCCGGTCAGATAGGTCAATTTTGTGAAATTAATAGTATTATTAAAACAGTCCAGATAGCATTACATTGGATTGGATTGAATTGTAGTAATAGAGATGATTAATCAAACATAATATTAGAGCTAAGTGATTATGGCAATTGACTAAGCATTAGCATAATTAGACCGAAATTAATGTTCGCTACTGTAGGTAATGGCTTATCAGAACTAATTTACAACAAAATCTTTCCAATTAATTTATAAATCAACACATTTTTCACCAAAGCCAATCTGAGCCAAAAACGGTTATAAAGTGAACGAAGAAAAATACGCGGGTCAAGTAAAATTAATGGCTGAAGATAAACGAATCTTTTTCCATGAAACATATAATTGGATTAACACAGGTTTAGCACTTTTATCAGAGGACATCCAGCAGCTTTGAAAGACTACACTGGCGGACAAAAAGACGAAAAAAGAAAAGGAGCGCATGCGACAGCGACTTGTGTCGCAATTTATAAACGTCTGTCGCGCTCGACTAATTAGTTACAGTCGTAGAGATAAAATAAATAATTTGCAATCGTGCGACAAGATGATGCGATTGTGCGCACTGACGCTTTGAAGGAGCATTTTAATGAGGTGTGTGGCTTAAACTTAGAAACTGGCTTTGATACTGTTGTGCAGTTAGTAAACTAAACTTAGGCTAGATAGTGCTAGTGCTAACTTCCCTTTGTAAATAAAACAAGAAAAGGACTGGAGTACATAAGAGCTATTAGAATAAAATTCCCATAGTCATCGGCAAGCGTAGTGTGGGACTCCCCCCAGCTAGATGGACGGACGACCTAAAGAAGGTGGCTGGGGTAGACTGGATGCAGAAGGCGGAGGACAGGGTGTTGTGGCGCAGCCTGGGAGAGGCCTACGTCCAGCAGTGGATTGCGATAGGTTGAGTTGATTGATTGATTGTGTCTTTTCATACAAACTAATGAACAAAGAACTATTACTATTATATTTTATATAATAGGTATGTGAAACAGCGATAAGTTCTTTTATATTTTGTGAATGTGAGAAAGTTGCAGGCTTTGTAGACTGTAGTACTGTAGATTTGTAGACCGTTTTCTATTTTGTTAAGTAGGTACCTGGTAATTGTTGATAGGCCTACACTCTCCTCCCATATCTACCTGTTAACACTGTAATTTGAAAACATAGTAAAAAGCCAATTTTTTTTTTAAAGAGTAACCTTGCAGTTTCTTTCCGGTTCTTCTCCATAGAAGACAAGAAATTTGAACCGTGCACCTAGCTTCTGACGTTTCATAAGTGCCCATGTAGGTTTATTTGAAATAAAATAATTTGATTTGAGCGAAATTTCTCCCTTGCTGATACATAGCAAATACTCCTGTTAAGGGAGTAAATGCATAACAGAATTTGTACTATACATAATAATTATAGGTCTGAGGTATGTACCTAACATTAAAATGTAATTGAATTACAAGTGTTCATGTAAAATCAATGTTGCGACTTAAGATTTTACGTAATGATAACCAGTCAATAACTTATTATGTGTCAAGTTGCAAATGCGTAAGTGAATTTATAAGATTTAGGTGATTCAAAATTTATTGGATAACTGGCGTAAAGTTACGATGGCGTGGATTTCGCTTTAATGTCCTATAATATTATTGGTTCATTCATAGCCGTTCTAGGCGTGGAAAAACGGCTAGGACAAGTTCCGTATGTTGCTAATGAAATGGATTAGTACAGTACAATGTAAGAGCTTTGAAATATTTAAATCATTTAAATATGTATTATGAGGTACTGCCTCGAAAAAATGATTTGTTTTAGATATCATATCAACATTTTGTTAAGCTTTAATAACTTGTTTCGCTGCAGGTCAAAATTTTCACATTCACTTTTCGGGAAGTATCAAAGTATATCGTGAATTTTTAATCTGCCCTTTATAATAATATCTCGAAATTATTTTTTACATTTTAGGGAATATTATTAGTACTTAGCTTCATTATTCATTACCCGCTAAACATTTAACGATGTTCCTCATTTACTATGATCTTCATCTTCTTCGAAATTCGCCACGTGTTAGTAAGTCGTTTCGAGTATTGCTACGACCAATTCAACTTCAATGGCTTCCTTTTAGGCTTTATTATCCAACAACAAAGTTCAATGTACAGATACTTTTATTACTGTACAAATACTTGGCCTAATATTGACATGTGTTCATAGCGTGTTCTTAGATCATGTTCATGCTCATTGTTTGGATTTGTGGTCGTATTTTATTAAGCTTTTAGTATTATGGCACTAATTTATGGACCATAAACGGTGCACATCTGGGAAGCTGGTCGTTGGGTGGTTCAGTAGCATGTTTCTAATAAGTATCATTATGATCTTTTTGGTTTCCGGGATGAAGAAACCGTTCTCAATCATTAAATTATTATTTCTGACGGCTGTTTGAATATTACTTTGACATGGACTGAATTCGTGCCAAAATATTTCTTGACTGTCTTCACTCAGAACATAAAAAATGAAACAATAGGATGACTAAGCCGGGAGGGCGTATTAAAGTCAAGCAAACCAACTCTTTGATTTTTCTTAACTCGTCAACTTAAACTCATCTTTGTTTTGGAAGACATCTCAAAGCCAGATTTTTATGCACGCTTCTCAATTTAAAATTCTTCGAAATAATCCACATGAAGATGCTTTTCGGCTTTTGCATTATTTTGTTTATACATATTATTTATTAAACTAAAGCTCTGTTTCAGCGTTGTTTATTTCGTTGTGTCTGAAGCTAATTTCGATTTCGACTTTAATGTCAATGTATTAATTTGATGGTCTTAGTCTGACCTGGGTTTTCGCTAACTGATGTCTTGATTAAGCATCTGGGTCATTCTCAGAATCCCTAAATGGTCTCCTAATGGTCTGGTATGGTGGTGGGTGGTGGTTTTTGATCTAACATAAATCTGTTGCGCTAATGAATTTTGGTTTGACATGTTTATTTTAGTTTGCTATTTTATTATAGTGAAACTTTTATTTAGTTTGTACGCATAAGATTTATATTCTAAGTTTTCGGGCGAGAAATACCAACCACCCATATCTGTAGCAATATGCTTGCCACTGATCGACATTAATTTTCTGTTATTCTTGAAATGGTAGTTATTATCCGAGACCGTTGTTTCGTGAACAACATCTTTCTCAATAATAGTATTATTTAAATATCTTTGACATATCTCGGCACTTGGGGTTCCGGATCTTTAGATGACGTATGAGAGGCTGAAGCCAACCCGCAGAGATATATTTGACAATTTTAAGTGTT
This sequence comes from Oligia latruncula, assembly GCA_948474745.1. Taxonomy (NCBI): domain Eukaryota; kingdom Metazoa; phylum Arthropoda; class Insecta; order Lepidoptera; family Noctuidae; genus Oligia; species Oligia latruncula. The sequence goes on from OX419686.1 coordinate 19,288,736, forward strand.
GAGGCACTAACCGACGATTATCCCGGTATGCACAATGCATATGCACCCAAGGACAACCCCGGATCGGTGCAAAACTATTGCAAAACATGAAAACAAAACAGATTGGGCTATGGGTTTGGGTGGCTGTAGTGAATTGGTTACCTAGAACTATGAAAGGAATTATTATTAGTTATATCGACACTTACTTGTAACGTAGCCCTCGATATAAGCAGATTCCCTTCAGCAGAGATCAGAACGTTATGATCCTGCTGCAGTGGCTGACCATGCTTCAGCCAGGAGACTCTTGGAGCTGGTGCAGCCGCAGGAGGAGAACATCTCAATGATGCAGCAGAACCAGCCTCTACTGAGGTTGGCGATGGTGATATGGCAAACGGTTTCTTGAGATCTGGGGATAGAAGAAGAACGTTTAGATGTAGGTAGGTAATGGTGATGATGTTTTTTGTCTCGTACAAGAGATGTACTAAACATGTCATAGTACATAACATTGGAGAAGCCTATGTCTAGCAGAGGACTGCTGCAGGCTGATGATAATGATGATGATAGTACACAGGTTGTCAAAACATGGATATAATTAAACTTAGCAGTTTTATTATTCTTAACATTTCTAGATAAATAATGAGAATTGGAGATCATAATGTTTTTAATTTTTCATACCGTGACGGACAATATAGGCAAAATAAAGATCCCAACAAAAAAAAAATTAAACTCCTTATATTCCTCAGAACAAACATATTTTATTTAAAATACAAGTTAATAATCAAATCAATCACTTTATCCCATCCCGCATACCTACTCTGAATTAATTAAATTCACCAAATTGTTATTGACGTAACAATGCTATATAACAACGAAGAAGTTAATAACATAACAATCAGACGTCAATAACAATTACGGTGACGTTGACGTTTATTGCCAAAAGCTTTTGATCTAATTTAATTTAACAATTGTTAGTAGTTGTGCAATGATGTTTGCTCTAAGTTATGTGTGACCAGCGAATATCGAAAATTATATACGCCTATAATGTTTTCACTACTGGGCCACAGGCGCGTCCTCTCGCTGACAGGGTTTGGGCCGTAATCTACCACGGGGACCCAGTGCGGGTTGGTACATGTCTTCGAATTTTTGGTTCTAGGACATGCCGGTTTCCTCACGATGTTTTCCTTCACCGTTTTAAAAGCGGTGGTGATTAAATAATTTACGCAAAGTAGAGTGCCTGTCTGGGTTCGAACCTACGATCTACAACTTGTAAGTCGCGGTCGTTACGGGCCACTACTGCTCAAATTAAGTTATGCCTCTACAAACAAATATTGAGACGCACTCATTGTTATCAGCCCGGAAACGTCAATGGATAATTAGGCTTCTCAGAAAATGCGATAATAAACAGTCAAATCCCTGTGTATACCTACCATTATTATGTTATCTTCAAATTTACAATTTGATAAAGCAAACGAGGTTTCGGTTGTAACGTTCTTATTTATTTTATGTTTTTTTCCATCAAAAGCCTTTTCATTGACAATGTAGCGGTATCATACTGACGTCTCGCAAAATCCTACATCTCGCAAGCAGAGTTTACCGCGCAACTAGCATAGATACAACGGCCCGACATGGATCATCGGGCAGTTGCCCACCAGACACAACACCCGTCTGGTCGGAGGAGGAGGAGGAGGATCCTCCCTTTTCTATAGAGTATGAGTGAACTTTACACCCTGTTCCTCATACCTCTATAACAATTATTATAATTCCAACTAAATCCCAAAAAGTCTGGAGAGCAAAAAAACCTGGTACAATCCCATAAATTCACACCACACTCCACAAATCCTTCTCACGTCAATCTCAATATACAAAACGCAACGAGACATACGATTATGTAGTTGACGCGACAGTTTCACCCACGCCGATAATTGTCGTTCATTTAACAATTTTACGGTGTTTTGCCACGTTACCACCGTATAATTGTGTGCTATCTTAATTATCTGCTGGGCCAAATTATCTGGCCGAATGTGTAACGAATTTTTTTAATTGTTCGGTGGGCCAAATTATCTGGCCGTATGTGTACGTATTTTTAATTCAGGTGCAAGCTTTTATATAATTTATGCTTTCCGTTTGTTTTAAAGAGGATTTTATAACAAATACCGTGTTGTTTTTGTTATACTTTGTTGGTTTACTGCCATGTGGTTTGTGTTGGGATAAATCTAAGAGGGTTTGCGCATTGCAAATCAGTGTAATGTCTTCGTAATTAAAATCGAGTAACGCGAATTAATGTGGAGCAAATCTCTTTTGCCTTTAAATTCTAATTTGATGCAGACTAAAAAAAAATTATAACTTAAATAAACCAATCCTTCAGCAAAAGTAATACACAGAACCCATAACAAATGGTCTACCACTACAAAAACTAATACGGCGTACACTCGGCACAAAATGTTCTGCCCTCAACTCCAAAGTGGTTTAACGTAGTGCGTCCATAAATCTGTTGGGTGTACGCTCCATTACTCGCTCTCGCCGCTAAGATATCGTTGCACACTACGTGAAGGTGAAAACTTGAGAATTTTCTGCGACTGCAACTTATAAACATGTTGAAGTGATATTATTTGTCACTGTATTTCAACACGGTTCGTTCCTTCGCGCTCCTTTCACGAAGAAAAATGAAAAATAGGTGATATTATCGTTTCCTGACGACGCGCGACGACCAGTTTTTAGGGTTCCGTACGCAATGGGTAAAAACGGGACCCTATTACTAAGACTCCACTGTTCGTCTGTCACCAGGCTGTATCTCATGAACCGTGATAGCTAGACAGTTGAACTTTTCACAGATGATGTATTTCTGTTGCCGCTATAACAACAAATAAAATAAAGTTAAAATTCAAAGGGGTATAAAAGAAACGTTTTTTCCGGCGTTTCATGCCTTGCGGTACGGGACCCTTCGCGTGCGAGTCTGACTCGCACTTGGCCGGTTTTTTGTTATAACCGACGTGTAGTCTCGCAGGGAATTATCATGAAGAAAAAGGTGTGTGTAATAAGATCTCCTTATTGGTAGTAGTAGATAGTAATTGAGTCAGCCCGCAGTAATCCCTGAATGGCGTTGGGTGACTAGTGGTTTTAATTGAAAATTCTCAGGTAAAGCCTGGAATTGGAACGGTGCCTACACCCCTATAACTTTAGGAGCCAATACGGTTATTGGAAAATGTTGTATATTACACTGACGTTGAAGTTAGATACTCTTTGTTTAAAACTGAAGAGATTGTTAGGAAAATAGCATTGTTATATTTATTCGAACTTAAAACCAGTTATTATTTCAGTTTAAGTGTCACACAACTCCGCAGACACAGGGCATCGATTTCAAACTAATTTTTTAAATTTCAAAATAATCAGCACAATCATGATGAAATGATGATGAAATGATTTTATTTTTTGTAAGTAGGTTTGTACAAACACTTTTACACGTCAATCATGTTTTTTTTAAACTAGATGAAGTCGGCAAACATGATTTTAGACTTAGAAATGTTTGGTATGTCTGTTTCATTGAAAAGTGCAATACCTACGCGGTCAAAATCTATTAAAATGGCATTTTTTTTAAATCTCGTACGTAGTTTTTAACACAGGGGGCGCTGAGCTGAAATTCAATTCATGGGGGATTCCTCGAAAAGCACCAACTTTGAAACGCACCAAATAAAACGTCTATCGATATCATTTATTACGAATCCTTCATGCTCTCCTCTATGTTTCATCGTTGATGTATTTTGAGGAATAAAATTATAATTATTTTTTTTCGAGGAATACTTTTGGTGCGTTTCAAAGTTGGTGCGTTTCGACGAAGAGTCCCAATTCATGGTTACAGTTTGCGCTGGCTACTGAATACAAGTATGTATTCTGTATAATTTCTTTAATATGTATATGTATACAAGTAGGTATGTATACAGGATGGCAGGGACACAACTATGTATATGACTTGCCTGAACGAAGTAACACAAATGTAGTGAGCAAGTAATTTCTACTAATGCTCTAACACTAATTGCGTAACACTGATCAGCTAGCCAGAGATCAAACGTGACTTGCATCAATAGAATAGAATCATCTCCATTGAGCACGTAGTAGCTACAGGATAGGTCGAAAGGGCACGATGGTGCAAAGCTGTGAACCGAGTAATGACTGTGATGAATGATGATGGTTATTTCATCGTTAGTTGGCGCCAGAATCACCGATTCGTGTGTAATTTGAGAATTAAGCAACACTGGATGCAAATTTTAGCAAGTGTACCAACCAAATGCTGGATGATGAAATAGGAGAGATAAAAACTGGCCAAGTGCGAGTCGAACTCGCACACGAAGGGATCCGTACCACAAGGCAAAAGCACCGAAAAAAAAACGCGTTTGTTGTATGGGAGCCACCCCCTCAAATATTTATTTTATTTTGTTTTTAGTATTTGTTGTTATAGCGGCAACAGAAATACATACTTATTTGTGAAAATTTCAACTGTCTATCTATCGCGGTTCTTGAGATACAGCCTGGTGACAGACAGACGGACGGACAGACAGCGAAGTTCCGTTTTTACCCTTTGGGTACGGTACCCTAAAAAACGTGTGCGGCCGGGTGACCCTTGGTCAGGAACGAAGTTCCTCATGCGATACTCGCACGCACACACAATCGTATATAATAGAAAGAGACAGAGGAGACAGAAAGTATCCAGTTAATACGCGTTTTTAATACAGAGCCATCTAGTATAAGTTTTTAGAAGTTCTCAAAGCTGTAGCCATTTTGGATTTTCATTTTGACCTCACTATTGGCTTCAGCCAGCGACCTCGGAAACCATGAAAACGACACCCACGATGAAAAAATTTAAGAAAAAGTAAATAATGAAAACCGATGTAAATAGGCCGAGTGTTTTTTGTAAGTAAGGCAACAGGAAATAGCCAATTAGTTTTTAAAAGCCTGTTGACACATTGATAAGTTGTGACCAAGCAAATCAGACTTTATTTTAGAGTAACTGTTAGGGATCTACAGGTTTTGAATGAAAGTACTTACATACTGCAATATATCTTAATGAAACTGGATATTCAAAACAAGTGGCACAAAACCTCTTCTTTCTCAAAATGACAAGAAATTGATACTTCATTTAAAAGTACCGCAAAACATTCCTTGAAAATAATTTCGTATAAAAAGTAAAGATTTCCGTGTAACTTTAAACTCTACATCTGATGGGCGTAAATGATAAGTGTTAGGTAGATCCGGAGAGTTCGTGTAGCGTCATAAATTACGACGCGCGTTTCATTTCCTCTACGAAATTCGTACCTACGTGCACGTGGATGTAAAGATGCTGGATGCGTTACCGCTAGACATTTGAAAGAATAGGGAGACAAATGAAAAGTGCGTTACCTAATAGATGTAATTAGAAGTGTACTTTTATAAATAGGTTTTTGTTGCCAAATTTGTAAGCAAAGACAAAAAATATAGCAACTGCATTTGTGGATTGTTAAATCCAATAGCGATGATCAGGTTAAGCTGCGCTTGCCGCGGTTGGTCTGTGGATAGGTGACAATCTTTACATGCCGAGACCCCTCCGTGCCTCGGAAAGCACGCTCAGCCGTTGGTCCCGGCTGTCATTCCTGGAACTTTGACAGAAGCCCGAAAGTCTGACAACCAGTCTTACCAAGGGGTATCGTATTACCCAGTAACTGGATTGTGGAGGTCAGATGGGCATTCGCTCCATTTAAAATACTGGTATTCAGCTGCATCCGGTTAGACTGGAAGCCGACCCCAAACATAGTTGGGAAAAGGCTAGGCAGATGATGACATCCGATAGCGTACTGAAAGCGAAGCCTATCTAGCCAGACTGATTTAGGTCCATGATGACGTAAAATCAACACTTGCACGATGAAAATCGTCCTTACTGCCACGACATAAAAGCATCGTGGATGTCAAATTGCTACCACTGATGTATTTAGAGATGCCAGCTATTACAATCTACTACAATCTGTCAAATTTCTTTAATAGATTTTCAACTTTATCGCTAAATTATAAGGTTCAAGGTTGATTGGGAAAATTTGACAGTTTCGGTTCGCTTGATATGCTGGCATCTATACCTAAGTTAGTTAATAGAATAATTTTATGTGCAAAATCCAATATTAAAGTTATGACATGTTTTTAAACTTATAAAGAGAAAAGTGCTCAAGGTGTGACTGTAAGAAAGGCAGGCATAAGAGAAAGCTGTAAAAACCAGCAAGATACTGCAGGTTTGCATAAACACAGCCGTGCCAGTTAATAGCTTACAAACACCATAATAATTCATAGCACTAATTTCCTTTTATAAGCTCTCACTACCTGGAAGGCGATAAAATGCCTAAAATAATTTACGATCGTTTTTTTTAGGGTTCCGTACCCAAAGGGTAAAAACGGGATCCTATTACTAAGACTTCGCTGTCATGATGATTTTCAAAAAATCATGTTAGCCTAGTTTGTGTCCCACTGCTGGGCAAAGGCCTCCCCTTTTTCCTTCCAAACCTCCCTGTCTTGTGCGATCTCTGGCCATGTTGGCCCTGCGAATGATATTAGATCGTCACGCCACCTTCGCCTTGGTCTACCTCGACGGCGATGTCCTGCCTCAGGCGTCCAGTGAGTGACGATCTTTGCCCATCAAGTAGCGGATGTTGGAGAAAAAACAGCCAGGCTGAAGTGGGAGTGGGCCGGACACGTCTCACGAATGCACCCGGAGAGATGGGCAAAAATCATGTAAAACTAAAAAAACCTTTTTAATGAAACTTTACATCTGTGTTGCCAAAAATGCAGCGCCGCATACGGAAAAGGGATTTGCTGTCTGTTAACATTGAATTATATTTCGGTAACACTGCTTTTATACGGTTCTTCTATTTTTAGCCAGTCTGGTCTGTACGCTGAAAAAGTTGTTTCTTTCATGACAAATGTGTATGTACCAGATTCAGTGACAAAACATTTGGGTTTTGAAAATTTTTTGCGACTTTTGGGGTTAACTTTAGATGGTAATAGTAAAATAGTTTTAACATTCGAAAATTACGTGCCTTATTCAGAAAATATTGATAGATAATGTAATTAAGTACTACATTATATTTCAAGAGTTCCTTGAAGATTCAGAGAGACAAACTTTAACTTACAAAGCGTACCTACAGACGATTTTACAAAACAATTCCAATGTTGGTCACATTTATCGACTTACAACACGTAATAAACAAAATACAGAAATCGTCAATCCCTTTCAAAACACTCAACAAACACAAACCGACCTAATAAGTCTATTTATATTTCCAAACCGACGTCCAGACATAATAATGCCCTCTTTGATTCTCAATAATTGATCGACAGCATAACTAAAAGTGAACTTTACCTCACAATCAATGAAAAGTTATATATAGACTCGCGACGCGTTTACCGATCCATTAAAAGCTCCCACCATGGTTGTAAACTTGAAAACATCACATTCCTACTTGGATCCAGTAAATCGTGGTTGGCGACTTAACTGTGACACTTTTATGCGTACTTACTATTCATCCATTATTGTTAATAGCTTCATAGATGCTGTTTTCGTGTAAGGACGTACCTAATTCTGTGTATTTTGGGAATGAATCAACTTGGCGTATAATGTCTTCACACACGGCTGTGAATTTATCTCTTACGAAGTTGGTACCTACGTTAAACGTAGCTGCGTTAAGTGCTTCCATCAATCAGGCGATTTCAAGCAAATGGTTATCAAACATAAATTCATCAGTTGTAAAAGATTCCATATCTATCTTAAACATAAATTCATATATAATTATATCGTTCATCATATTCACTCATATGCACTTATCAGTCAGTAAGTCCAGTCTCCCGACTTAAGACAGACAAACAAAACACAAACAGGTTCCTGTCACCCCTAATCCAGCATAGAAATAAAATAAAGACTTAACTAAACATGTCAGAATGAAGCACATACGTTAACAGTCATCCAGTAATATTCTGAGGAAACTCATAAACGTCTAAATATACACAATACAGAAATTGAGAGAGACATTACAGACTCTTAATTGTGCGAACAGTCTGTGCGAGTAAACATGCACTAAATCTACCTCCTGACGGTTTTAATTGTTCGTTCACAGCTTCTGAAATAGGATGGTAAGGTATCTAGAGGGTTTTGTATGTAGAAATGGGACTTAGAGAAAAGCTTCTGTGTGTGGTCTAATAGTATACTATGAGGATGTAACATAGGTAATAATAGGTAATACGGGCTGGTTTCCGCAACTCCACGACAATGCGCGTATTTTGCGTACGGATGTAACATATAACATTTTTAAATGGCTATTTGGATCCTGTCACCATCCTTAGCTACAAAATTATTGACTATTTAAGATACTACCTACCTCTACCTTTCTATGACTTTGATAAAATTGTCGGCAAAGTCAAGTAGGTATAGTATTTTGTATCGCACGAAGCGACGCGCACTTTACTTGTGGTAACCAAGCATAAAACACGTTATGAATGTGTGCGTGAAGACGAGTAACCTGAACACATAACACACACTGACACACACTTCCGACTTTCACAATATTGTCTCGGATGTTACCGAAAACTACGCAGAAGCTCTCACTCTTCACAGTGTGAGGTGGTGTGAGTTTGTGCACTTGGTAACTTCGTGAGATAAAAATACTATAGTCATCAGTACAAAACAGTTATTGGAACTATAGTTTCGATTAAAAATCCGACATGAGCTTATCTTATCTCATCCAACCGTCAAAGTTGCTGTAATGCATTTCACTACATAAACTTTCACCAAATTAAAATTCTAGTACGCTATGCCTCACGCCCGGATCATGCAAACGCTCACTATAATACATTACTAATATCTAAAATCACAATTTATTACTTAGCAAGCAGCTAGCTTCAACTTTAAACCGTTGTTCCACTTCCACACAATCTACAAGTTTCATATACAATGAACTTTATGTTTTATGGCACGACTACGGAGTACTATTGCAGGCATCATTGAATGTTGTGAATTACATTCTGATCTTATCTCGGTTTGTGCTGCTAAATATAATAATTCCTGGTCACGGTGGTATTCTTGCGTAATTCACGAAAATAAGCGAGATAATGGAAGGAATTAGTGCAGTCTGTCAGATATGATACGCTGCCTTTCTTGTGCAGTGGTGTGAGTGAGATTAATGGTTTTTTTGTCAGTTTGTTTATGTCAATATCTGAATCAAAATATGTCCTTTTAACTCGAGCTTATTTCATAAATTGGAACGAGACATAATTGGATTATAAGACGAGGTACAAAGCCAGATGTGAACCTATATATTGACAAAAAAGGCTTACCTATTAGTCGATTTGCACGAATTTGCTCGCACTCTTATCACTTCTGTGCGCTAGTGTCCTTTTTTTTCTTTATTTTATTGCATACAATTCAAAATGTGCCAATTCGTGCGAGTCGCCTATATAGTTTTTTTTTTTATTAAAAAGTGGCGATTCGTCCGATTCGGGCGAGTAAATTCGTGCGAATCGACCAATAAGACGAAAAAATACTATAAACTGATTATCTACGGTCCAAAGTTCGTACTTTTTGTCTAGGTGACGTACAGTCTACAAAAGGCATAAGTATGCAGGATCGTCGGATATAGTTGAAGTTAAGTAAAAAACCGATGGATGTTCTTGAATAAAAAATAATTTTATTAATAGAAAACAAACAGCTCATTTGTGAAATTAAATTTCAGTCGACAACAAGTCGGTTTCTTACTAAACTTCAACTATATCCGACGATCCTGCATACTTAACTCTTTTGTTGACTGTACATCACTAAAGCAAACTGGGAAACACCGATAAAAATCAGGTTCAAAAAACTTAATGTTCGGACCATGGTTGGTAATTATACAAAACGTGATGTATGTTATAGCATCCAAATAACAGTGCTCGCACTTGGCCGCCTCAAGTATTGCCCAACACCCATAAATCCAGGCACCGGTCATTCCGACGTTTATTTAATATGCATAGAAGATTTACCACGAATGGGTATTGAATTTAATCGAGCAACTGTCCGTAATACAGTTTATGAACGATATTAATGGTGCCATACATCAAGGGAGTTTGATGGTGGTGGTAGTTTGTCTTGTCACAACATGCTCTTTTTAGAGACTTTATTTTGGTAACACTCAAAGTACAGTTAAACAAAGAGATAAGTATACAAGCAGCTAACTTTCAATTACTTTTAAATCATGGTGTGTGTGCTAAGTAGTATTTTAAGACTTTTGCCGACTGTACTAACATTGTCTTAAACGGCTCAGTGCGCGTCAAAAATGCGTTTGTCATAAATTCGAGTTGGAGCCACATCAGAAGTAACCGACCTGTCGCAACTGAAGAGTAATTTAGATACGATAATGGATCGCACTTCATCGTCCGTCGCTTCATTCATACGCATAAGATCAGTCATAGTACTTGCTTAATCCATCAATGCATGTCGAAGTGAAGCTGAGACCATTGTGTACTATAGTCATAACTTGCTTTGTCCCTATTTGAATGAAGCGTTAAGAGTTGTCAAGGTGAAGTAAGTACAGTAAATAGGTAAGTGGTATAGTAAATAGGTGTGTTTTATTATCAGCCAAAGTCAAAGATTTTGCTTTTAACAAAGCTGAGGAAGACGGAATTTATCTTGACATCTGAAAAGAACGGTGATCCGCAGCTATTAACGTAATGTCTTCGACCGGAGATGGGCGTGCAACAATCCCAACTGGGTTAGTCTAAAATCGTCTACGGAAACTCGCCACGAATTATGAGTTTTGATGAAATGTTCCGCGGCCGTGCCAGTACGACAGGAAACCATAATATTTTAATAACGTTCCTCATATCGTAAATATTGGAAATATTTGGGATATTGATAGAGATGTCGATGTAATAGTGGATGAGAGGAGCAGGTAAAAAATATCATTATGATTTTTGATCTGAAAGATAAAAGTGAACTAATTGGCTAAGATTAAATTTGATTGAAAAGCGAATTAAACGAGGCAATAGCGGAGATATCAAAGTAACAAATTATATTTTTTACGTAACCTACTCTAATATGTATGTCATATTGAGTTTATTGACTTCTGTCACAATATTGAAATTACGTCACCTAAAGATACGGAACTACTACTTATTAAGGAAAATCTAAAACTTTCAACAGTTAACCAAATTGATAAAATCTACGTTCAATGCCGAACATGAAAAACTGATAGCACAAAAAGATCAAACATCACCTTGTAACAACAACAAGGAAAATACTTTTAAACCCGTAGATAAAAATCTGCATTTACAACATACTCTACACAATTATCTTAGTAGTAAGAAGAAATACTTACATGCCAACTCAACGACGGCCGGCTGACTTCTGATATCACCTCGACTGCTCCAAGCATTACAGGTACAAGTGAATCTATCTTCACCAAAGTACTCATCCAATTGATCTCTCGTCACATTACACTCAGCTTCCACAATTCTCACTCCACTTTGAGGATCCACAAATTCAAACTGTGTACTAGCCACGGATCTCACGTCGTTACATTGAAAATACACTTGAAGAGCATTCGCTGCCCGACACCTCAATACTGCAGGTTTGTTTCGAACTACAAAAGCATGCTGTGGCTCTAGAAGAAACATTGGTAAATCATCTGTAGAACTTTGTAAGAGATGATCTCCTGATAAAGAAGGCAGTTCATCTGCATCTTCTCTGTTTTCGTGTTCATCTTCTTTGTGTGATTCGTGATCGTAATCTTCTTCTAGATATTCTCTGTGATGTGGTGCAGCATAATTTTTCTCTGAGTTGTAAGGGTCTAAGGCTTCTACGCCTGCAGGATGGGCGTTTTCTGGTCGTAAGGGTATCGGTGGCGTTGGAGCTGCTGTGGTGTTCTCTGGCGCAGTTGTGTTTGAGCCCTCTGTAACAAAAAAAAACATTATTTTATTTTTATATTTATTTTATTTATCGAATGCTGTTGTAAAGTGTTAGGGGAGGAGCCAGTGGCTAAATAATAACAGCCGCACAGGTCGATAGATCATGTTAAGCTACTATCGCGGTTGGTCTGTGGATGGATGACCATCTTTACATACCGAGACCTCTCCGTGTCTCGGAAAGCACGTTAAGCCGTTGGTTCCGGCTGTCATTCGTGGATTTTTGACAGTCGTTACGGGTAGTCACAGGCCTGAAAGTCTGACAACCAGTCTTCCCAAGTAGTATCGTATTACCCAGTAACTGGATTGTGGAGGTCAGATAGGCAGTCGCTCCATGTAAAATACTGGTATTCATCTGCATCCGGTTAGACTGGAAGCCGACCCCAACATAGTTGGGAAAAGGCTAGGCAGATGATGCTGTTGTAAAGTGTCAAAGTAATTGAATAATTATATCAGATAACGTTGATAACTCTAAGTAATTGATACCGTCCTGAAAAGTCCTAAAAACAATTGTTAAGCCATCACAAAAGCCATTTACAAATTGGATGAGGCATTTCGATCCCTATTGTGACTCTTTCCATCAAATAATTGTCGATTTACAATATTATGAACAAAAAAGTAATTTAAAAAAATTAAACCGACTTCAAAAAGAAATTAACTCAAAATTATGAAATAACTTTAATTTCGGAAGTCGGTGTCTTGGGATCTGTATTTTAGTTTTATGCCACCGACTTCCGAAATTAAAGTTATTTCATAATTTTGAGTTAATTTCTTTTTGAAGTCGGTTTAATTTTTTTAAATTACTTTTTATTTCGTAATTTTTAGTTTTTGCACTAGTATTTGACCAAGGTTTTGAGATGTTTTCCCTTTGACACTACACCCGTAGCTCTTATCAATAAGCCAGGCCGTCACACTTACACGTATTAGTCCATATCTTGAAAAATACTGAATCGATCTTGATAAAACTTGCACTGTTCCCTAAGTTGAAGAAAATGTAAGCCAATAAAAAAAAAATGGTCACGATCCGATTAATAGTTCCGGAGATATGCGTGGACAAACATACATACATACATACATACATACATACATACATACATACGTCTATGAAATTTTGTATATTTGTTTGGAAGCCCTAATAGATCATCATATGTGAATATAATGCAATTCCAATAATATTACATACATACGTATCGAATTGATAACCTCCTTTTTTTTGAAGTCGGTAAAAATATGTAGCTAGCTAGTGTTTCGGTTAATATAGCAATTAAAAGTCGTAGTTTAACAGATTCTCTACCATTAAAAGTTTTAAATCGTATTGTGGGAACAAATTAATGTAAGTACACGACGCCACTCTTGCTTCTCAAAAACGTCACAAACAATTTAAAGACCAATTAAAACTTCACGAAACAGCAACGCTAATAAGACTAATAGCTTTCGCTTACGTACCGACTTATTCTAATTGCGGAGTTAAAATATATTCCGTGTCGCTCGGGATAAATAGCAACTGTCATAATAGCATGTACCCTCCAAGTCATGCCATCGATTTCACTCCAAGTCCGCACCTGGTTTGAAGCGTCACTCGCGCCTATTTACACGCAAAACATAGATATTTGGATACCGTGCTCCCCTCTTAATAAATTCTGTTTCCTTCAATACAAAAGCGACTTTGAATGCGTTGGGTTGATCTCAAATTCCAATATCAACAACATGAAATTCTTCCCTTTCCAGAATTTCGCCTAAAATCGCTATCAGCACATCAGTGTATGTTACTCTTACACTGTTGACAGTATTACTATTATTTGAACTAGGGAATTGTACGAAAATAAACCGCAACCCGAGCGAACCGTGGATAACTTAATTAGTTTCACTTCCGTTCAGCTTATTTCTATTTCCGTTTTCGTAGGGGCCGAACGATATTTCCTTCTGGAATATGTTTTTCTTTAATAGGATTTGTTTCGAGAAGCATTTTCCGCTTAGTGGTTCGAAATTGTGTCAAAATGATTAAAATGCCAATTTCATTTCGAACTGCTCAAGTGCTGCTAAACCTGCATGACTACTTAACTTTTAAATCCAATGTTTTGACGTTTTCTATAAACACAATTTCAATCACTAAATTTTAATAATATTTAATATAATTACTTTAAACTTATAAACTAAGTAGATGAAAAGAAAATAACATTACTTATCTCTCATCAAATCTCTTCTAAATTCAATCTCACGCATTCGTCGATCTCAAAACAAAATACTTAACGCATTCTAATTATAATACAATCCAAAAACGGGTCAGTTAATTACCATTTCCTTTATAAAAAACAATCTTCATGTCACTGTGACGAAGGTGAAGTCAATTACATATTCTATTTGCTCCGAGCCTTTTTGACCATCTCGATTGGGCAAGTCGCCTGTCAATTTTAATTGGTTTTTAGCACTTGGAATTTGATTAACGGCTTTATTAGTATCAAATGTTTCACAATCTTCAGCAAGATTCGATGCTTTATCACAATTTTAATTAATGTTCGATTCGAATGCAGTTACTATCGTATTTCTATTGATATGTGAGTTTCCTATTGACTGGTTTATATCAATGCTTTTGTTAAGTAGGTCGGTAGTTAGGGCTGCTTGCTTACTAGTAGTTAATCTGAGTATATTTATGTTTGTAGTAGCTGTTTGTTGTGTATGCCTACTGAAAACTAGATTATTCAAGTTGGATATAAGTACTAAACTAAGTTCTAAGTGTAAGTAATTGATTCAGTAAACGTAAATGTTTGTATCTACACCTACATATTGCGGGAAAAAGGTTTTTTTTCACTTTCAGAAAAATATCAAATGTAAACTTAAGCAATATTACTTAAGTATTTTGTAGGAATGATTGTAACAAAGATGTATCGTATATTAACTGTATCGACTGTAACGCATACCTAAAAAATGCTTCATTGTTTACGTAGTTCGATATTGAGATAGACCGATGATAGCACAAGTTTAAACCTCTGTGGTTTTTGGTTTATATTTTATGAATAGTCCTGTATTCTTTTGTATAAATAAAAAAAAAAAAAAAAAAACTTCATTGCAACATATATATACTTTTAAAATAATGTTAGGTTTTCGGGTGGTTGTGATAGATTAGTGTTCAATCATAAATAAAAATAAAAACACCACTAAACTGAAGATTTCTAATTAACTTACAAGATTGCAATTTGCAATTAAACGTTTTAGTAAAAGTAATAAAAGTTATGACCTACCTCAAACAAGAAACAAAAAATTCCAACTCATAACACAGATCGAATATTCAATTAAATATTTTTAATTGCTTTGCAAAGCCGCCAGCCCTAACCATCTTGACTAAGAGAAGCGTTCACGATTCTTGTACAAGTGTTATCTATAGTGACGAAACTCCATTTAAACGTTACAAGAAGCGTAACTAACCTGATCGTCGTCACGATGTTCGTAAATTATAAATAAATGTCTAGCGTTTGCACCTCGATCGATGTGTAGGGCTTTGATGTTATTTGTATTGTATTAAGGAGTGAATCGAGCTTTATAGTTTTCGTTCCAGGGTCTTTGTAGATATTATTTTAGCTGTCATTGTGAGAACAGGGTCTACAGCATTTCCATAGGTTTTCATTTTAATAATATAGGTGTAACAAGAAAATTACAGGTTAGTCGTAAAATTTTCTTGAAGAAACTCGTCCTGGTGAAAGTATTTCCAGTGTCCTGAACAATAAAAACACACCTTGTCAACAACTACACAGGACCTCTTATATAATTGGACATAGAAATGTGTCCAACGTCTGCCATTGTCTGCAAAAGCAACTCGTTATTTTAAACTTCTTATCCCATAGTATTATAAATTTCTATTTCCAGTATATTTTCTCTGTTTCCCCTTTACGTCACAATAAACAAATCACTTATGGGATTCCTTACATAACTAATGGTATGTTTTCTTTGTTTTAAAATACCTGAAACGTTTCGAATCACAGAATTTTAAATGGGACGAAATGTCGTGTGTTTAGTGGCGTGAAACGCGTACGGGATGACGAATGTTCACTCTTCGCTCCCTCGGGGACCAAATCTATAAACGAAACAAAATCTTTGGGTTCGTCATCCTGTCATTAAGAATCAACAATATTGCAGTGTGTTAATTAAAGTTCTGTTTAGAAATTCCTTGATTTGTCAACTGAACAGGATTTAATTGACTTAATTATTTTTGTCACGATACCAAAAAATGCTAGAAACAATTTATCAAGATGAGTAAATGTGTGTGTCGTTCCTCTCAAACATGTAATTGATATCTCAGCCACCTCTAAAGATTTTATAGCCACGATTAAACTAACTTCTGCTTCCACAATAGTATCAAGTGTTACCGTTTGCCCAAAATCTAACCTGATCCAAATTAATGGAACACACTTTACAGGTATTAAGTTTCATCCCGAGCCAGTAAAAGCTAGTACAAACTAATTAATGAAGGCATCGATGTTATTCAAGATAGCAGTTTTATTGATGGCTCGTTCTTAATCAACGTCCAAGAAGAATTCTTGGCTCGTTCTACAGATAGGCCAACAATTGGCTTTATTGATGATGGCAGACAATTACTGTGACTTGATGTCTTTTAAAATTGAACAAGTGGTAGATATCAAAGGATGTTTCGAAATTATTTGTTACTTTTGTTACTTTGCTCCTTTGGACCTAAGATCAATAGAGAGATTGATTGTTTAAACGGCAAGTGTATGATTCATAAAGCAACAGCAAAGAGTTTTTACGACGAATGATAAGATACATTTAATGAATTTCCTTTCATTTCTCTATCACAAAAATAAAGTTAATGACCAAATCTTAATCAATACTTCCCAAATAGCGTAGTGACCAGTTATTATCCACTTATATTGGACGTCATAAAACCAGACCCATCTATTCAAAGCGTACTTATCTTAATACCAAATCTAAAGCACTCAATTTATTTATAAATGAACTAAATATTCCCATTAAAATTAAGGGATTCTATCACTGATACTTACCAGATGTAGCTGGTACATTAAGTGGTTATACGGTGCTCCTATAAAAGTTGGCCGTAATAGCAGCGGTATCAGCGTGTGCCCTATTCACTTGAGCGATAACAGAGCCTTTATGCGTTATGGAGAGTATATAAAGGAATGCAGTCGTATTTACATACCGTGTTGCTACGCGATCGGGAGTTAGAATTGGATGGAACCAAGAGCACGGTTCTTATTGGGGCTAAAATTGAAAAGAGCAGAGTAACAACCGTCTTGGAATGTTCTTGTTGGAATATAAGCTAAAGTATAACCATAGTTTAGCAGCTGCCATATGTATATTTAACAGATGAAAGCTTAGAAGACACCCAACCAGCGGTTGTAAAACGTTTTACTGCACGCGCCTATGTATCTAAAGTACTTAAAGCTGACACCACTTAGAACCGTCCCTTTAAAGCAAAATATATGTAAAGATAGCAACACGAGCTTCAAGATAACAGAAATGTTCATTTCGCGAGCATTAAGACAATACAATAAGCGGATGCATTACCAAACATCTGTAGCTCACTCACGTCACTCGGAGAGACGATGCTTGATGCAGTTTACTAGCAAATGCACTTAGCGCCCGAGAGACGTAAAAAGATGCACTCGATCTATTTAATGGCACTGTAGGCGGAATACGTAGGGCTCGCAGTAAACGAGCTATGACGATCATTGTGATTCGATGTCGTTTGCTGACGAGTTCGGAAAAAATGGAAAGGAATTTATAAAGACACAGGAGGTAATCAATTGACAGGGATGATTGAAACGAATGAAGTGGATCCTGTTTTTCAACACAGTTTTAACAAAGTTGTAATGAGAATTTTAAGCATACCGTTGTACATTGTTTCGATTAATTTCTGTTAAGATAAGATATTGCATTCAACTTTGTTTTAATTAAGTGACTCATGGTCTAGTATCGATTGCGCAAACGATGTGGAATTTTGTTAAACGTGTCTATGAAATTGAGAACATACTTTATACAGCTAACGTTAAGTTTGAAATAATAATAACTCAATCCAACACTTGTCGAAAGCATAGGGAAATAGAACATCCCGACAGAAAGCGAGAAATATCTACAATACATTTCAAATTACCGAAACAACTGAACCGTTAACGTTACCTAACAAGGTGCAAAAAGTGCTCCAAAATTTCTTTGAATGCCGCCGAATTCTCACCCCGACTTGGACCACACCCACAAAAACTTCAATGGTAATACGATACATAGAGTGCCAGTCAAGAGGTTCCCAAACAAGATAATCCCTTTGTTAGTCGGGTTATAATGCTGCATGGCTTCTCCTGGGAGTCTTTCGCTATTATTTTCTGTTTCATTCACACCAGCAGCTGCCTTCGAGTGGTCGTTTCCGATTTCAACTTTAATGGATGTATGGATTTTTTTCGCGGTAACGGGGAAAGGTAGAGATTTTGTGAATTTAGATCTTAAAGTTTGCTGTCGCAACGTGCTATATTCACGGGGTTTAATGTAATATTGGTGTTCTATTTCTTGCGGCCGTTTTTTGCTTTCGGACTTAGGTTTTTATTGTCTTGTTTGTTTTACCTTTGCAAGGTAAGCAAACATTTACATTTTTCTTAAAACAGTAGATACTGAGCAATAATCTGACTGAGAATAATAATTGGAGCAGTAGATACAGTCTTTGGATATCGTTTTTTTTTTCTGCAATTTATTTCGTCACACTAAACAAAAGTATAATCAATCATATAGTAAAAAACATATAGTAAAGTATAAACATCAACACAACTTCTAACCTTAAACCAAGCATAAGAATCACTGTCCAAATGTCCACACCATACACCACTCATTGTATCGATAACATTACCATTTAAAAAGTCGTGACCAACTCACACTCCAAACGATCTCACACGAGTAACGATTCTCTCTTTCATTAACGAAACGTAATTTTCACACGTAAGTACATTCACGACCTGGATTGTTACATAGAGCTTTTGCTTGGCAAGACAATGTTATATGGAAAAAGTGTTATATAAGGCAGTGATTTTTAAAGTAGATGTCATGGTTTGAAAAATGGTAACATTTGCGATGCTATCTTAGTGATGCATGATTTGTATGACGTGGATAACAGTACCTAGTTTTGTTTTTAAAACTACTCAATGTTTGTTTATAGTCTTAATGGTTTAGACGTGGATTCATTAATACATTTTGCTTTGAAGAAAATCTTTAAAGACTAGCTGCATAAACACTGCTTCGAATGACAAGCAGCAGAAGTGACGTGTTGGATTTTAAGATCTAGAAAGGCCCTTTGTCGACGATTCTATTATTTATTTTGTTATGCCAAAGTCAGAATTTGTAGGTTAAATAACTATTTATTCAAAACAAACGTCTCTGCACGAGTAAAAATATTTTTTCGATCTACCAAAAATAATGAAAGTACGCCTGCTTATAATGAAAGGTTCCAAACTTCGAAATACGTAATAGCATGTACTTCCTCATTCGACTCCAACAAAATCTATAATGATGACAGACAACATTTTTACTTTTACTCATTACTCGTTTGTTCCATTCCGATCGTGACAGATTAACAAAACGCCACGTCATAATGTTTGTAAAATCCATTACACTATTCAAATAATACAGTTTGATTAACTGTACTCGCATGTCAATCATCGAAGATGCGCTATGACAACACATAGTGTCAGTCCTAAGATTTTACAACGGACCATCAAAACTGACGCCCTCAATACAGATAATTTCTTGTTTGTTACTTGCATTATCGTCATCGTCGTGACAAGAAACTATTTCTTCGCTTTTTTTGCCACTCGACTGTAGCATTGTATCATCATTTTTTACATCGAAGATCCGTTGGTGACAGTTACACTTTTTGCCTTCTTTATCAGATCCAAGATTAGGTGCAAACTCTCTGCAGCTTTTACACCATTTTTTGTTACCCCACTTAGATTTTTGAGGGTCGCAGATAAAACGATGCCTTACGGGGGAAAATTTTGCCTCTTCATAAATCATGGCCCGTAATTAACAGTGAAGATATGGAGTTGAAACTTTTTAAATTAAGGACTATGACCTAAATTCTTGGAAGTCCGGATTAGAATTTCATGAATATTTTGAGCGGAAGTTTTAGAAATACACGTTGAGCAGAGTGAAAGCTTTTTGGTTAAGTATTTAATAAATCCTTGAATAAGTTATTCAGACACTTATTTCAGTAGACATTATGAGTTATTTTAATAGAGTGTAAAACACATTTATTATAACACATTCAGCGATGATCATGCAGATAAAACCTGATCGAAGTCAATGCTTTTAAATGGCTTATATAA
This sequence comes from Oligia latruncula, assembly GCA_948474745.1. Lineage (NCBI taxonomy): Eukaryota > Metazoa > Arthropoda > Insecta > Lepidoptera > Noctuidae > Oligia > Oligia latruncula. The sequence continues at coordinate 19,308,988 of OX419686.1, forward strand.
ATATCATCATATTTGTTTTATTACTGGCTATATCTTAAACCGGCTACGATTCTTCGCCGAAGAACAAAAAGAGTAAATCTTGGTACTTACCATGTTTGTCGGCGGCGACGGCCACCCATAGCACGAGGAGCACGACACCCCCCCGCGCCATGTTCACTTGCGCGCACGCATCACCTAAAACAATAACGTTGGAAAGTTAGACCAATATTTGCTTAGACGACTTTGTATTGGTACGTGCATTGTGTGGTGTGTGAACCCTTTGACAATTAACGTTCCTATAATTTTTTGTTTGTTTTTTTTTTGAGCTAGTCATTAGTATTTTGTGCTCTCGTATTTACTTTTACTTTTTGGAATATTATAGCGTGCAACTGTTGCAACGTAACCCATACCTGCTTTGAATATGCGATTCGAAGAAGGCATTTTTTAAGTTCTAAATCTATTTCATATTATAAAAACAAAACAACGCATTTATGACGTAACGTAACGTATCATCAGACATACTTGATTTCTGATTTCAACATAACAAGATTAGTTCACGTCAAAAAGTAATATGTAGAACCGTTTCCAATCAAAAATAATAGTTACAAAGTTCGAAACAAAAAACAACTGACATATTTCAAAATCAACCATAAAAAATCTTTCGGGAAACCGATGGCCCATATTTCTGATCATATTCCGAACAAGCCCACCGCGTCATTAGGCTGAACACTTTTGTATGGCACCGCACCGTGACTAATAGGACCCTTTAGGGCCATTTTTGGGGAAAAAATAAATGGCCCTATTATAGGCCGGTAAGTAGAGGCTTGTGGTAAAAAGCCGATTTGGTGTGACGAAACATATTTTATAGAAATTGGACATGTTGTGTGAATAAGTTTTGAAGAACCGCAGTAAGTAGGTATTGTTTAGAAAAAGTTTTGGGCGTGATCAAAGAAACCGCAAAGAAAGTAGAAATAACTAACAGAAATAAAGTTCAAGGACGTATACCAAACATTTATTGGTGTTGCAAAACTTTTTGTAATATTTTCCATAGAAACACCATTTTTGATAATAGGTGTGGTGTATATGAATGAAAAACAAAAATAAAGTGCATCAGCTGCTCACAATCCCACGCAAGTTGTAAGAGATGACTAAGAGAAATGGGTTACTGTGGTTCTCCTATTTACAATGGTATAGCCACCTGTCATTACTACACACTTACGATCATTAAACTAGCAAGTAACCGTTATATTGGAACCTTCGAACGGTACCTATAAATTAAACAGCTTCGAATTCTATTTATACTAGAGTTACAGACTTACTATTCTATAGACATTTAATAAAGTGTTAACAAAGACAGATACATATCAAAGTTAACCACTAAATGACGACTTAAATATTTTAAACTGTAGTGATTAAGTACTTGATAATTATAAAGATAATCAAACAGTAGCTGCTGGCTTTAATAAAGTTTATGATGAAAACAAAGATAGTGGGAGAGATCAAACAGATTAAACAATGTTTGTGGACACAGAATTTGAATAATGTAGTACGTAAATGGACGAACTTTCCGTTGTGAATATGCGTAAGTTTTAATCAAAATATGAGAAGTAAATATCTTTGATTACGTAATGAAAGTATGTAAGCAGTATTTGTGATATTGAAAATTGATAGAAAAGGGACTTATTTTCATGCTTCTGTTTATGCACATCCTAAGAAATGAGCTATTATTATATTTGTGGCGACTTGCTTGCAACTTGATACTGTTATGCTTAGGGCGACATTTAAACTCAACACGTCCGTCACGGTAATATTATGGCGCTTCAGTACCATATTATACTGAGCAAATAAGCAAAATCATTATCGAATTCTTAGAATCGTTCCGAGAAAAATTACAGAAGCTAGTCAGCTTTACTAGTAGGTCCTTAATATTACATATAGTAAAGAAATCTCCAGTAGCTAAAACAAACGTTACTATTATTTGAACTTACAATGTAGAAAACAACATTCCAGTAACATAAAACCATGTATTGGATTATAAAGACGTGTGCTGCGTTATTGCTTCTTGTTGCAACAGTGTTGTATTTACCGCTGTGACTGCTGAACGTAGTATTTCAAACGAACTGTCAAATATGTTATTGTTATGTGTTGGCTAAATTATTGGTACTTATTTTATTGTGTCATTGGTTACTATGTTAGAATTATCGGTTTAAGGGAGTGGCGCTTTATATCCAACATTTTGACTTGTTTGGTCTATAGAGATTTGCTTTAAGTTAGTGCTAAGACCAAACAAACATTGCAGTCTCATTAGCAATTTCAAAAGTCAAAGAAAAGTAAACTAAAAATTACTGTGTCACTTTTAATTAAAATTTAAAACAAAACTCAAAGACCATGTTATAAAAAGAACTTCAAGATTTTAAACAAAGACCAAGTCTTGTATTAAATCTTGGCAAAAACTGCTATGCAGTTACTAAAGAAAAACTTTTCTTTTGGCTTTGCCGTAGTCACTTTATATAAGTTAGTCTTAACTGAGTATCTTTTTCTTAGTATTATTACAAACGCAAAGACTTGCTCGCTGCGCCACAATTTTGTAACAATGAAACGAATTTTCACCTGGTCTTTATAAATTATGATTTTCGTTACTAAAACTGTAGTAGTAGTTAAGTAGATATAAAATTAATGCTGCAGAAGCAGGTAATCACTACACTAAATGCCAATTAAAAACTCCAACAGGAATTAATGTTTCCTGAATAAGACCTAATCATTGTCATTCTCCTGCCCTAACCCCAATTTATTTACTTCTTTTTAAGTCGTCATCTTGGTAGTCACCTCCTTTCTAACTATTAACGGCAATCACACAATCGATCCATCGTTTCTTTGGTCTAAATATGACTTACGGCCGAACCCAATAACCTATTTTCAGTTTTAAAGGCAGGTCGTTACTGAACGTAGCCAGTATAATCATAACTGCCATACATATAGCTACTGATATAGATTATTGGGACGTTAAAACCAGAGATAAATTGGTTTTTCTTCCTCCAGTATGCCAAAACTGGTGATAGATAGGTAATTGGGTTTGGCAGCTAATCGATAATCTAAAATCATACACTAATTTTCATACCAAACTAGATCACAATAACAATACTGATTCAGACCAATCAGATCTCGTTCAATCAAGGTGAACAGTGCTATTGGCCCAAATTCTAAGGGCATTCTGTTTAGAACTGCTTACTCAGAATGATACTGATGAACAAATCATTTATGAGCATCAAGAGGTTCAAGATTTTGTACAAAGCGATTATGATGACAAGAAATATGATTTTGCAGCGCTAACAGTGCTTTTGCCAGCGTTTCTGTTTTCCTCTAAAAGGTAATGTAAAAAGAAAGGTTTGTTTTGCCAATCCAAATCTTTCTTTTAACTCTTTGCACGTCGAGTGTACAGCATGTGTACCGATAACAATATTGTGTCTGCTAATTAGACACGTGACGTGTTTCATATCGTGCAGTTAATGGAAGAGAGTAGACAATTAAAAGTGTTCAGGAGATACATTAATTTATAATCTTCATGAGGTTATTTCTTTATTATTGAGATTCTTTCAGTAATCCAGCAAATATTCTACTTATGTAATTGATTGATGAATGACTGTAATTTGAGTTGAATGCTTATTTTATAACTAATAAAATAATTGCGCTTAAACATTTATTCATTCGATAGTGATCAATGGTCATGGTAATTTAGATCAATCTATCTAGAACATTATAATATAGTGTCAATAGGCATTCAATCAATTATGCGAATAAGCGCTGACTTCTACACTCGAATCATTAATAGTCACGGTTTTGTTCAATGCTGTCTGCCAAGTGTTTAAGGCATTAAATGGGACGCATTTTCAATAAGACTAATGTATGATGATGTAATTGCTGTATAGGCATCTGATATTAGTTTAAATGATTCAATCGACTACCTACTATTCAATGCTTGTACAAATGTTGAACTCGATACAATGATTCCAATCCAGATTCCAACGTATTTTACTTTGCCCGCTACCTCTTTCCTCCTATACCACTCCTCCAAAAATCAAACTAATGAATAGTTCAAACATCCTCTGCCGAAAATTCCGAATCCGATCATTAGCCAATGAGATGAGCATACAAATTGTAAGGTTACAGGTGATCCCACTACCTCTACCATAGCTAATAAGGAAGGCTCCGTGCGTGCGACTGATGTTAACTTCAGATTAGTTTGTCCTATTTTCGGTTGCGACATTTTGTGTTTTCTCTTTTCAGATTGGGAGATTTAGCTTTCGTTTTTACGGTAATAAAGCTTTAAGAGACAGCAGCTTCTTACTGTACACTATATTCTGTTCTTACTGATAATCAATAATCATCTTGAGGGATTTTTGGACGGGTTATAGAATATGTCCAGCAGTGGACGTCTAATAATCTGTTATTCTGATTCTGTAGCCTTTCAGTCTTATGAAGTTTACATATCTAAATTAAACATTACCTGCAAGCTTGTGTATCACTGATCGATATCAAATTAATCTACAGAATGAACACGATTTAACCAAAATCTACTACACCTACAAAACTTAACTCCTCAAATAAATTTCGAATTTGCATAACGTATACTATCTTTGATCAAATCACTAACTTTATGAACTCAACTTAACACATAAGTTTATCTTTAACGTTCTTAATGTCGACTATTACGTTACCTATTGAAATAGATGAACACAACACCGAAGCTATCAATACCATCGATCCATTCAATATTTCGTGGCGATCGCGACGTAACTCTGCGACAATCGAACGTAGCAATCGCAAGTCTGCAATTCACTTTATTACCGGCGCACCACATAGCTCAGTTGCGGAACTTTCCGATAAGAGCTTCCGTGGGTAATCTTATCGCTACTGTAAACAAACCTTATGAGATTTTGCATGTTTAATGAACATTCGTGTAGCGTTGATTGTAGCTAGCCTTATTATTTATTTACTTTCATGCTCTTTCTTCCGCAGGGGAGGGCAGAGTTCCAACACATGTGAACCACGCACAAGACTGACACGAAGACACATTAACTTGCGGTTGTATCGTTAATAATTAAGTAATCTTTGGTAGAATCAATGTTTCTATACCAATTAGCTTTATTAATGTTATGGTTTTGTTAATATTAACAGCCTTTAAATTTATAAAGCACGAGTATTGTCAGTCACCTTTAAACCATTTTATGATTGTTCGAAACTAAATCGTGTTCGCATAAATTGTATATTATGATAGACGGTTATATAAGTCAGTAATAAAAACATGTTTTTATTACTGACTTATATAACCGACTTATAAATTATATAAATCATTGTAGCCACATATAACTATTAAAGTTAATACGAATTTCAATTAATAACTACCTTGGCCAAGTTAGAAGGGCCAGTACCTACAATTATTATAGTATGATAAATTTTTAATATCAAAATGTACTTTTAAGGCCATATATATTATAGAGGTCAGCTTTGTCATAGAACTAGATTAGACAATCGTGTGAACTTATAAGTAAAAGTATAAAAATCTAATTGATTTTCTATTTCACACAAAACTCCCTCATTTGAAGAAAGCTCACTAGTATACCGAAGAAGGTGTTGACGATAGAAACATTACGTGACATAAATTCGATAGCGTTTCATGTATTACCGATAATGTAAAAGTTCAAAGTAAACAAATTTTATCAGCAGTTTATCTTGTGCAAGTTGTTAACGTCAATTGAGGCAAAGGTGTTGTAGTAATTGATAACGATGGGCTAGAGACTCGTCACTTACCGAATAACAAAGATACTAGGTACTTTAAAAAAACATGTAACATTTTTTTGAACTCGTTTAAGTTTCATGACGAGAATTCAAATTCTATCAGAAAATGTCACCTCAGAGAGGTTAACGTTCGAAAGACTAATTTATAAAATGATACTAAACTAATAACATTATTGTTATTGATCATTCTAAATTAAACAAGACGATAATAAAATAATAATCAAATAGATCACAACTATTCAGTCAATAAATTACCCTGTGAATTATAATGGTGTTTTGGATTTTAAGCCTTTTGCAATAACGTTTAGTATTATTTATAGACTATCAAAAAGTTATTACCCTGTCACATAATAATTAAATCACTAAGACATTAAATCTACAAGTCACGATAAGCTTCATGATTAATTGTCCAAGAACACCAGCTGACTCTGATCCTCTAACTGCAATACGCAATTAAAGCCTTGAGGGAAAAGAAAAACTTAGTGATTAGGCCCATGAACACTTCTAAACTCTTCTAAAACTTACAGAGGTAAGTCGTTAAGTGCACCCTACATTACCAAAATTACCTCACAATTACCGGTATCTGAACTAAGATCACAATAACAATCGTTAGAGCTTTTCCTACCATATCTCCTGGACCATCTTCTACACGTGACAAAGCATCGTAATGGGAATTGACATTAGCCTATTTATGCTGTTCCACCTTATCTGATGTAGACTCTCCTACCGTCACAATTGCAGCCGCTTTTACCGTTGTCAGTCGTAAAAAAGCTACATAATAGTTTTTGGTGCTGTCGTTGCGTAAGATTCTGATAAATCCGTGACCGACTTCCATATCTCCTTAGACGTAGTTCAAGTCATAAATCTTGTTTTATCAAAACTATCTGTCATATAATTGGATGGAAAGTTGGGAACACTCAAGAGAAAGATACGAATTGTTTATATTGTAACGAATGGTTGGGCACGCGATAAATTTTAAGTACCTACGTAACAGGCCCTAGTTTTTATTAAACGTTCGTGATGAAACGATGGAGAGTTCTCATAAAATAAAATGTCATTACAAATTATACTAAAATAGTTACCCGAATAAAACAGCCAAAATAGAATGCATCAGCGATGATTTACAAAGTAAAAACAATCCACAAGAGGTTCACTTTAAACTATAAACAATCTGTCACATCCAACAAAGTTGCAAACGTACAATAAATCCCATCACAGTTTCCAAAACGTAATCAGTTTCACTTCACGTATGCAAATGACACTAAGGAAAACAGTTTTCACAAACGCGGTATCGTACGCAACGCGGCTGGGACGCCCGGGTGGCAGCGACCGTCCCTCACGACCGTTCGACTTTAACTGTCGCGGCGGCAACAAGGGACCTGTGGGGGAAAGGGACGCAGGGGCGAGAGGGAACCTCTCCAACCGAGGAGATAACTTTTGATCTTTTTGGTGCCATAGAAGATTTTAATGATGCACTCACATCTGGAGATTCGACAGAAAAAGTGCGCGTCGATGTTAGGCGTTAATGCATGTCAAGGGCTTAGTGGAAACGACGTGTCAAAAAAAGCTTAGATGTGGCTGCGGGTGACATTTTTAAAAATAGTCTCGATAGACAAACGGTCGGTCGGTTCGATCCGAGGTGAAATTCTGAAATTGTAACTTGGCGAGCTTTTGAGATTAGAATCTTCGTTGAAAACTGGAAGGGCCTGTTATACTGCGGGGATATTTCGCTTTATATTCCGTGGTATTATTTTCACATCATCTGATGTCTTGGGGCAGATAATATTGCGCAAGGTTTTTGTCCCTGCCCCGCACATGTAAGGGTACAAAGGGGCGAGGAGCAGAGCAGGTACAAAAGATCCCAACCCCGCTTCAAGTTACAACGGCCATAGATTAATGACGGGAACATTGTTGAGTTAAGAACCCAAAAATTTACAACTGCATTGTATTCGTCGCGCAACAAAAGAGTACAAAAGATAGGATCGGCTTCTGTTATTACCTTATCGTTTATCTGAGCGTTGATTTCTCTCACTTTTCGAGTAATATGAGTAACATTATCGATGCGGATTTATTTTTTCTCAGCTACCTACTACAGATGTTTGGAGGGCGTTCCGTTATTGCATACAAATAATCTTTTTGAATCTCGAGTATTCTTACAAATTTTAACAGTTCAATGGGATTGGGTACAATGAGAACTTAAGTTACATTTGTCAGTAATAATCTGTAGGGAGCTAATCATTCTTCAATATAAAGCTTCCAAAATTTATTATTACCATTTCTATAAGTAGTGCTTCCTTCCTAAGCGTCATGTTGAATTTTTATTTAAGTGTGATTACCGACGTAGCTTCTTGTATGATGATGTCATTTAATCCTAGTCCTGCATGTTAATCATTGGATCGCTTTTCAAAGGCCATGACTATTTCTTTAGCTATTTTAACATTATTAATGGATTCCTTTTTAGGTTGAGACTTCGCTCACGTAGGCTCTTGGTTTTAGGAAAATAATTGACTGCTTGGAGTTTTTATTGTTTCTAAGAATTAAAGTCCATTTACGGTTTAAACTTTAAACGTCAGTGGGATTAATTAAATGTTAACGTTATTTTGATTTTAGAAAAACTTCGCTACCAAACGAAGATCTGCTCAAATCTCGTAGCATTGAAATGAAACGTAAGTAACGTCGCTCTTAGATGAGCTTTTATGACAAACTGTCCACTAACAAGCTTACATTCTAGTCACAACGAAAGTAAGATTCCTTAAACAAAACTGATTGATAGCTCAACTCAACAATAAAAATTCGACGACGCATAAATCATTGGAAACAGTAGTGCAGCGCTGAAATAAAGGCCCCGTCACACGGGCAAGTCACGGCTTGTAATGAGTAATGGGCGAACGTTCATTACTCAACGACGACGCCCCGCAGTTTACGCGTCATCTGTCGTCATGTCTCGTGGGTTAGGGTACTAACTTCAGAACTGTGAAGTGTGTGTGAAATGAGGAAAGCGATGTTTTTTGGTCGAAGATTGATTTTTGGGTTTAGTAGTTTATGTGGTGGATAAGTGGAGTTTCCTTTTTAAAAGATGTTTTGTCTTTATGATAAGTTTTTGTGGGTTTGAAAGTGTCAAGAAGAATTCTTAGGTGTTAAGACTTTAATCTCAAAGTGTAACATATTTTTGCCAGTCACTTTATTATCTAATATCTATCTCAGTTGAAGCAGATGTATTTAAAAAAATGAATACTTTAGACTTCAAAATTATGTTAAATTGTTTACCAAATATTTCTTGTCATCAGCATTTTAAAACCACACCGTCCATGTTACCGCTACGTATGGCTTATGTTCTTACTAAATCAAGCGTCGACAACGCTCGTTCCACTGCTTTCCCCATAAACTCACCCAGCGTGAAGATAACGCCATCACAATGGCAGCGAAAGCCAAAAGGGTTGACAATATTCGAGCTTTTAAAACACGTCCATCAATTTTTACGAGATTGTCGTCTTGCTCCCGTGAACCATAATTTTAACAACCGCTGCCACCAACTGTATGCCATATGTGCGATAGTAATCTTATGGTGGTCGCGAAGTTATTGCTGTATGGGGTCCTAATATTTGGGTGGGTTTTTGATTGCATTAATATGTTGTAAATAAATTATTGATTCTGGTGAACTTAGGGTCATATGCTGTCTGTATATTGTTTGGGATAGTGAATTGAAAAAGATGATGACGACAAAGCCGAGAAGATGGGCAATGAAATTAAATCGTTTAATTCTAGATATCAATCAATCAACTTAGCCTATCGCAGTCCACTGCTGGACATAGGCCTCTCCCAGACTGCGCCACAGCACCCTGTCCTCCGCCTTCCGCATCCATTCTACCCCAGCCACCTTCTTTAATTCTAGATATAGATCCAACTTATAGCAAATACATAATTGCAATGAATCGAGGCAGATAAATAAAAGTTAATTATTCGTCAATAATTAAAATCTTGGAGTAAAATATCCAAAACGAATCTCAAGTTTGCCTATTTGTAATTGAAGGACGTTAAAACAGAAGGAGAAAGTAAAATGCCGACCCCAATTAATTTGTTTTGCTAATTAATCCTATAAATCTCTTGTAGGCTTCAACCGCAGTTTTGATTGCCTGGCCAGAAGAAAGATTTACATTACCGAATTCGTTACGTTCCTGGTCGCATGATTATCATTCGTCTAAAATAGAAGCGAAAATAAATTGACAAAGAGTGACATCAAACAAAGCAGCAAAACTATTCACATTATGTATCCTAACATAACATAACATGTCATTACGTCTGTAATACCCGAAGGGTTACTATGTATACTATTTTGTGTCAAACCCAAGTTGGTTTAATATGAAAATAATTATATTTACCTATATTTCAAAATAATTATATTTCATAATAATGTAATAATGTCAGTTTAAGGTTTGCCTGAATTGTATAAATTGTTTAACCTAAAGCACAGCCTCTTCCTTTTACTTTAAATTTTTTAAAGTCTCCTAATCCATTCATCTATCTCAATTTTACCTTAAGAATTTTGTATTTTTTACCATCTCATCTATATTCTTTTTTCCTTTCCCAAAATGAAGACTAATTAAAACGGCGACCTCAATTCGTTCTCGCTAATTAATCTTCACAAATCGTCCTGTGGGTTCAACCACAATTCTGATTGGCTGCGACCGCTTCCCGCAACCATCTATTTGTTATTCTAAGAACGTGCAATCTCTGTCCATCCGTTGCAGCGTGCACCTCTTAGATGTGCCCGCGCTTGCGACTTTTAGTCGTGGAATTGTATTGATGCGATTGTTGCAGTTCGATTAATGAATTATTTATTTAATTGATATTAATCGAAGTATGATCAGTTGTTATGGACGGTTTGATTATAATTTTATGTGCATAAAATCAAGTTTATGGTTCAGTTTTAATTTAATTATCGATAAAAAGTTTATATATGATTAATTTGCTTATCTTCTCATCAATTATTGCAGCAGTTGTTACTAGTCTTTCTTGGTTTTGTGTAGAATGCAATAGAGCATTGCTTTGCATTTAACATCCATAATATTATGCTTACGATTGTGTATTTAAAGACTTTTACTGTTTGGACACAAAAAAGGAAAATTCGTATCGATTGATATACCAGTTTGTCTATCGCTATAGAAACATTATTCAACTATATATTTCTAAAAAACTGAACACCTACTTCAACACTTACTAAATCATGACTTTCAACGACTACTAGACAATATGTGTGACATCTTATTCATACTCCAAGCGTTACACTCACGTTCACGTTCAGTGCTGACATATAAAAGTTCGTTCACGGCCAATTTACGCTTGTTTTCGATTGAACTGGAAGAATGAAGTCTTGAATCTTTACGACTAGAATCTGTCGTGTGCTGAATTGTAAAAAGATAAGGTTGATCAATGCGGGGAAATAAAACTATTTGAAGGTAGAGGTGGGAGTTCTTATTTTTATCATGGCACTACTGTATTTCCGGTTAATATCGAATATAAAAAGGAATATAAAACATAAATAAAAACAACAAGGTATAAAATATATTGTAGGTTTACAAAGGGCAAATTGAAAACGTGAGTCGTTCAAGCAAAAGTGAAATTCTATATTCCGTAATAGCTTTTTATTCTTGCCAACTTGAGTGTACACAAACCGATGATTACCCAAAATTGCCTCAAACAAAAAAAGATGATGTTTTGAATTTTAAACAGAATCTCGCAAAAACGAATACAACACTCTATAAGAACGTAGAAAATGCGGAAAAGCATAACCGTTACGAACGATTTCTCTCCAACAATAGGACAAGGTACACGACATTCGATGAAAAAAAAGCTCGACGTGGCTTAATGGAATCTTTACAAGTCGATCTATTATCGCTCGAAGAAGTCACGTAGAATATTAGACGCCTGTTGCTCGATATTCGATCCCGAAACACGATCTGCTAAGAAGTGAATTGCAAAGCGAACGGTTAACGATGTAAACTAAGGATTAATTTTCTTGGTGTTTGAGTTGTACTGAGCAGTGAGCGATGGACTCGCCCGCGGCGAGAGTCAACAGTCGCCAGAGATATAATTTCAAAGTTGCTACGCCATTACACTGAATGCCTGACGCGGCTTGCAAATATATTTTAGAATTTGCTGTTCGAAAGTAAGAATAACGTTGGAAATGATATTACATTGCGCTACAGAATCGCCATGATTTTCAGCATTTTGATGTGTGAGTCGCAATTGTAGCCATATTACAGCGCCGGCCGCATGGATTCAAAGATATGTTTGCAGTTATTTGAAGAAGTATTTTACTCGCATATATTGGTTTGGCACTATAATAAAATGGGTGTAAATAGTTGAAGCTTTCTCAGTTGGAAGTTAGTCTGTTATTATTGTTATAATAATTATGTAACTTATGTATTTTGCCTTTAGAATCAGGTTGTTGGGACAAGTAGGTCCTTATTTATCGATTAACTCTATCAAAATGGTTTAAATAATTTATAGTTAAATTTAACTGGTTTTGAACTAAGTGCCACTAATTAAGGACATACTGTGATAGCAGTAATTAGTTCTGTTTTCAAATTCTATCTAAAATTAAACCATATAATAATAGTCCAAGTAATTGGTCGCTTTGGTAAATTACTAGTTTCTATTTCGGTAATATTGCATCAACCTTTATCAGTACCTTATCTGCAGTCGTGACCCTACACAAATTTAAGTTATGTCTAAAATAATGTAACCTCGTGTTTACATGTCAACCTTTTATCTTTGATTGTTTACTTGTCAGCTACTTATAATTTTGTTGAAGTCCTCACAATCTTGAACAAATAAAAATATTGCCTAATTTAAAACGTATAATTTTGGCCTAAACTTGATGATTACTGTTTCAGATAATACAATTCTTGTCAGACGAATTTAGAAAATTCTAGATAGAAAATTTCACGCTGACCAACCCAATTTTTGTCATCGTGAAATACGGCAAACACTCGTAACCTAGTGTTCCGAAACGCATTCTCCTGGAACAAATAAAGTCTGAACCTCCTAAATAAGAGGTTTCCTGGGAAAGGACATAAAACTGGCACAGGATCTTTTATTGTACCTAATAAAACCTCCCGAGCTCGATACAGGGGCTTGTTTGAATTATAAAACGATATAGATGTAGAGTACATGTGAGACCTCACGAAGCAATTTGTCTTGTGGCGTACAATTTGCATGTTACATTACACACTTGGTCTCCTTTAATTTTGTACGTGATTAGCGTTGCTTTTGCTGCTTGAGCTGTTCGGTTTTAATGGAATTCAAACAATCGTCTTCTTTGAATTAACATTGAATATTTGAATGGCTTCAAATCATGTAGATTTGTTGGCTTGGATTTAGAGATCATCAATTTTATCTTCCTGAATATTAAAAGAAAAACAGCGAATATCAACTTACAAAAAACCCAAAACTTTTCCAACTCAACGCACAACTTTTCTAAACTTTTTTATTTGTCAGCGTCTCCAAACAACCCTTTCAAAATTCTTTTTAAAACTTTCAACATGAACTCTCGTTCTAAATCAATTCTTAATTTTGCATGAAAGCTTCATACCCTACATCATCGGGTGCCACTAGGAATATAAACACGAGAGCCCCAGGCGGACGGGTTCGTGTGCTACCGGTGCGGTCGCTTCACGACGCCATTTGTCTAGCCCCTGCGGCCGCGGGTCGTGCAATTTGCATCTCCTGACCACGCCTAGATGCTTCCACACCGCGTACCATTGTTCCTTCCAGAAATGCCCTATCTCTGTAATCAAGTGCTTTAGCGTCTTTTTTGTGTTCTATATTGGTAGGTTAATGTTCATCACGATCTATGATGCTTTGTGATTGTGTCCTGGGGTTTTTGGCGTGGAAAGAAAATTAGACTCCTTTGTATAAGGATTGTATTGTATATTGGTACTTTAAAAAGTAACTACGGCAGAAATATTTTTTACTGATTCACACATATGAATAGGTAGAATATTATGATAGGATATAGTCAAAATACCGCAAAATCTAGGAATTGAATGTATCATCACTCTTACCACCATTAAAACCGGTTCTAAATAGTTAGACAGTTAGATCAGATCCTATAACTTGTGTGGTATGATAATCAGCCGGCAAGGAAAAACTTAATGCGTCAGAATTACGTTTTTCCTTCAATCTCAGTAAACATCCTACACTACGGATACTGTAATTGCTCTTATAGTTAAAGCAATTAGAGTTGTTCCGTTTTTTCTTACAATTAAGATCATTGGTTTCCAATACTGTTTAATGTTCCTGGACACCCAGTGGTATAGCTCGCATCTCAGAAATAGAGTTTCGAGAATTACAATCTTGCAGAGAATTATGCTTTCATTTTAAATTGTGTGAAATGTAGAAAGATCGTCCCTGTAGTGTAAGCTCAAAGCGTTAACTAATCAACTGGTTTAGAAAACTCTAGTAGGCAATCTTGATTGCATTAACATCAATTTGCATCAGCAATTACATATTTACATTAAACATTATGAAATCCAATAATATCATGTTGAGTACCATAACAGGCACCCATATCAACATCCATAATTATTATTGGCATAAAAATTAATACTCGAATCGTAACGCCGAACGCCAATCACAAGCTGTCAAGTTGCTATTATCGTAAAATGTTCGAAATCGTGTGCAATCAAGTATTAATTACACGTATTGATATACTCTACACCATTCGTTAGTTCATGGTCTGCTCGTAAAATTCTTGGGATAACCAAAAGCTTCCCGCAGTGAGGTGATTTACATAGATTATGATAATGATATAGATGAGGTAAGTGGACTATGTTTTAGGTATTTATCTGCCGGCATTAAGATTTGCTGTTTCTATGCTGGTTCACATTCGTATAACAGTTTAGAAATTAAAAACATACTGCTCATTGTGTATCCCATATTACAGTTTTGGTATACAATAGATTCTACATAACTATCTTTGAGTAAAAACTTATTTGATTTATTCTGCAATGAATCTGTTCAGCTGGCAAAGTACCTAAGGAAGCTTGATTTCTAAAAGAAATGCCTGCAAGCGTTATGCTTGCTCCAACGGCTACTTCACTATCATTGGCAATATTTATATTTCTTTATCCTATATCCTGTAATAAACCACATACAATCGTGAAATTAGAACCATAAATCTTGTCACACAAACAATAAATGCATGATTCCATAGAATGCATTTTATTTACAACACGCCTCGACTATTAATAGTTTTAATTTGTAATTTACACACATCGAGACCGTCTCATCTCCTTCCGGCCTAGTCTATGTAAATGCTTCGTTCCCTTACACTACGTAGAGTAGAATGGCATTTAAATTCATAATAACTTTAATGGTGAAGCTATGAGCTAAAGCTGTGGTTGGGTGAGCATTTTTATATTCTAAAGAGACGATTTTTTTATTTTTGTTGGTATACTTTTTTTACTCAGCTACAATTTCATATGCGATTAGTACAGTTACATGAGTTTAATAAAAATAATAAAAAAAAATTAAAATCCTATAAAAAAAGAAAAATTGTTAACATCAAACACTATCAAACTCTTGTCAAAAGATTTTAAATTTTTGAATGCCTATAAATACGGGGGTATTCAGCTGCATCCGGTTAAACTGAAAGTCAACCCCAACATAGTTGGGAAAAGGCCAGGCAGATTAATTCACAGGTTTCGGATATCTGAAAATTAATTCGCAGATAATGGTGTAAAAGTTGTCACGTTGTCATTATTTACAAATTGATGAATAGCTCGTAACGGATTCTTGGTACCGTAAAATGTTTCAGTGGCTAATTATGAGGTATGGTTGATAAATTAAAATTACGGTAATAATACGTTAATATTATGACTTTAATAATGATAGGTATGGCTAGAGAGGAACTGACTACACTGGGATTCTATGTACACTGGATGACTTGCAATTTAATGTATTCCATCCAGGACGTGAAGGCCATTCGATTTCAGAGTATAGAGAAAAGTTATAGGTATTAAGTGACGAATTCTGCGAAAATTTAAAAAATACATGAAAATTGTGTTTACACGAATTCCATGAATTTTCGCCTAGGCTTTAAGGGAACCTTAATTATTGCAAATGCTAAAGCGAAACCGTTCAAAATGTTGAATTCCTTCTTTTAAAATTTGTACTCTACTCTGTGTGGACACGCCATTACGATTTTACTTTACGGAGCAAATTCAGTTTCCACTTTATTGCCCGCCGTTTCCTCCACGACACGTTTGCTATGAAATATGCGATTTTGTACCATCCTATTATTAATTTTGTAATCGTTTTCACGCACCTCGTTAGAACTTAAATGGTTTGATGCTTTTTTGTTAGCTTCTGCATAATTGGTTACGGTTGCATAGTTAAGTGCATAAGTTATATTTTGTGTGTGTGGTAGTGTATGTATTTACTTAAATTGATTCTATCGAAGCTATTTCTGTTTTGTAATTTGCTTTTATTTATTAAGCAATTCTTGGTAGTGAAAAAAATGGTACATAAATTGTGCTCTTTTTATCGTTAACTACAATAAGTCCCAGTTTTGTAAAATTATTTTTTTTTGTAGAGGATCTAGAAAAATAGTACTTAGATGTTTCAAGTAAAAACTTATAGATTTAAAGGTACAATTGAATTTATCAAGATTACTCACGATTAATAATACAAATCTTCAAAACCACAAGGTTGGTAGCAGCATCCGTTCCTCCACTGATAAAATTATGCGACGTCTGGTCTCAATACCACACTGGTGGTCAAACAGCAGAGTCGACTACGTGAAACCGGAAAGTAACCACATCCTGGATGAAGGGACTGGCCGACCGCTTTACTAATGAGAGCACGATCAGTTCCTTTGAGCAACACAGAACAGGTCAGGGAAATGTTATGAAGAAGATTAGAACGTTTTTAATCGACTTGTCTTCGTAGGACATTGATGACACAATATCCCTGTAATATATGTGTACAATAACGAAACTAGTAACTTAAATCGTTTGTAGAACACACTAAGAAAATATATACTAATGGTTTACTTGTAGCAAAATGTCACACATATTCTTACATTAAAATTGCTAAAGGAAGTAAATATTACCAAGCTTAAAATGACCGCTTCAAAAAACTTTCATAAAACAAATTCAGTCCCGACTAAAAACTACGGCGAACTAGAAGCTAAAATAGTCTCATTAATATCTGGGTTAAACTCCTTCAGTGAGATAAAGCAGGCTGAGAATGAAAAAATAATAAAAAACAGGATATTTACTGCGCAAGCGTTATCCTGAGAGTTGCTAGTCGGAACGGGTTTCTATATAGGGCATCGGATAACAACCTGTCTATACCTAGTAAAAGATTTCATTGTCGACGATAAACTAGATAATGTTATTGTGACTACCGCGTTGACGATGTGGTTTCTGCTGTTAGGTTTATTAATGATGCGCCAGACGGTCTAGATGTTACAGAAACCGCAAGCTCGGTTAAAGAGCAAAAAATAATCCCTACTGACTATCCCGACTATGTGGAAAATTGAATAGACGTAAGCCTAAAGCCGCTTGATTCTAAGTTGATAAACACAATTTATTGAGCTCTTAGACTTATTACTGAAAGAATTGTAACTACTCAAGGAAAATAAAAGAAACAAGATGAAATAAATACAAGAGTAAATCAAGTACATTTGACACCAACGCTCGCTAGTCTATTTATAAATCCTGAGCAAAGCCTGCATTAAGTTCAGTCGTAAATATTCCACACTTTACTATTCCTAATTTAAGATGTCTCTACGCTCTTAAGTTATCATAGTGTTCCCGTCAAAACGGTATAAATCATAATACAGGGCCGCTGGCCCGTAGCCGTAATACTTTTATTTGACGGCAAACATTCATTTTTCATACAATGAGGCTAGAGATAAAAATGCTCTAGTGGCGTTACATGATATAAATTTGTGAGACTGACAATTTCTTGTTGCAATTTATAGTGATTATGCTGTGATGGGTGCGGGAAATTGTATATCAACGTAGATAGTGGTGTGAGTAATAGACGGTACTATATAGAAATGATTTGTTGCACTGTGTGCTCTCCAGGAAATTAATTGATTTAATATTGAATAGCTACAGACTAAATACGTCTATTATGATTCAGGTGTAAAAATCTCAGATAGTGCTAATAAGAGAAATGAGTGTGAGAGCATCTTTTGGGAGCCACTGAGTCATAGGTTTCAAGAAATTTGACCTACTGCGTAAATACATTAGGAAGAGAAAGAAAGAACAAGAAAGCAAAAAAAAAATTAGGTGCCTTGCACAAATAAAATATTCATTTAATTTTTTATCTGAATTCTAGAAAAGAAAAAGTGAAAGGTCAAACATCAAGTTTTGATCAACGAAACTACAAATAGGTGCCAAAGGTGCGAACAATTTTTTTTCCCAATTCATTGTCGCTCAAGGCCTCAATCCTCGATCCGAAATGAGGGCCAAACCTGTAGATAAAGGACCAATTTTTCGTCAACAACAGGCGTCGCCGAGGCGGATCATGACTGAATGCCCTATTTGGAAGGCAGGGGTATTTGAAGGACGTGCGTTCCCTGAAGGGACTATTCAGTCCGAGCTCTGTCACGTAGGGTCCCGTTATGTCCCAATTTTTCGTCCTTGACAGTCGGTATATATCTTTGAAGTTTGGTTGTTGTTTTTCTTGTTCTCTTGTTTTTTAACTTGTTGTGGGTTTTGTGAAGTTTTTGCTAGGATTTGACGACTGTAAAGCCAATAGTTTGTACAAATATATTCTTCGTATTATTAATACAAAGTATAATAATACAAATGAGATATTATTATTATATTGTTTCCATGAAGTGAACTTTTCATCCATACTTTATTCGCTTTTTGATAATGATGTTACAAATTAAATTAGGTTCGGTATAACTGTTTTTAATCATTGTAAAACACGCTTGCCCATGACAATAGCATCAGACTAGTTACTTTCAAATTGTAACAGGCTCATGTTACCGTAAGAAGTGCCAATTAAAATGTAATTAATTATAAATATTTTATCTATGAAGATCTAGCAGATGATAAACTACCATTGTGTGAAGTGGGTGTAGGTATGATTAATTACGATTTTATTTTAATCAATTGTTTATTGCTGGAGGAATCATTATGATGAACTTTAGGTTTTTTTTTTGTTTTCAAGAAATCTTGTGCTTTTTTAGATCAGCAGTTGTGAATTTATCGAAAAGAGACTGTTTAACCTTTGTGTAACTACATGCTTACTTAATCTTTAGTTTTGGAATCAAGTAACTTGAGTCATTATTTTGTTTCAGAAGGCCATTCAGAAGGCCGTTTCCCGTAATTAACAATGTTCAAAATCTAGTCGCAATCTCATCTCAGCAACAATCAATGTCAAAAACTTGTCAAAAATTTAGGGAAATTAGAGGTATTTTTGACAGATAGAGACTGAAATCAGACTTTGAACGTTCTTTTTTTCGTTCAGTCATTACCAGCGATCGGAATCAGCTGAGCTAATTTAATCTTTTGTTTATAACATAGTCTTAATCTTCCTAAATTTTATCTGTAAAAATAATTCGGCATCAAAATTCACAAATAAAGAACGTTGTCACGGATCAAGGAACGACAAAAAATGGCTTCCATAGCCGTTGGCTACAAGTAAATAAATCGACCCTTTGTCCCATCCAAATATGCAATAAAAACTATCTTAGACTCAACTGTTTTCTTTTCTGTTTTGAAAATAAATATTTTTGTTGTTTTGCTTCTTATTTCATAAGCTACTGTTAAGTCAAAACAATATAGATAAATGTACATGTATGAAAAGAATTAGTCTTTCAGTAAAAGTAAAGATTTCTAAATACGTCAAACTATTTTGTTGTCCTTTTCAATTTCTTCTTTGACATCTTTGCGAGTACTTGTGAACCTAGAACCTTGTAAACTAGAGAACCTTATGATATTATGATTTTTCACGGGTACTTATGGCAACTCGTTTTATTGTGAGAAATCATCCTAACTTTGTTTTCTTCGAAATCATCGTGAGATACTGTAATGATGAGATTTTCGGCAAATTAAGCTTCTAACGCAATGGATTCTTGGTAATCACTATTCAATTAGGTCTTGTTATTATGAAATTAACGGAACCTTGTCCTCTTTGTCATGATTGTCTCTTATTTTTCTTCTCGAAGACTAGAAATAATTTGGTTTTACTTTAGCTTTTTTCAAAGTCAGGCATTACACTATAACTTCTGTTGTCATCAAAGTACTGTTAGTGACTATAAAAATTCCACAACTATGTAACATTTCGAAACGTTAAGGGGCTACATTTAAATTCAATGGCTATATTTCACCGTCTATTCCAGTGACGCATCTCAGGTAAATAAAGATGTCATGGCCTGACCCTAAGTTCAGACTAGCTCACTGATTGAAATCTTGATAGATAAAATGTTCGATGCTTGTTCCACGTAATTTGTTAGCGTAATGTAACTTACTTCGAGTATCGTGTTCGGTGTTTGTAATAGTTGTTAATATATCTTGAATATCTTGTAATTTTGTATCATAATAGATATTGTTTGAGGTCAACTTTAGATTTATCATCGGTGTCTTGGTCTTTGTTATCATATTACTTGATGTGCTATTGTTTAGATTCTATTGCATCTTGGAACTGGTTGAGTATTTATGATTTGTTAGGGTGTGATGTAATGCGAGCAAAGTCTATTTAATTGACTAGATGAATCCTACAAATATTTTACAAACTGCTTAAAATTTATCTTGTAAAATATGATGTACAGTTATGTACAGTTTCTATTTTTATGTCTGTAATTTATTTGGTGTACATAATAAAGAGTATTTCTATTCTATTCTATTCCTATTATTTTCGGCTATTCTCATAGAGTCGGTGTTGTGAGTCTATATACTTAAGTACTAACAGCAAGCCCCCGTAGATTTACTACTTACTATTTAAGTTACACAACTGGACGCTAAGCAGTTTAAGTAACCTTTTGACATTATGCCGAACCGACAAGGCACGAACTAAACCCGTTTGTTCCAATATTAAACGTTAGTATTTCGAAATCGGGGCTTAATGTTTGTGAATTTTATAATAACGTCCATTTTGATATACTGCTATGGTGCTTTAGAACTTAGACTAAGCTTAACTTAAAGTAATTTTAATAATTAATAGTGATAGTGGTAGATGGTAAAACAATTCCCGAATTTAATTTCCAAAACAATAAAATGAAAAATTGTGACTAAGTTACTGACTGACTCATTAACACCCAGCCTTTGGACGTATATGTTGACTATTATGTAGACAAGGATCAGGGATATTTCGAAATTACCATGGGTTTGGAAATATAGGGTGGACGAAATCGCTAGCAAAGTTTTAGTGCAATATAATAATAGTAACAGAAGAATTATTTGAAAATGTTAAATGTTAAGAAGCTGTAGTAATAATGTAGTTTACACTGCCATTAAAGAATTTAAAAGGTGTGTTGTTTGACGTCTCACGCAGCCATATTAATCAACGTTAAAGGCAAGACAACAGCTCTATTGCCTAATAGCTATTCAGAACTGCCAATTACAAACTTAAATGGACAAGTATTATTGACGTTAAAGCCTGCAACCTTAACTTTACCAGAAGAATTAGGACGAGATCGTTTCATTGTATCCAGGTTTATTTATTGACGTTAATAAAATAACAAAGCAAAGCACAAATCAAAAACGTCAACCAAAACAGAATTAGTTAAAATTTATCCAAAAACCAAATCTATAAAAACGCAGCAACCCGAAAACAATCGATGAATCCCCACAGATTATCTAAATGAAGATACAATAAACTTTAAAAAGATTTTAAAACCGTAAATCTATAAAAAGTATTTATACAATCGAAAAAAACAATACCCCTGCTATGTTTCTCATAGTTGTGCCATAAGGTTCAATCAATCAATGTCTTTTGGAATAAAAAAAGGTGAGCATCCACGACCCACGTAAAGTTAGGGGCTCCAAAAAACTTTGACTTGTATATTTTTTTGTGGGCCAACCACGGGAATTGTTTCTGATGGTCTAATAGATGTGGGTTTGATTCTATTTCTGTTTGGTCGTTTATTTTTGGTGTACGCGACTTTTGTATAACTATGCGTTGTAGCTTTGTACAGATATAAATATTATGTGCTGTTTCTTAATTGGGAATGTTTTGACTACTTCTGATTTTATCTGGGTCAACATTGTACAGTAGTGCTGATATTTGCTCCAAACCATAATTTTGAATTATTAATATTTGTTTGAAATATGGTGTTATGTTTTCAGTCAATCATAACAGCTAGATAAACAGTTTATATAATTTGGTTATTTAGATCGGGTATACGCTTTTACCCCGGTAAAGAACTTGAAAAACACGTGTTTTTGAAATATGAATCAAGAAACGAGATACACCAAAATTTGAAAACTGCACAACCTTAATTAGCGTCAATGATTTATGCGACCATATATCTCCCAAGATCTTAGGAGCGCCTCCATTAAATATAAAATATGCCACCGATTTAAACTCCGAAACATAAGCGTATGATAAAAAAGTTTTTCACATTATTTATCATGCTGTAATCTCATACATTCCCTGCACATTTATCAGAAAGCGTCTCGGAAGTAAATTTTGCCTCGTTTCACATACGCCCAAGATTCTCCATAAAAATTATGATTACTTTCCGCTTTGACAAACCCCATATCTTTGGCACTTAGCCGCCCCTCCGCTACACTGTGATCCTCGGAAGAAATGAATATTTATAGAGGACAGAGAACATTTTTATCGTTTTCCAACCCAACATTTCGTACCTGCAAGAATGAAGGGAGATGTCCAAAAAAGCGGTCGGTTTCATTAGAGGTATAAATTAGAATGCGCGTGTGGACTCCGCTCTCCCAAATTTGGAGGCCCTCAGTCAGACGTATTTTTGTGTATTATACTTTCAAATTGTGAAATTCCTGCAAACGACCAGTGCGGTTTTGGATCGACATCATTATACTGACGGTTTTCTTGTTCGTATTGTCATCGGAGCAATCGGAAAGTTAAATCAAAATAGTCGATACGTCCTTTGATTTTGAGTCATACGAACCGATTGCATTTGTTTTGAATAAAAGTAATAACTATAAAAGCATCAAAGAGGGCGGTGTTTATCGAAACATTGAACCAGTACGTGCCTGGCGTTTTCAACATGTGTAAGCTATTTAACTGGAATTTATCACCAGCTTGAAGGGAAACGTCACGTCGTCGTAATGAAGATACTGCACACTTAAATGAGTTCTTAACGGGAGTCTCATACTGATATGTCACATGTCGCCATGAGCTAAGTTGTCCAGATACTATGATGGATGGTTAAAATAACAGTATTTTGCTTTTTCAGGTCTCATAATCTTTAGATTCCATTTGTTTATGTAATTTTTCGAAAGACAGCGCATAATTACCTAAGGCACAGACCAACTAATAGTACTTAGTCCTAAGGCCTAAGTCGGCAGTAATAAAATATTATAATGTTTATGACGTAAGCATGTTTTACATGCTAATAATTATACCTATTTAAAAAACAGAAGGCTTAGAAATCTGCTAAGCTTACAGACTTTGGCGGGTCGCCAAATTCAAAAAGATTCAGTTAGAGCTACCAATTAATTTAATTTAATTTAAATTTATTTAATTAATATAAAATTACAAGAAATAAGTTGCTAAATAAAATAACTTTCTGTCGACAGTTACTATAAGAATAGATACTTTGAAATACAATGAAAATAAAATCAAATACACTTATTCTGAGTAAAACAGTTGAAAAGACATAAAAATATAATAGAGCAAGGATATAACCATGAACTTGGTAGAATTTTACGCCATTCTATAAGAGCTCTGCAGAAACTATAATCTTCAATTATTGTTTTAACGTTTACCAGAGATGCCTCCATAGTTAGCGTTGGTGTTGAATAGTTATTTATCGACATTCATATCCTAAGATGAAATTAAAGATACTGCTCTTCAGATTCAGGTAATTGATAATAAATAAATAATAATTGTAGGTATAGAAGATTTCATATCCTCACGTAATTATTTATTTAACCATTCAACAAGCATATTTTATTGGATTAATAATATATGCTTGTTGAATAAATTAGATTACTTCGGGTTGCATTTTTTGTGAGTAAAAACAATATGTTGACAAAAGACATAATTTACCTATCTAGCGTTAAAAATCAAACGTCATTTTTTCAAACTAGGCTGGGAATCAGTATTTTATGAACATCAAAATTACATAAGACAGTCCCCGAAAACATGCGCTCTTTACCACTTTCTAATGATTTAGCTGGAATGAAGAAGAGGCGCAACTAACCACTTAGCAGCACACAGCTGTCTGTTAAAGTAGAAGAACAATTTACGACTTTAAAAATTAACAAAAAAAAAATAAGTCTCTACAGGTAGTACCTACAGAAAAAAAACAACAATGACATATACAACAGATCCACCCATTCCAAGTCCCGTTACTTCCATTTCAAAAATATCTCACTATTAACTATTCTCACCGTATATAGTGATGACATTTAAACACAGGGCGAAGGCGCCGAACGCGTTGCCCTATAATTTCTTTATCAGATCATCTCGGGCTCTTAGTTTTTGTGCCCACTACACTATCTCACGGAACGTCATTGTTTCCATTTAGGCTTGAAAGTGCTTTTACGTTTATTCTTAAAAAGGATTATAGCTTCAAAAGGATCAATATTAATTTGATTTTTGTTTTATGGGGATAAATCCTACAAAATATTTGAAATTTGCTGCTCAATCGTAGTCTACGTGGCTTGTAATATGTATATACATATATTTATGTGGATAATTACGACTGATGAATATGTGCATCACTGACAAAAAATAAGACCGGGGCAATGCAAATTCTAAGTGAATGTGGTCCCTAGAGATTTACGCCCCTTCTGTCTGGCTACCCCGGAAGGGATCAAGATCGTGAATTAACTATGATTCAACATTATTCGTATGTCTGCAAAACAGTCTTTATACATACTTTCTCCATTTGCCATGTTGTGTACTTTTATTGTTTTGGTAATTTGCCAACTCTGACAATCTTATTGTTTTCATAATATATAATATACGAACTGGTATTAAAATCGCGTATCAGATTTATTACAGCAATAACAAAGTGTTTACCATTACTTGAATCGAAACTACTGGAATAAGAGATAATTTCTTAACAATGTAAAGGTGTTCGAGTTTCGAATGAGTCAAGGGAAAAATTGCTTCTGTCAACCGATTATGAACCTTAATAGCATGCTTGTTAATCGAAGTCAGCTTCCTGACACTCCCTTTCAAGATAAAAACAAACATTACATTCAATCATTATCCATATTTCTATGGACTTAATAACGGCATTCCACAAAATTACGGTGTGGAAAAAAAATCTCTCGGGAACATCTTTATCATCATCCGGACCCTAATCAAACATGGTCTGTCTGTTTTATAGACATAGTGTTGGGTTGACACTTTATGGCGTAATTACTTCCGACGTAGATTCCCTAATTGTTGGTGTCGCATATCTGGATGATGTATCGGCGAATCAGTCAACGTCAAAGGTCAAAGGGTTAGAAGAGCTTGCTGTAATTAAATTTGAAGCTAATTGGAGGCTTGTAGTATATGAAGATTAATTGTAATTACAGTGCAGTACTGATGGAGAAGGAAATTAGAATCTATCGACTAGTTCTCATCGAACTAATTGTATGAGTCATCGTGACTTAGCTTTTGAGCTAAATACGTGATAGGTTACACCAATCTGTCAATGCGAGTTGTAAAGCATGTCTTGCTACTTCTAATTCAAACGGCTTATTCAGAGTTGATGCACTTAACTGTGTCAAAGATATAACTGCCGTTTCACAAAGTATAGATGTGAAGAACATATTTGTTTGTAAAGCCGTCGATGGTGATACGAATTTTAGAAACGAAGTCCTTTACTAGTTTGGAATGTTAAAAGCACTCAACTAACCAACAGTACAGACTAAAATTTCCATAAGCCAAAAATCTCGACGAACCACAAAGAAGAGTAATTTTCAAACGCAAACAATAATGAAATTTTTCACCACGAGACTTAAACAGAATACTCTCGCACTAAAAGAGAAACGTTAACACCGGCCTGGTTTAGGTCTTTATGATGCACGCGGCTTAATTGGACGCATTTACGCCGATGGCTTTTAGCCGATAGCGTCACTTTCGACATTTCCTTTGATAAGGCACGTTCAGTTAAAAGGGTGCTAAAACAACACAACACCAGTTTACAGATTTAATTAAGATCGCACGCGAAAAACTGTGGTGAAATAAAGTGTCAATTTACAGTGTGTGAATAAATGGATTTTGGATGCGAGTTGGGTGATAAAAATTAGTAATGTAACGGCTCGTGAATGGAGCTGGATATATAATCATTTCTCGTTTCAATTCGGATAATGGATTTTGGTAATATTAATGTTATAAAATTTTAGTAAAGTAGTAATGGAAAAGCCTTGCTAGTCTAATTTTGTATACTACACTAGCGCCTTGTGATGGGATGAACCTGAACCAACTTAATGAGATCACCCCACAGACTATACAGATGGTGCTAAATAATCGCGTTACTCTTGGCTCACTACCGCTCACCAGTGTGGGATAATCCCCTCGAGATTTAATACGATTCTCACGTGAAGAGAAATGGGTTATAGACCTACTTAATTAAAGAACAATAGAATTTACTTGTCCAACTATTATTCTTGTGCAACGACTTCCTAAAATTGTCCAAGTTGAATCCAGAACAACCTTTTTCTATAGCATCGTGGATCGTTACTACGAACTCTCCACAGCGCGATATTATTTCCTTTTCCATTGGTATCTTGCCAAATATTATAGCGTTGTTGGGTTTTAACTATTTGCGAGAAATTGAATTTCTTAAAATTCCGCTTGCTTCAACAGAGTCTCGTTTAGTGGTGTCCTAGTTTTGCTATTGTAACGATATTTAATGACGGTCTTCTCTGCAATCGGTTGGCAGGACGTGAAAATGTTCTCCCATACACTATAATGTTATTATAATATATAAAATCTCGTAAGAACAAACTGTGATTCACAAGATAAGCTGCATGCAATGTGATGCTGATTTACAAAGATTTTGTGAAAATTGTCCTGTACCTACTAGTTTTCTATCACCCTCTGAATTGATAGCTATTGTTTAAGGAACTCGGTGATAGAAGACATTTGGGCACAGCTCCAAACCCATACCTGATTTATTTTGCTATAATCTCAGCCAAGTTGGGGGTTAAAGGATATCCGTCCCCAGTCGTGCTTGCTACAACTGGAATGACATGATGTGACTCATGCAGTCATACTGTACCTACTATGAAAGCTTGACAGTAATCTTAGGTATATAAGTTTTAAGGTTTATAAATTGTTTATTGGTAGAGTATTTGATTTTGTGTATTACTATTATTTTTTTGAAGATTGACTTCATGATACCATCTCATGATACCTTTGAAGTTATTTTAACATTATGACTGTCAACAAATCTAAGGTTACCAATACTTAGGCTCATCGAATTGCTGTTAAATCCATTGTACATAAAAATAAATGTACGATTTTTTTGACGAAATTACCCCTGGCATATCAAATTCAATTTTATGTAACGCACTCAGCAATAATTTTGTTGTATGTCCCTTTGTAACCATATACGCGTGTCAAGGGACTCATTTGGACAACAAATTCAATATTTTCAAATACCTCATATTATAAAGTTTGTTATTAAATTCTACGCTTTATTAATACACGTTTTTTCATACTTTGCCATAAATAATTTGCATTCTTAATTTAATTTTTTTTATACCAATATTGCTTTTGAATAAAGCAAATTTTCTCTTTAAAACAACGAAGTTTGCGGGGTGACCTGGATACATTCTACGTGAAACGGTTTAATTAAAAGTACTCGGAAATTTCTTCATGAAATATTCAAACATGTACCCAATATTGAGGCTAAAAGATTCAAGCCTATGAAGATGAACTTAATATAAATATACCTCTAGCTGTATCGCCTTAAAAACATGAAGTACAAAACGACAAGATACTCAGGGATAAGCTTCTATAGTCATCTACTTACAAGAAAACAACGTTGTTTTTCTCAGACGATTTACTAAATTTGGGTAAGATTTTCTCCTAATCCTCGAACGCAGAGTTAACAGGCGAAGGAGGAAAAACAGCTATAATATCAATGGACTGCTATTACCGACATCGAACACCCCGTGCCTTCCTGACCCATGACGAAACAAAATAAAAATGCGCTTAGACCAGTTTTTGAGTGTCTCAAATGCGATTTACATTTATTCATCTTTGGTCGTCCCCTTTTTTGTTTGTCTGCCAGTATTGTTGGCTGAAACAATGGCTTGCTATCCGGAATTTATCATTCTAACACCATCAACGGAAACGCTGGTTGATATGTGTTTATAATGTGGAATCATGGCCAGTATCATGGCTATTTTACTCTATAAATGTTTGTATAGACCATAACAATGATGTAAGCGATTGTTTTGTACTTGGATCGCATACTGATCGTTAAATACTTTGTATGGTGTGGTCTCGAAGATGGGAATCTTTGTTGTTTGATTTTATCGCAATAAATCTGTCATTGTATGAAATATAATAAACTTTCATGGCGTTCATAACCATGAACCTTAAGAAGAATTGTTGATCATGTTGAAAATATATTTATTAACTTTATCATACGCGGTGTTTAGTACAAACAATATCTTAGAAAATTGAAGATTACGTACTTTTCAGAGAATTAAATCCAAGAATGTGTCTTCTTTTCGATCACACACCACCACAAAAACCTGAAACAAAACAAGCGCGATTTATAAAAGGCTATTAAAATATTCAGATTATTGACATAAACGAAAACAATTTCCTACGTAGGTAAAACAAAGAGAAAAGAAAGAAGAACTGTTTTGTCTCAGTACACAAAACCATTTCAAAATAAATGGGACTGATCTTTGACACACATTTCCATATACCAATTTTTATTGTTGGAAGTCAATTCAAATGGGATTTTTATAAAATATAAATTTAAATTTAATGATATTATGACAGCATAAAACCTTTTAAATAGAAATATGAAAATTATTGTTATGGCCCATTTAAAATTGAAAACTTCTTTTATCATAAACGCCTACGAACGTACTACCTACGACGATGACTTTTCATATCCTTGTGCATAGACAAGTGAATTTTATAAATATACACTTACTGGTAACTGACAACAAGAATTTGGCTAAAAATATGAACAAAATTAAAGTGTGTATCTGTGTGACTCATAACAAATAATCTGCTGACTCACAAGGGGCATCGTATCTCTTACAACTTGTTACAGAAGACAAGCTTTTGTCAAACGTTGAATATTACCATGGAGCGATACATTCTGAATCAAAGGTTATGTTAAAAGAAACACAGCTCGTTCCAACAGCAATATACCCATCAACGGTGAACATAAAACGAGTCAATATTATGAAACTACCGAAGTTAATCCCAACAAAACTGAACATGTTTATTTAAAAAACAATACTAGGGGTGGGTGCTAAAATTTTGTGTTTGTGCGGGACACAATTTTACGATCGGGACGTCCGCCCACCACGGTCCGGAATCCAGGCGCCACAAGCATTAGACAATCCGATATCGGAATCGTATTCGACATTAACTAAACATAAAAATGTTTAACGTCACATAAATTATTAACTAAAGGAGCCGATTCGTTCACAGATCCGCACCACTAATGTTTTATTACTAATGGATGTCTATTGACTGCGTAATTCTAGATAATTTATTAGACGATCTGTAATTTGATTTTTATTATGGTTACGGGAATCGTAAAACTCTCCGTGGTGACGTTATGAATGGTAAATATTTTTTTAAATGGTTGTAAATGCAGCCCTTTTAAATATTTTTTTAGCCCACGCGGTGTCTTGTATGGTCGATGTCTCTCCAACAATACTTTTACACGGGGCATGATTTGGAGGACTCTGTATAAAGTAGGTCCCAAAGGACCCACACAATGCTTTGGGCATAATAATAGTTGTAGATTTGAAAGTGATTTGAATATGAATGGGCACCCTCCCGCGCTGGCTAGTAATAACAAATATGAAGTGTTGCTTTCATGCTTACCCCTCATGATTTTGACTCTGTTATAAAGAATTGATTTAGTACTGCTACAATTTTAAGTAATTATAGATCTGGTTGTAATTGTGTATTTTATGTTTTGTTGTGATTTGCGTGGTCGTTATTTAGATCTCATGTTTCAACCGATGCAATGTTTTGATCGGAGTGCCATTGTTGGAATATTCATTTAACTTGTGTAACTTGAACGTTACAATTGTAGTACCGTTACTGTAGCTCGCCTAATAGCTGAAAAAGCTCGAAAGGATTGAATAAACACCCATCATTTGCTTACTTAAGCAGTAAGCGTTTAAGTTCGTTTCTTTGTTACTGTTTATTTGAAAGATTTAGTAAAATCTTTTGGGGTTAAACTTAAGGATTTGTTTAAAAGATACTGTCAGGTCAGATAGTTTCTAGGTGACATGTATTCAAATACAAAAAATATCGCAGCCATAGTATATCAAATATTTTAGTTGAAAGTTCAAAATGTCTTTAAAACGTGGTTCTTTCCCCAAATAGAAGCCAAAAACACAAAATATTAAAATCACTTGACAAAAAATAAAGTTCAAACGTTTTCAAATAGGGCCACCAATCAATACACTCAAAAACGAAATCTAAAACGTACCCTTAAAAACTGATCATAAATAACTACAATTAGCTCCCTACATACACATATCATTACATATAAATCCTATTTATCCAGCGAGGGCGTTAGTATGGCACCCTTCGGACACTGGAAAGATATCGATCCAGTGAATTTTTGCAGCACGAACGTCACATGTGGCCGTTTTCCATATGCAAATTAGTATTTCCCCTTGGTTTTAAGTGTGTTTGTTTTTTATGTCTCCTCCTACATTTATTTGCACACTTATTTATGGTCAGGGCTCGCGTTTTGCTGTAGCGAATATATCATCCAAGTTAGTACACGAACAATATTTTTCTTGATCATAATTTTGAACTGAGGCAGACTTGTTTAATTCGTAAATTTGTTGGTTAAAATTTCAGGTGAAACACTCGCCTCAAATTATTTCTATAAGTATGTTTTTTAACTTTGTTGTCAGTATCATCATCTCATAAAATGAATATAGCTTTACATAATACTTGCTGATTAAGGCACTATCCTTACAAATACCTATAATCGAAATGTAATATTTTTAAATTTTTTATTTCGCAAAATCCAATTTCACCAACTTTTAATCTACACCAAACGTTTCTACCAAACCCGGACGGTACGACCAAAAAATTATTATTTCGCAGCTATTAATAACATGACAGTACCACCAAACAGCGTTAGGGCTGCGACACGCTAGAAATAAGCTGTCACGCGTCATATCAAATCGAGTGTCACGGCGGAATAGGACAGCGCGTAATTTAGGTGCGTTGCGCACGACAGCCCTGACTTTCAGCTTTTGTAACAAATCGAACTGAGAACGGTATTCCGTATCGCGATATGGTTTTAGCAATTGTTTTGCGTGTTCAGTTGGACGTGGGGAATTTAATTGTGTGTCTGTCATGTTGATGTAGGATAGGATGTAGGCATGGGTAGGTGTGTGGGTGTAGATAAGGTTTGTTAGTTAGAGATCATTAGTGATATAATTGAATATGCTTGGTAATGGTTAACATAGAAGTTTGGTTATCATTATAAACTACAAGGTACGACTGTGAAATAGATCGCTTTTATTTGTGTAATTTTGTAGCACCAAGTAATAATCATGAAAAATGCTAGTTCTTTGTAAAAAATGACCATTATGTACCCAAGCAAATAGGTACTATGAATTTTCCACTATAATGGATGTTAGTAAAAGAATAAATATTGTGTATGTGACGGCAGTCAATCCTGCTGCTCAATTTCATTCCACACGAGTGACACCAAAACGAATGCAGTTCGTACTGAATTAATGTTTTTATAAATTCCACTTTTTATGTCACCTGAATTATATTGTATGAAAAGGATTTATTGCTTTTCCCTGCTAAAGCTTTAAAGCAATACAGCGCACTTTTTTCCTTTTGTTTTTATTGAAAGGATTTCAGGTGTACAACAATACGTGATGGATCGTCGATTTTGCTGAAAACAGGGATTTTTCTGTTATTATTGTTCTCTATATTACTGCTAAAGAGAAGCTTATTTACTCTTCATGAATTCAAAATATATTTTTACTAAAGTCTGTTAGACTTTTGATAGTAGAAATAATTACGCTTAGCCAAGCACCATCTAAAGTGCCTCGTCTTAGTTGATATGCCAGCGTGACACGCGACAAACCGTTGATTACTGGCGTGACAACTGACTAGATGACGGCATGTGTAATTAATGTGTGAGATGGTGATCAAATTTGGCTTCAGCTAAAGATGAAGGAAGGCCTAATATTATAGCTGCTTGAGAAAAATATAAAGATTAGCTGCATGATAAGATAAAATAAAATAAAAATGACACTTTCCTGAGAAAAGCTTATTCAGACAATAACTAAAATAAATATCGTGAGGCACTATCTAAGATATGAAAGTAAAACCTGTGCAAAAACAGTACCTATTATAAAAAGCTTTGAAAATACAGCTTTTTTTATCTTACAAAAACTGAAACAAGAACATAAGCATCGTCCACGCTGCCCTGTCTCAGTTGATATGCGACGTGACACGTGACACGCCGTTGATTACCAACGTGACGACACAACTAACTGGGTGACGCGACATGTAATTTTTGTGGAAGATGTTAATCTTATTTTGGCGTGTCAGAGGAATTTATATGGGTGGGAATAAAGTGTAGGTATGTCTAGAATAATAATGATAAAAGAAAAATGATAAGAAAATATGATAAATTCGTTGTAAGAAATATTTAAGTACATAGAAATATAATTCG
The DNA here is from genome assembly GCA_948474745.1 of Oligia latruncula. Taxonomy (NCBI): domain Eukaryota; kingdom Metazoa; phylum Arthropoda; class Insecta; order Lepidoptera; family Noctuidae; genus Oligia; species Oligia latruncula. The sequence goes on from OX419686.1 coordinate 19,341,812, forward strand.
AATATAGTGCCGTCGCTATAGATGTAAAAATCACTTGACAAGTTTCTATCGATGCAAAATTTAAAGGAAATTGCCTAGTAGCCAATTTAGATTATACAGCCGATATACATTGCAACTTTGAAACCATTTTATCCATTAATAATATCAGAATAGCAGTCGCAGCCATAGAGCTAATGCTTTAAGAATATTAAAAAAGCAACCATCCATATTCTAGCGATATCAGTCCAATGTTTTCTGAATCTGGTATTATTATTAGCAGTATATTCTTAGTAGCAGCCTTTTTTTTGGGTAGGTAATTATTAAAAAACTTCTCCCGCTCTGGGAGGAGCGGAAGGGCGTCAGACTTTTAAGAGTAAACTAGTCGCGAGCTCCAACTCACTGATGATCATGGCCAAAAACCACGCTGTCTCACCTGACTTCGTGCCTGACAGAGCTAGTATCAGTGATGAGCAGTTAGACGCTAGTTTACAGGCACAACGTCTAGTTCTCACGCACAGAAACACCGTTCCGAACAGATAGGCGCGTAAAAAAATTCGAAAAGTGCTTTGGAAAATCGAGTTTTATGAAAAAACCACTGCATGAATCCATTATAAATAAAGTTTATTGAACTCTTCGATAACTGATCTTTGTCGGTTAGATTTTAAGATTTTACAGTTCTTTTATTATTTATTTACACCCAAAGTTACATTAAAAATAGCATTTTTGTTGGCTCATAACTTTTTAATGGTTTTTTATTTTACTATTCTGTTTCCGTACAGACACAATTAATAATAAGATAAAACGATATCATGTTTAACTTTAAGTGCTCGATGTCAAACAGTGGAGTAATACTCTCCCGAAATTTGTATGGAAAAAATATCGACTAGTGGCACCTTAATGACTAAAACCCACCCGACACTCCTTCAGTTGCCTGTGCCAGGGCCACGGTAACTCTTTCGAACAACCCGCGACCCTGGCAGGCATCGGTCCTAGTGGACCCCGTCAGTTAGTGCTGAAATCTCTTTGAAGCGCGCGTGGAACACAACGCGCCGTCGACCCGGGCCTGGTCCTTACCGGTCCGTGAGCTACTCAGTAGCAGCCTGGTGTCCAGGTTTGTGCCCTGTTGATGGCCTTATTACATGGGACTTAAATATAACTGGCGAAATGTTGGTGTTCTATACATAAGTACAGCATAATCAGCCTATAAGGTTCCCACTGCTGGGGGACACACCTCTCAGTGAGAGGGAGTGGGCCGTATTCCACCACGCGGGCCCAGTGCGGGTTGATAGGTTTCAAATTTATTTATCACAATTTGTACAAGAATTTAATAGCTGGTGATCCCCAAACTAGGCGTTTGCCTGTATCTTGGGGGAGTCAGTGTCACGGCTTTGAATTTTTGGTTTAGGACATGCCGGTTTCCTTCACCGTTTTGGTATAGGTACACCTGCCTAATCCATCGGCGTATACAGGCGTTATGTTATGTCATGTCCAAATATAATTTTGGTCTTACATCAGGGCAAAGGTATGCGCGTCATGAAATCTATCTCCTACTTACAAACGTGAACTCGTAAGCATAACCAGTTCCTTGTAGTAAACTAGCAGCGCCCCGCGGTTTCACCCGCGTAAGTTTCGATCCCATGGGAATATCGGGATAAAAACTATCCTACGACCTTTCCCGGTACTCAAATTATTTCTAAAATCGGTTCAGCCGTATAAGCGTGAAGACGTAACAGACAGACAGACAGACACACTTTCGCATTTATAATAAAAAACATCTAGTTCCCCCGACCCACCCCGTCGCATCTCATCGCCTGCGCGCTATTACTTCGTTTTTGCTTAGCGTTCTTTCTGACTTTTTTTCTTTTTGCTCGGCTCCTAAGGTTCATAGCGTGATGTTAAATAGCCCATAGCCTTCCTCAAGAGTTGGGCTATCAAATACAAAAAAAAAAAAATCTAATCCAACTGGTAGTTCCAGAGATTACCCCCAACATACAAACTTACAAACTATAATAATAATATATAGTATGGATGTGCATAATTTAACATTTCATACTGTTATATCATTTGACTGACATCTTCCGATACTAATACGAGTGAAGTTGACTCAGGTCGTGGTCTTAGGTCCTGCTTATTATCTGAAATAATGTATTATTATCTAGAATATGAATCACTTCGTGTATTCTATTTATCTGAAAGTGATCACTCACTTCGAGGTCCAGTTAGAGGCAATGTTACTTCGATCTTGGAGAGGACAAGTTTCTAGGATACTTTTCGTTGTAAAATTGATGGAAATGGATTGAATGATAGTGAAATATCATATTTCAAAACAATGTTAGACAAACTGTGTCTAAAAGATAGTGGAGAAGTGATGATTTGGATAATCATTGTCAGAAGGAAGACCACAAGTCTTCCTTCTGACAATGATCTTCAACAGTGGAAATTGCAAAATATAAGAAAAAAATCATAATTTAGTACAAATTTAATGTACAGACGCACATCAAGCTACCCGAAACTGTCAAATTTTCCTATTCAACTTTGAACCGTAGACTTTAGCGATAAAGTTGAAAATCTATTAAAGCAATTTGACAGATTGTAGTAGCTTTATGTGCCGACTGTACCTACAAAAAAGGTAAATAGGTAAATACTGGTAATAAAATAGGTAATAATGTTAGATTATTTTTGTGTTATTTTGTTCAAAACTGAATTTTTATACATTTTTGTATATATGTATATAATTACATTTTTCTCTCCTCGTATATTTAGACATAGTTACGAGTATTTGGGTAATAATGTAAGATTTTTTTAAACTAACTAAACAGACAAGAAGAAAATAATAAAAAAGTACATACAAAACTGGTGCTTATTTCTAAGCATATAACGATAAGAATTATGTGACTCTTCTATAGTATACGAAGCAAATCTTTCTTCAAATTACCTACATAAGCTGATCTTACCTATAACCATAAGTTATATTGACATGTAACAGCACCCTTAACCCAAAACAAGTAAACACCGATAAATTAGTCCCGCAAATTATGTCCAAATAGATCTGTTAGCATCCCCAACCGTACATTAAGGCACATCTAGGTCAATTACCTAGATAAAGACCGGCGCGAAATTACTGTGTAATCAACGGATACTCATGAAGGTACGCTCGATCGAACTGATAATGCTACCCCAATATTAACACTTCCAGGAAATCATTGTAATTTGAACAAAGATAATGACACAGAAGCTTGTATCAATAACGATAATGCTGTTTTTTTGCCACCTTTTTGGCGTGTGACTTTTTTTTATTAAATCTTTGACACTTTTGACAGATGTGTCGGAGGTTTGATAACGTCGTATCGAAAATTAATTTTGCGATGATTTGGGGTTTGAAGTGTAAAGTAAATAATGTCAAACGTTATTGCTTTTGATAATATTGTGTCCAAGCGGCGGTTTTTGACGAAAAGGTGTAATTTTAAGAGATAAAAACGCCCATAACACCCTGTATTTGTCGAAATAGAGTGAGAAATGTAGATTGGCAAATTATTATCATTATGTTGTTATTTAACATAATTGTATTATGAATGCTTTTATGAGAAAGCATAATTTTTCAAATCAACTGCGAATGAAAACAACATATTATGTGCATGGATTTGGATTCATCCGTAGAAACTTGTGTTTCAATTTCTGATGTATCAAGCAAAAATCTTAACGCCTGACACCCACAGCAACGTCACAAGTCCTTAGCACAAGTATCAGATAAATACTGTCATCTTCGAACACCGAAATACTTGATATATCCCCCCAACGAGAGCCGTATGCAAATAATTGAAGCATCCGCCCTTGTCAGAAATAAAATGTATGCTCGTCTCGAAATCGTCACGTCGTCTGTCGAGGCGCGTGACACGCGATTAGGAACACGTGACGTGCTTCTGACTTAACAAACACCCTTTAAATATAGTGCGAAATGAGAACAGCCTGTGAAATGTTTTGTAAAAATTTTCGACAAGGCTGAAGTAGTGGGTGGGGTAAAAGTAAAAAGTGTATCTATGTGTGCGTTTAATGTGTTTACGTGTGAGCCATGAAGAGCGATGGAAATCCAAGAGATAAAACTACTTTAAAATTCAACTGCGAGACTCTGAACGATTTCTCACTGTGATACAATTTTTATGAAACTAAATTTGAATTGCATCAATGTCGGAACGGCGGCGCTGACAGTGAAAATGCTCTTAAATATTCTTTTAAAAATATTTTATCGTGGTAAAAGCAGTTTAAGTTAACACTTTAGTTTGAAATCTTTCCTCTGAAAAGAATAATAATTAATTAAAGTTGTATCATTTGTAACCGTTCTTATGTTGTCTAAATTTTGTTTTTTTTAATATTTCTTCGTTTCTATTAAAAAATACCATTCAATCTTTATTCCCTAAACCAATATGTTTATTCACATTTATTAAAACGTAAATTTACTTAAAGATAACGTTTACTATTATCAAACACCTGCGCGCTATCAGCATGTGAATTAATATATTCAAATTGGATTTGCTATATGTGGATGTATCGTTAGCTAATTCGTTTAGTTTAGATAGTGTATGTTGTATCGTAGTGAGGTTTGCTCTTAAATATTCCCTTTGTGGTGGATATATTACTCTCTTTGACAGATTTTGCATTTATTTTGTCATCCATAAGGTTGTAGGTTTCATTTCGTTTGTATAGTATGCTCTGATAGTGAGTCCACTATATGCAATCATGTTGATGATACCAGTTTTCAACATACAGTTTCAATCATAAATTATTTTCTTTTCTCCAATCTATCTCGAAAAATGTTTAGATTACAATACTTGCTAAAGACTTCACAAAGTTTCTTACTTCGATAAATATATTTCTCTAACTTTTGCTTGGAATCTGCAATATTAATTAAAGTCTGCAGATTGTAAAACTCACAATATTGACGTAAGAGTTTCTGCTGGAAAAAATCCAATAGTTATTATCGAAAAGATTGAACGAGACTTAATGAACTCATTATAAAGTTGCGAAGAGTGCCAATTTGTGGTATAATTCAAAAGCGAGTGGATATTGGTTGTGCTTTTTAAACTACTATCTGACCCGTGCCCACTTCGTTGGGCGGTAATATTAAAAACACTTTCGATGAAGAAAAATACTATGATTTCAAGATTGTCAAGTTTCAAGTACTTAATAAATGTCAATGACTAAAACAAATAAAGACTTGGCTAAACGTCCCAGTAACCAGGCCGTTAAAATACAAAAAAAAAACAACATAAAAATTTTATTTCAAAATAGGTTCAGTAGATAAAGAGATTACACCCTACAACCTCACAAACTTTACCTCTTTATAATATTAGTTACAGAAGTGTAGTTATAGATATAGATTTTGATCCTAACATGATTTACTATTTTCGTCACAGTCATCTCGTATAGGCATAATTTTTAGTTACTTACCAAAACTGTCGACTAACACTAAATGCTTTAGTTATATAAAAGCACTTGTAAATCGACTTTATTCATTCACATAATTATTATCTGGATTCTGGAACTACCGTACTTATATTTTATCCACAATTTATTGATTTCTGGATGTATGTACCTAGTGATTGATTTTTGATGTATTCTTTGATTAACTTAGTAAATCTAGCCACTCTCGTAACTTGGACCAAAAACCAGTTCTCACACGTGACCGTAAGGGTTCCACCGTTAATTAATTGAAGGAGACTTTTCATTTGTCGATTGAACCCATCGTTAGCCGGAGTCACCTTTGCAAGACTGAGGGTGTAAAAATCGTGCACGTGGCCGGGTGCAATTTCACCCCTTAGGGGATGTTTTGGGTAGCATAAAACAATCAACACTGATTGTTATGGTAAAAGGTTATTGAATTGTGTGAGTCAGCTGTTCTTGGGTAGTATTTTGTTGTGGAAATAACCTCGGTGTTTATTATTATTTCATCGTCTCCTGTAATGAGTATACCTTTATTGCTGTAACCATCCATTTAATTTTGAGTAGCATTTAAGTTACCTACAGTCATCCCATATTAGTTTGGTGATTCTGCAGTGAATATATAATTCAAATCAACCAGTAACAATACGGTTTAATAATATCATCTACCAAAGTTAGACACTAACAAAAACATTTTGGACTCACATTCATCTTATGGAACATTTCAAATACCTAGACTAAAATGGCGCCAGCATAGCAACTAACACGTGTACCTGTGCATGCAGTAACTTAGTTTTTGAACCTTTAAATTAATTAATCCCGGTAAATTTTGCAGCTACAGGATATGCTACAACCGCTCTGCATAAAGTAAGCATAAATATCAGGAGGTCTATAGATAAAGGTGTGAACTTTGTACAAGAAGAGCAGCGGTAAAAGATAAATAAAGAAGCTAAAGCTGTTACAACTTTTGGTGGAAACCTTAAGATATAGATAATTTCATACTAGAATATAAACACAATACTGTTGTTCTTGCTCTCAGACATGTAAATTACTATATTCATGCAATTTTATCAAGTGCAACCAATCTAATTTCATAATACTTTAAAGATAAAGTCATTTGAATTGACGAGATTTTTGAAACTGACGAGAAAATAGAGCAGGCTGTCAACTACAATACAAGTTACTTGAGAACTCAAACAACAATTGTAATTTACGTGTAGAAGTTTATTCGAGTTGTTTTGTAACATTGCTGCACCGTTGTAGAGCACTTATGTAAATGCTTTACTGATAATGATATACACATTAAGGGCTTCAGTTCACTTAGTTGATGTTAAAGCCGTTCATTGAGGATGACTATTTGCTTGATGTCATTGTCCTAAGGTATTGCAATTTTCCATTATCTACCATTACCGAATTTTCCCCAAACGCAATGAATATTATAATATTGACATTATATTTCGTTTCCGTTGTATGTTGTATGTATAACAAACATCAATAAACATTTACCCTTTTATTTATTGCGTTGCGTAAAGTTAAGTAAGGATTAGCGACTGTTTAACCATACATTTTTGACGATTAAACGTCTCTTAATTTTAAGCAACTTCATAGTGTTTTAAAACAAAAAACAAATGAAGTAACAAAAATAAATGTTTACAAAAAGTCATTTACATATGCCAAGACATCTCCATAATTTGACACACATCGAATCACAAGATGAAAACAATGATTTCCCTTGACATAATACTAATATTTAAAATAGTATGTTTCTCATACCTGCCAATGAAGACATAACATTAAAACTAGGAACAGTAAGTAAGAAAGTACTTAATTCATTAGAATAGAACCATGAGAATTCATTGATAAGCTGAGAGCAGTCTCACGCCATTTGAGGCGTAATCTTTTCCATTGTGTTCTTGGGAGAACAATGCTAGTGCTAACTCATCAATCAATTATTTATCACCTATTAACTGTGTAGTGATTATCATAAGCTTTTTTATTTCATTGTGTTTCTGTTTCAGATTTGAATATATTTCTAGTTTGGTTTGTATGACTTTCTAAGTTATCTGTTTATCTATAGTGCTGTCTGCTTTCTATTAAATGTTTAAGAGGTATAAATCTAGTATAGCCGGCTCGATTCTGTAAAAATCTCACCGTGAAAACTTAGGTGAAGTGAGTTGGTTTTTGCTAGGAATTGACACTATTGACAGCTGACTCCACGCTCACTTCACCTAAGTTTTCACGGTGAGATTTTTACAGAATAGCACCACTGAATCTTGTTAGAGCTTTGGATGCAATGGATTTTTTAAATTTTCCTTAAATAATTTTGAAGTCATTTCTTCTACTTCATCGTTCTCATATTTCAAGAGAACCACTTTAAAATTCTCCTTTAAAAGCCATTTTAAATTCGACTCCCCAAAAAAAAGAAATCTTTAGTTTTTTAACGATGAATCCTCTATATCATCACGCGCCTCCCTTGAACGTGGCCACCATCTCGCCAGCGCTCGCTCGAGGCCGGTATATTTCACGGGCGGTCTGCATTTAATAGCCCAGCAGTTCCCCGATAATTTTATTATTGGTGGATTTTTTTTCTCTGCCAATGACGTGCCAGCCATTCTCATTGAAATAAAAATAATAGCGTTAGTTTAGTCAAATATCTTGGCGGGGGTTCGTTTTAATGGCCTGATGTCTGTGGTTTTTTTATTCTGGTCTATTTGGTTTTGTGGGGCGGGCCAGGGTATTAATTTTGTAGGCAATTAGCCTGCTAGTTATGGGTTTTCGGGTGTGTGGAACTGATTTTAGCAGTATATTTTTTGTTTTGTTAATTTAAGGATGTAGAAGCTATTTAAAAACCACTGAAATGAGATAGACAAGTAAACGATTGTAGGATTTGCAAACTTTTAAGTACGTTTTGAGATTTATTGTCCCATTTATTGTTTATTAAGTACCTACACATCATTCAGCAATATTAGAGCTTATTAGTCGATTCGCACGAATTTACTCGCCCGTAACGGGCGAGTCGTCACGTTTAAATATATATGTTTTTCTATAGACGGCTCGAAATGTATCAAAATGTACCAATTCGTACGAATCGCCCATAGAAAAAGTAATATTATTTAAAAATGACGATTCACCCACACCTATCGGGAGAGTAAATTGGTGCGACTGGACTAATAAGCCTATAAATGCTGCTGTCAACTGATTAAGGAACTTCACAAAGTTTACAAAACAAACTAACCAACCATAATTATAAAAGTGGTAAATAAATTTTTCACCCTTTATTGGCAAAATAATATTAAATAGGTACCCCTTGTAAACATTTCATCTTCACACTGTATCATGGGAACCTAAAAGTTTTTTAAGCGTAATTCGAAACGATGACTTCATTTTCTAAATTAACAAACATGACACAATCAGGGCCCTTTTCTCAAATAATTTTTCTTTGTTAAATTTTTGTATTATGAACCTAATTTTTTGAGTCATAAGGGTTAATATAGTGTGGGTAAAGGGCTTTTATGGTATTGTAGTGTCATACAGGGGTTCGGTATGAGAAATGTGGGTACGAACAATAAAATAAAACGGTTGAATAGCCCGATACGGTGCTGCGGGGTTCAAATCGATTAGTGCCGTGATAATAGCCTTATGAGAGGGTGTCAAACTATTCATGTTAGGTTGAGACTGTCCGGGATTCAAACGGGTTGACTGTTGTGTAAAGATATTGGAAATTCTGGTTAATTAATTTATTTTTGGATGGAAAATTATCAAATAACTTCTCCCGCTCTGGGCGGAGTGGAAGGGCGTGTCAGAATTTACTGACTAAAACCGAGCCGTGTTGCTTCAGTTGTCTGTGCCAGGGGCCACGGTATCTCTTTCGAACAACCCGTGACCCTGGCAGGTTCTTTTCACTCTCGAAAAGTAGGTAGGTACCTCTACTTACAAATTGTGAATTTTATGTGATTTGAAAATAAAATATTAACAAAAGGCACACAATTTAATATCTGCTACTACATAATATTAGTTAGTTAGACAATTTCACTCTGCAAAGGCTTTACCCGTAAAGCTTCTTAATAGAAATTTCGCCTGCGTCCGAATTTCAAGCCGAACGATGGTCTCCCCTAATCCTCGTTTGATCACTTGATCAATTTGCACTAAGCCCCGTCTATCTTACAAACGCTATTTCTTAATCGCATTAGTACCTACCTATTTTATTTAAGTTTTTTTTTTATTAAGTATGCTATTATGAGTTTTTTTGCCTTTTTGATTGATTCATTTATTGTTTTAATTGCATAGATTGTGAGCTACCATTTTTTGCGTTTTCTTTTCAAAGTTTCTTATATTTTAAATCAGAGACTTAAAAAAAAAAAAACATAAAATCATAAGCTTACATCTCCTAAGCCTCCTTCCCATTTAGGAAGGTAGAAACTACAGAACTCCAACTGATACGATCCTTACATACCTACTCTTTTTGCTTCTGTTTCATAAAATTACTGTTGTTATTGTTTTCTTTTAATAACAAAACTGTCAATCAATAAATAAAAGACATTCAAAACAAAAAAAATATATATTGGGTTATAATTATTTAGATACTCATCCCATGCCATAAAAGGTTTCCTACGTAAACATACCTAACGAAATAAAATTGACACGTTAACAAAATTCAGAACAAACTCGTAACTCTCGATCCCAATTAAAACACCATTTGTCATCACTCCCAAACATTTTAACTCCGACATATTTGGGTACAACACAAAGGAAATTAAATGGACTAGTGCTGTACCAAGCACAGAATAAAAATAAATCATTCATAACACTCAACACTTCGCAACGAATCGATTCAAAAAACTACGTTCATTGAATCGATAACAATGAAAATCGCTATAACAAAAGCATCCGCTTCGTTTCATTTGAGGGATGAGAGGCGCGCGAGGATCCTTTGAGAGATTTTTTAAACCTGTTACTAGGTTTAGCAAAATATTCCTATAAAAAATAAATTACTCGTTAGTCTAAAAACAAGAACCTAACTGTCCTCAGGTTAGAAAATTGATATGCTACAGAACAAAGACTTATTGAGCAAAGAGAAACTTCATCTTACAAGGGGTAATTAAAATGACAACTATGGAAAAAAAAATGGAAACCTCTTAATTGAAATTATCATTAGTAACAACTTTTACTATTGGACTAATCCTGAAATCTCAAACAAAAAATTGCTGCTTCATACTCCTCGACAAAATGTAGGGATACCTACTACAGCTAATTATAATTTATTCACGTTTTCTGGGTTGGTCCCTGGTCAAGTTATTCGTGATAAGACCACAAACTTAGGAGGTCTTCAGTTATTTCAATTACACCTTCTATAATTAGTTATCTTTTATCACCTGGCGAGCCAGGAACATAAACACCATAAAAGTCATTTCGGACTGCTTGTATTTAAGCCCCGATTTCTCGCTTTATTATTTTACTATAAGGGTTGTCTAATGAATATTTAATCTAAGCAAAGTAACTTCTAAACTTCAAAAACAGTCTCTCACAACTTGCGCCAAACGCCATCTATAATGAAAATCGCCATAACAAAGAGCTAAGCTTTGTGCAATAAAAATATAAATAAACTGCAGAACAATAACTCTTAAACGCATTGTTTTATAATGAACAATGAATGCACTATTAAATAGTCCTATAGTTTAAGAGACTTATTATCAAGATGTCAACGTTGTATTTAGATACGCGAATAGTATGTTTGACAGTGGTCCCGTTCAAATGTAGGGCTAATTGTGGCAATGGACAGTCATTTGGCAACCAACTACTGTCTTATTAGGTCGTCTATTCTCTATTACGCTTAACTGTTACCAGGGTTAATGAACTAGCAAGTCTAGCTACCAGATTACTTAGACAAAGTGACATTATATCAGCGATAATGATGATAGGAATGTCATAAATGTATTGGATTGACACAACCGAAAAGCTTGTGTCAATTCAGTTGAAAGTCGTTGTAGAAATACGGACTCCTTTGAAAGCGATTGTCACTTGTCTATTAAGTGAGCTGAAGTTATCCTCTAAAACTTATTGAACATAAGAATTGTAGTGAACGTCAACGAAGATTAAAAACTTCCTTGTGCACATACAAAGAAGGAATATAATGCTGCAGCAATTAACAAAAAGAAAAACAAAGATCATCCCACAGAAGTAAAATACAATACAAAGTCACGAACCGAACCACAAACAAAGTATTAAAACGGAAAACTTCTTTGAAAGTTCGCGAACAAATAATAAGAATTAGCGACATTTTACGACACCCAAACATGGGCTTATGGTGTAAAATAAGAAACTATAAAACACAGAGTTGCGAGTTGTTAAGTATTTACAGTGAAAACATCAGCATTTTGTAGCTGTTTAATGAATAAACATTGAGACTTGAGACACTATTCGATGTTATGCAACTGCGAGACTTGCGAGAGTTGTACGATTGTTGCTTAAAGGTTGATTATATTTTTAAATATTACTAACTGTGCCCACGACTTCGTTCGAGTGCATCATCATCATCTGCCTAGCCTTTTCCCAACTATGTTGGGGTCAACTTCCAGTCTAACCGGATGCAGCTGAATATCAATATTTTACATGGAGCGACTGCCTATCGGACCTCCACAACCCAGTTACTGGGTAATACGTACGATACCCCTTTTGGTAAGACTAGTTGTCAGACTTTCGGGCTTCTGACTACCCGTAACGACTTGCTTACTTTAACTTCGTTCGAGTGCATGTCGGAGAAAAAATTTATTACATGGTTTTTTTTTCTATAACTCTTTTTTTTTAATAAACGTTGCCGAAGTTACTCTTTATAACATCTGCCAGTGAAAGTCCCCTCAAAATCGGCCCAGCCGTTTCGGAGACAAGCCGGTACAAACAGACAGACAGATAAAAAATTGTTTTAAGTACCATATTTAAGCATTGAGTAAAAAGCTGTTATTTTTACATTACAAACATACACTTCAATTTTATTTATGTGTATAAATATAGATGTAAATTTTTTCAAGCATAAAAATTACATATTTACATTCCGATCGATGCGATGGTAAAAAGATTAGGCAAGTTTTTTTGTAATCTTAAACTCAGCTGATCAAGATGCCAAATACAAAAGCTAAATAAAAATTCAACTTTTCTAAAAATAACACGTAAATTACCATCTCAAATGTTTTGTTTTAATGACACTGACAGAAAAGTGACAATCGCTCGACGAAATGAAAACATGCAAATTCCAGCTTGAATGTTTTATGTTATATAATAAGCGATCTTCAAGTTCTCTCACACCCACAAGATTCCCATCGAACCAAGCATTTGTACAACAGTTGCAAACTATTTATCTATAGGTCAGCAAAAGCAATAAAACTCTACAAATAATTATTCACAGCACTAACATTTGCATAACGTTATCCTGGCACGCGATACCGCCATAGAACCGCAACTTTACTAAAACGGAAATCCATTAATGTTTTTAGTCGCTCACATGTCATCCTTATCAGGTACGAGGAAGCGATGTATGTTGTACAAGCCGGTTCGGTTGTGAATGAGGTTGGATTTCAGCGAGTGTTGGAACGGGAAGCATCTGCATTAATGCGAAAACATAGTAAGATGGAAGGTTGCTCGAATCGTCTGTATTTCATTGGTAATCAATGAACTATGTTGTTCAGAGAGGCGGCTCGATTCGTGAATATTCATAAGCGAAAATACACTGTAGAGGAATGAAAAGGATTGTTAATCAAGTGATCTTCATTAAAGACAGGCGAATACGATTCGACGAAACGGTTAAAATAGTAACAGATATTCGCGGTGTCATCATCATCATCATCATTTCAACCGAAAAATGTCCACTGCTGGACATAGGCCTCCCACAATCACCTCCACTTCGACCGGTTCGCAGTGTGGTTTTCATCATTCTGTCTGTGCCTAGTTTTTTTTCAGTATTCATACATAGTACTGTGCTGATTTTTTTAAAATAATAATGACTGCCCATTATACTAATTTAGCCGTTAAGGGTAGCCCATCTTCCTTTTCAAGTCCATATGCGGGTAAATAATTAAATTTTAATTAGTATTTCAACCGGTGCGGCGGCGCAGCTCAACCGTCAAATCGCGTATGTTTCCATGGGAATGTTATCGTGTTCTTATCTGGCGCTTACATACGCACCATGGAACTTCGCTAATCGCCTCATCGCTTTGCTCCCCATAGATGCCAGCATTGATAATAACCCAAGGGTTTTATATCCGGATTCGAAGGGAGTTGCAGATTAGGAGCAATTTGCCATAGCCTAAAATAAGATAGGTCCTATAAAGGGGTTTAACGATGAATGGAAGTGGTGTACATTTTATGGAGAGTAGATCTGATATGGGGTTCCGGTATGGTGTTTAGAAGATTAGTGTGCTGCGTAAGCAGCGGCTGAATAATGGTAATACGTAAAAGCGTTCGAGATTTGGGACTGCTATTTGGTTGCTGTCGATGAATATACTATTATGATGGGAATTAACAAATTTAGCAGTTTTGATAATAGTTTGAATTTTGGAAGTCTCTTAGGTTAAATTACCTATAAATACATCGAGATATTTACTTTTTTTGGGTTCTGTACCCAAATGTTGCCAACGGAACCCTATTACTACAAATTAAAGGGGGTCTCCATACAAGAAACGTATTTTTTACGGCGTTTTTGCCTTGTGGTACGGAACCCTACGTGTGCGAGTGCGACTCGCACTTGGCCAGATTTTTATTATATTATTACATTTACGAGTACAGGACTAGAACAGAGGGGCCCGTGGCTAAATAATAACAGCCGCACAGGTCGCTCGATCGGGTTAAGCTACGCTTGTCACGGTATGTGAATGGGTGACCATCTTTACATACCGAGACCCCTCCGTTGCTCGGAAAGCATCCCGGCTGTCATTCGTGGATCTTTGACAGTCGTTACGGGTAGTCAGAAGCCCGAAAGTCTGACAACCAGTCTTACCAAGGAGTATCGTATTACCCAGTAACTGGGTTGTGGAGTTTAGTTAAGCAGTCGCTCCATGTAAAATACTGGTATTCAGCTGCATCCGGTTAGACTGGAAGCCGACCCCAACATAGTTGCGAAAAGGCTAGGCAGATGATGATGATGATGAGGACTAGAACAAATCCTTTGACTATCAAAACATTTTAAATACTAGAACTCGCTAAATTACTGTACGAAACACAAAAAAATTAAAACGTATTCTGTGGTAAGCACTATCAAAGAAAATGCCACACCAAAAAGAAGAAGACAAGACCCAATATTAAATAAAACACAAAACTATTACCAATCATCCCCGAAACAGAACAGCACACGTAACCGAAAATCTACCCTCATTACTCAAACGTATTTCATTCCGGGCATTATGCCAAACATTCCTGGATTGATTCGGATACGTAGCAGGTCGAGTCGAATGCATAATACATGCGACCTTACGATCATGGTCCCTGAATATGAGAGCAACTGGCGTGGCCTGAAGGGTTTTGACAGACTCCGTTGTATTATCCTAGCTACAATTCACATGGAAATTCTGCCGGTATTCCTGAGCTCGGGTACAGAATAAAATATTCGTGTGTTCCATATGTAGCCTTTGGAGTGACGCATTACCATATCTTTATTATTTGATGAGTAGAATTATCATGCAACGGCTAGGTAGGTGATACAATATGCATGTTAGAAGGGCTTGCAGTTTTCATTTTATTTCATACTAGCTTCCGCCCGCGGCTTCGCTCGCGAGGTATTTCGATAAAAACCATCCTATGTCCTTCCCCGGGATGCAATCTACATATCTCTCTGCCAAATTTTATCGAATTCCGTTCAGTGGTTTAGGCGTGAAAAGGTAACATACAGCAGACAGAAAGAGTTACTTTCGAATTTATAATATTAGTATGGATATAATTTTATACTTGGCCCACAAAATTAAATTCGTACTGTAATCTAGTTTTGTTATTTTCTCGTTACTAGATTTTGGTGGCACGAGACAATTGGAAAGAGAATCAAACAAATTCAATACAGCACAATGTACAGTGAACAGTTTTCTAATGCGAAATGCAACTTGGCAATATGCCAACAAAATGCAATGATAAAAATAAATCCTTGCATTCATCACCAAAACAAAAATTCACTGACAGAAACAAATGAGCGCGGCGCTCTTCAATTGTCATTTTAAATCCCCAGAGCTATAAACAGGATCAAGGTATTACACGTCACATTATCAGCCTATAACAAAATGGCCACCCATAATTCAAAAAGCAAAGTTTCAAATATCCTGCCACGTTTTTCAAACGACTTGTTTAATCATATTTCTACTTTGATATTCCACGGAACAAAATCCCAACTAGCACAAAAGCTTAGCGCTTGTTCAAAAATAGTTTCTGAACAAAAATTGCATAACAAGTTCCCTGTTCGAGAATAGTTGCATATGATAATGCGTTTCTTCGCAACAGCTCGGATTGTTTTAGTTCAAGCATTTGCTACAAAGGTTTAGATTCAAAGCTGAAGTATTCTTATGTGCATATTTTGTTTGTTCCGTCATTTCTGTTTGTTTATCGTCGCAATATTGAATGTATGAGATTGCCTCGAAATGTTATTGCAAAGGGATATGAAGAGGCGGATACAAAATACAATAATCTTCATATTTTTATCCGCACTCCTCGTCCCACACACAGAAAACTCTGTCTCACAAGTACCATTAGACAAATCTAACGCACAAACATTCTCATAGACCCAGGAAACAATATCTATAGGCTTTATAAATTTTGCGCCGATAAGGAAACTGTCTCGATAGCAAAAGCGGACGATCCCCTTTGCTCCATTTCGATCTACAATTCAGATATTCAGAGCAATAACGAAAGAGAAACGATATCAATACAAAAATATTCAAATATATTTAATGCTACTGCACTTACATGGTGCATTGCATTAATTGTGACCTACTAACCCGTTCCTTATGCCTTGTTTTCATGTTGAACCGAGGCTCGGCGCGTTGCAGCAGTGCTTGCCTTATAAAAATGGATGACGCTGTTTTTTAAAATGGAACTCGGTTACATGTTTAGTCTGCAACACGCGTCGGTTGTTTTAGTTAGTATAAGGAATGGATTAAAGGATATTAATATAGATACTGGAGTACTGGATCCAAAGTTGTTTTTTTAACGGCACTATTAACAAGTTTAGGTTTTGATGTGGATTGTGATTATGTAGTCTACAGGAGCATAGGTAGCCCAGTGGTAACGAACCTGACTTAAGAGTTGTAGGGCGTGGGTTTGAACCCAGACAGGCTCTTTACGTTGTGTAAATAATTTCAACACCATTCTCAAACCTAAGGTTCTCAAATCAAAAGGAAAGGATCGTGAGAAAACCGGCATTTTCGAGAATCTAAAATTCGAAGACATGTGACATTACCAACCCGCACTGGGCCCGTGTAGTAGATTACGGCCCACTCCCTTTTACCAAGAGGATGTCTGTGTCCCAGTACTGGGAACTTTGCAGGATGATTATGCTACTGATATAAGTTTAATTTTTGATATGATTTTTGTTTCTGAAGTATACAAAATGAAATAATCTGTTTTGATTGCTAAGGTACCTACTTTAATATAATATACTCCCAATACAATATTATCTTTGAATAAAAGGAAATACAAACAGTCCAAAATAGATCACAAAGAAAAACCACAGAAAACCTACGATGCTGCTCAGATAAAGGATTCACGGCCAACATAATCAAACTAATGAGAAGGTCCCGGTTTCGCATTATCATTGCCCTAAAAGATAATAAACGACGAAACAAACGGAGCTTACAAAGGAATTTCTGGACCGTTGGAAACCGGTTTCCGAACTGTTAATTCCTAATGCGGATAATGAGAATGGTTAAAGGTCACATGTTGAATCAAATATTGGAGCCAAGGTTTTGGCCAACGTCTTTGCTAACGTTATTGAAATTAGTTGTCGTTTAGTAGGTATAAGATCATACATTGATTAATGTGACCTATGCCAGCGACTTCGTCCGCGTGAAATATTTCGGCCCCGACTCATCGTGTCGCATCTCATCGGTCGCCCGTGCTACTACTTCGTTTTCGGTTAGCGTTCTTTGTGACTTTTTCCCTTTTGCTCGGCTCAGGTCGTAGCTCTTTAACGCGATGTTAAAAAGACCTTTCACAAAAGTTTTGCTATTAAAATGCTAAAAGAATTTTTCAAATCTGACAGTTCCAGAGATTACCCCACCACAATTACAAACAACTTTATGGGTCATATTCAAAATAATTGTATATTTACTACTGTCTTAATGTCCAACCCAATTATTTTCATAACGAGATGCAACTGACTAGAATTTCATAAACAAACAGATAAAATATTTATTTGAGCTTAATAAAAAACAACGAAACATTTGGTAAACCTAAACAATTCATTTAAAAAAATTAAACCAGACATTGCGTAGGATCCGTTTCATACAAGTATTCTATGTCCACGTCTTTAATGGTAAACTAAAAAAAATAATATTATTAACCATTCCTACACAAAAGTTAAAAAAAAAAATATATTCAGAGAATATTGTTTAAACTTTCAACACTTTACTAAACAAAATATAAAATACTAATTAGTGTACTCCAAATTTAATTTATTAATGAGTGTCCTGATTTTGCACATATCTGTTATTCTTCTCTGTTATGCTATTTTAACATTATTTCCATGG
The DNA here is from genome assembly GCA_948474745.1 of Oligia latruncula. NCBI lineage: Eukaryota > Metazoa > Arthropoda > Insecta > Lepidoptera > Noctuidae > Oligia > Oligia latruncula. Next base: position 19,359,940 of record OX419686.1, read on the forward strand.
CAATAAAGAAATTTGAAATACTGGCAAAATTAGTTCACTAGCTGTTACTACACGACGCGTAAGAATAAACGCTTTGCAATTTTGTTCAATATAGTTTTTAGCTCGTTTCGTTGTCGAAGAAAATTAGACTTTTAAAAGTAAATATTCAATGTGAGTCGTTTACAGTAGCGGTAAGTACTTACTGTTTTATTACTCATACTAGGAAAGGGCTGTATTGTGATATTTGTTATAACTATAAAATATTCGTATAATCATGTGAATTGGTGTGGAAATAAATAGATTTGTAGGATAGACACGTGCAATTAATTCATATACGTTATTTTATCTGTCACTTTTTTCCGTTACGTAACAGATATGAATGATTAGGCGTTATTCACATTGTCTCATGTATGAATTAATGAAAATAAAATATTAATAGGTACTTAGTGCACCGCAGGTTAGCCAAAACATTTTTTTTTACTTACTTAAATTTATTTGAAGTATGTAAAGTTTGCGTATATTGTGCCATGTATTGCATTGCTGTGCCATGTATTGTCTGTGTGTGCATGTTTTACTGCGTATCCTCAGTCCTCACTGCTTGAGCCTTTTATACTAACCGCGCAGCCTCGCCGAGGCGTACCCAGCCTCACGTCGGCCGTCTCAGTATCAGTTAAGGGGGATGCGCCAAGGTAGCCCGCGAAATTCAAATTGACTCAGGTTTTTTGCAATTTACAGGTCAGTGTAAAGTTGTATGTTGATTAAAATATGATTCACGACCGTAACAAATATGGCTTTACATAATTCTAATCATTAGAATCCTTTTGCCTTAATATTAATATCAAAATTTTAGGCTCGGTAGTTTCGGAGATAAGGCATTATGGCAATGATGATGATGAATTTATGGCAATTATACCAACTAAAATACGATCACCAAAATGTTATTTCATTATGTACCCACCTAGTGACCCACACCGACTTCGCACTCGTAGCCTGTTATAAACGTGTGCTATTTAAACTTGCCCTAATAATTCCTTTCTGTTATTTTTCTGTTACAATCAAATAATATTCATATCTGTTTCCTATCCGTAACTTACAATTATTTTGAATATGACCCTTATAATATTAGTATATATGGGCAAAGGATTAATTCTAGGCCTCACAGGAAAATCAGGAAATATAATAAATGTAGAAAACAAAACTAACAAAGTTGAAGACGTAAAATAATGTCCATTTGATGATTAAGCACTTAAAGTTATTTACAGTAGCTGAAATTTCAAACTTGATGGAATGTTACAAATAGAACTATATCAGTTAATTACAAAATATTTGAATGTTCTTCTAAAACTATATTTAGAAATTATTATAAGTAAAAGTTGACTCCAGGGGAATGAGAAAATTGTTAAACATGAGACGCTTACTCCATTGAGAATTTTACGAAAAGCTATTCCGTTATCCCAAGTTAACGATGTATTTATACCTCGTTGAACAATTTTCTCTTTAAATTGAGTAGTAAAAGTTGATAATGTAGAAGCACATAAGATTGGGAATGAAAAAATTCATAGCTTAAAATATTCAACTACATATTACTCAATTTTGAGAGCTTCAAATTAGGTATCAAAATCAAATAATTTATTTCAAATAGGCACATTAAAGGCGCTTTTGAACGTTAAAATTTACAAAACAGAATTGATTCTAGTCGCCATATTCCAGAAAAAAATGTATATGACGAAATACCTACAAAACTAGTCTTCATGAAATTGTATCGTATCTAATTACCTCAAAATAAGGAAACCAACTTTCAAACTAACCAAAACAAAACGTGACTTAACTACTGCATCCTGATCAAACGATAACCATGTTTAGAAGCAAAAAAATCTACCACGACTAACCAACGGCTTTCTCCGCAGCATCCAATCAACCAATTATAAAACTTTACGGAGAGGATTTAGCCCATTATTTCATTGGAGGAAATTAACAATTGTGTCCAAATAAAGTTGTTGAGTAATTCCGTCATGTCAGTTATCGTTTGTCTTGTGTTGTTAAGAGGACGGGTTGATTGACTTATTTATTGGCCGTTGGACTAAATGATCGGGAATTAGCCTGTATGATGTTTTGATTGAAGGATTGTACTGGAGTTATGTTACGGCTTTGTTCGCTAATACTTCTATAGTGAGCAAATAATAGCGACCATTTGTTCAATTGCTTTTGATTCAAATAAGACTTCATACTTGACTTTACAAATTATGTAAACGTTTTACTTAATGTTGAAGTTATTTTGTCAGAACAGTTAAAATTTTTAGAGATTTAAAGACGTTTCTAATCAGAACACCAAAACAAAACCAACCAACTTAGCAAAACGAACAGCATCCACCCACAAAAAACAATTTCGCCCAACCGATAGTGAAAAAAGAGAAACATTTCGCTATCATAGATATAAAAATAATTTATCCCTTTGTACGGGACGTGGAAGCCATGAAAGTTGATACATACAAGGTGGCCGGTGAAGCCACCTGTTCTTTGATCGTGATCTGAAACCAAACAGCCAGAAAACTGTTTACAGAAAAACGCTATACTATTATATATAACGGCTTACTTATTTGAATCAATGGCGCTTGAACTTTGTGAGAGAGTTTGTTACACAGCCTATGGAAAAGATAAATATAATTTTGGATGTACCTATATAATTTTGTTAGTTTGTTTTAGAGGAATGAAAGAAATATATGGTTTTATGGGTATAGTCTGTAAGTATAATAAATTCAATGCCAAGAGTTTTATTGGTTGTGGATTTTTCTATTGATGTCGATTTCTGTGTGGTCTTGTCTAAGGTTTTTTTTTCTTATGGTTTTCGTATAAAAGGGACATAATATCGTATTAAGAGGTACTTACTACATGGGAGCCATATTTATTTTTGGTAAACAGAATTTTGTGTATTCTTCACTACTTTAAAAAAATAATCTTGCATTATGGATCATCATCTGCCTAGCCTTTTCCCAACTATGTTGGGGTCGACTTCCAGTCTAACCAGATGCAACTGAATACCAGTATTTTACATGGAGCGACTGCCTATCTGAACTCCACAACCCAGTTACTGGGTAATACGATACCCCTTGATAAGACTGGTTGTCAGACTTTCGGGCTTCTGACTACCCGTAACGACTGTCAAAGATGACGACTGTCAGAGAATGACAGCCCCGACCAACGGCTTAACGTGCTTTCCGAGCAACGGAGGGGTCACGGTATGTAAAGACGGTCACCCATCCACAGACTAACAACGGCAAGCGTAGCTTAACCTGATCGATCGACCTGTGCGGCTGTTATTATTTATCCACGGGCCTCCTCCATTATGGATATGGTCTAGAAGTGCACAATTCGATTCTGACGTCAATGAATGACAAAGTATGTACAAACTACGTATCTAGATACTATTTTCATTCATGTCCCATGCAATACTATCAGCTGCATTAGTTGTAATGATTATTTACCTTGTTAGCAGTTCGTTGTCTTAGCCCACGCATATCAAGCGAATTATTTGCCGTTTTGGTGGCGTAAGTGTCGTTTGTAGGCAAAACAATAGTTTTGTTAAATTAACTGCTTAGCACAGTTAATAATATTAGTCTGCAACTGTCTCAATGCAAGGTAAATTCCTTAACTAATACAGATGTGGAGTGATTATTTATTATTTTAGACTTTGTTTTTTTTAATGTTATGATATTACGAAGTGGAAAGCTCTGATAAAAGATAAATAAATGTGATAAAGGATTAACTTAACTTTTTTTTCGAAAATGTTCTAAGTAACTTTTTAGACCTTTGTATGAAGTTTCATTAAAATCGGTTTATTCATTTCGAAAAACAAGGGCTTGAAAGTTTGTATGAAATGCCGTACGGCGTAAACGCTCTTAATAAATACAAAATTGAGCCTTTGAATGGATGCACAATATTTTCATTTTAGTTCCTTTATAGGTTGCAGCAATAAACTAGTTACACGAAAATTAAATTAAATCCCAAAAAAGACACCAACAAATGGGTACAGATACCCCGACCGATCCAAAACTACCCAATCGCTCATAACAAAAGCTAACTCCAAAGTTCTGTCGCGATTTGTTCAAGTCATTAAACTGTTAAATTGTCAACTCGCCTTCATTGTGGAAACTTAAATGTAACTACACTGGAACACTGTCAGTTGTGAGTTAACGAACGAAAGTTTGCCAAGATAAGTGGGTCATTACTTGTTATGAAACGACTGACATATCGATCTTGGGAGTTACGAGTGATTCGGTGAATGAAGAATTTGATTTGGGGGAAATAATTATAACGTCCTTAATTTGTAAGAGAAATATTCAATCACGTCTTGGTTGATTTTGATGCTGAGCCTCAACACTGCATGTTTTGTTAATGTAATATTATTATTTTATAGACAACGTTATTTTTAGTTTAAGCGAAACCTGAATATAGTTTGTTCAGAATAAGTAACTGGATCGATTCCAATAATTTTTACCCCATGTTATATTTTGTCCCAAAAATATTTAAAAAAGGTTAAAACTTGGACACCGAGCGAAACTAAGTACATCTCCGCGCCGAACTGTTAGGTACGTAGGTACTATTTATCAATGCATGAGCATGTTTTTGTACGGACAAACAGGTAACTTAACAAGCTTATAACTTTGTGATTTTTCATGATACAGTTTTGAAATTTTGTACATATATTCGTTACATAAAAATACTAGACACGTGTTTCGGGTTTCGCATATACTAAAAATAATATTGTAAGTATATTTATTTAACATAAATAAATTTATATTCCAATGTTCATTCACAATAGGTGAAGGTATTGGATCTAAGCTCCCTTCAAAATTGTTGACCGGAATGGTGCTTATCCATATGTCAGGTTCGTGACCGGGCGCTGTCAGTAGGGACTGGTCATCTCTTAGCTGTCACGGTTTATATTAATTTATCTTAATTTCTGTTTTATTTAAACTTTTTATTACGGACGCTTGTAACGTGCACGTCTTTCTACATTGTTCTCACTTGTCTAATTTCAACATGAATGATGTAACCAATATTTAGAAACTAGAAAATAGCGTCGAAAAACTCATCCGCATCGCTGTCGACTGGTAATGTACCCAAGAGACTGGCGGCATTACCACGTTGTATGGCGATGCTTAGCCTCTGGCCAAGGTAAAAGCCAGCCCTTGGGTCACGGTCACCAATATTTTGATTTAAAAGAGTGTCCATGGAGTGGCTTGCCCGTTCTTCTCCATAGGTAGATACTTATTACGCTTTGACCAACCCCTTGAGAATTCAAAAGTTATTGCCTGTTATTGTTTTATATGAAACAAATGCTTTGAGTCTGAGTTTGAGTTTGATAGCTTGTCTGTATAGTTTTCACTTCACAGCTTTAGTTTTCAATCAATTTTGGTTATAATGAGCAAAGTTTGGTACCTGTAATACCGCTAATAGATCACTTTCAGAACTACTCTATTGTATAAAAGGGTCGGCATCAGTCTGCACAGCCTATTACTTCCTGATCGCCTGCCTGCTTGCTAAGCTCAGAAGCTTAAGTATTTTAATGCGTGTTCGTGACATTGAACGCACGACAACGTCTCAATTTAGTCGTTGACGTAAATTGTAACTTAACTTTGCTTTACAACCATGAGGAAAGAGATCACCAATGAAAAATCCAAACGTGATGAGGCCTGAATTTAGGAGCAGATAACACAAATTTAAAATATGAAACATCTCAATCAATAAATGTCAAGGAACAAAACTCATTCTTTGCCGTTGAATTAGTCAGTCCAACAGGATGTAAACAAATACAGTAGTTATAACTAACAAAATCACTGATAGAAACAGCCTCGTTACTCCAGAAATCCTGCCCTTTAGACAATGCTAGTTTGTTACACAGTTAAACGCAAAGGCGCCAAGGGAGGCACGTTAATCTGACAAGCAACAACACAGAGCTGCGGCCACTGGCTGACTTAACGGCCCCTGTCACTCCACCAAGTAACTTTCAATTAGGCCCTACCCTGCATTGGAACCGCAACGATTCCATCACAGACGTGAATCTTGAATTCAAACCTCTACATCGCTCGTTGAACGCCAGATTAGAGAACGAAGATGGTAATGAACTTGGCAATGGATTCGTAAGCACAGTCATGAGAAATTAAAGTAGTGTCGCAGCGTAAACGTGGCTATTCTTAGCAATTAGACAAAGCAGAAATTAGCAAATGGCAACAGTACTGTGTGGGTGCTCTCAGGAATCTTGTTAGGGGTCGAGTGAGTCAGTTAGTTGAGATTACAATGCCTAAGCGTCTCGTCCTTGTTTTGTTACAAGGAGGACAATTTGATTATAAAATTTCAGCCCTAATGCTCGAATTTCGAAGCTGAGGTAATTTTGTTGGAACAATTTGGCTAATTATGAGAACTGACTGGCCTTAAAGTATGAAGGGCCAGGAGAAAGCTATTTAAATATTAATTCTTTCACAAAGTATATTTTGGTGTCGAGAGATGGAACGAAATTATATTAGTAAATTTTACTTTTAACAATTCTTTGATAGTGTTTTTACTATTTCTGAGTCTGAGTTGATTTATTCTTAAGCAATCGATCAATAGCTATGTAAAGTAAATTGGTTATAGCTGAGTTTCAAAACAATTCGGCCTTGGGTTACACCTGAGAAGATATTATAACTCAAAGCACCGCATTATATATATTTTGCACAGATCCAACGCGAACATTTTAGAGCAAAGATTGAAATTTGTGGACACAAAAAACGCCCACCGAAATTCATCTCGAATATTTTGTCAAACACCATTCTAAGAAAGTAATCACTTCCGAACGAACCGAGTGGAGATCAAATAATCTCCTTTGACCAGAATCAATATTTGAGTTCCAAATGGTACGTTTGTAAAGGATCGATGTGATTTGAATAAACATAGGTACTGTTACGGGGAATGTTTGATTCCAATCGATAAAATTTGAATCTACATGATTTGGTTGTTGATTTTCCCGTTTTGTCTATTTTGAATTGCTAAGATTGTGTCAATGCGAATACCGGCAGTCTTTGTGTCTCGTTCTTGGAACAATGTTTTCAAATCGACTTTGTAAATACATGTAGCCATGATGAAATGCAAAACACACATCAATTGAAATTAACACGGTTGGTGGTCAAACAGAGCTTAAGTACAGACACCAGCACATCAAGCTACCCGAAACTGTAAAATTTTCCCAATCAACCTTGTACCTTATGATTCAACGATAAAGTTGAAAATCTATTAAAGAAATTTGACAGATTGTAGTAGCTTGATGTGCTGGCATCTGAACATAATTTACACTTTGCTGCTACTTCGTTTGATGATGTCTACGATACCAAATAAACTCAAATTCTCAAAACCATGTAGCTTGAACTGAACAGAACTTTAACTAATTTAAAAGCCACCATTACCGTACAATTTTCTTTCTCAGAACTCCCCCGCTCACTTAGAAATACTGAGAACAAAAACCGTTGAAAATGTCTGACCATCAAACAAGGCGTCAATATTTGCATCTCTACGTATTTGAACAGCTTCCCGACCATCATAGTTCTACTTCATAAATTAATTGCTCTCTGTAGCTTTAGATATGTCATTGAAATAAATCAATGAGCAATAATCGTTATAATACTAATTTATTTTCGCACCAATCACTTAATTAGCACGAAGGAAAGGCAACAAGAATTAATAATGAATTATGATCAGTGCTTTTAACACCTCTGTATAGGCTGGTTACAGACTTGATAGAAGATGCAGTAAATTTAACGCAAGTTACATACGATTAAAAGATAAAGAGTAAGACATACACATAGGTGTGTATTTGTGTAGTACATAATGTGAAAGTGCAAGAACGATCACATATAAAATGATATCCTAAAACTTGTCATACATCACAGAAACTGTGAAATGACTAATTCGCAACAGCCAGGCCTTGAAATAAGGTCAACGTCATCAATTACAAACAGAAGCGATAACATGGAGTAACTCCTGCATAAAGCCCTATTCAAGAAAAAAAAGATGAAGCATCAGCTATCACAAAATAAAAACAGAACATAGTACAAGACAGTACAAAAGCAATAAAATAAGGACAATAGCATCGAACATCGAACAATGAAACCATTGTAAGAACGCCATTCACGTTAAATGGCCAAGCATTAATTGCAAATTCAACTGATAAGAATGAACAACTGCTTGTATGACACTTTCTCGGAGATAGCGATGTCAAATGTCAAATGTTGGGAGATAAAGGTGCAATATGTTTGTCCGGTCCAGCATTATCGTAAACAATAACGCTTTAACATTAAGCAACGGAAGATAAAGGAGTGAAAATTGATAGTAATTTGTTTATAATAGTTAGAATTTACGAGGCTTGTTGGGAAAATTGTGGGGTGTGAGTAAGCTATGTTTCAAAACGGCTAATAATAGTTGCTAATAGGATCTGAAACTGGTATACTGAGCCTGTTTATTCAACCAAATTCAACCTCAAACAGTACTAAATCAAAAGCATCACCCAGATCCATGTTTCAACACATATAATAACCTAATACATATCAGTGATAAGGATATTGACCATAAAGCGATCAACATCGCTTCAATCCAAGCTGTCACCACATTGACCGCACGCTGTAAGCGCTTTACGGACAACACAGCGACAATGTCCTGCTGTCAAGAACTAATATACCGTTTATATATTTTATTGTTTTAGAGTCTTTTAGGGTCAATAGCGCATCGTATGCATGATAGAGGGCGAGCTCGGTGACACATTTATGTCGCTAAGCAATTCATCAACTATTCTTTGCTGATAAACAAAATTCATAATACTGAAACTATATATTATAGGTATGGAATTGGTTCTAAGCAGATACAAATCGTTGAATGATCGACATTCCAAGTTTGTCAGATTATGATTGTCTATAAGTGCTGGCAGAGTGCTAAGTCATCGTTTGTAAGTGAAGGATTGATAAGCAGAAAGCACAATCCATTTTCCTTAAATGACTTTCGCAACCGGTGTGGTGAGATGTGGCGCGGTGTGTTTTGACTGCAGCGTCACAAACAAAAGTAATGATGCATCTCATTGCAATTTTTGTATGAAAGTAAAACAGGATCAATTTATTTAATTATGTTAGTAGATTGTTGAAATAACTGCTTCAATTATAATCTGCCTATACTGTTCCCACTGCTGAGACAGGTCTCCTCTCTGTGAGAAGGAGTGAGCCATAATCCACCACGCGGGCCTAGTGCGGGTTGTGAAATTAAACAACGCACAATCTATGAATATGGAAACCACAATAAATAAATCCCTATACATATTCAAAGCGATGAACGAAAACACTAAATTTTCGTCTAAAAATAAAATATCTAACATTTATATTTCTCACATTACTCTATTCGATTATACGGTTCAAATGGCCACTTACAAACGAGAATTCATTATGTCATGCTTCGACACATTTCAAAGTTATTTTGTTTCGTAGAACCGTCTCCGTTGCACACAATCGTTATAAATCCACGTTCGACTATGTGTATTTCTAGTGCCAGTTTAATTTGAGCTTCCTCTTTCTTCATTACCTTGGCTATAAGAGGTTTTATTGATCGGTCGTAAGTTCCTACTTCATTGGTCATGGTGACCGCTTCAATATATGGTTTATATACTCTTGGTTCGCTATGCATAGTTATTTCCCTCACGTATATCGGAAAGGGCGTCGAACCTATATTGTTATTAGTACTGATATGGCAGTCTTTATAATAGCTAAAGCTATTTACATGATCTCATTTGCAAGTATGTTACTTGAGTCATGAATGAATCATGTTGGTGACAAAGATTTTTTCTGTTTGATCGTTTCAAGGAAACTCTTTATTTGACATCTCTGTCTTCGCGAATAACTGTCCGAATTTTCGTGGTCATGAATTTGTTATACATGGATTATTTATTTTCGGCTAAAGAATATTTTTATAAGAACTTGGAACAAAGCAAATCGGAGGTTCCTGGTAATCTATTCTTATATATTTTTATATTTTCGTTTGATATTTATATGAAAAATCAAACTTATCTTCAACAGAAATAGTACAACAGAATTGGATAATTAGAAGTTGATCAATATTGCTGCAAAATTTAACCACCTAAATCTGTATAGCCTCAAAATTACCGCCGTCAGATTACAGAAAATGCAAATCAACAGTAAATTAAAATTTTTAGAACAGTTTTAGAATAGATATTGAGTTTCTGTTGAAGTTCTCATTATTGATTGAGTCATAATTAATCTTAAAGCAGATTGTGAACATCTTGTCACATGTATTCAGAAAATTTCATGTTGCGCAACTGATTTCTGTAAAGACTGCACTGCAAAGGATCAGACGATAGTCGCAGAGGCTATAATATCATGGCCAAATAGACAGCTTAACGATTAAGTTTATTGCTATTATGGCACTATTGATTTTAATGAATAGATATAAACATAATTTATTCATGTTTAAATTTCAGTCATCAATTGACCATAAATTGTAAGTTACTTATGAATGCCCATGTCTCGACAACCAGACTCATGTTGCCAATACAAGAAACAAGCTAATACACAACTTCAATTATAAATTAGTTTCAGTAGAACACAATTTACTAATAAACCTTATAGAAAGCGGCATCTGTTCAATGGTCTATTCATTCTATGAATGCTATCATTAATAATCTTTTCTGTTTCAATGTATTCAGTTCCCGTGTGTTCATTTGTTAATTTGACGTGTCTGAAATTAGAAACATGATTGCTTTTATTTATTTTATCAAATGTGTTTTGCCAATGTCTGTGGCTTCATGATTGATTATGGTTTTTGCATCTTCTGTTGTTTTTATTACTTTTGTAATGGGATCACGGTTTGCAATAGCTTGATATGACAACTTGAGGATTATTTATAACAGGGACAGTGTTCAATTGATAGATTCCGATGCACTTATGGGTTTCACAATGCAGCTACAGATTGAATAGCCACCGATGGCGTCACGTTCTAATATATTTTATTTGCAAATTCTAGAATTGATTCCTTCTACAACTAGGGACGTATTTTGCATTTACTTTTATGGTAGTGGTGCCTCAATGTAGAGACATTTAAATATGTCGATGGAAATAGCTGTCCATTGTATTCCTAATTGATGTATTTAGCACTTGTCAATAGCTGCACATTTACGATTTCCGACACCGAATGTTTACATATACATTATAATATAAAAATCGAAGTGTAAAGAGGAAGTAGCTAGTCACGAAACAAAAAACAATAAAACCTCTTTCCCATTCAGTCCATAGGAGGTGTAATTAGTCGTGTAGCGTTAATGTTAATTATCGCCATGGGAAGACAGTACCAACACAGTTTATTGATCGAAGTTCGATGCCTGTTAACTATGTGGCATGCATGTTAAGAAGTTTTTTTTTCTTTTGTGTCAGGTTCGCTTGAAGCGTTTTTGTTTGAGTAGATGGTAGATATCGTTATGTGATGGTCGGGTTTGTCGTTTTTTAATGGGAATTGAAGTGTGAATATGAGGTGTATTGTAAGTCATTTGATGTTAAGTTAGTTTAATTTTGCTGCGTTATATTCCTGATTTTCTTTGACCCTTGCTAGATTCGATGGCTTTTTAATTGTTTCTGTAATTATGACATTCAACCGGTTAATGCTGATCTAGTAACACAAAAGTGAAATTGTATGGATATATATATCTATATCTCAAATAGATATATCCATACAATTTCACTTTTGTTTTTAATTTGCTCGTCACGTCCTTACAATCATAACAATAGCCTACTTTACATCACACATCACCTTCAACTCATCTAATATCATCTATATATCTTTCCGCTGCGCTCATATAGGTCGATGTAGTAACAAATTAACACATACGCCATCGCCCTTGGTTCACAATGCTTCATTGTTCTAACTGTAGTAATTTGTTTATTCACAGAACGAACTTTCGGGGTCGTAAAATGGAGATCACGACTCAACTGGAGCATTTTTGTTGGGTTTTTGGTGTGAAAAAGTGTTGGTTTATTTTTGTCATGTTCAACTTTTTTTCTTTTGGTTTCAACTGAACTGTAAACAACTCGCTCCTGCGGTCTTAACGTGCAACTTCAGATCCACAGAATTAAGCCTTTTTATTATTTTATTCTGTCTTCTTGGTATTGATCTGTAATCTTTTTTGAAAGCCTTCCATTTCAGTGATTGGCTTCGTGGTTAATAGTCATCAGATGGATAAATTAGTAAGAAGACGCTTCTTATGGTGCCCACATTTTAAATATTATCACTTAGAGCAAGATTTATAGATCGCACTTTGTATTTTACTTTGCTAAATAAAGTAAGTGTTTCATACTAATATGAACCATCATCATCAGCCGGAAAGACGTCCACTGCTGGACCTGGGCCTCCATATGAACCATATTCTTAAACAAATCTTCATATTATTTTCGCAAAGGTGTAAAAATGTGTGCTTCATTCTTATGAAGCACACATTTTTTACACTTGTTTGCTAGACATCCCATTTTGACAGAAGGGTTATATTCGTATAAGAACCTTATCAGGTTAAAATAAGGCTAACTTTACTTAGAACAGTAAAGTCAAAATGGGACAGTATTGCTTCAGTAGGCATCGTTTTCTCCTAGTACAGGTTAATATTAGGTAGCTTATACTATACCGGGAACTACGGCACATTTAACTATATATACTTTACGATCGTTGCTCTAACATTCCCTCAATCACTGCTTACCCTTTCTAAGTATTAAACTTGCGTAAAAGGTAGTAAAATTCAAAACAGTAGTGTCTAACAAATCAAGTGGAAGGAATTAAAGTGTCTATTGTTTGTTCTCTTAGACAATGGAGCTCAAGTTATGCTTAATAGATCTTTAAACTGAGCACTTAAGTTGAGCATTAGCAATGAAATGAGTGTTCATACACCTGATATTGAGTGCTTGGACGGAATAGCAACGTTGTGTGTGGTGTGGTCTAAGAATAATTGATATATCTGCCAACAATAGTCACTTGACTTAACATATCATTCTGAACAACTCTTGATGAAAAAGCGTGTTTTGAACTTAACATGTACGTCGATAGTATCATTGGAAGAAACCATAAAGTTGTGCTCAGCGACTACAAGCTTTTTTTTTTTTTTTTTGATAGGTAATCATCAAATGACCCCTCCCGCTCTGGGTGGAGCGGAAGGGAGTGTCAGACTCTTACTGACCCACCCGTGTTCCTTCCTTAGCCCTTTATGTTCCGGGCCAGCGGTAACCCTTTCGGACAATCCCGCTGATCTTCAATTTATCGACTACAAGCTCACACAAAAAGTTCTATGTCAACTTCATGGAAATCATTCTACCAGAATCGCGTCGCACCGTCGCGTCGCGCCTGTATGCGGGAACCTTAATACTGTAAGCACTATATGAGTATGTACATAATCATCATCATTATCATTTCAGCCGAAAGACGTCCACTGCTGGACATAGGCCTTCCGGGACCAAGCACCTCCACTTCGACCGGTTCTATGCTTCTCGCATCCAACGGGTTCCTGCGGCATTCACAAGGTCGTACATAATCAAGTAAGATAAATTAAACGTAAACTTTTTTTTAACAAAAATAAAGAGTCATTATCAAAATTACCAACCAAACTTAGACACAAATTCTATAATGACGGTAAATCCGGATCGATTGCTTGTTAGGGGACATTTAACAACTAATTCTTCTAAAGTTGCTGAAGTATTGAGCCGTTCGAGCGTTCGTTAGAGGTTACCAGCTAAGCGACGTAGGCGGTTAATTGTTAGAACCCAGAACTCCGCACTAATGAAGGAAGGAAATTAATTTTAACTCCAAGTTTAACCGTTCGTTCTGTTGGAAATAATGATTATTTCGATGGCGGTATGTAGAGAGTGGAAATTGATATTTTAGAGGAATAATTTGAAGATATAGGCAAGAGATAAGATTGAGATATTTTAATATTGTGTTAAAAGTAAGTTAAGAAGACACCGTGACTAAACTGGCATGTCCTAGAACAAAATCATTAAAGACATGTGACATCACACTGGGCCCGCGTTGTAGATTACAGCCCACCGCCTCTTGACGAAAGGAGATCTGAATCCCAGCAGTGGGAATATTATAGGTGTTGTTTCTCTTCCCTATGCCTGTGTTTTGGTGGCCTATTATAAATCATAAATGATTTCGTGTGTAACTTATTTTATGTATCCCGTTTTATTACAATATTAATAACTAATTAATATTGTAATAAAACGGGATACATAAAATAAATGAGAATAAGTATAAACTAACAGTAAAATTTAATAACAAATACACCTCTTAACGTTGCTAAATGCTATTTTACGGCCGTCCTAAATGACGGAATACCTAGAAAATCTTATGTTTAGTGGATTTGGGCTTGCCTATGCAATAACAGCTAGGGGCTTTTGGATAAGTAATACCTACTACGCATTCCGCGAGTGGCCCATGGATTGGTGACCCCTCCGTGCCTCGGAAAGCACGTTATGTCGTTGGTCCCGGCTTTCATTCGTGGATATTTGACAGTTGTTACTGGTTGTCGGAAGTTCGAAACTCTGACAACCAGTTTTACCAGAGTGGTATACCCAGTAACTGGGTTGCGGATGTCAGATAGGCAGTTGTTTCATGTAAAATACTGGTATTCAACTGCCTCCGGTTGGACTGCAAACAGACCCAGCATAGTTGGAAAAGGCTAGGCTGAATAAAATAATATGCCTCCCAAGTATTTTTTAACGTGGTAATTTTCCGAAAATGGACAGAAAATTTCTAACATCAAATTACGTGTTTATAGCTAAACAGCTGTGTACTAAAAGATTAATCGATAAAACAATTTTCTTAAAATGGTCAGTGTCAGTGACAGTCATGTCATTTTATTAGCTGTTGCCAATCACAGCTATCAATGAACGTGGTGTTGATTACTATTTCAGAAAGCATGAGGTATAAATATTTACCTGCTTTTTTATTTATTACTTTAATAGTGACACTATTATAAAATACGCAAAAATACCGTACGCAAAATACGCGCATTGGCGTGGAGTTGCGGAAACCAGCCCATAATACCTATTACCTATTATATTATGGCATTGACTGTCCCGTTGGTCTCGTGGTCGCAAGCGCGACTGCTGAACTGTCCTGGGTTTGATTTCCGGGTCGAGGAAAGTTTTATTGGGTTTTCCATTGGAAATTTCTTAGTAACAAAGTCAAAGTCAAAGTCAAAGTCAAATCATTTATTTCAAATAGGCACATTAAAGGCACTTTTGAACGTCAAAAAAAAACTAAATAGAAATGATTCTAGTCGCCCATTCGAAAAGGTAGTTTTCGTATGGAGAAGAATGGGCAAGAAACTCCACCGTTACTCTTTTAAAAATGTTTTACAAGGTCTTGTATACATAATAAAAATTATATGTGAACACGATGCACCCATAATAAAATTAGTCTACCACAAAAGGTAAAAATAATTAAAAATTAAGCAATGACAGGTAAATCAAATAAGTGATAGATACATGGTGCTCACATATTTACAAGTTATTTAAAAAAAAAAAAAATGCAAAAGTAGTTGAACTTTAACAAGTGTGTGAGCCACTGTAGTCGCAGATTGTAAAAATGAATTAGAATAAGATGTCATAAAAAATATATATATAAATTAAATTAGGAACAAGTTTGATTTTGTCTAGACTTTTAGATTGTCCTATGGAGCAGGACCAGCATGTTTCCAAACATTCTTATCTTGGATATAATCCTCTAATTTGTAATATCCTTGTTTACAAAGTGTACTTTTAATATGAGTTTTAAATTTTCTTTCATTTAATTGCAATATGTCACAAGGTATTTTGTTGTAGCATTTAACACAGTACCCCATAAAAGATGTATGTACTTTAGACAATCTAAAAAAAGGTTGATCTAATTTATCTTTATTTCTAGTATTAAAATTATGCCTATCACTTATTTTATTAAAAAGATGTTGATTTTTTCTTACATACATAATATTTTCATAAATGAATTGGCAAGGTACCGTCATGATATTAACCTTTTTAAATAGTTCCCTAAGAGATTCGCGACGACGTAGATTGTAAATGGCTCTGACAGCTCTCTTTTGTAAAATAAAAATGGATTCAATGTCAGCAGCCCGACCCCATAGTAAAATGCCATATGACATAATACTGTGGAAGTAACTGAAGTAGACCAAACGCGCGGTTTCTACATCTGTTAACTGTCTTATCTTTCTAACAGCATAAGCGGCGGAGCTTAGCCGCCCCGCAATAGATGTTATATGAGGTCCCCATTGTAATTTCTCGTCTAGCGTGATTCCTAGGAAAACTGTCTGATCAATAAATTCTAGTTTTTGGCCATTCAATATGATTTCACATTCGCTACTTCTAACATTCGGTAATTTAAATCTAATGCATTTGGTTTTTTTTTCATTAAGTACTAAATTATTTACCGTAAACCAATCTTGGACCTGAATAATAGAGTTATTCACGTCGTCAAGATTTTGTGACCGTCGGTCTATTTTAAAGATTAACGATGTGTCATCTGCAAATAACACCATCTTCGGTTGATTTTGAAGTAATTGGGGTAAATCATTAATGTAAACTAAAAAGAGGAATGGACCCAATATCGAACCTTGAGGAACACCCATTGTCATTTCAGACCCTAATGAGTTTACGCCGTTTACTTGAACTTTAACCTTTCTATCTTTCAGGTATGATCTTAGCAAGTCAAGTGCTGCTTTTCTAATTCCATAGTGCTCCAGTTTCATCAGAAGTGTCTCGTGGTTTACGCAATCGAACGCCTTAGAGAGGTCGCAAAAGATTCCAATGGCATCTTGTGCTTCTTCCCAGGCGTTAAAAATGTTCTTTATTAGGGTAACACCGGCGTCAGTAGTGCAACGCCCTTTGGTGAAACCGTACTGGTGTTCATGAAAGATGGAATTTTTATTAAAGTGACGTAACATTTGATTGAGCATCAACTTTTCAAACACCTTACTGAGAACTGGTAGAATTGACACAGGTCTATAATTGTTAGGATCTTTACTATCACCGGATTTGAACAATGGTACTACTTTACTATGTTTCATAAGATCCGGAAAGACTCCTTGGTCAACACTGGTGTTAAATATGAAAGCTAAATAGGGCGCAATAGTTTCGATAAAAGATCTACATACTTTTACAGACATTCCCCAGAGATCTTCTGTTGATTTAATGTTAAGATCTCTAAAAGCTTTTATAACAGCCTGGGGGCTTGTATGCTGAAACCTAAACTCCAAAGGGCATGCCTTTACATTCTTTTTAAGTAAGGCAGCAGAAAGCGTGGGGGATGAATTTAAAGCTTCAGTAGTTTTAAGGGGAATATTAGAAAAAAAGTTTTCAAATTCCTGAGCTATTTCTACATCTGAGTTGATGGGGCCATGTGCAGTCTCTAAATTAAATTCAGTGTTAGGCTGTTTTTTCCTACCTGTTTCATTATTTATTATTTGCCAGGTAGTTTTTATTTTATCATCAGCTGATTTTATTTTATTGCTAATATAAAGAGCTTTAGCTTTTTGGCACACACTTTTAAAAGTTTTTGAATATTTTGCAACATACTGATGAAAGTTTGTATTATTCATATGTTGCTTTAAGCCATAGAGTTCAAAAAGTTTTTCCCTGCTTTTACGAATACCTGGAGTCGCCCAGTCACTAAATAAAAACTTTGTGTGAATATTTTTAGTTTTTAGTGGAAAAGTGTCATTAAACTGCGCGTTTAATATTGAAAAGAACTCGGCGTAGAATTCATTTGGGTCACCTATATTATTAAAATTCTGATCACATAACTTACTGGCCAAAGAATTATTTAATTTCTCTAACTTTTTACATGTAATTGTCCTAAACCTTATTTGAATTTTTTGTAAAGGCATGTAGGAGCTAAATGTTATTTTTTGTCCGCTGTGATCAGATGGCAACTTATTTACAATTTCTTTGTGTAAGTAATCACAATTACAAAAAAACATTATCAATACAAGTGGCAGAAGAAGCTGTCACTCGGGTTGGTTCAATAAAAACATTTGACAAATCAAATGACCTAAAAAGACTTAACAATCTGACAGTATTCGAGTTATTTTCCAATAAATTAATATTAAAATCTCCACATACTATTATTGATTTACTACTAGTACTAAGTTTCTTTAACACATCTTCCATTACAGAATCAAACACCGATAGATTCTGGTTACTTGGAGGTCTGTATACACATACTATAACATGCTTATCAAGCTCAACACAGGACAATTCAATGGTGTGTTCAACAGACAGTCCGATTATGTCTTTTCGTTCTTTTGATTTAATAGAATTTTTAATTAATATTAATGATCCGCCATGTATCATACGTTTTCGGCTGAAATGGCTAACTACACAATAATTTTCATAATTAATTGACTTTACTTGATGATCTTTCAACCAATGCTCTGTTAAACAAATGACATCAAACTTGGTGTTTTCCAAAAACAATTCTATTTCCAATAATTTGGAAGCGCAACCTTGGATATTCTGATTAAATAATTTTAAAATATGTTGCACTCCCTTTGGTTTTTTATTATTATTAATTATATTGCCAGAAGATACCTTTTTATTATTCTGTAATAATAATTTGGTATTTGAAGGGGTAACTTCTGTTGTCTCACTGACTAGTTTAAATAGTTATCCGGAGTGACCTCCACAACTACAACTGGAGAGTCTGGATTGCCCGAGTACGTTCCAGCGGGAGGAGAATATCCTATCTGACTGGTAGTAGTCTCCAAGGATGTTGGTATTATAGGTGGTGGTGGTGGTGGTGGTGGTGGAGGTGGATCCTCCTTCGTACAACATGACGATCCATAATTAATCACCATGTTGTTAGTATAACTAGGCAACACGGACTCGTCACTAATACTAGAACTCGTTATATTAGCTATAACCTCGTTAATATTATATGCTATCAACATAGCAATCATATGTCTACATTCCCCAGACAGAGATATAGTTCTCTGAGTTAACTTAATACCACTAACAAACTTGTTAGTGTCAAAAAACAATACAGAAAACAGCCTGGAATTTTAAAGTTGGCTGTGTGATATCCCCGTAGCCCGGAAAGCACGTTAAGCCGTTTTTGAAGTCTCTCCAGTCGTGTCGGATTGCCGTCCCATCGGGCAATGAAAGTGAGGGAAGAGAGAGTGCACCTATATCTGCGGACACACTTGTGCACTATAAAATCTCCTGCGCCAACGCGCGACGGCTGGTCTCCGGTGATTGGTCGCATAGTCGAAATTCGGTCTTGAGGACATTTATTTATTACTAGCTGCGCCCCGCAGTTTCACCCGTGTATGTTTCGATCCCGTGGGAATATCGGGATAAAAAGTAGCCTATATGTTAATCCAGGTTGTCAGCTACCTCCATATCAAATTTAATCAAAATTGGTCCAGCCGTTTGAGCTTGAAGAAGTAACAAACATATAAACACACACATACACACACACTCACAAACTATCGCCTATAAAATATTAGTGTGATTCTTACTAGGAAGTTAGGAAGGTAATAATAACATGTAAAAGCCTGTAATTTGAAAACATAGTAAAAGTCAATTATTTTTAAAAGGGCAACCGTGCAGTTTCTTGCCTGCTCTTCTCCATAGGAAACGACCAATTGGAACCGTGCACCTAGCTTCTGACGTTTGACGTTCTGACATGGGCGCCGCGCTAGTTTATTTCCTGGGGGGATGCAACTTCAGTTCCACGAAGCGAGCTCGATCATTATTGCACTTCACCTCGAAAGGGATAGGTTTTATTTTGCCCATACATACAGAAAGAGTACTAACTGTGTCGATTCATATGAAATAAGCTTAAGAATTAAGATAGAGTAAGATGCAAGAGCGACGCAATCGGTCGCTCAGATTTTCGGAAATAAGAGTTCAGTACTTTGTTGACTAATGTAAAAAATGCTTTAGGAGATCGTATAATGTAAGAAGGAGCAAAATGACCTTTTTAGATTTTTTCGGATATTTTTTTTAGTTCTGGAGATTTTTACACCTACATTTTATTTTGAAGTTACTGAATTGCAAGTTCACCCTCTTGCACCCCTTTCCCGACGCCCATGTGCCCATGTAGGTTTATGTGATATAAATATTTTTATTTTTAAATCAAATAAAATTATTTATTTCAGATAAATATCCTTATTAATCAAATGAAAAAAAAAAAATAATAAGGATTTTCTTGCAGTTACTATGATTTAAGGAGTAGATCATTATCATTTAGCCTAGGTATACAGTGGCGGTCTGAGGTACAAATAAAATTTGTTTTGTTTTTAATTAATAATCGATAGTAGCGACGCCACAAAAATATCGATTAAAACTAACGCGTCTAAGGTACATGTAACCGCGTGTAAGTACATCAGTGCCCTAATTTTCGTAATTAAATACGATTTATCAGGAAACATTTATGAAGATTTATGAATGGTAATAAATTTTATTGTAATGCAGCATGTGCTGCTCTGACCCAATACAACGATGTACGATCGGAAACAGAATTAATAAAATAATTAATATTATCTAAAAGTTTGTTCTTATCGTGGCCCTGGTTGTTTGTGAGGACCGATTACAAAGCGGCGACTACATGTAGTTGTCACATCAATCAATCATTTAATCAACTTTTGATGTAATTTAGCCCTCACAAACTGTTGTCGCTTATAGCGTTCGGTGATATTGTGCAACGCGAGAGTTATTTTTTTAACACTATTTTGTAGTTACAAACACATAACATAGAATAGAATAGATTTTATATTCTTAGCACAAATTACAGCATATAGTAAAATTAGTCTACAGATACAGTTTTGTACCTAATTTGTGGAAGACTGGCGCCTAAACTAAGTTTTTTACAAAACCTGTAAGTCAGGTCACCAAATGTTAAGGGGGCCTCCCTTAACAATTTATATATTTCACGTATTGTTCTGAAGACGTTTGTTTGAAATCACAGTAATATTAATTAAACATAACATCACGCCTATAATTCGAAATGGTTCAGGCAGAGGTGTATCTATGGTAGGTACGTACACGGCTACACAAAATATACAGCGGTGCTGCGGTGCTATTCTGTAAAAATCTCACCGTGAAAACTTAGGTGAAGTGAACGTGGAGTGAGCTGTCAATAGTGTCAATTCCTAGCAAAAACAAACTCACTTCACCTAAGTTTTCACGGTGAGATTTTTACAGAATCGACTGACAGTTCCAGTTTTAGCTGACCTCGCATTGTATAGGTTTTTCGTACAATCAAAAGTCAACTTATACTGGTTATGAATAGCTTAATGTGTAACCGTGCGTACCCCCACATTTTGCCAGTTATGATTAAGTCACATGTAACAGTGGGCTGGATGGCAACCGGGCACAAATACAGACTCCGGGCTGCCATTGAGACATTCCTAATCGAAAACCCAATAACACTGTGACAGACCTTGGATTCAATCCTTTGACTTTATTTCTTACATAATTATATTCCTAGTCTAAACGATAGGATTTCTTAGCTGTACATCATCATCATCATCATTTCAGCCGAAAGACGTCAACTGCTGGACATAGGCCTCCCCCAAGCGCCGCCACTTCGACCGGTTCTGTGCTTCTCGCATCCAACGGGTTCCTTCCTGCGTCCTTCACAAAGTTGTCGGTCCACCTTGAGGCCTTCCAACGCTACGTCTTCCGGTACGCGGTCGCCACTCCTCTCATAACCTTTCGGCCCCATCGGCCATCTGTTCTGCGAGCTATGTGCCCTGCCCACTGCCACTTAAGTTTGGCAATTCTTCGAGCCATGTCGGTTACCTTGGTTCTCCTGCGGATCTTCTCATTTCTGATTCGATTACGCAGGGAAACTCTAACTGTACCTATTAATAAGAAATATCTATTGCGAAGCTTCTCGTGCGTTATAGAATGTTTCATAAAGGATTTTTGCAAATCACGAGATATTATCCAAACTTCGTCCTCATTAAACACATCGAAAAGCGTACATAGTTCTTCAAAGTACAGACACTTAATTAATCTTTAGCCTTCATGCCCAACATCAGATATGTGCCCACCACACAATGGCCCATGACTCGCCACTTCTTCAACAAGAATCTTTAGATATACCTAATTAGTGATACATGTTGTGGAGTAAAAAATATTAATAGTACGAATATTTTTCATTGCCAAAAGTGTTCATAAAAAAAGCTTTGATTGTTAGTGTCTGTACTAAGTAAGTATTCGTGTTGGCTTTTTAAATGTTCCAGTAAAGACTTAAAGCTAGGAATACATATACATATGCTAGTAACTTGTACAAAAGTAAATAAATAGCTTGTATACCATTGTGACATGCCCATAGCACACATAGCACAAAATTACGCATTAATCCATTATTAATAAGGGTAATAAGATAGGTTTTATTTGGGAATCGATAAATATCGTTTATTCTAAGGAAACCAATGGCGGTCTTAAGAAAGGTGGAAGAACCTTCTTTTTATGTTTTCATGGGGAAACCTTCAAAAGGTGCCCGGTTTTTGGGGATAAAACCAGGGAGTGTAGGACCACCCCGGTAGTCACCATCTGCACACGGCAGGAACACCGTTATCTCCCAAAAGACAAATCCGGAGCCCCCTCTGTGCAACGCCTGTAAGAAAACATCTCTGGGGAGACTGAAAAGGGGTTTCCCTGAAATCCAAGTGCGCAAGTGTCCAAGGCAGCACATGACCACTGTGGGCCGTCTTCCCTGAGGTCCCTCAGTGGGCCGACAGAGTACCCACTCTAATAGCCTGCGACCCCAAATTCCAATTCGGAATGCTCATATTCTTTCCCTTTTGTACAATGTGCTCTTTTCTCCTTCCACCCCTCTCTATCTCAAGAAACGTTTCCAGTTTCTTTGTGACTCCCACACGAAATTTTTAAGGTCATCAGATAACTTGAAGCTCAAAATTCAGTACATATAAATAAATTCCCGAAGAACCAACTTAATATTTTAAGACCCTTCGAAACAATGTTTACACAGTACAACTTTAAGTAAAGCTACAGTTTATTACATTCAACACACAAAATTAAAATCGTTCGTGTCAACGAATCTTAAAGTAAAATGACCTATTTTACTACCCACCTAAAGAATGAACCAAAGTACCTACATTGTAACACAACATTAACGTTATTTTACAGGGTGAGGCATTTTACAACAGCACGTCTATTTAACATTTATTTGCCAATGTTTTATTTGTTAAGCTTGTAAGCCGTTTCAACAACATTCTGTACTTAGGGTAATTTATATTTTGGAATGAATGGTAAAGGTGTTGGCATTTAAAATTACCTAATTGTGTAACAATCTCAATCTGAATCATTTTGAAGTATATTGCTAATCCATTGCTTCATATGTTCGGAAAATGTGTCTGCTCAGCAATATAAATAACGCAATGAATGTTGTTGAACTGTCAAAATGAAACCCATTGCTACTGATAGTGTGTTACGCAATTACCCCGCTGTTGTTCACATGACATATCATCACGCCTGTATACTACGGGTTAGGTAGACTTACTATAACAGGCGGATCGCCTGTTATGTAGAGTCGGCCATGTAACCACAAATCCAAATGCTACTGAGAAATTGAAAAAAATCCAATAACACTTTGCCCTACCTGAGAATCGAACCCGGGACCTCTAGATCAGTAGTAGCGCTTGCGACCACTAGACCAACCACGAGAAGAAAGAAAAAGTATCTATTAGATTACTAGCAGCGCCACGCGGTTTCACCCGCATAAGTTTCGATCCCATGGGAATATCAGGATAAAAACTATCCTATGTCCTTTCTCGGGAATCAAACTATCTCTATACCAAATTTCATCTTAATCGGTTTAGCGGTTTAAGCGTGAAGGGGTAACAATCACACTTTCGCATTTATAATATTAGTATGGAGAATATGGATTATTACAAAGACTATATAAAATTATCTTTGGATTATTATTACGAGGCAGTTCTGTTGCTCATTGTCAAGATAAATATTATCTAAGATATATGGCATATTACAGTATATTGAATATCATTGTAACTCTTTGTAGGTTCCTTTGCAAATAATAATGAGACAATGTATTATCTACGTAGCGAATCTCTTGTCAGTCAGTATAAATCAATCAAGTCTAACACAACACAGTATGCTCTGGACTGAAACCTCTTTTATGTTGCAGTAAGTAGGTAGGTACTATTTATCTGGTTCTCCGCCTAAGCCATTATTTAATTTTAACATTTTTACAACGAAATTAGATTAGAATTCTAAAATTAAGAAATCTGCATGAGTATGACAATTCATGCCAATTCTTCTTCAATATAAAGAAATTGGAATATAAATAACTAGCAGCGCCCGCGGTTTCACCCGCATAAATGTCGATCCCGTGGGAATATCGGAATAAAAACTATAGCCTATGTCCTTTCCCGGGACTCAAACTATCTATATACGAAATTTCATCTAAATTAGTTCAGCGGTTTAAGCGTGAAGAGGTAACAGACAGACAGACACACTTTCGCATTTATAATATTCTAGTATGGATTGGAATCGAAAGACACTTTTCATTAAAGCCTCAATAGGACAACAGCTGTGAATAATTTTGGTATACATATAATAAAGTATATACTTCTATCTATATATTTACAATCGTGTCAAATCAGTAACGTTTAACTCACAACAATCTAGTAAAAAACATTTAGGTATTTGTTGATGCTTTTCTCAAGTTCTGAGTCGACCTACACAATTACTGACAAATGCTAGCACTGACTGGACTGCACCCTAATTTCGTAACACACTATTACTCTCAATTTGAATCATTTTGAAGCATATTGCTAATCCATTGCTCCATATGTTCAAAAAATGTGTCTGCTCAACAACGTAAATCACGCAATGAATGTTGTTGAACTGTCAAAATAAAACCCATTGCTACTGATAGTGTGTCACGCAATTACCCTGCAGGTCCACTTAAATCTGTGTCGTACTTTCCTCAAAAGATAATTTCAGACATCAATCTATGTATATGATCTGACCAAGGATCTGGACTCTCTAAAAGAGACCTCTGAGTTTGTTTCGGCCTTCCTTCTCAGAGTTGTCAGATAGCAAACGCCGACCTCATCTAGCTTATTTTTTTTTATAATGTGACGTGTAAAAGTGATTCCACTACCCTATTTATAGAATAAACATTTCATTTCATTTTTCTATGAAGTTTAAAATGGATACCACTGATGAGACTGGAAACCTCATCGGTTCATTTGTAAACAATACGAAAAAATCGTGACGTCAAAGCACGACATTATAGATTAGTTATACTTCCAAGCTTAGGAAACATCTTCGTAACATAATGTATAGGAGGTACAAACACACCTACAGGTAGGTACAAACCTACTTACATAAATATCCCAGTTGCTGATTATGTACTGCAAATAAACACATGGATTCTGAAAATCTGATTAAAGTCGGATTTACATTACTGTGTCGTGTTGTGTCGTGACGCAGAATACACCAATCAAACGATTCTGTACGGCTACGTCAAATCACAACGAGTTTTGATTGGCTAAAACTGCGTCTGCGTTTTAAGTCTCTTATGAGTAAATCTACCATCTAATTGTTGTGTTGGCCAAAATATCAACCAACAAGAAGTTTACAAAAAATAAACAAGCTTTCAGACAACGGAGCTAAAATTTCAGTGCTAGTACATAAAAAAAAAAACATAACGTTACAAAGTCCGTCTTCGATTATTTTCTTCTCACAGCAAAGTTAATAATTCCTTTTCAAATCGTTTGAAATGTGTAAAGTGAGGATCTGCGTTTTTCGCTCAAAGAAACTATTCATTTACAACAAAGAAAAACAAAATCCAATACTCACATTCACCATTAATTCAACAATATCCTCAAACTTTTACCGCCAAAAAAAAACCACAACACTATTCCACTTGGTTACGATAATACAGTTAAATACTTTTTGTCACACTGACACTTGTGAAAAAAAAAGAATGTTTTTCGTGATCCAAAGTCGGAGCAAAAAGGTGCTCGTGCGGGCTCGGCCGACAGAAGCTAGGAAACGACTGGCGATTCTTCGGAACTCGAATGCACCTCGGTTTGTGAAACACTGGGCTCTGTGTCGCACTGTGTTTCTCTTTGGCACTGTTTCGAACTTTTGCACTAGGTTTTAGAGTGTTTGAATGCTACATAGATTATATTTTTATAGTAAGGAAATAGTTTTAGAATCTGTGAATTCGTTCCGTGTTTAAATTAAGGTTTAGTATCGATAATTCTGGCCAAACATTGAATTAAAAAAAAATTAATATGTTAATGGTCGAAGTGTTATTCAGCAAAATGTTAAAGTTCAGACATCTCATATTACGATCTGAAAATGATTGCAATAAATTGCACGTCAGATAATCTGTCAAGATTGATGAATTGTAGCCTTTGTTGTCAGATATCCAATAACGATTGACGAACTTGAAAAAAAATAAATTAAAAAGGCTATAGGTATTGTGTGGGACCACCTGCAATAATACTTTACTCATCAAGTTATTACGACAGACACACACAGACTTGCAATAGCACCTAAACCTACCACAAAAAGGAAAAATCGTGTCTATACAAAAGTACGTGACAAATATAAAAATAATCCAATCCAAAAATAGAATAAGCGACCAGAATTTAAAAAGGAGTTTACAATAAAATTGTATTTCAAAATTAACACAGAACTTTGTAGAACATAAATTTCTTTAACAATAATAGGAAAACAAACTTGAAAATACAACAGTGTGTGACAGTGTCTCCAGTTGGAATACGCAGTGTTCAATGTTTTTACCGCCGTTTGGCGCGTGCGCGGTGTGAGCTTTGATATGGAAAGACGGAAAGTTCGGTTCTGTTATTTCAAAGAAGGTGAGCCATTAACGTTTATGTTCTAAAGCACTGGGACTATGAATTTAGGTAATTAAAATCGGCACTAAACATTGGTTTCGCCTAGACTGTAAACAATTCTTAGTAATGGTAAAATAACGTTGTTTTAAGGAGAATCTTGATTAAGTTATTGATGTTCAATACTGTACGTAGATTCTATAGTTATTTTATAAACCAACATCATAAAGTTTCTAAGTGTCTTAGTTTCACAGATTAACAAAACTATCCTTGAACAACTACGCATATGAGATAGATTGTCCACGATCTGTTACCAAAAGATTCTCGGTAACTTTAGTCACATTGCCCGCCGGGAACCAGCGAAGCAATCGCGTAACACATTATCAATCGGAGTCGGTTTCATTTTGACAGTTCAACAACATTCATTGCGTTATTTACGTGTTAAACAGACAAATTTTTCGACCTTATGAAGCAATGGATTAGCAATTTGCTTCAAAATGATTCAGATTCCGATTGATAGTGTGTTACGCAATTAGGGTTCTGATAATCTTGACAATTTGGTGGTGATAGGCAAGGTAGATGGGAAAAGACCTCGCGGCTGGTCACCTAACAACCGCTAGTCAGACCGCAGAGTAACCGCTCTCACTGGACTCTCAGTTACGACCACCCTGAGAGAAGCCGAGAACCGAACGAAGTCAAAAAACATCGTACATAAAGCCGTGAAGGCCTTTTAGGGACTCGATCTTCACGGCCTTCGTAATGAAGAACGTGAACAAGAAGAAGAAGAAGTTTAACATTACCTAGGGTAATGTTAAACTTTGTTCTAATATGCAAGTGAAGACGAAGACAAAGGCTAGGAAGAAGAAGGCTAGTAAGTAACCAATAAATAACCATACCAACCTTCTGACGTAGCCGGGTAAAAACAGCTTCAATCAAGCGTTTATTAACATTTTTATTAGCTCTCTTTATTATCTCGTTTCGCCCATCAATAAAATTGGCCATCGACCTTATTTTAAAGTAAGTATACAGGGCACGATAGCAGCGGTGGCTTATTGGTGACAGCCGCGACTTACGAGTTGTAGGTCGTAGGTTCGAACCCAGACAGGGGCTTTACTTTGTGTAAATTATTTCTTCACCACTGCTCTCGAAACGGTGACGGAAAACATCGTGAGGAAACCAGCATGTTCTAGAACCAAAAATTCGAAGGCAGAAAATAGAAATTAGAAATCAGGGTGCAGCCATTTTTATGCCAACAATGAAAGGGTAGTAAATTATCTCAGAGAATCCAAAAGACACGACCATGACCACTACAACGAACAAGCTTAGACAAGTCCGCAGTTGTCCACCAAAACCAAAACAAGGCATATTGACAAGAACAGCACTTCATAAATAAATGTCAGATGACTACACTATTTGCTAGTGTTGTACCCATTTTAGCCAACAACTAAATCTAGGCATTATTTCACTGTACCAGACATTTCTCCTGTGAATGAGAATAAACTGGTAAATACTGGCCCGCGAGATGTGAGAACTGTAGAAAACTAATAGATGGTGTTTCAAAGGTACTAAGGTTTCCCATTCACTGTGCGGGAAAATTGAAGCGAGGTTTTACTTGGTGCATTTTCATGGTATCGCCGTTGCAATGTGGTTTTGTTCGAGCATAAGGTTCAATTATTTTATTAGGTTTCCCAGTGATTGTGTAACATTATGTGGCGTATTGCGAAAATTATGCAGAAGAAAGCCTGATTTGATTTTGAACTCTTTTATCATTAATTATTTTTTGTATCTTTAGGTAGAAAAAATTTTTGACTGAAACTTTTGAACATTACATAAAACCAAATTTGTTTTTAAGAACATTTACTGTACCCATTCCTTTAGTAATAAAGACTATATTACTTTAAAAAAAATTAAGCCCTGTATGTGTGTATGTTTAATGATTAACAGACACATAGTACCTACTTGTGATCATGGAATTACCAACATTTGCATATGCATACATACATAGGTACATAATCAGCCTATACTATTCCCACTGCTGGGAGACAGGCTTCCTCTCTGTGAGAGCCACCACGCGGGCCTAGTGCGAGTTGGTAGATGTCACATGTCTTCGAATTTTTGGTTCTAGGACATGCCGGTTTCCTCACGATGTTTTCCTTCACCGCTTTTGAGAGCAATGGTGATGAAATAAAAAAACACAAAGTAAAGCGCCTGTCTGGGTCCGAACCCACGACCTACAACTCGTAAGTCGGGTCCGTTACCACTGGGCCACCACAGCTTTCAACATTTGCGCGCTTTGTCCTATATAAGACAAGCACAAACACCATCTTATGCACACCATGGCAGCACCCATTGCATATAGTTTATGATCATAAAATCATTCCAAAAATATCAACAAAAAACACCTTTGAAAATGATGTATGTGATTCCCCTAACAACATTTTCACGACCCCTGCTCTCCCATACACTGCGACACAACTCACAAGTCTTAACGCAAAAAATCGCAACATGAATGCTCACATCTCTACCAGTTATTTAATGCTTCGTCGCTTTCCAAAGAGTAGGGAACTCTTGTAGAGCCAGTTACGTTGTAGAGTAGGGTCGCAGTTGATGAGCAAGCTCTATCACGGGTGGATGAAAGGGGATGGATGCAGGTGTACAGAGGTGGATGAAAAAACGATCGGAAAATAGCCAATTTGGAGTTAGGTCTGATTGAAGGAGGGTGTGAGTTGATAAAGAAGGTGTTAGTGAAGAATGATACCGTAGTTTAAGAGTTATGTATTTGATGGTTCGCGGCATCTACAACGCCACATGCGAACTACGTATCACACTGACGTCACACAAAATCCTCCATCGCGCAAGCAGAGTTTACCGTGTGACCAGTATTTAAAGACAACACGTTTTCTATGGAAGATGAGTGAATTTTACACCCTGTTCCTCATACCTCTATAGATGAAAATCAACTAAGTTAATGTTATATCACCCTTTTACTCGTCACACGTCAAAAAATCAAAAGCGTGCCCTCGGCGTCAAAGTCTGTCATGTAGTCGAACCGTGGCAGCTGGGCACATTTTGGTTTGTCATCTATACATGACTGTGGCGGTCAAAAGGTTAAGGTCGAAACCTTAAAAACGGCGTTAGTTTATAAAATCTAATAAGAAAGAGACATAAAAACAACCTATAGTCTAAGGTTGCTGATTTCCCCTATCAAGGATAGTGGAACTTCCTTACTTATATCACCAACCTACCAATCTATGTACCACTACAAGCTGTAGATACATGAAATATCAAACCCAAAGCATGTATTTGAATAAACCATTTACCCGACTTCAGAAGGAGGTCAGAAGTCAAAAAGATGAAGCTAGTTATCTAAGCCGAAGCGTAGTAGGTTCCTATGTAGAAGAACAGGCAAGAAACTCCATAGAAACTTTTAAATAAATAATCTTTTAAAAAGTAGTTACAGCTCTTTAAAATAATGGTTGATACGAACGCGCAGCATCGATGGTGGCTCGAGTCATGGCCAGCCCCAGCAGGGTTCTGAACATGATTGCTGACAGAGTGGACTGTCCGTATATAATTCACTGCTGTCAGTTACATGTGCCATCGTATCGTGTTGTTTACTAACACTTAGTTATAAGAACAATGTTACTAACCCTATATGAGTCTTCGCTCGAATTAAAGTTTTTGAATTTGATAACATTTTATACATAGACATTTGTGATCCCTGTAAAATCTACCTTAAATTATGCATACAAACATTGTAAAGAAATTTTCAATAAAAAAAAACAAGTAAGTCAAATTAAACATGTCAAAAAAAATAGAATTTATACCAACCATTAAACAAAAAGTAACTCGTTTACAAATCCGAATAATAGAAGTACGTGTACTTCTTTCAATATTTGTATAATTTGAAAGCATTAAATAAATACAAAAAAACATGGCGGAAAATGAACTTGTAGGTAGGTTAAGTAAATAGCCTTTTCATCCTAAATTATGGGTCAAAAAGGTTGGAAAGGTTGAAATGTAAATAACGAAGTTAAAATTACCTGAAATGTAAAAACCTTTCCTTTGAAAAATATATGTTTATAATGTTTTTATAAGCTTCAGTTTAATATTAACTAACTACATATATACCTAAAGATTACATATTTCAATATCTCCATGTCATACTTAGTAAGTCGAATGTGGCACGAAGACTGACATTTACAGTTTTCCTTTATCATAAATATCATGTGAATAGTATAAATTTTTATTTAATAATGAAACTTTGTAATCATAGGTAACAGACGACAGTCGGTTTATTGCAAAGTTGAGTTGCTCGCGAAATTATATTTCATGAAATTATATGATAATTTCGTAAAATTTTTAAGATTTTCTTCATAATTATAATATACAGGGTTATTGTTAAAACATTAACAACCTCTTAAGAGGTCATTGTACTCATCATTAAGAACCACTTTTACTATGGGACCAAACCTGAAATCGCGAAAAAAAATCAGCTGTTCCCTACATTTTGACGAGTTATACGAACATAAATGTAGGGAAATAAATATAGTGCTTGTTAGTGATTCTAGGATATCTATTACATTTTCTGTTTTAACCCGTGAGAACCTGTAATTGGCTTTATGTCTCTTATACTATTGTTATAGCTGTTGGTTCTCCTATAAATAAATAAATAAATAAATGTAGGAAACAGCTGATTTTTTTTCGCGATTTCAGATTTGGTCCCATAGTAAAAAAGTTGTTCATAATGATGAGTACAATGACCTCTTAAGAGGTTGTTAATGTTTTACCAATTGATAGCCCTGTATAATTTCGAGAGCTGTAATAATGATATTTCAAATTATTAT
Organism: Oligia latruncula; assembly: GCA_948474745.1. Lineage (NCBI taxonomy): Eukaryota > Metazoa > Arthropoda > Insecta > Lepidoptera > Noctuidae > Oligia > Oligia latruncula. Next base: position 19,391,686 of record OX419686.1, read on the forward strand.
AAATTGAAGTAATCATTTTATAAGAATTGCCGCGTATTGAATTTTCTTCAACTCACAACGTAAAACAGAGCTGCAATTTGCAAAATAACTTCTGTAATTTTTTATTTTGCAGCCGCGTAAGATGTAGCCCGCGAAATGAAGTAAAACATAAGCAAAGTTTGGATGATGCTGGGACAGCGTGGGGATTCAAACAAGAAAAGAGAGGCATATAAGAAAGAGAGAGAGAGAGAGGTATATAGAGCAGTGAGTGAACTCGGGCTGTGGATGACGATGACGATGAAGTACAGTTTGACAAGTTCTGATCTTCAAATTCTCAATTCAGATATCGAGTGTTACTCTATTCAAGGATCACAAGGTAAGGATTATCTCCCATATTATACATAAATAATATATCTGTATATATAAAATTCAAAGTCCTGACTGACTGATATATCAACGCACAGCCTAAACCGCTGCTGGTCCTAGAGACATGAAATTTGGAGGGTGTATTCTTTGTGAAGAGTAGGTATCCACTAAGAAAGGGTTTTACGAAATTCCACCCCGAAGTTCACACAGACGAACTCATGGGCAGAAGCTAGTAATAATATATAATCAACCTTATGGGTTAAGATTAGGCCTTAAATTTAATACATCTGTCTTATCTCCTATGACCTTTACCATAAGGCTATAACCCCGACTCTTGTGCGAACTCTCTGAGCTTCTACAATTGAGTATTTATATCCATAGTCACCCTTTATTACAATCATTTACTTAAGTTTAGTAACTTGAAGATACTATCTAAAGTTACTGAACAGACATTTAACACTATCTAAAAACATGAACTGTGCATTAGTATGCAGCCAAGTTATCTAATAGCTGAAAATGGAGTTTATCGTCAAGTTAGGTATGCAAAAGGTACTGTTTCACTGGTATTGTGAGTTTACACTAAACATTAGGAATTTGTTTGTAGATTCGCGTTTGATTTGATTCGTTGAAACAATTTTTTACGTATGACATGGATGACTATGTCTATCTAATGACGTCACTACATCGATGCTTTCATTCTTTACTAAACATAGCATTATTTGTTGATAGGACCTCATAATTTGATCAGGCCATTTGTATGTTTTTTCTAAATGTTTGTCTTTATCGGTCTATTTATATTCTTCTTTTTTTATTTGGACTGTTGCAAGCTTGAAGAAAACTTGAAGGAGGGTTTTATGGCTAAGTAATAAGCCCGTGGATGAGTGACCATATTTACATACCAAGATCCCTACGTGGCTCGGAAAGCACGTTAAGCCGTTGGTCTCGACTGTCATTCGTGGATCTTTGACAGTCGTCAACAGTCCGAAAGTCTGACAACCAGTCTTATCAAGGGCTATCGTAGTACCTAGTTACTAGGATGGTTAGATCAGATAGGCAGCCGCTTCATGTAAAATGCTGGTATTCAGCTGCATCCGGTTAGACTGGAAGTCTACCCCAACATGGGAAATAGGCAGATGATAAAGCTTGAAGAAATCTGGTAAGACTGGCGAAAAATTATCAATGATCAAAAATAACTTTTTGTGTAAGGCCTGACAGCCTCAATACAAATCATAATCACACTACCCCTATATAGCACTAAAAAAAATTAAGAAAAATATCTAAGAATCATTGACCTCTTCAACAAGCATATGGAAAGTAAGTACATTCAATCATAATTACTCACTATTGTATTACAATACCGTCCGTATCTTAGATCGAGACCGGCTCCATACATTATAAGCGTAACAAAAACAAATCATGCCGCGACAGATACAAGATAACCGATTTCGTATGCGTCGTAAATCTGTACATGTTACAATTAAACGAGTGTTCTGTTAGGGGCTTGTTGCATTTGTACGGAGTGGCTAGTCTAGCTTAGCTTGAGTCTAGAGCTGTAAAGAGATAATTATAAAGAATTGTTGAGGGCAAAGTTAGTATTGTCAGTGATTTGTGTATAAATACATCTCTAGAGTCTGTAAAGAGTACAGATCTACAGATCTCTTTAAATTTTAAACTTTAGGTGTGCTCTAAATGTTTTTGCCATTCATAAGCACCACTTCTTGTTTGTTTTGTCAGTGTGTCTTCTTTATTTCTTAATGTCATTCTATCATTATCTTTATCCTTTTTACCCGCTGATTTTAAGCCAAAATTAGGGTAATGATTTTGGTTGGTATATTTTATTAATTTCATATCTCTCATCCTAAATCTTGAGACCGATACTTGTATTACTTATGAATTTCAAGTATGGTCTTTCACAGAATCAACGTTGTCATCTTTGCTAAGCCTACCCGTGCACTTTGTGAAAATAAACAAGGAAACCTTCACAAATATTAAATCAAGTCCAATTATTCAAGAATTATGAGTCACACGTTTAAATGTGTCCGTTCTTTAACATTAAAGCGGAGTGACTGTACAACTTGTACCTGTACAATGTAATTGGAACGTCAGTGGATATTGATCGAGATAAATCTCGATTGAGCCGACCGTTTCTATCAAATGTGAAACGCCAATTTATTCCTTGTTACAAATCCTGGAGATATGTCGGTTTTCAATTAAATTTCTGACGGCATTCGGCTTTTGTTGTGGAGTTATGTTGCATGTAAATTGTTTGGTTATTTGTTGTTTCCTTCTTGGTTTGTTTTTGTTGTGACATTCCTTAAGTATAAGTAAATTGGTGCTGCAATTAAATAGGATACCTGTATAAAGGTACTTTAAGTTGAGGAGGATTATTAGAGTCAATGATTTCGTTATAGGCTCGCTCCCTCTTACATGGTACTTGAACATAACTGGCGACATGTGGGTGTATTACAGATACATTTCTGCCGAACCATTCGGAGTTTGCAGGCGTGATGTTATGTTACGTTGTAAGGAAAGGTGACCTCATTGCGCGATTATGTATAATGGCATGTAGATAAACCGCCTCATTGATGTAGTCGTAGCCATAAGCTTGACTAACGTATGCGTAAAAGATTCTTATAGTTGTAACACGTCACTTGCTACGATCCTTTCATACTCCTTTTGTTTCGTTTGCTTTGATATTTCGGAGTTGTTTTAACCTTGCCGAGAGCAATGGTGGCCCAGTGGTATCTGCCCCGAGTTACGGGTCCTAGGTCGTGAGTTTGAACCCAGGCAGGCACTTTGTGTATTTAATTTCATCACCACTGCTCTCAAAACGGTGAAGGAAAACATCGTGAGGAAACCGGCATGTCTTAGAACCAAAAATTCGAAGACGTGACATCCACCAACCCGCACTGAGCCCGCGTGGTGGATTATGGCCCACTTTCTTTCACAGAGAGGAGGCCTGTGTCCCAGCAGTGGGAACATTATAGGCTGATTATGATGACATGATGATAACCTTGCCCTCTTAATTCTTACCATTAAAATAAACGTGAAGCATCATAGTGTTGTGGTCACGAACTTTTTTTTGGCTCACTTTGCTATGATTGCTACTTACAAGCCCTTCACCAAACACAAACATTCCCTATCTCCCAAACTGATAAAAAAACTAATAAAGAATTCACGGCGCAATGCCCATCGCGGGGTCAAAGGCGTGACCAGCAAACATCAGCGAACAAAAAAGCGAAATGTATTTTAACACTTTTTTTATCACATTTCTTAAGCCCTACTTAAAATGTGATAGCGTATTTCAGTATACTTTTTGTTGAAACCCGATCACCTATTGTAAGTACCTACGGATTTTATTGCATCCAAGGTTTGAAAAAAAAATAGGAGTTTTGTACAGTTAGTAGGTAATTGCTATTGGAGAAATGGTAAAAGGAAATTGTGTAACTAGTTCACTGATCTCTTTATTACTTCTGTTGTCAATGTCAATAACATTTTTATCATGTCGAGCGAGGTGAACAGTCGCAAGTGTGTTGATGAATGATAGTCCTACGCAGAATCTCATATTTATGTAAGATATACATATCTAACGCACTGAGGATAAGTGCTAATAACAATTTTATTAGTAAAGAAATCATCCACCATAATGTTTGTAAAAAAAATGGTTGCCTGTAAAGTCGGTTTTACGGGCGAAGATTTTACGTGACAACGTCTTTTTCTCGGTAGAATATTTATTGATATGAATATAATTAAATTGCACAATAGGAACAAGGAATTGAATGATAGTTGAGTGGGAGAGAGACGCAAGGCATTCGGCGGGCCTCTCTCTCGTTCGGTGACTCATCGTAACGTTACCGAGCGTTACACTTTTTCATAAGTGACTCCCAGCCGCAACCTAATTTAAGACGTTGTCACGTCAAAAACAAAACAAAGTCAAAGTCAAAGTCAAAACGTTTATTGCGAACTAAGTGTACAATGTTGGTGTTATGTTATGTTAGTACTTATGACTTAGCAGCCTTTTACAAGCATTGCAATTTTCATTCGCCTACCACTGTTTTAATGTAAGAACCTAGAGGCGTAAGGTGTTTTCAGAGGGTAATTCTCGTAATTTTAGGAACCTTCACAGTCTGAAGTACGAATACAAGTGCCGTAATTGAAAACGTTCAAAATCTAGGGGAATTGAGATAGATATTCAATTAAATTAAATTTTTATTCAGTATCTAATGCTATGTTCACATGCACGCCGTGCAGCCCGGCGGGCTGCCTGGCGGGCTGCGCGGCATGCAGCCCGCCCCAGGTCGGCAAACATTCAAGCTGTTCACACGCACGCCGCCGTCGTGTCAGTCAGCACGCCCGGTTCGCGGCATTCACGTTCACAGGCGCGTTTACGGGCTCGGGCGTACCGTTTACACGCTCGTGAATGTGAATGTGCACGTTGAATGTCGAGTTGAACGCGCGCGTGTGAACATAGCATAACAATTCACATTGCGTTCGAATATAATTCAGCATGAAACATTAACATTAACAACTTTATTAGATGTAGGTACAAATATCTATACATGCAATTTAATTGAAATTAGAAAATATCTGTATTATAAAAAAACTGGCCAAGTGCGAGTCGGACTGGCACACGAAGGGTTCCGTGCGACAAGGCAAAACCACACAAAAAAACACGTTTGTTGTATGGGAGCACCCCTTAAGGTGTATAGATGGCTCACTGACCTTGTGCAAGTGGGCGGAGCTAAACGCCCTACTCCCGAATACGTGCGGTGGCGCGCTACACTAAAACAACGATCAAAGAATATGCAGCGGCGCAGACATGCCGCACGTTGGTCGCCATTTTTGCCTACGATTCCAGAAGGGAATAGCGGATGCAAGGCTGATATATTTTTACAAGCTTTTTTTTATATTTAGCTTGCACTGTTCGTATGTAAACTAAGTATGTATGTAAGTTGTCCGTCAAAATTTGCAAACCATTTTTCGACCATTTGTTGGTACCTATCCGATTGAACTGAAATTTTGCATAGACCTTTAGTTCTGGTAACAATACAATGTACTATAACAGTCAGAAGTCGACTAGCAATCTCACAAAACTATGGCATAGGAATATTAGTTGTACTTATGACCTTCTTCTATAAGAACGTTTGACAACACTACACATTGGCAACTTGTTGCCCGCTTATGATTGTTATTACTTTCAATAAGTTAAGAGAGCGTTACGGTGGCCAAAGTAGTAAGCATTGTGCCTCGCATGGCGAACGTTCGGGTTCGAGTCTCACATCAAACATGAAAAATATTTTTTAAGTATTACAATCATGTGAAATAAGAAAGCAGAGTTGCTAACAAATATTTTAAATATTCCACAACTAAACGAATATTCTTTCGTTTTACAATTATAATCTTAGCGTCGTTATTAAAATATGAGGGTAGATTTGAAACAAAGTGATAAGTTCACTTTGTAAATCTACCCTCATATTTTAACTACTTTACTAGTTTACATAAATTATTCCACTATTCGCTATTTTTGGTTGGTGAACATAGTTACGAGCGTTTGTGTTATCTTGTTGTTGCTATTTTAGTATTCTTCTAAATTCAATATGCAGGCTAATATTAGTATTGAAGCCAAGGCAAATATTGTGGCCCTATAATAACATAAATAAGTGTAAAGGATTTCTTTTGTATAAAAAATATTACAATGTTACCATATCAAAATTTGTTTCATTTATGATCATATTATAATAATTACCTTTATTGTAATATCTATTTGTTCAAAGTAATTTACTAAAATAAATTACTAAAACATACAAATAATAATAATTATAAAAAACATCAAAAAAAAACTGGCCCAACTAGGATTCGAACCTACACCTATCCCGTTCACATTAGCGAGTGCAGCCTCGTTACCGATCTAGCTAACGTTAACTTATATTCACTTGTTGAAATTTTGCATTACTATGAAAAAAATTATCAGACTGCGATAAATAAACAAGTTATTGATATTGTCATCCTTGTCTAGCATTGACCACATCTATGACTACTCGTAGCGCGATGCTACACGACATGTTACTGTACAGACGGCAGCACATCAATGTAAACTCTATACATATCTATAACTACGACGCGCCGTATAGTGTTAGAAAGAAAGTATCCTTGGTATGATTGGTGGAGTTTTCAACGTTTCTAAAATTGACCAATGGTTGCACATACTAATAATTGACAGCCAATTATCATGTTCACTAAAAAAAACCAAGGCGAGGGTGGATGAATGAAAAAAAATATCGCGGATCAGTAACATTTTAAAGTTGTCTAAATTCCGTGATTCATTTTCTACTTCGATCATTGATCGAAGATTTTCTAAATAACTGGTTGTGATTGTGCGATAATGAACTTTATGAAAATATACGATATGGTTCAAATTATTTAGAATATTGCGCGTATAATCACAGGTAAGGTCAAATTTCGAAACATATCACATGAGTTGAGTTGGTCTCATGGTCACTAAGGCAGCTCGATATTCATCTTTGTCTGCGTTCGAATCCAGGAAAACCTAAACACAGCTTTTTGTTAGGAATGTTTTGTTTTTAATTATTATCTTTTTTTTTTACTTTTTTTAACGAAAGAAGTCGGGAAATATCTTTTTAAACGGGCATTAAAATATATTTAAGTAAGATAAAGTAAGTAAATGCTCATAGTTCAAAATTAATACACTCGCACACAGCTCGGGGCACCAGAGAGTACTTGGAGAAAACTTTGTATTGCCGTGGCCTCAAATCCCATTGAGCACGCATGAGAAAAAAAAAATCTTTATTTAATTTTGTAAATCATGAAACTTTTATTTACTTTTGACTGTACTTTCCTGTCAAAAAGAATAAACTTACAAAATGTGGATAAGACAGAGATTAAAACACTACAAATTGAAAAATAACTTTAATTTCGGAAGTCGGTGTCAATAAACGAAATTGCGGAACCAAAGACACCGACTTCCGAAATTAAAGTTATTTTTCAATTTGTAGTGTTTTTTTTGGAAGTCGGTTGTTTTTTTTTGTAAAAAGTTTTTATTTTTCACTTTTTAGTGGGTCAGTTTGTAATTTATCTAAGTTACAATAGCCTAATGGTAACTGCTCATCACGTGTTACAAAATATTGCTTTTCCCGATGCTGGGACGTTAATTGTTGAGGAGTTCTCCTGGTAAGAACCACTCACCATACGCATTGTGACGAGCATAAATTGCTTAGCAACCATATTAAAGTAATCGAATCGCAACCCTTGAAATATTTGTCATTGAGTAGTTCCGATGGCCATCGGTGATCTTCATCATCAGCCCCACTTTACCAAATGATGATTTCCGAGAGCAAATGCTCAAGTTATTTAAAAAAATACCCACATCGCAATAGGTTTGCCTATAACATTTGAGGGTTTCCCTCGATTTCCATGGGATCCTCTCATCAGATTCCAACTTGATGATAATGGGACCACCTCAAAAGTATACCCTTTCAAACAAGAAAATACTTTTTGGAATCGGTCCAGCCGTCTTCGAGTAATCGGTGAACATACATTAAAAAAAAACTGGCCAAGTGCGAGTCGGACTCGCACACGAAGGGTTCCGTACCACAAGGCAAAAACGCCGAAAAAATCACGTTTGTTGTATGGCCCCCCTTTAATATATATTTTATTATTTATTATTAAAGTAAAAATACAACTGAGTATTTTGTGAATATTTCAAGTGCCTACCTGTAGCCATTATTGATATCGAGCAAAAAAGGGCAAAAAAATCGCGTTTGTTGTATGGGAGCCCCCCTTAAATATTTATTTTATTTTGTTTTAGTATTTGTTGTTATAGCGGCAACAGATATACATAATTTGTAAAAATTTCAACTGCCTAGCTACCGCGGTTTTTGAGATACAGCTTGGTGACAGACAGACGGACGGACGGACGGACAGACAGACAGCGAAGTCTTAGTAATAGGGTTCCGTTTTTACCCTTTGGGTACGGAACCCTAAAAACATATATAAAGTCGAACATTTATAACCTCCTCCTTTTTGGAAGTCGGTTAAAAACAGAAGACGAACTAGCAGCGGGGGATCAGACCGGAATAATTCATAAAATTTTATGTTTTTGTTCTGTAAACTTTTTGTATTGTAATAGGTACCACAGTATAAAAACATTATGATGTATAGACTGTGGTAATACTATGTTTATTGTTTTGTTTTAATATTGTAGAATAAGCTCAACAATTAATCAAACAACTAGATGCGAGTGCCACTACCACGATAGTTTTTTGTGCATAAGCCAAAGTTGACAACCATAGCGCGACCGCCGAGCGTAGGTATAAATCATCATCATCATCATCTGCCTGCCTTTTCCCAACTATGTTGGGGTCGGCTTCCAGTCTAACCGGATGCGGCTGAATACAAGTATTTTACATGGAGCGACTGCCTATCTGACCTCCACAACCCAGTTATTGGGTAATACGATACCCCTTGGTAAGACTGGTTGTCAGATTTTCGGGTTTCTTACTACCCGTAACGACTGTCAAAGATCCACGAATGACAGCCGGGACCAACGGCTTAACGTGCTTTCCGAGGTACGGAAGGGTCTCGGTATGTAAAGATGGTCACCCATCCACAGACCAACCGCGGCAAGCGAAGCTTAACCTGATCGATCGACCTGTGTGGCTGTTTTTATTTAGCCACGGGCCCCGCAGCGTAGGTATAAATACTGTTTTATATTTATAGCGTAGGTATAAAACAAAAAAAAAAAACATAAAACAGTAAATATAAAACAGTATTTAGAAATGGCACCAGTACTATAGCGTCCACGCGCACAATAGAAATGGGCACTCTGCAGCGAGCTAGTCTATAAACGCACACTGATACAATTCGTTCGTAAATATATGCACTAACACAGGCTAACACGCTTAGTCGATCGATAGCCGGGGCGCAGCAGCGAGCGACACAGCCATCCCGTCTCAGTGCTAACGCACGACTGCCGCCCGCGCCCGCGCAGAGCACCTCTGAACCTATATCTCAAAATAGGAAAATTTTCTTTGCAAATGTTGATTGATTTAAATTCGCTGCAACTTAAATGTAGTACAGAGAACCACCAATTTTTCAGTGTAAAAATATTTCCAAACATCAAAGCCGTTTAGAAGTAGTAGGGAATATTAGCCAAAAATAGCGTTTTGGTAAATATTTTTTTAAGGCAAAAGTATTAGGCATACGAAAAAAATCTCGCAACTAAAATGCTGTACATGAATCTATAGCAAACATATATTTTTTACAGATCTTCTAACCAAGCCGTTAATGAGAAGTAGGCTTCATAAAGTGACCGTCTTACGCTACTAAACGAGAGTAAGGCCCTTAAATATTTATTTTATTTTTAGTGTTTGTTGATAAAGCGGCAACAGAAATACATAATTTGTGAAAATTTCAACTGTCTAGCTATCGCGTTTCTTGAGATACAGCCTGATGACAGACAGACGGACAGACAGCGAAGTCTTATTAATAGGGTCCCGTTTTTACCCTTTGGGTACGGAACCCTAGAAACAAAAAAAAAAATGTTTAGAGGTATTTTTGACAGACTGAGAATTTGAGACTGACATCAGACTGTGAACGTTCTTGAACTGCCCCTCTGATCCTGAGATCAAAGAAAACTGAGATCTGGGATTTTCCTACGTTATTGACAAGTTTTTGACGATGATTGTAGCTGAGATGAGATTGCGTCTACATTTTGAATATTTTTAATTAGTACGGGAACTGGCCTTTTCGGTGTGCTAAGAAACAAATGAAAGCGTTCAGCTTCGACGGTTTCAACCCAAATTTTTGGTTTCTGAAAGTGATAATTATGTAATATGTACACCTACTCGTATACAATGCGTAACATAATGAACGCAAGACCTCATACACCCCAATTAGAGTATTGAGTTAAAAGCATAATACAATGATCAAAACAATTTTTTTTTAAAGCTAACTATTTTTATTAAGTAAATTGTGTTGACCCTATCATTACTTTATGCATTCAAAATTGAGTCTTATTGCCTTGACATAAGATTTAATTTTCTTTGGCTCAATCGGCGATCAGTATGGCAAAATACATAATTAAAAAAAAAATACCTATCTTAAATGTTACCGAAATTGATTCAGTAATCAATTATGAACGAACTACTTTCAGGACTTGAGTTTATTCTGTTACACCTTGTATATGTATGTATAATAATAACTTTATTTTAAACCATCCCTTACAAAACATCCATATTTCTGTACGTATGTACAGACGCCAGCACATCAAGCTACTACAATCTGTCAAATTTCTTTAACAGATTTTCAACTTTATCGCTAAAGCATAAGGCTCAAAGTTGATTGGGAAAATTTGTCAGTTTCAGGTAGCTTGATGTGCTTTCGTCTGTACATAATTATGTACTAAAGAACTATGTCAGTAAACCACAAACTAAAGTGGTTCTATATTATTTAAGTGGTTTTATATTATACTAAGTAAAACTGCCTAAGTAGCAATTTGTAATGTATGATTGCATCTCATTTTAACCGTTATTCATATCAGTGTCAGTGATCCTGGTGTCATTAATCATACATTAGATCAAGTTAATGATACCTAACCGGTTAGGTAGTCGCAATTAATGCAAGTATGCCAAACTTGGGCTCAAGTACGCTTAAACTTTGCTACTACTTGAAACTTAGTTTGGCATAATGAATAAGGTTCTAAGTTTATAGACAGCTGTAGGGGTACTTGTGTTCGTTGGTACCTTTAGTGATTGGAAGTGTCGCCAAACACAAGTTTCGTAGTTCGATTTATTTATGTGCCATGCGAAATTAGGTTATAGGTATATTGCTTTACAATAGACTGACTGACTAACTTTCTTCGCTCACTTTTTGGAATGAAGTGCTTTAACGTGGCTTGCTATAAGAGTAAACTCGTAGAGTGAGCGAAGAGAGAGTGGACTTGTGTCTGCGCACACACTCCTGCACCCCATATCTCCCGCGCCGAAGGCTGGGCTCTGTTGCCATTGGCCGGAATGGCCGAAATACGCTCTAGATGACTATTTTTAAACTGGTAGAAATCCTCACGTAATGAAAAAGCGTTTCAATAGAAACAGATAGAGGTAAGAGATATTGATTATGGTTTTCGAGGGCCGTGCTGAAGGAAATAGTAAACTCTAAATTAAAATCCAAGATGGCAGGTGCGAAAACCTTAGAATTTTTTGTCATGGGTGTCGTTTTCATGGTTTTCGAGGGTGCTAAAGCCGATAGCGAGGTCAAAATGAAAATCCAAGATGGCGACAACTTTATAAGAGCTTCTAAAAACTGATATTAGGTGGCTATGTGATTAAAAACGTGTGTTAAATTCACAATTTCTCTCTCTGTCTCTTTCCATTCTATACGAGTGTGCTTTCGTGCGAGTATATCGTAAGGAATATCGTTTCTGACGCCACACTTTTTTTTATCTTTCTTTTTTTCACAAGGATCAGTCAGCTAGGAAATACATATTCAGCCTACAATATTCCCACTGCTGGGACACAGACCTCCTCTAGGTGAGAGGGAGTGGGCCGTAATCCACCACGAGGGCCCAGTGCGGGTTGGCAGATGTGTCTTCGAATTTTTGGTTCTATGACATGCCGATTTCCTCACGATGTTTTCCTTCAACGTTTTGAAAGCAGTGGTGTTGAAACAATTTACACAAAGTAAAGCGCCTGTCTGGGTTCGAAGCACGATGGTTCGAAGCTACGACCTACAACTCGTAAGTCGCGGCCGTTACCACTTGGCCACCACTGCTCTCGAAATAAACATGCGCGTCTTACAGAAATAAACATCATTTCACTTTTATTTAGGGTTAATAATGCAACCGCGGCATAATTAGTAATATCTATCATTAACAAAATCTTGTCTGTAATTCTTCCTCGCTATAAATAAGTTATCAATATAATCGACTCATCCCAACGCCGTTCCCTCTCGCCCCAAAATCCCTCCAAAAATAGGTTATAAAAAGTACCAACACACAACCTTTTATTAATACATTGTACCATAATCGATTACACAATTGATTCCATAAATCGATTTACTATCCCACCATTGTCATGCTCGTTTGACATCGATCAATCATTTTGTATTCTCAGTAAATATCGTGCGATTGATAAAAATATCAAAAGCCGCCCTGTGACAGTAATTGAGTAGTTGTTGTCGTATTCATAAACTTTGTTTTGTATTAATATTATAGACTGGTTGTCTGTTTCGTTGGTCTTGTTTTCCATAAAATAGGGGTGGGCTCTGATATCTATTGGGTAAAGTATGTCGCGATAACTATCGATGAAATTAGTAAACCGTTCATAAGTAGGTAGTTAGTGGAAATATAAAATTGTTATTTAGCGTAGCATAATCAGCCTATAATTTTCCCACTGCTGGGACACAGGCCTCCCCTCAGTGAGTGGGCCGTAATCCACCACGCAGGCCCAGTCGGTAGATGTCACATGTTTGCGATTTTTTGGTTCTGGGACATGCCGGTTTCCTCACGATGTTTGCCTTCACCATTTTGAGAGTAGTGGTGATTAAATAATTTACACAAAGTAAAACGCCTGCCAGGGTTCGAACCTACGACCAACTAGTAGGTAAGTCGCGGCCGTTACCACTGTGCCACCACCGCGCTACCGTAGTTATTGTACAGTTGTTATTTGCTAAGACTTATTGCTGCATCTGGCTAGACTGGAAGCTGACCCCAACATAGTTGGGAAAAGGCAGGCAGATGATGATGACATAAATTGTTTGGCTAGTTTCCGTAAAAAAGGCAAAATACAGTTACTTGAAATTCGATGTTGACATTCATTGATACTGATTGATTCTTGTCCATAAAAGACAACCTCTTGCGCAATTTTCCGCAATGGCATCGTTAAAAATCCAATAATTATTTTATTTTATATATTTGTACAAGTAGGTAACACGTAGTAAATAAATCCTAATTAAACAAACAACACCCCGCCTCTAATTTCTCATAACACAAAGACTACTGACATCATTACGCCTCGCCCGCATGGGGGCGGGCAGCACTGTTACAATTGTCATCGACTATTAACACCATGTTTAACAATTAACAGGATTAAGTTGCCCAATTTCTATTGTGTAGTGAGGGCATTTTGGAGATCGGTGGGAACGGAATAATTGGATCAATCGTTATCGTAGCTATTGGTTTTCTGAGTCAATAAATTAATATTTTGATCAGAAAATAATTTAAAAAGGTATCTACCGATTACAACAATTATTGGTTTACTCGCCTTTGTTATGTTTGTTGAACTAAAGATAACAACCAGGCAATAAACCTACTACAATTTCATTTTCATGAACAATATTATTACGACATTCTTCTTTATCGTGTCGTTGAAAAATGTAAACAAAAAGTGTGCGAAAGTTTTGATTCAGTAAAAGTGACATTTTGGCACTAGGCAATTTGTACAATTGAACATTGCAGCTTTAATGGATTCTATCATAGCGGCATTTGGGCAAAATGACATTTTGGCACTAGGCAATTTGTACAATTGAACATTACAGCTTTAATGGATTCTATCATAGCGGCATTTGGGCAAAATTACATTTTGGCACTAGGCAATTTGTACAATTGTACATTACAGCTTTAATGGATTCTATCATAGCGGCATTTGGGCAAAATGACATTTTGGCACTAGGCAATTTGTACAATTGAACATTGCAGCTTTAATGGATTCTATCATAGCGGTATTTGGGCAAAATGACATTTTGGCACCGGGCAATTTGTACATTTTGACACTAGGACTATGTTGCCCATTGATTTTTTGTCTTTGTAACATTTAGTATCCGGGGTCCTGATGCGACTGATGACTGGCTCGACTGTATTTTAGATCTTGTTGGCCCAAAACTTCACCACTTCCACGGCGTTGTCGGTGGCAGCGCAGTGGTCACTTTGACTGCATGTTTTGGGACACAGAGGGCAGGATAGGAGGTGGAACATGGTTTGCGACATAGCTCCATAACCACACTCTACTTACTGGTAGCCCCACTCTATCAGGTTCGAGTTACATCTTTCCACTTGTGTCCGGAGACGGTTCAAGGACTTCCAAATGGATCACGGAATGTGCCACCCTACCCCCATTTTGACATTTATAAGCTGATTAGGAAATCAAACCGTGCTTTGAGACCAGCTAGCGCGTGTCACACGTCTTCACCTATAAGGCAACAAAACACAAAGAAAAGTTAAATAACGTAAAACAATCAAGCTAAATAAATTAACGAGCTCATTGTATTCGAATTTTCTAAAATAAACTATTTGAATAATCGTTAACATTTGTAGGTTTCCGTGCGCACGCGCCGATCCGACATCAAAAGAAGCGGCGTTCTGCACTGGCGGCAACACGGCGACAAACACATAGAGTAGGTCGAACTAAGAATGGCAGATGCGTCACTTTAAATATTTGATAAATTAAACCTAGAAAATGTATATACGTAATTTTAATTAATGTTGGTATATCTCTATATAATTATGTATTCCTATGGGTACTTTTTACCGATCGCCACGCGGGCGATGCCGCGGGAAAGAGCTAGTATTTACGAAGAAAATAATTTAAAAAATCGATGACGACAGGGTTCAGCTTATTTGACAAGCTTCACATACTTGCATTCCTTGAAAATCATTAGACCATAGTAAAATAAAATGCCAAGACAACAACCTACCTACCGTGCATTCACGATTTATTTGCCAAAAATGTAAACAAATATGAATTAATGGAAAAATAACTTTAATTCTTACACAATAAAGTTCAGTTGACACTACACCATTAAACATTTTTACAACTTTGTCAATAGTGCTAGTCACTCTGAAATCAATTTAATTTTCATTGAAATAAAGTTGATGTTTGTTAAACTTGAAATAGGGTTAGGGAGTGCAACACTGTGCACATTTACTGTAGGTAAGTTTCAGCGCGGAAGATACACGCTTTGAACAGCTTTTTCTTAACGATTCATTATTCAGTGTTGGTTGCCGTAATAGTTTGCAATCCCAATTGATTTCTATAACTATGTAGGCACAAAACGTGCCTCCATTATCTTGGTCTAACTGTTGCATCTACTTACTCTACCAATGACCACCACAGTCGTGATAAACGTGACGGAAGTCCGCCTGTCATTTTATAGAAATGTCGCCGCTTTGTGGAAACTGTTAATAAACTGAATAATATCATTAGAACATCTTTGGTTTGTGTCAAAGCCCCCACGCGGGTTTTCTATACAGATTGATGTTAATTCTGTTCAAAGACCAATTAGTAGATTCCGAATAACGGTAAGGTTTTATTGATAGTATAATTTTTCTAATGTGGAAGCTGTTTTTTATTTCTTTTCTTTCGTTGTGAAAAAGAAATGGTGAGTTTATTTTCTTAAAACCAGTTCTTTGTATAATGAACAGCCATGTTTTTGTTTACGCAGCAATTTCTCGGAATTAATTACCTATAGCAAAGATTAGCCAGCTTCATTAACTTACTTTATTTAGTTTTCCTTTAACTACTCCTACTATATAATACATGACTTCGTTTCTATCTTCTTGTCCATCAATCATTATTTTGTCATCATCATTCTCTTAATCTTATCCGCATTTTTGGAGTCTGGCAACTTGCCTTCTTTCATTGGTACATCTCTATCAGCCGTCATTTCAGTACCCCTTTGTAGCCATATCATTTTTCACACATTCCATTTGTCATTTGTTCTGTCTCTCATCCTAGGTTTTAAACAGAAATAGAGAAATTTGAATAGTGTATGAATAAATATAAACAAAACATCCCAAAATCATCACAGCACACCAAATCTTCCTCTAAATACAACCGCAATCCGCAAGGGTGCGCTCAGCCCCTAAAATTAAATTTATTCAACGTTTGCAGAGGACGCTCGGCAAATAGGACATTGTCTCAAACATCTACAATCACATCTTAATGTGTGTCTAATGTATTAATGAGTTGAAAGGGATGGGGGGATAGTGTTGCAACGTTTAGGATTTTGTCTCGGTTTGTGGGAGATTTAGAACGTCACTGAAACTGCTGTCAACTTTTGAACTAAAGAAGAAATAAAAGAAGAAAAAAAAATGTATATAAAAGAAGCTATTTTGACATAAATGAAGACGTTACTTGCCATGTAAGAAAAACCTTCAAAGAAAAAGCAATAAAAGTCAAACTGAGAGACGTTGAAAATGTTGCTGAAGATCAAATGAATGAGAATTGAGCAAAGCTTATCTTTCTTAAGCTTGGATTTAGTTTTCTTAAAGCTATATATCTATTTTTTGGAATTACTTTTATATCAATATTTCTCAATAGCCACGGATCTAAAGCACACATTATGTTCAAAGGATCCTACTAATATGTCTAGCATAGCAACCCCAAGAACCCTTAGGACAGCTGAGAGCCCAAACTTACTTCGGCACGTTCTCCCAAACCTGTTTGTTTTGTGTTTAATCGTTCCGACTCAATATTGACTCGCATCCCAAGTACCGGCCGTTGTCTTACTATTGGATTGGACTAAGATTATGTGTCCTTTTGTCTCTTGTTTGTATATTATGTGTTTGAGAATCGTTTAGAGAACTTATGTTTGTTGTTGTAGTAACTATAGCAGGCATAATATTGATATTTTGTTTGTTTGATGTTTCGAGTCCTATATCCCTATTCAATATGAATATACTGTTTATGAGATCAAATCCCAGTGAAACACATTCCAATATTTAATTTCCCACTTTCCACTTTATTTTAAGTCAGCCTATCACAGTCCAGTGCTGGATAAAGGTATCTTCTAGGTTGCGCCACAACACT
The DNA here is from genome assembly GCA_948474745.1 of Oligia latruncula. Taxonomy (NCBI): domain Eukaryota; kingdom Metazoa; phylum Arthropoda; class Insecta; order Lepidoptera; family Noctuidae; genus Oligia; species Oligia latruncula. The sequence continues at coordinate 19,408,851 of OX419686.1, forward strand.
CGGTTCCCAGTCTTCCGCATCTAGTCTTTCTGGGCCTTCATTTTCACCGCCTTTACCTGAAAGGTCATCTTCAGTTCATACATCTTATATAGGGGCATCCAATGTCACGCTTGCTGTTTCGCGGTATCCACTCAAGTTTTTGTCTGCTCCAAGAACGGTCATAGGACCTTCGACAGACTTGGCCGGCTCACTGCCATGTTAACTAGCTAACTCACTTATGCAACACTACAATTCGCCATAAAACCAAACATCAAAAGAATCCGTCTGATTACCAACAGGTGGTCCAAACATCCTTTGATTCTTATCACTAAAACAACTATACTATCATCCGGAACAACTTAAGCTTTGTCACACAGACCTAGTGTGGTCAAAACTGCCTTTTTCACACTAAACCAAGTGTGGTCGCTCTGTCTTTCCGGTGGTCTCAATTACAAAGTGTGTGGTTTGATAATAAGATGGAGATATAGTTAAGACCACAAAGTGGGTGGGAATGCGGCTTTTGATTATTCCGACGATCGAAACCAAGGTTTAGAGTTTTAGATTCATTAGCTTGATTGGTATTGGATGCAGGTTGTAAATTAAAAGTTTGTTTGGTAATTAGGTGACTGCTCTTGGGATAGAGGTGTGTTTTGTAATTAAGTTACAATCGAGTTTGGATGTAGGTGTTTATTGATTTTGAAACCGGAATTTCATACAGGAATTTATCTATTGTTAGCATTTATTAGAACTTATCACAGACGGTTTTTGTCTATGCATATGTATTTTTTAAGAACATTATAAGATTTGTCGAAAGTAACATTTTTATTATCATTCATCTTCCCATGAGGCAAGAAACTACAGAACGCTAACTGCTTCGATTCTTCCATACTCCTTTTGCCTCGTTTACGTAACATTTTAGTTATGTTCAAACTAATAAAATTAAATGTGACAACTATCTGTGGCAGGTAATTAACCTACATCCTTTAAAAATAGTTTTGATTTTTTTTTTTGCTTCTTCTTCATCTTAGCATCAAAAGTAGATCTAATCAAAAGTCTTTTATCTAATTTAACCATTCAAAAGCACGTAATAATTTAATCATTCACAAGAAGAATCCGAAAATCATTTAAATTATAATAACGACCTACCACGCGGCGAATTATAATAGATTGAGGAGGCGTGCCACCAAAAAAACCCGAGCTCAAATTAAAATTTAAATCGCATTTGCGACTTTTTTCTACCGAAAGATACCAAAGAAGGATATTCAGAAGGCTTACTACTCACTACCAAAATAGACCATAAAAGCAAAAGTATTTTTGTAGAAGACATGCAGTTGGATGCAGGAGTGCTGCAGTGGTAGCCTTTTGAAAGTAGAAATAATAATAAGCTTCGTAGTAATCTTAGAATCTGAAAGATATAAAAAAAATAAGTTATTCTGTCTACTAAAGAATTAAACAGAAAACCAGAATCAAATTCCACGGCCATTTTATTTTCCCTAGTGATTATTTTACAAATTTAATGGTTACTATTTCAATATTACCTTGTTCTATACCGTAGCATGTTAGTATCTGATTGTTATTTAAATATTAGAAAAAACTGGGCCTTCTGCTTTCATTTCACTGTAGGTGTCCAAAACGGTCGGTGACTTTGATCTAGAGAGATATGTAAAAACGGCTCACTTTGTTCCACCGGAGTAAGGCGATGGTCACAAATTATTGCGCGTGGCGAATCGAGAAAAAAAAGTATAATAGTTTCGGTCACGCAGTTGCAAATAGATCGGCTTCTTATTGTTAGAAATGTAGAAGGATGTTTAGAAGAAAGATCCTATTTTGAAACATTAGAAAAAAAAAAACTGTTAAGCCGATTAGCTAAATCTTTAACATATATAAGTATTGTTTAAGTAAATACCACTTTATAAGTGAATCATGATCATCTTTCTTTTTTTTTCTTTTTTTTGGTGATCATCTTTCTAGGTGGGGCAAGATGATACTGCTACAAATTAGCATTCAATCAATCTCGCTAGCCTTTTGTCAATTCAGTTGGGGTCGGCTTCCAGTCTAACCAGATGCAGCTGAATACCTGTATTTTACATGGAGCGACTTATCTGACCTCCACAACCCAGTTACTGGATAATACGATACCCCTTGGTAAGACTGGTTGTCAGACTTTCGAACTTCTGACTACCCGTAACGACTGTCAAAGATTCACGAATGACAGCCGGGACCGACGGCTTAACGTGCTTTCCGAGGCACGGAGGGGTCACGGTATGTAAAGATGGTCACCCATCCACAGACCAACCGTGGCAAGAGTAGCTTAACCTGTTCGATCGACCTGTGCGGCTGTTATCCTTCATTAACACAAATATGGATGTTCTCTGAAATAAAGTTATTATTATTACACTATCTACTGCTTTTATTACTCCTACTAACATTTTAGATTCCACATATTTAACCTGAATAGTTCATAATGGGTAGTATATTTTTATATTCAATCGTATTGTTTCACAATAAGTTTAAGATCTCTTAATGATCCAAATATTTCTTTAACTAAACAGTTTGCTACTTATTTAGAACGTTTGATATTTATCTTGGAAAATAAACTAGATGATCAGTTAATTTAAATACGTAGTCTATTTAAATTCGAAACTTCATTGATACAAGATTAACATATTATTATTAAGTATAGAAAGTTAAGCTTCAACAATTCTTACTTAAGTTTAACGTTAAAAGTCGAATAAAATTACGAAAAATGACCGACTATTAAACAGTAGGATTACTTACTTAACCCCAACTTAGAGGCAACTTATATTAAGTTAAACTGCAGTTACTGAAGAAAGTAAAGTATACGATTAATTTTAATATACATAGTCTGTGGAACCTTTCTTTGAACTAGCTAACTACTAACTAGACAAGATTTTTTTTCATTTAGCTTCACCGAACTTTTTTGTGCTTATAGATTTGCGTGGATTTTTAATATTCATACTATTCATGTTTAATAATGGCAGTCCAAAATCGCGTGGGGTTGATGAAGTGACGATATCGTCAAAGTCGCGGGAAACACCTGGATGAGGGACGTACGGAACCGGGAAGTATGGCAGAAGAAAGGGGAGGCCTGTACCCAGCAGTGGATGAAATGATGATGACGAACAGGAGTCTGTTCGACTGGAAAACACAATTATTCTAAGTGTATTTAATACCTTTAAATTTTGAATTTTTAAATTATTCTAAGTGTATTTTGTACCTGTTTTCTGTACCTACTTCAATTCTGCCTGAATCAATATCCGCAATATTTCGGGTGGTATGTCATGATTGTATGAAATGCTGATGAGAAAACATTTTTTTTTTAAAGTGAGGGACTAAGCACTTTAAAAAAAAATTGTTTTCTAGAACCTAGAATAACTGAAGAAGAACTGAAGATTAAAAACAAAGAAAGAAATTATAAATTACTATTACTGTCAGCAATAGAAAAGACAACAATTCAAAACTAGCACAGATCTCACAGACTTTAACAAGACTGCGGAAAGCGATAAATGATCCCAAATACCAGGTAACATTGACAGAGAAAGTATTCCCAATACTTATTAAAGAAATCATTCTGTAAGCCCTTACATAACTAACCCAAGACAGCCTATTAATCGGAGTTAACCCAACGTAAACGTTACGAATGCATCCACTCGAAATTACTTAAATAAAAATAATTGTACGTATAATTTAAAACGTCAAACGAATCGTGACCAACGCGTTACAGTACCACTAAATATGTATGAGAGAATTAAAATAATACCAAAAGGGATATGTTTGTTGGAAGATCTTGATCCCTACTGAGGAAAATTACAAGCCATTCTATATTTAAATACACGATCCATTGCCTTTCTTCCTCATTAAACTAACTAAAGTTATAAATCAACGCATCAGTGGAAAGAGTATAATAATTCTGGTATTCGTTAGTTGGGATATAATAGTACATATCATGGCTTGGTCGGGTTATTTGAATAATACAAGACTGGTACCTTCCGGACATGGGTGCATTACCATAGAACATGGGAACTGTTTACCTTGTGGTAAATTTTTTTTCTTGTAAAGATTTGTAAATGTACATTGTAAGAAAAACCAGGAAAGTTTGGTGACGTATAAAATGTTTTAGATGGATAGAATGAGGCTATTACTATGGCTATTCAACTAAATATTCCGTTTTGGGCGTTACAACTTTCTTTTCAACATGAAACAACTGACAATAAAAAGAACGTAACAATAAGGTTTTATTCTAAACATAACATCAAAAGTTTTACAGAAAAAGAAGAAAAATATAATAAAGTTCAAATTAAGAACCTGACTGCACTAAACGACAAAGAAAAAAAAAATAAAGAGGCAAAGAATTTACAATATGGGTTTGGAGCATTTGGTCCGATTGCCGAATCTGGTGACTGCTCCCAAACGCAGACAATCGATCATTCGGCGGGACCATTAAAGAAATAATGTGCGTACTGTACGTCCCAAACGGGATTTGTTAATTAAAAATGTCAATCAAGTGTGTCGAGAAACAGCCGATTTTGTATCTTTTTGGACAAAGATTAAGTTTAGTTTGTAAATAAATTAAAGATTGAACCATTACCTATTGTTTCGAAGAAAGATAATGTACGGTCTAGATACTCGTAAGAGTAACGCTAGAGCAAAATTCCTGTTGGTCTCATATTTAATTTTATTTGTCACATATAACAGTCAGCTTTTAAATCAATTTTTTTTTCTCATTAGCATTGTAAGTGTAATTTGTTCAGACAAAATACTTCACTGGAAAATATAGGTACAGACGGCACATCAAGCTAGTACAATCTGTCAAATTTCTTTAATAGAGGTTCAATTATATCGCTAAAGCATAAGATTCAAAGGTGATTGGGAAAATTTTACAGTTTTGGGTAGCTTGATGTGCTGGCGTCTGTACGTCTAATTAATATTTACAGTTGACCATACGTCTGTGGTAACACTTTGACCTTGACGAAGCCTAGCGTAGAACGAAGTTTCAATAGAATAAGAAGCCAGCTTATACCGGTTTTGTTTACTCTTTTTATAACTTGACCTTCTATTTCATAATGGTCTTCACTGACATTACTATTTAACATCAATAGAGTTTCTTCCAAAGTCAAGTCTAGAACTTAATCTTTGCCCATCCGAAGTTTACTGGAAACAGATAAAACGTCAAATTAAAGTTAAGTATGTAACTTCACAGTTTACCGCTTCAAAGGTAACCGTTAAGGAGCTAACAGATTTACACATATTGTTGGTCAAAATCCTTTGTACAACATAAGAATTGTCCATAATTAATGACAATTTGAGAAAATCAGAAACAATATTGGAAGAAACAGCAACAACAGATTACAACAGTGTGCTGAAGGTTAAAGTTCATAACTGTTTTCGTTGTACGACAAGCTTTTACTGCGCATTTCTGCTTTGTCAATGACGGTTTTAGTCGTAGACCTACCGGTGATCGCAATACAATAAAAAACATTGGGTCCCGTTTTTCGTCCGCTGCAAAATGTTCTTCCACAAAGTTGGAATGTTTTTGCATTCGAGGTTCACATTTATTTTGACGGCACTGAACAGTGAAATTATGTTTTAAACTCGAATTTTCGTAAAATTAATAAATCCATCGTTTTCATTGAATAATCTTTGATCTCCCAAAATGTAAGGATAACAAATAAATCACTAAATTAAAATACCCATTCAAATCTAAAATTCTTCGCTTCAGCGACACCAAAGCTGTTAATGAGTGAACAGCTTTACAGCAAGACTTATTGTTATTTGAACACCTTCGAACGAATATAAGATTTTATTAGATATCGTTCTTCGGAGATACGACCTTAATTAATTGTTTGAAGACACAGAATGAACGTAAAGTACGACTTTAGCGATGGTTTTATCACTTGTAACTTTAGATCTGAGAGCCGATAGACGAGCTGGTTTTTGCTGCATTCATCGACCGGTAACTTGCATGTTTATATTGAACATTTTTCATTTGTCCGTTGTCTTACTTTGTGATAAACGTCTTCCTACATTGCTTCTCTCCTTGATATAATTTTTAGACTCATGAACAAAGATTAATCATTTCCTTCTCACCGATAAAGTACCTCCACCATACTAAGAATCCAATTTGTATATCAATTCATAGCTGCTGTTACCAAGTTTATGCTAACAACATGTAAGGCGCATTGAAATCTACCCGTAAGTAACTGCCCGTCTGTTCCAAGCCCAAGGCATTAGATACTTGTGCCATTGCCAGTCGCAAAACGAGTGTTGAACGTGTTGGGTTAAAAGATAGCAGCAGTTTGCTTAAACGTTTACTTGTCTTAACGATGGTACCTATTTCCGCAAGAAATCTATTAACAAGTTCTTGTAAGACATTTTCTTGTTTGTCCGTTTGTGCTTGAGGGCTTTTATTTTCTATACGTGTTGTTATTAAAGCGACATTTTCGCTGGTTCAGTTTACTTTGTTAGCAGTGTAGTTTTAGTAGTATTTTATGTAGTAAATACTACATATTTCTCTTCTGGGTCAAAATTTAGAAATCTGTTCAGTGTTGTAAATTAGGTTTGTTCTAAAAGTGTTGTAATCCTTTTGGGAACAAAAGGATTACAACACTTTTAGTGTATAATATTTAGTGTAGGCAAATTGCCAATGGACATTTTTTAAAAGAACCCTGAGAAGAAAGAGATTATGAATGATTTTTGGAATTTTACGATATAAAAAAAATTATTAAAATCGATTCCAAAATTGTACGTGTCCTATTCAAGTAAGTCGAAAAGCTATTTCGCCGAAGCACACAATTTCCTTTCAAATATTTGAGCTTTTGAGCTCCATGCACCTCTTCCATCATTCTACATTGTAAAGATTTACAAAGTGCACTCAACTTGTTATAAATTTATGAAGTAATAAATTTTTGATAACGCACGGTGGCCTCTTACATAAATTGATACGGCCATGTTTAAGTTTCTGAATTTATTGGCCGCTGTAAAAATTGTGGTTTGAACGATCTTGGGTACAATATTGATAAAGGTGGTTATGAAATGGCACATCCATTTTTTGTTATACAAATTGATATTGTTATTTGATGTCTGTGGAAGAACATTAAATATTGTCTTTCAAATTAAACAATACATTTATAATATAGAATGCCAGAAAAAACGTTGCAACTTTAAAGTTTCAAGTCAACTTAAATTTTCGTCCAAAAAACCAAACGCTCGTTAAGCCTGCAAAAAACCCATCCATTATAATTATAACTTTATAAGGTATACACCGGCTGCTTAAGCTTGGTCCGCTAAAACGTTTACTAAAAAACTTTAATACCGAAATAACCCAAAAACGTAATTCACTAAAATGAGAAAAAAAAAAACATTTAACACCGCGAATAAAGATTGATGAAGAATCAATCGAGGCATGTCCCGCAGATAAAGGCAATGTCCGCGCAATCAATTTTAATCTGGAAACTTTTCTCCCTCTCATCCATAATCCTAAAGCTATAGGGAAGAAAGAGACGAGTATATGTCTCCCAGTTTTAATACACCTTAGCTATTACGACGATGACGACGCCAGCCTACTTACAGAATTAAAGTCTGCTAAGGAAGATTGAGGAGGGCACCTTATCGGACAAGACAATGATGTAACGAAAACACTGATGGATATTGTAAAAAATGTTGCTTGTAATAGAACTCGGATCGTAGAAAATGATCGAGTTCCCATGAGGAGCTGTTTGTCATTTTTAAAGAGAAGAAATTACTAGAAAGGGCGTGCTTAACTTGGTACAGTGTGTTTACTTTTTGTACCAAGATAATAGCTACGGTAACAGCTGTCTAGATGAATATGTACTATAGTCCTTACATACAGCATAGGTATCTTCTGGGCATGCTCGTTCCATCATAGACCTCATCCATCGCTTTCCATCAAGCGTGATCAGCATGATTGCTATTTTTATTCTGAGTTTGTGAATCATTGCTGCAAGGTTTCGGCTGGGCCTGTCACCATGCAGCAGTGATGTCACAATCGGTTTTCTGTGTTTGGTATTGTTTTTGTCTTTGTATGTGTATTACTAACATAGTTTGTAAGTATATTGTTACTAACACTATGAGTCTTGTTGCTCGAAATAAAAATATTATTATTATTTTAACATATCTCGGGACCATGGGGTCCCGGTCCTTTGGAAGGCGTACGAGGGGATTATTATTATTATTTAGGTACTCGTAAAGGTTTCAGAAAATATATTTTGACTTTTCATAAAAAAGTGATGGCAGAAAAAAAAACCTTTTTCTAAGATCTATAAATATATTAATTTTATTTATATTAAATATTAATATTATTAATCATAATATTATTGTGACCAAAGAAACGATGGATGGACTGCTGTCAATGATGATGTTACCGGAAATGTATGAAACCTAGGAATTTTACACAATTCCTAGGAAATATATATGCAATTCCGAGCCTACTTAGGCAATGTGTAAAATAATCTTTCAGAGATTCTATAATACACACATTTCCTGTGAAATGTATGTATTTCCTAGGAATTCGATGTTATGGATGGAAAATGACCTGGAAACTGCTATCTAGTCACATAGTAATCGTGTAATTTGACACACAAGCCCAAATACTTTAGCTAATCGTCACTTACCATAGGTTAGTTAATATTAAAAGATGGATTAGGAAGCCGAACAGCTGTGTATCAAACGCTTATCTACCTACATAAGCCGTAAGTCAAGCGAAGAAAGTAGGTTAATACCTTGCTGATAAGCGTGGCTTGCTAGAATTTTTAAATAGTGTTCAGTATGGCCTAGCTTGGGTGAAATATAATAGGCTTTATGTTATAGAGATTAACTATTCTTTTTATGACGTGAATAATATCACGAAGACGGCCATTTTGAAACGAACCAACGTGCAGTATATGTGGTGCCTTACCTTTAATTATTATCTTGATTTTACTTTTAAAATTTTGTTATCTTCGCGGCCATAGTAATACACACCTGTGAAAATTGCAAGTGTCTACCTAATTTGGTTCAAAAGTTCAGCCCTGTGACTGACGGACGCACGGATAGGCCTTGTAGACTTTAGATCTGTAGACCATTTTTTATTTTATCAAGTACCTGGTACTTGTTGACAGGCCTACGCTACCTGCTGTAATTTGAAAACATTGTAAAAGCTAATTATTTTTAAAAAGAGTAACCGTGGAGTTTCTTCCCGGCTTTTCTCCATAGGAAACGACCAATTGGAACCGTGCACCTAGCTTCTGACGTTTCATAGGTGCACATGTAGGCGTGAAATAAAATATTTTGATTTTGATTTTTTATTTTGGACAATAATATAATATGCCTTAGTAATATGGTCCCATTGGTTCCCTTTGGGTACTGAAAAACTACACTGTTAGCTCATATTATTATAATTTCAAATCAATTCAATGAATTTCTAGCACTATTCGTTCTTAAAACTGACGTCTCAATTAGTATGAACGTATTGATCTATTACTTAGTTCAGTGGACACTTAAGAATTTATCAGAAGTATATTATGGGAAAAAAAAGGTTTTACGATTTTTAAACATTTGTTTTTGATGTGCTTCCCTGTATATTATGGGAACTTCTATCAACAATAGTAAACAGAGTATTTTTTTAAACAACTATTCCACTACATATTACTTCATCACAAAACATAAATACGCCAACTCTTTCATCACTTGAACATCAGGACATACTAAATTACATGCTTACAAATCTGATAGGATTATACCTATTTCTTACTGGAACCAGTTACTCAAAGTATTTGCTCACTGTATTGAAGTGTCAAGCTATATGATTGATGATGCCTCACCTTACCCCATGTCGGGTAGATGAAACCAAATCTGACAACAGAACATTTAGATAAATCCTAAGTGAAAGGCATAAGGTTGATAATTGAACAGCTGGAGGGTCTGAATAAGACGCATTTGTTTTTTGCATCATCATTGGAAGATGATATTGTGGTGAATTATAGTATTGCTAGCAACAATTAAAGTATTGATGATTACTTTAGGAAAGGTCGTCAATATGCTTACAAGAAGCTTTAAGATATTTCACAAACAACTAAATTAACTTAACTTGACAAGAAAATTTAAACATGATTGAATCGAGAAGTGAGAGAGAAGTTTACTTGGCCGAGTTCGATGTTCATCTTGACATAAATAATGACTGTGGTTGTATAATTATAAATCTATACATAAAATAAATGTGTAGAAGTGAAAATTCTGTACATTGAAAATATCAAAAAAATAAATGGCAGGGGGTGTTACTAGACCGACACCGAACCCAAAAATGTGATTAAAAAAATTTTTGTCTGTCTGTTTGTTCAGGCATCGCGCAAAAACTAAAGGTTCGATTACGATGAAACTTGGTATAATTATTTTTTAATATCCTGGGCACCACTCTGGGTACTTTTTATCCCAGAAAAGTATATACAATAAAACACAAACTTAATTTTGTGGTTCGATCTTTAGACCCGATTACTGTACCAACCGCAAATAATAAGTTTGTCGTAGGTTACGTCACCCGCAGTGGAGTTCACTAAGGGGCGCTGCACGCGGCTAAGATAGTATACCTAATCTATACTAATAATAATCTATACTTATATATACTAATAATATAGCTGAAGAGTTTGTTTGTTTGAACGCGATAATCTCTGGAACTACCGGTCAGATTTGAAAAAATCTTTTAGCATTTGATAGCCCAATTCTTGAGGAAGGCTATATAGCCTATTTAATATTACGATATGACCCTTAGAAGCCGAGCAAAAAGAAAAAAAGTCAGAATGAACGCTAAGCGAATACGAAGTGTTGCGACGGGGTGGGGGTACAAGAAATTTCACGCAGACGAAGTCGCGGGCGGAAGCTAGTTGTCAAATATAATTTGATCTTATAGTTGAATGTCGGGCAGTTATAATTAAACGTAGATATGAGACGAAAAGAAGGCATGAAGAATAAAAGAAAGAAAGTAAAATAGCTTAATTGTCACAGACTACCTACCGGATACTGCTCTCCTTCCCCTTTTTAATCCATCCAAAGGTTGTCTTTAAAAGATCGCTCTTAGTGATAAGACCGCCCATTGTGTCACCCTTTGTACAGTCTGTAATTTAGATGGTATACATAACAAAGAGTATTCTATTTTATTCTATAGCTAACGAAAAATATCAGGTGTTTGTCAAGCTTTAAAAGTTGCAGTCCATATGGTAACGCACGAAAGTGAAGAGCGAAACTGATATTTAATTCCAATGCGTCCCTACAAAAATTAAATACGTTAAAAAGAAACAACATTTTGCTACACCAAAAAGCGTAAACACCGATGAACAACCTAAAACACAAAATAAAAAACTTTGAAATGACATAAACATGGTACATGCAAATATTATGCAGTTCATCAACAACAAATTGCTGACCCTTCCGCTTAACATCACAACTCTAATCCCTCAAACGATACTTATCTACATTGTAAACTAAATTTCAACATGTACACAGCTAAGCCTAAGGCATTCTTTACCCTCCGAACCTATAAAAAACATCATCAATACAAACCAATAAAAGTTTGTCAGAACTTCCCTCGTAAACCTACAGAATACAAAAACGCAGAAGGCTAACACATGACAACTGAAACCACAAATAAGTTAAATAAGTTTCCTCTGTTTCCAGATAAGGAGCTCTCAGTGTTATAAGCGAACCGACTATAACCATTAAACTATTTGTCGATTAGATGACGAAAATTTACGCAAGAGTTTTAACAAAACAAATCTTTCACATCCTGCAGTATGAGAAATTGAGATTACTTTTGCTTTGTGTCGTTTTTACAAAAGGTTCGTAATCGAAGTGGACATTCTGCGTGACTACTTCGTCATAAAACCCACAAAATGTCTAAACAAAGACATCGATATTTCCATAAATATTGTATGGTGTTCCGTACAAATTAAAGGCCTCGGGCTGTTTCCTGGCTTACCGTTGCAGGTTTTAACATTTCGTTTGTGCGTACGACCCTTGAGAATGAACAGATGGTTCTTGTGTTGTGTTCTGAAAGTAGGATGTGGTGGACAAGTATATTTTAATACAATAGTATCCGGAATCCTGGAGTTATTTTTAATTAGACTGTATATTGTGTAAAAATTTCTTGATTTCTAGTATTTTGCTACGTACCCGGCTTTGGTAGCATTGTCCATTTCACAAGTGAATCTTTTATTAAATGCTGATGTATAGCTATTGGAGTTTATCATTGAGTAATATCTATAAGCACCGTAATAGTAATTTTATTCCGGGCATACATCCGTCAGATGAAGTTTATGTGTACCTTTTCCAAGGTTTGACAACTATACTGTTTATACTAACTATTTACACTAACTAGGTACTAAATTAAATTACTAACTATACAAATAAATACAAAAACAAGAAGGCACTTAGGTGTCGAAGTATTCGTCCGCATCGCTGTCATGCCCAGAAGACTGGTAACATTGCCACGTTGAGCTAATTCTTAGATCTAAATTTGCAAACGACTTTACTAGCCAAGTTCCGAACTCACATCAGCGTTTTTACACAACTCCATGCCACATCATAGTTTCTTCGATCCTGGTATGGCGATAGAGGCCGTCGTTTATTAGTCTTTTCCCTAGGAAGGCGGTGTTTTTCTAAGGGGTATAGCGCCCCATGCTATAAAAAATTCACGCCTCCACAGTAGCCTTTGGTTAGCAGTGGTTTTTCTTTACAGAACCTATTGTGGAGTTTCCAAGTTGTGAATTTTTAAGTGCTTCAGAAACTGAATGTCGATTTTAAATGTGTATGAATGGTAAATGCGTTTTGTGTTATGTTTTATGGGTTTTTACGTTACTGTGCGTATTCTCAGAATCTATTGAATTTATAGAGGTAAGTTGAGAAATATATGGCAAGTGTTTAAAGTTGCTTTCTGTGGTTGTTATTTATAGAAATACTAGCTGCGCCCCGCGGTTTCACCCGCATAAGTTTTGATCCCGTGGGAATACCGGGATAAAAAATAGATACAATATATGTTAATCCAGGGTGTCAGCTATCTCCATACCACATTTTATGAAAATTGGTCCAGCCGTTTTGGCGTAAAGAAGTAAGTAAGAAACATATAAACACACACACACACACAAGCTTTCGTCTTTATAATATTAGTGTGATGTGATTAATACAGCACTGGGTGCTGATGTCTAATCCTACTGATAATAGGTATTGTTGGTAACTATGTTTTTTCATTGCAGTTCAGTCTTCTTATAAGCTGATGATCATTGATCATCTCTCTGAACAATATGGTATAGGTTTACCCATAATGTACTGCACTGATGAAACAATTCCCTTTATAAGTTACAGCACCAACATTACCATTTTGCTTGTCCATCCTATGTTGGAAGGCGTACCCTGTGAATATGTCGAAGTGCGTCCTGTTATGTTCCTCTCTGCTCTGGCTGTAAGCCTTCTCCCATTCTAGTTATCGGAAAAAACATGTGTTGTGTAGCATGCTATTAAAAATATTTTATAAAAATTCTCATTAGAATTAACCTATGTTTTGGCGAAGGTCAACGACCAAAGTGATGTCTTAACCCTTATCACGACCACGACGTATGGTGAACTAAAAATGGGGGATAAACTAAATGCGCAATTTATCGTATTAACCTTTTGACCACCACAGTCATGTATGGATGACAAACCAAAATATGCCCAGCATGCCACGGTTCGACTACATGACAGACTTTGACGCCGAGGGCACGTTTTTGATTTTTTGACGTGTAGCGGTCAAAATGTTAATAAAAAAAAAGTTACCTGTTGTTTTTATAAGAGCTAAGTTGGTAATATAAAGAACCACTGCATGAGTATACAGTGGTCCATTACATTACCAATTTCACTGCACAAATTTCTTTAATACAAGATTTAAAAAATATCAAAAAAGCCTGCAAACCACAGCCGCAAGCGCCTCTAACCATCGACTAAATTGAATACACCGGACCCCGCCCCTTACCTGTACCTCATTATACCGCACGAATATTGAATAGCGTATAGAAAATACACATCGTGTAGTCAGACCGATTGGACAATTTACTGCCCATGTTCTGACAATGTAAAGTGTACAGTGAGAACTTGATGACTTTCAATCTGTGTTTTGTGAACATAGTTGATGATAATTATCAAGCTTTCAATAAAGAAGACAAAAAAGCTGGTGAAAAATACGACGAGAAAAGTTACTTTGACATCGAACCAAATCAACCGTCCAAAATAAAATGGAAAAACAAAATAAAACAAAACAAAAAAACAAAACACAAACAAAACAAACCATTAGTATGAATTAGTTTTTTGGACTTTGATCGAAAAATATTAGGTAAATGTAACAGTTTAAATTGCTGATATGTCTTGAATGATTACACAACCAGAGCATGATACAACATCGCTTTTAGAAAAAAGTATAATAATAAAAGCAAAGAAATAGAAATGAACAACGATGCCAATGGCGCTGATGATGCTGCAAACAACAGTAACGATAAAGCTGATAACAAAATCAACGAGTATTTTGCTCAGCTATTAAAAATTATTTGCTAAGTTAAATATGCATTACAACAAGATTATACTACTACCGTATCTGTTACTATCATAAATTCCGTTGGCATAACTAAAGTATTATCATCGTTATACTTCAACATTCCTGCTCTTAACTGCTTATAATTTGCGACTCCATCAACATTACCAGCATAAATCTTTATGTCACTTAGGTGCGTGTCATAATCAATCTCTTTACATAGGGCGGTAAAGTAAAATCGACACGTATCGATAAACCGCATACATTAACGGTGGGACAATTATTACGAGTGGCGCCAAAACAAATTACTCATAATATCCACTTTCAATATTGGTTATAGAAAATGTTGGTGCAGAAGTATCATTGCATAGGATGCTTGTTAGCGTAATCTCTAATCCATAAAGAGATTCTGAATAGATCCGTTAGTTTTCACTTAAGCCGTCGATGAAATCTTCGAACCGGGTGCGCTTTACTTTGCTATCAGCGAAACTGTCTTTAATTAGCGAGTTTTATACGTTCTCTAATAAAGATCTTGACGTATGTGAAGGGTTTATAAGTACCACCCTGTATATACACCAGTGTGTGGTTTAAAATGGCTTAGGGGTTAAGTAAGAAGGTATAGGTGCCTCTATGTTGTTATCACAAACCCGTTTTCGTACGAAAAAGTTTTCATTCCTCTTATACTTTGCAACAGTCTAACTGGAGCCTCATCTTCAATAGTAGAAATTAATAGCCTAACATGATGAGTTAACTTTCTGAACAGCTCTATTTTACTGTCGTATAGTAACTAGACACTGGTCGTGATTTAAGCGCTTTAATTACAGTCATTACGATATTATTACCATAGCCGCGTAAACCACGCGGGCGTAAACGACTTTTAAGGTAGAACGCGTAAATTATAATGTGTAATTGTAGTATAAATTATATGGGGCAATAAAAAATGTATTATAGGATGAATTCTAACGTTTTGATATTTGCGGCATCATTATGGGACGTAATAAACGTTTGTTTTATTTGGGAACATGGAAGGAGGAACATGGATATGTGTAGTAAATCTCGCTATTAGAAGTCTAATGATAATGAGCATAATGAGCATGGTAAGTGAATATTAAGTGACTGAGCTTTATAGTTAGGAAGAGGGAATGACAAGATCAAAAGCCATATATCGTACCCGTTGAATGACAGACATTTTTATTTATTTATTATATTTTACAGAAAGCTTACAGACTAATAACACAATTAAAAATCATTCGTAGGCAGGAAAAATTGCTAATTACAAGCTTCCACATATAAAGATTGCTTCCGCACTAGATCTTATAGACTGGAATACATTGTTATCTGCTGGATCCTTAGACCGAGCTGTCTGCCTTTTCTATCGAAAACTATACAAGCTAGAGATTTGTACATTTCCGTTAAACCGCCAAAGAAATCGACACACCCCCCCTGGTATACCAGTGCTTTAGTAAAAATATTAAAAGAAAAACAGAAATACCATATTAAATATAAAAATCACGGCAATTTATCGGACTATCACTCTTTTTCTATCTTGCGAAACGGAGTTAAACAAATAGTGGCGGTTTGTATTGATTACTCTATGGGAAAAATAGAATCCTGAATCTCCAAAAACCCTAAGTCGTTTTGGTCTTAAGTTAAAAGTACAAGAAGTGGTGACTCATTGCCTAACGTACTGCATTATATGGACCAGTCCGCAGACACTGGCGAGGGTATCACTGAGCTTTTCTCATCTTACTTTCATTCAACTTTCCAAGTATAACTACTAAATAATTCGGCTTATGATATCTAATGTATTGTTACGTGGTTGCTCATATGTGATTTAACTGTTTTGATTTTGCACGACTCGACTATTTAAATAACTTTTGATACACTTTTTTAACTTATTTTATTTTATTTTTTTCTTTCACTTGGTTTATTAATCGCTGTTAACAAACATAGTCAACACTAAGTACTTGTAACTAGATGTTTATATGTGGAAGCTTGTAATTAGCAAATTTTCCTTACTACTCACGTCTATGTCGGGCTAGTATTTTACTAGTCACCCACGACTAGTGTCAGGCTAGTATTTTACTAGTCATGAGAGTCACGATTAGTGTCGGGCTAGTATTTCACTAGTCACATCTATGACGGGCTAGTATTTTACTAGTCACGACTAGTGTCGGTCTAGTATTTTATTAGTCACTAGTGTTGGGCTAGTATTTAACTAGTCACGACTAGTGTCGGGCTAGTATTTTACTAGTCACGACTAGCGTCGGGCTAGTATTTTACTAGTCACGACTAGTGTCGGGCTAGTATTTTACTAGTCACGACTAGTGTCGGGCTAGTATTTTACTAGTCACGACTAGGGTCGGGCTAGTATTTTACTAGTCACGACTAGTGTCGGCTAGTATTTTACTATTCACGACTAGTGTCGGCTAGTATTTTACTATTCACGACTAGTGTCGGGCTAGTATTTTACTAGTCACAACTAGTGTCAGGCTAGTATTTTACTAGTCACGACTAGCGTCGGGCTAGTATTTTACTAGTCACGACTAGTGACGGGCTAGTATTTTACTAGTCACGACTAGTGTCAGGCTAGTATTTTACTAGTCACGACTAGTGTCGGCTAGTATTTTACTATTCACGGCTAGTGTCGGGCTAGTATTTTATTAGTCACTAGTGTCGGGCTAGTATTTAACTAGTCAGGACTAGTGTCGGGCTAGTATTTTACTATTCACGACTAGTGTCGGGCTAGTATTTTACTAGTCACGACTAGTGTCGGGCTAGTATTTTACTAGTCACGACTAGTGTCGGGCTAGTATTTTACTATTCACGACTAGTGTCGGCTAGTATTTTACTAGTCACGACTAGTGTCGGGCTAGTATTTTACTAGTCACGACTAGTGTCGGGCTAATATTTTACTAGTCACGATCACGACTAGTGTCGGGCTAGTATTTTATTATTCACGACTAGTGTCGGGCTAGTATTTTACTAGTCATGACTAGTGTCGGGCTAGTATTTTACTAGTCACGACTAGTGTCGGCTAGTATTTTACTATTCACGACTAGTGTCGGGCTAGTATTTTATTAGTCACTAGTGTCGGGCTAGTATTGTATTAGTCACTAGTGTCGGGCTAGTACTTTACTAGTCACGACTAGTGTCGGGCTAGTATTTTACTAGTCACGACTAGTGTCGGGCTAGTATTTTACTAGTCACAACTAGTGTCGGGCTAGTATTTTATTAGTCACTAGTGTCGGTCTAGTATTTTACTAGTCACGACTAGTGTCGGGCTAGTATTTTACTAGTCACGACTAGTGTCGGGCTTGTATTTTACTAGTCACGACTAGTGTCGGGTTAGTATTTAACTAGTCACGACTAGTGTCGGGCTAGTATTTTAAAAGATGTGTGATTTTTTAGATGTGGTCCATTTTTACGTTAAATATAACGCTTAAAAGGACGCTTCAATCGCTAATTTTAAGGCCTACTTGTTAAAATAATAAACCATTTTCATTTTCATGTATCAGTGGTTAAAATAAGTTCATTAGTAATCATCATCATTTCAGCCGAAAGACGTCCACTGCAGCTGGACATAGGCCTCCCCCAAGCACCTCCACTTCGACCGGTTCTGTGCTTCTCGCATCCAACGGGATCCTGCCGCCTTCACAAGGTCGTCGGACCACCTTGTGGGAGGCCTTCCAACGCTACGTCTTCCGGTACGCGGTCGCCACTCCAGAATCTTTTGGCCCCATCGGCCATCTGTTCTGCGAGCAATGTGCCCTGCCCACTGCCACTTAAGCTTGGCAATTCTTTGGGCTATGTCGGTTACCTTGGTTTTCCTTCCCATATTATTCCCACAAAATTCCTTTACAACAATGCAAATTACAATTTCAAACAACATTTAAAAAATCCTCAATCCATTTTGTAGTTCCACCGCGTTCGCGCTAACGGCCCTATTCGCGTGAACGATAATTAAAACGATACGGAATTTAACATCGAAATTAATTGAATTAGTGTTTACTGACTATTAAATGGCCTCCGAGTAATTTGAAATCGGTTTAGTATCGATGATATAATTGTATCGCCTATACATTTTATTGGTATTGGTTAAATGTATGTTGGTCCCAGTTTCCTGTTGCTATCTGATGAATTTGGAACTCATCCGTGTTATTAGGCGGTAAAATTGGTTTGGATAGCTGGATTTGTCGATTATATTGATTTTTAATGCAGCTTATATGTTTGTTGTGACGACAATTTTGATTAATTTATACATATTATCTACAGTCTTGCCTGAAAGTATTATGTGATTAAAATAAAATATGATGAAGCTGACTTTGCATCAATAATATTTTCTTAATTTTCTACATAGACTAGGAATATTGGATACTGAATCATAACACTAGTATTAGATAATATCCAAAACCTCAATAATACCTCTGCTGTGTGTAAAATTACAACTATTTAAATTCTGCCAACTTTTCTCTTTCTCTAACAGTAGAAACATCTTCAAACACCTTCGTAATTCACTTCAATTTATCTACTTTTCTATATCGACACCACATTTTAAACCCGGTCCCCTCAATACCACCATCGCTATTCTCAGATAAGGCTCAGCATCCTGTTTTGTCACGCCGAGATTAATTCACTTCACTCGTAATCTCAGCTAAGTGGCTTACTTACGATATCTGATGCTATGTAGGTGGCACCTTATGTAACATCTAGGGAAGTCGCGAAGTGACAACTCAATTGAAGAAGTAGAATGACTTAAATACTGAAGTGGAAATGGCTGCTGCTAAGTTCGTGAATGAATTTGAAAAGATTAAAGTCGTAGATAGATATAAATTACTCAAAGTTTATCTAGCTTTAGCTAGTGCGGAATTTGATCTTGATTAAGTTGGAAAACTTCATTGGTTCCGGTTGTTATGTAGACACTTGAGTCCATTTATATCAGGAGCTACCTACTGCATTAAGTGTAATATAATGTTTGATTTATATATTTGCTTTCTAAAGAGTTTCAAGTTTTAATGAAGAAGCCATGTTAGCAAATAGGAATTTCAACAAAAAGGAATCCGATGTTTTTTTTTTAATGATGCACTACGATTTATGCAAACAGATGCAAACATCATAATATACAGTGTGTACCACAGATTCAGTACATGATTCTAAACACTCTGCCGTAGGAATTTTTCGACGGTTATAAATAAAAATCAGCTGTTTCGTAGAAAAGTGCAATACCTACGCGGTCAAAATTTATGGATAAGATATTTTTGTTACAATACCTGATAAAAAAAAATTACGCAATGGAGGTCGGACAGAATATTGTAATTTAACCTAATCCTCTAACCACGTGCACCTGAGTACTCAGTACTACTTCACGAAACCCTTTTCTGTACAAAACACGAATGACAAATAAATATTCAAAGGCCATTTAAAGTTATTATTTACGGTCAGATAATAAAGTTATATTGCGAGTATGTCTTTGCCACAATATTACTGAGACCAATTCCTTTCTGATCAGTAGCCTGTCCTTGTACTAAAATTCTATCAGTGCCATTATCTTTGTTAATAATTTTATGATCAGTCTATTTTGCCTGCAGGTTCAAATTCACACGGCATTAGATTAGGTAAGTGGTTCCGACTAGCCAGTTTGCTATATGTTTTGAAATGTGTTTCTAAGTTTTGTAGATTACTGACAATCATTGTGGTTCTTTCCTCAAAAGACCATTTCAGATACTAATAAAGATATATTAAAAAAAATAAAAAATATTACTAAACTAATGTACATGGTCTTCACATGATATGACCAAGATTATAATATCTGGACTTTAAAAGAGACTGTGACCTCTGAGTTTGTTTCGGCCTTTCTTCTCAGAGTAGTCTGCTATGAAACGCCGACCTCATATAGTTTTAAAAATATGTTTGACGTGTGTGAAGAATATGTTTGAAGTATTTGTACAACCTACTTACAAACATAAAATCATTTATCATTTTATTATGTCAAACGTTTTCATGGAAACGTTCATGTCAACCGTAGCTCGTTCATGGTTATTAACTTTAACAGTTGAAGTTGTAACAATATTGTAGGTATTTATTATTTGAACTTTAGAATATTCATACGTATCTAGGTTTCATAAAATTGTTAGCTTAGTAACATTTATATTCATCGTCATCATTCTCGAGTCTTCATCTCAATTTATTTTGATTTTTTTATAGTATACAACTTTATTGTTCAAAAACTTTGTAGAGCCTAACTACTTTTTAACAATATAGTTAATTAACCATCACTGCCTCATATAGAGCACAATGCATGACAATACGGAAAACATTCAAAGATCCACCCATTTTTACCTAAAAGTTTATACAAATTACAATGCTGGCTCATTTGTCTAGTCGTCGCAAACGCTACTGCTGCGCATGAGGTCCTGGGTCCGGTTCCCGAGTCGGACAAAGTGTCATTGGGTTTTTTACCTCGAATTCCTCAATAGCAACCCGGACTCTAGAGTTCTGCCTGGTTGAAGGCGATAGGATCACACAGGTTTGCGACCACCCTCCCACCGGAGTCCGGCGTCAAGCAGCCTGCTGTGTTTCGTCGATGCGTGGGAGTTCCAGTGCCTTAGGCATCTTTTGGGCACGCTCGTTCCATCATAGACCTCATCCATCGCTTTCCATCAGGCGTGATCGAGGTCAAGAGCGGGCCACATTCAGCAATTAAAAAAAAACAAGAACATCAGTAACAGCGTCGAGTACACTACTTACCTTTGCACAACATTTATGTTCTAAGAGGAAATCGATGTTAAGACACGAAACCACATCTTAAGCTCAATAAATACATAACACGAATACCTAACTAATGTTATTCCAAATTGATTAACCATTTATCTTTTATTGCGGTCGGTAGCAGGAATTCGGTCACGGCGTTACATTTTCTTTGATATATAATATACGCTAGTTAAGGGTACTTTATACTGACAGTTTGCTTGTTGTAAATGTAGCTGCTGGCTGGAATTCAGCCTTGGTTGGTAGGAGACAAAAGTGTTGATAACGGTAATGGTTTCTGATGGTTTGTGCGACAGGTTGCTGCTGTTGTAAATTGACTGTTTATTTATTTATTTATTTATTAAGGCACATCAACAACACAAACACAAACATTTACAAATAACAGTGAACAGAGACATGGACTAGTGTTTACGTCAATTACAGACGTGCACAGCTGTTGGTATGAAATACGCGTTCATTGATTAGTTGTATAATATTAGGAAATATAATAAATAGATATAAATAGGTGCTGCGGTAGTGAGACGATGCTGATATAACTGAGGAGAAAGTGTTTTTTTTGAGTAGTCAAAGCTCAGCGTTGTAATGTAACTTTCAAATGGATGGCCGATGAACCTCTTATCCGCCTGCAGTTTTAGTATCGATCAGTCTTAAAAATTTTATTTACATACACATAATTGATTTACCTGTCATTGCTTCATTTTCATTCTTTTTACCTTTTGTGGTAGACTAATTTTATTCTAGATACATCGTCTTCACATATAATTATTTATGTATACAAAACCTTGTAAAACATCTTAAAAGAGTAACGGTGGAGTTTCTTGTCCTATTCTTCTCCATACGAAAACTACCTTTTGGAATGGGCGACTAGAATCAATTCTATTTTGTTGTAATTTTTGACGTTCAAAAATGCCTTTAATGTGCCTATTTGAAATAAATGATTTGATTTTGACTTTGACTTTACGCAATAGGTATATTGCCTATTGCGTATTTTGCAACACAATTTTTGTCATAAACTAGAAACACACTTTTGTGGTGTTACCTACTCAAAGCTAACAACAACTGACTCGGTGCGGTATCAAACCACAGCTACAATGTTGTATGTAAAATTGCTTCACAAGTCTTTCAATCGTAATAATACACCTCAAAGCTTTGCAACTTGCGCAGGATTGGCATAACTCAACTCTCTGAATAGTTTACCTAGTTATAATAGTAACACTTTCTATGTCCGCGAAGCAGACACAATAGTTAAACAAATGCAATGAAATATTGCGATCGCGAGCAGCACCATAATTTCGTAAAACACTAACAATCTCAATCTGAAGGATACTGCTCTCATTTTGAAGGATATTGGTAATCCATTGCTTCATATGTTCGAAAAATGTGTCTGCTCAACAACGTAAATAACGCAATGAATGTTGTTGAACTGCCAAAATGAAACTGATTGCTACTGATGCTGTGTTGCGCAATTACCCCCGAAGGCTAGAGTTGGTACTTGATCGTATCTAAGATTTCAGGGAAACTAAACGATTGAAGGGCCAACATGGCTAGAGATCGCACAACACAGAGAGATCTGGAGGGAAAAACGGCTCTGCCAATTAGTGGGATACAATATAATCTAACAAAAAATAAAAACGATTTAGTTCTCGGCAACTCTTAAGGGATCGGCACCGTATCAACTCGAGCCGGTCAGTATTCTTTGTATGAAACTCCCTACTGCAACGCACACTAATCGATTTTTTTTGGAATTTGTAAGATATTTCTCAAGTGTTTATCGAATACATCGTTCTTAAATGTTTCATAAAACTCTTTATCTTTTACGTAGAGCTCTACGTCCTCCCCTTGTATCAAACCGGAAAGGGATCGGCACCGTATCAACTCGACCCGTTCAGTATTCTTTGTATGAAACTCCCTACTGCAACGCACACTAATCGGAATCGTAACGTAATCGCCTCGCCTCGGGACAAGCTCACGAACCGCGGTGCGGTGCTTTACGAATCGTCACTCGTCCCCGCGCTTACGGCTAGTCGTCCCCGCGCCTACGTCTCTTCGTCCTCCCTTGCCTCTGGCCTGCCTGCTGCACCATCAACCAGCGGTTGGCGAGCCGTAAGCGTGGCGTGTTGCCCCACGTAACCAAAGCGGATCAGAAGCTCCGATACGTAGACTCGGCTACGGCTAGGCGACACGCCGCGCTTACGGCTACCAGCCACCCTGCGAAGATCGCCGCTTCTCCTAGCCTAAGGACGTCCTATCTTAGGTTTGCCTATATTCTGAATGCTAAGTATGAATGTGGATGGATGGGTATAGGTACAAAAGAGACAGATCAAAGACAACTGACTGAGATGACGGCTGAAAGAGATTTTGTTTAGAAGAAAATGAACCTAAATACTTATACGACAAGAGCAAAAACTCGCAATCAAATAACAGAGTTTTAACCGTTTATAAATATGTTAGTAGTTATTTGTTCAGACAAGTTTAAAACTATCACCGCACATTACAATACGGCTGTTACGCCGTAATCCGGTTACGGTGTTATCGAATTAAGTCAATTGTTAAGTTACGACGCACTTTAACTCGTATTGTTCGGCATCTAGTCGTAAATACGGATATTTGGTTTGTTTGATTGAATTAGTGATAGTGATGGGCGGCGCTTGAGTTTAAATTGCGATAAAATAGTTTTGGGGATGTTTTGCATAGCGTATGTAGTGAAGTGAGGGTTTTATGATATGGTGGGATGGAGTAGTCCACGCCTGATATTTCTGATACTAGACAATGCGCGATTGGAAGGCTTTATTGCGATTCATAGAAAAGTAAGTCCACTGATAGGTTGTTTGTTCTCTCGGGTTCTCGGTCTCGGGTAGCCAGAAGTCAGAAAACCGGACGACCAGTCTTAGAGCGGCTCTGCACTACATCCGATCCGAATCCGAGAAATGCCCGTCTGAAGTGACCGTAGTCCTAGATCCGAACTCTATCCGTCCGAATTTAGAACATTCCCAATTCGGATTGAAGTCGGATCTATAATTCGGATTCCGATCGGATGTAATGCAGAACCGCTCTTATTGTAACATTTTTGAAACTGTTAACCAGTCTGTAGCGGTATCTACAACGCCACATGCGAACAACGCGTCATACTGACGTCACGCAAATCCTGCATCGCGCAAGCAGAGTTTACCGCGCAACTAGCATAGATACAAGGCCCGACATGAAACATTGGGCAGTTGCCCGCCAGACACAACATCCTTCTGGTCGGAGGATCCTCCCTTTTCTACAGAGTATGAGTGAACTTTACACCTCTATAAGTCCTATTATTTGCAGGGGTCAGATGACAACTGGATTGCAATCATTTAGACGTCAGCAGTATTTCAGACTGAAACAAAAAACAGACGGTGCGACAAAACGATTGTCTTCTATTTTGGTTAACGCTGGAAGCATGTCCACCATCAATAATAATGACACAACCTTCCTTTCCCCACATTAATCCCAGACTGTTCCCATCACTAGACCATCACGAAACCCATTATTGTCTATGATAACCATAAAGATAACGTACCGTTTCGCAATGGTACTAAATACGCCTTCACTATAATGAAAGTAAGCTCTCTGATACCTTTGTTTAATACTTGGGTAATATCGATTTGTTGCAGTTTATTAAGTTATATTGCTGTTTTATTGAGGAAGTGTGTTAATTATGTCGTTGGAGTGAATTATTGTCACTTTCAGAGTAAACTATTTCACTATTTATAAATAAACTACACACTGTACTATATATATTACTAACTTCCGCCCGCGACTTCGAAGATTATCCTATGTCCTTCCCCGGGATGCAATCTATCTCTCTGCCAAATTTTATCGTAATCCGTTTAGTGGTTTAAGCGTGAAAAGGTAACATACAGACACAGAGTTACTTTCGAATTTATAATATTAATAATATGGATGTATATTTGGTTACTGTTTTTTTTTTGTAATTTTTCCTCCGCGTCAAACTAGTAATACATGAGGCATAAGTGGATTACAAACCACCAATTTAAATTTTTAGCAGTGGTGATCTAGTGACAACGGCTGCGAACCAAAAACTCGAAGAGATGTGGCATCTACCAACCCGCCCTGGGCCCACGTGGTGGATTGCAGCTCACTCTCTCTCGAAAAGAGGAAGTCGTTGTCCCAGCAGTGGAAACATTATAGGCTGATTATGCTTTACATAAACTACACACTACACTATTTCGTTATTCTAATTTTTTAAATATTTTTTCAGGTAGGTATTTTTTCGGAACGTTTCCTCTGTTTTTAACACATGAGGTATTACTGAAATACAAACCGCCAAGCTTAAACAATGCTATTTTTTACTTATTTATTCCTTTTTTTTTTAACCTTCATGAAGACTTTCAGCTATCTAATACTATTAAATAATTATTTAAATTTAAAAAATAAATAAAAATATGTTTGATATAAAAAATATTTTTATATCAAATAATTTTTATAATTTATACTTTAATTTCAAATTTGAGCAGTGGTGGCCAAGTGGTAACGGCCGCGACTTACGAGTTGTAGGTCGTAGGTTCGAACCCAGACAGGCGCTTTACTTTGTGTAAATTATTTCATCACCACTGCTCTCAAAACGGTGAAGGAAAACATCGTGAGGAAACCGGCATGTCCTAGAACCAAAAAATTCGAAGACATGTGACATCTACCAACCCGCACTGGGCCGGCGGGGTGGATTACGGCCCACTCCCTCTCACCGAGAGGAGGCCTGTGTCCCAGCAGTGGGAACATTATAGGCTGATTATGGTATACTTTAATTTGACCGTGTATTGTATAGGGCTATAGGGTAAAGGTTTGGTGAAAAAACAGACTTACTTTAAAATAAAAATACAATTAACACAAATAACGAATAATTAGTAAGCTGTAGGCACAAATGAATACTAACAAGACATTATCTAACACAAAAAACGACAAACACCTGCGCACACGCTTTGCAAATACGCTAGATAAATCAGTCGCTGACAAATCCATTACAGGCAGATAGGATCTGAATAAAAGCAAGGGAAGAACTTAGTGCAGTGACGTTAGTTAGAGCGGCTTGTACTCGTACAACCCATGTCGATTAGCGATTGCGTACTGGAGACCTGTTTAGTAGGATGAACTAAAGCGCGGTCATTGTCGGACTGTATAGAAAAGAAAGAGTAGCGTGATGACACAACACTGGTAATTTATTACAAAATATGAAGCAATTATCTATTTACAATAAATCTATTGTTTGGACTAAAAATCAAAACACTAGTGCTTTAGTATGATGCTTGTAGAATAAATCTGACAAAAAATCATAATGATTGTATGTATATTAATTAGTATGGTTTTTATTGTAAAAAGAAAGTTTTTAGAGGTATCTTCATGATTTTTTTCTATCATACCAAATTAGTTGTATTATGTTTTCAATACACTATCTACCTACCATATATCCTGAAGAATATCATATATTTTTCTGATTTTGTTGCCTGTAGTCGATCAAATACTTTTATTGTTTCTAAAACTTGCGTTTTTTGTGTTTAGGTCCTGTAAGCCCCTTAAGAAACGAAAGTACTGTAAAAGAAATTTTTGGTTCGCAGTTATTTGTAGATTGATAATTGCCTAAAAGAGTGATTGAGGTTTTTTGTTCCACATTCTCAATTACTGCAAAATCGTGTTTGAACTTTGCACCAAATAAAAAGGTTGGGGGTCGTGGTCAAAAACTTGATCAAGGTTTAGTATTTTATGAAAGTAATGGTATCCAAGTAATTAAGTATCAATTTCATATAGAAAATAATTTAAATAATGAGTACTTTAAGTGAAAATCTGAAGACTATGTAGAAAAAAAGTTGAGTTTATAGTTTCTTGATTCAATGCTGACCCTTGTACCTATTACAATGTAAAGGGGAAAGAACCCTGGCTAGTCAACTAACCCGTCCAAACGGAGCACAGATCTAGGTAGACTTCGTAGCTGGTTTTAAAGTCAAAGCAATAAACGTCACTGCAGCATTGCGATTGTAAAGTGGCGCTTTTAAAACTGAACAAATCGCATTAAAGCGGTGCAAGGTGTAGAATACACGCGATCGAAGTTATAAAGGAGAAACGCGGCCACGTGGTCATTGGCTGTTTTTTTTTAAACTAATATAATTACGCTAAAAACAAAGCAGGACACCGCAGTGGTAGATATAGTACAGACGCCCTACCCGAAACTGTAAAATTTTCCCAATCAACTTTGATCCTTATGCTTTAACTATAAAGTTGAAAATCTATTAAATAAATTTGACAGATTGTAGTAGCTTGATGTGCTGGCGTCTGTACATTATGTCGTAAAAAATATTTGGCCTACTACAAGGAGGATACCGAGA
This sequence comes from Oligia latruncula, assembly GCA_948474745.1. Lineage (NCBI taxonomy): Eukaryota > Metazoa > Arthropoda > Insecta > Lepidoptera > Noctuidae > Oligia > Oligia latruncula. The sequence continues at coordinate 19,436,529 of OX419686.1, forward strand.
AATACATTAGTATGGAATGAACGCTAATGATCATGTGATCACATTTTCCGGTAACCTTGGATTTTGTAGTGTAAATTTCGGATCAGACTCCCACACAAACTTTAAACAAACAAATACTACGAAAACCACAATTTTAAGACATATTCTGTTCGATGTCAAAAGTTCTAGCGATGTTTGATCGTTTAAATGGATTTTCACGAGTAGTATTTCATCATTCATCATCATCACTTCAGCCGAAAGACGTTCACTGCTCTACATAGGCTTCCCCCAAGCACCTCCACTTCGACCGGTTCTGCGCTTCTCGCATCCAACGGGTTCCTGCGGCCTTCACAAGGTCGTCGGACCACCTTGTGTGAGGCCTTCCAACGCTACATCTTCCGGTACGCGGTCGCCACTCCAGAACCTTTTGGGGCCCATCGGCCATCTGTTCTGCGAGCAATGTGCCCTGCCCACTGCCACTTAAGTGTAGAGTAGTATTTGTTTTCTTGATATTTTACACAGCTGTGTTAATTTAAAAATATAAATTGTCATTGTATAAAAATACAATATGTACTAAGAATATAATTAATTATACAGCGCAGCTGGCACAATACTCAATAGTTTCTTGCATTTCACAAAGTGTACTAAGTGATCACTTAAAATTTTATTATGATCATTATGGACACTGTCGGGCACAGCAAAATAGTAGGAGAGAGAAAGATGTGCTTTGGTTATTGAATCGTGTTTTCTATGACAAATGCGTGAGCTTTCTTGTTCAACTGAAACCGCTTATCGCTTACAATTTAAGCCAGTCTTGTTTTCCGTTTATCTGTCGACTTAATAAGGCAAGTATTTGCATTGCAATTGTTTTTACTGCTTGTTTTTAATTGACCGATGCAAATTGATTAAATGAAACTACAATTTACATTGCTGTCCTTTTTTGTGTTTACGTTAGCCTTCGCTGATAAAATCATGAGATTATGGGGAGCAAGCATGAATTGATAACATCTTGTTCTTGGTTTTTTCTTTTTTGACGGACGCATATAAGTAGTTACAGATATTAAAACAAGGTACTAAAAATGTACTCTACTGTGTGAATCAATTTTATTAATACAGGTGTTGATATCACTTTTAATTTACATCCAGTTTACTAGTTGTGGACAAATAAACATGACATTGAGAAATCAAGAGATGGGAAGATGACTTACCAAAAAGATGGAGAAGATTTACGTCGTGATAGACTCGAGTGAAAGAAACTAGGGGAGGCCCATGTCAAAGGACGACCTGTTCAACAAACTCGTTGCTGAAGAATGTATTATTGTGTTTAGTTACCTAATTAAATCTAGTTTCTTTTTCTTTATTTAACTAGATTTAAAATTACATTTAAATAAGTTAAAACTGTACTGTATTGGTCAAAGAATAAAGGGCAAAGGAAAAAACAAAGCCTCTGCTCCCGATTTCTCTCCACATTTCTTGTAGTAAACCACAACAAATAACATTTAAATCCCACACCGAACAGGCCCGAGCGCAATCGATAAAGACCGAGGTGTCCTGTTTCGTTAAGTGAGACATTTCGCTGGTGGACCGCGCCTGCTCGTGGGCGTGTGCAATGGGGCTTATTATGTGGTCCAAGAATAATCATAATACATAAGTTTTTATTGTTTAAGATAAGACTATAATATTTGATTCTTGTAGACGCTGATTTTTTTGAACAAAGTATTCCACTTAGGAACGATACCGATCAAACATGTATAAATACATAGAACAAAATACATTTTGACATCAAAATGAAAAATTATACAAGGAGAGGTTTTCAAAAGGATCTTAGCATAAATATTGCACTGTTTCAAATTATGTTGGTAATACAGAATTACTAAATCTGTGTACCAGACACAGGACTTACAAGAAAACCAAGATAAAACAGACTGATAGGTACAGATGCCAGCACATCAAGCTACTACAATCTGTCAAATTTCTTGACTAGATTTTCAACTTTATCACTCAAGCATAAGGTTCAAAGTTGATTGAGAAAATTTTACAGTTTCGGGTAGCTTGATGTGTCTGTATGTACAGGGTGGCATACCACCACCGGTGGGACATCGTCGTGCTACCTTCCAGTACATGATTCTGAACCGTAAAATTAGCTGTTCCATACATTTAGACCGCGTAGATATTGCACTTTTCTATGAAACGACTGTTTTATAACCAACTAAAAATTTCTACGCTAGTGGTCTAGAATCATGTGCTCAATTCATGAGCACAGTTTGTGTCTCAATGAGCCTCCCACCTTGTATAAAAGCAGCTTTATTATTTGTGGTTTGCACTAGTCTGACTCCACTCAGCCTATCGCAGTCCACTGCTCGACATAGGCCTCTCCCAGACTGCGCCACAGCACCCTGTCCTTCGCCTTCCACATCCAGTCTACCCCGGCTACCTTCTTTAGTTCGTCCGTCCATCTAGCTGGGGGGCATCCCACACTACTGTGACCGATACGCGGTCTCCACTCCAGGACTCGTCTGCTTCACAGGCCATCGGTCCTTCGACAGACATGGCCAGCCCACTGCCACTTCAGTTTGCTTACTGCAAGCTACGTCGGTAACTCCGGATAATTTCATTCCTGACTAGTCTGACGGTAGGTCACAAAAAAACAGTATCCCAGTAAACAGGATTATTATAAGATAGCTCAGCAAAACCCAAGTTCAATCAATAAAGAGCAAAGGTGTCCTGTTTCGTTAAGTAAGACATTTCTTAAGGTCGTGGGCGTGTGCAATGACGCTTGTAATGTGGTCCAAGTAGCGTGGCAGTCGTGCGAATATTTGAAACGGAGTGATCCGTAATTGATTGGGGAGGGAAGCCGGAATATTGTCGGTAGTGAATTTTGTGATGTCAACTAGGCATGATAAATGTCGTGGAGTTCGGTGGAGGATAAACTTGCTGAATTCTTGCTTAGTCTCTAGAATGTTTTAAGCTGAGACGTTGCATGAGGTAGCTGCGCGGTGCGGGAGGGGTGGTAGTTGTCACAAGTTGACGAATCACTGAGCTCTCGCATCACGTCACCACACTCCTTCCGCACGGCGCAGCTACCTCAGGTAACGTCTCAGTTAAGCGGTTGGCCTATAGTTTGATAGTTCGAATTTCTGATTTTGTAAGTTATAATTCTACAACTTTACCAAAAAGTAGATGTGTTATACGTGAGTAAGAAAACTTGGCTCACCTTTGACTTGAATTTAGGATCAAAGGTCAACATTTTATCAAAACCCGTGCCGGTGGTCTGTCACGGGTTAGCATTTCCAGAATTTAGTCTGCTAATGTAATTATTTCTTCCATACAAAGGCACTTTTGTACAAGACATGTTAAACCCCTCGTCCATGAGAAGTAGATTCTTATATATAATCTTGCAAAGCAAATTCATTTGAAGTAAAAAACATTATTCGTTAACAGTATTAGTACCTAAGCTAACGACGCCCTTAAAAGTTCGTAACAAATCGCTGAGTTCTTCAACTTGCACCTTATTTTCGTCTTCAGATTAAGTTGTAAGTTCGTAGTGAACCCAATACTTACATCGAGATAGCATTTTTACGTCCCTTCTGAGTCTTCTAACCCATTTCGCATAACACGATTGTTCATAATACCCATAAACAGTCAAACTAGTGTATTTGCTGTAATTTATGCGAAGAAAACATGTCTATAAATGTCTGTCGGAGATTTCCAGATAATAATATTCTTTTCCTATTATTATTGCTTGCGAATAATGTGAGTTGATTATAATATTCTGATTTCTTTTACTTAGTACGTAATGTGAGCTTGTAGTATAGAAGCAGATTTTTTTAAATGTAATGTTTATGTAATGTTTTAGACAGGACAAAATTCGGAACACCATGCTGCGTTCCAAAACAGGTATAATAGGCATGAAGGCTAGCAAGCTCAAGTGTGATTGGGCGGGTCACATCAGCCGCATACAGAATGACCGCTGGGCAAAAGTTTCCACACAATGGGTGCCTGAAGACGGAAGGCGCCGCTGAGGTCGGCCCAGAAAGCGGTGGCGAGATGACCTGGACGCGTACCGCGAGGGCTGGTTCGAGCTGGCGTGGGAAAGGAGTTCCTAGAAGGCCTTTGTCCAGCAGTGGGACAGTATAACTAAACAAAAAAAAAATATTTCAAACAACTTTTCTGATGGTTATTAACATTTTTCAACCATGATGCTACTCAAATAGACCCTCGCCATTCTGGTAACTGCATCATCCAGAATTTTGGGAGGTTGTTTAGACCAAGTTTGGGCATACTTTCAATGCTTTGCTGAGGAACATCAGTCTTGTAATTTTACGTTGAGATAATTCAAACTCAAACTCAAAGCATTTATTTCAATTTAACCAATTACAGGCACTTTTGAATTGTCAACGGGTCGGTCAGTCAGAAAGATGAAGCTAGTTGCCCATTCCAAAGCGTAGGTACCTATGGAGAAGAACGGGCAAGAAACTCCATGGACACTCTTTTAATTGTTCCATTGAATTCCAATTGAATCCATGTTGAATTATTTTAGTGTCTAAGTAATAAGCTATTCCAAGCCGCAATTATTTACAAGTATATTCGTTATTATAATGATAAAGACGGCAAACATGGTGTATTCATAGAGATGTTCATTTGTCACGAGAGAAGTCAGATCAGCAAAGGTATAGGCGTTCCGTGGGCGATCTTTCTAAGACTACTTAGCATAATATTTGCTTAAGCTTTAATAATGGTACAGTGAATAACGGGTGGTTTTCTGAACGATGAGTCATAGTATGAAGCTAGGCTTGAAGTAAAAGTAACAAGGCGTTTGTATGATGTCATGCTACAAGAAAAATAAGGGGTGTAATGGATAAAGTTGACTAATGTACTGCTTGTAAAACATCCGCTGGAAAGTCCGAGCTTCTCAGTGATCATTGACGAGGCGGGGGGGCTCAGTAGCCGTGGCTTGGTCACCCACGGTGAAGCGAAGAAGAACCCAATTAAGTGCCGCTCGTCAGGGCTATTGCCTGTAAGCCGACGACTTAGGTGCCAACAAGTAGGTTGCGGTGCCGCTTGGGCGACATCGCAACTGAGGCGGGCCGCGATGTCGTATGGGAGTCATCGCCGCTGAGGGTTGGAGACCGCGGCGGGAGAGGAATTCGAGGTGGTATTCCGGTGCGCCGCTCTCCCTACCTTCCGCGGCCTTGACGGGGTCGCCACCGTCTGATGGCAGACGCGGTGGGGCCGCAGGGGAGGAGGAGTGTTGGTATGACGTTGGCCACTCTCCCTATCCTCTGCGGCCGAAAATTGGCAGGCGGCGGGGCCAATGACCTGACCCGTCGCAGGGGGACCAATCCACGGGGTCATCTGGCACCCATGTGCTGGTTTGGTCCCTGGGCTGGTCACGGCGTGCTATGTGTTCTGGTGCGCCGGTGATCCATTCAATGACAACATAAACACACACCCTTACTGTAATATACTTACATACAAAACCAGAATGAATCATTTACTCAATGCAAACAAAAGACATAGGTAGCACAACACACAAAAGCATAAATAAATGATAACAAATTACATTAATTGTATATTATGTCAGAGAAATCATTAGTACGGGAGCCGACTTGACAACGAGGCGGAAGCGCTATGACGACAACGCTTCGACGGAGTCATTCGTTTGACTATTCGGAACGCCAGCGCCATCTGGTGGCGCTTGACAGAGTCTAGCCTGAGTTCGTGGGGAGTCGAAGAGGGCGTGCAGCGAGGTGGAGCGGCTCTCTTGGACATTGGACATCGTTCGAACAACATGTGCTCAGAAACTGTCCCGCGTTCCGTATCTGGTTGTGTCATGGACCTAGTGTGTGATTGGCTAGTATGACTAATTTGTTCGTGAAATTTTAATCTGATTTGAACTGCAAAACGGTTCTTCTATTGCGCAATAACCAACACATACCCACAGTACGCCCACAGTAGTTAAAATATGGCTGATAATACGAGACACACATACCTTCTCTGTCATATATAAAAACAAGTTACCAAATAAATACACAAGGAGACACTAGAACCATTAGCGAGTGTTGCTGATGATGCGACTATAGACTCAATAACAAAAGTGACAGACTTGGCTAATTGCAGCCTTAACTTCCAGAAAACTAAATCTCTTCATCGCATTCTAGGAATGCAACACAAAACATTCTTGCTCCTCCAAATAAGGCACCTATCCCATTAATAAACCTACTTACACGTATTGCCTAACCAACCAGCTTACAAGATTGAATCTAATCCCATCAATAATATAATCTGTGTCCAATATCTGCCACGGTGACGTTATTTTACAAAATAGGGCCCTTAATACTTATCTGTTTAAGGGCAAGTTTGCACTACAATAATAAACCTCACATATTCATTTGCATACCAAACAGCTTGATATTTGATAGGACTAGTGGAACTTTGCGGTTTCACCCACTCGGTTAGCGGAAGTTTGTGCATAGATTGAATGTGAATTGGAGAAAGAACAGTGTTTATAGTGAAAGCGTTATGAATGGAGGGTTACCTGACTGGTCATTTACAATTTAAAATTTGTTTGTTTGTAAGTTTGTATGTAGGGGGTAATCTCTGGAACTACCATTTGGAAGTGAAAAATTTCTTTTTGCATTTGATAGCCCAATTCTTGAAGATGACTATAGGCTAATATAACATCACGCTATGACCTTAGGAGCCTAGCAAAAACAAAAAAAGGCGGAAAGATCGCTCAGTAAAAACGAAGTGATAGCGCGGGTTGGTGATGCGATGGGACGGGGTGAGTTGGGATAATAAGATTTTCATGCGAACAAAGACTCGGGTAGAAGCTAGTGTTAAATATGATTTAAGGATGAAACACGACCGCCATGTAAATCACGAAAATGAAAAGACTAGATCTAAGAAGGAAACAGCATACTAGGTAAAGTAAATATTGTTCTATAATAGGACTCACAGACTAAACGCACACACACACAGAACTCAAAACCATTGTAGCGGTATCTACAACGCAACATGCGAACAACGCGTCATACTGATGTCACGCAAATCCTACATCGCGCAAGCAGAGTTTACCGCGCAACTAGCATAAATATACAACGGCCCGACATGAATCATCGGGCAGTTTCCCAACAGACACAACACCCGTCTGGTCGGAGGATCCTCCCTTTTCTATAGAGTATGAGTGAACTTTACACCCTGTTCTTCATACCTCTATACCATAAAGGACTTTTTACTGCCACTGCAGTTACGCAGTTATTTCTTTATTCAAGTGTTTTGACAACGAAATTTTAACATTTAAACATCAAAACAAGAAACAGCATCTTTCCACACGGTCCTAGCGTCCAGTCAGTCTATAAAGATGTCTAGCAATGCTCTTACTGTAAGCAATTTTATTTCCTTGTGTGCACTTCTACTGGCCCGGTTTTCAATCGAATACTATCATGTACATTTTGTATATGATTGCATGTTGTTTGTATTTACCCAGATATGTGTATATTTACGACTTTCATAATAATATTTTAGATAAGAAGGAACTCCTGCTGTATTTCGATTGAGATAAGACTGGACAAAAGAAAATCGATACTACATAATTAAATATAAGAATTTCTTATATGTATGTATGATTTTCGTTTTTTTGGAAAACCAACATTTAGTTATAAAAAATATTGTTCCTTCACTGGCAACATTGATACTGCCTGTCATCTATTTTTATTCATCTGTCATTTGCTACACCATAATAAATGTGCACGGAATGGATTTTATTATTCTGTAGTTTTTATTTCACATCAGTCCAACACTAAAATATTAAAGCATTTCAAAGTTGCCCACATAAAGAAAGGAAATAATTATAAGCTGACTTAGAAAACAAGGAAAAAAAATACCATCGACATTTACTCGATATAAAATAAAAGGAACCTTTATAATTTGATAGCGTAGATAATGTTCTTCATATTGAAGCATATTATTAATATTATTTTTTAAATAAATAAATAAACATTTTGGAGCTGTTTATAAAATTTGTAGATTCGATATTTCAGCTTTTCAATACTATGAGTTCTGGGGGCCTAAAAAAGCCACTTTGGCAGAATCATAAAAGGATAACATTATGAATCATAATGGACAGTTAACTGTTAAGTTAATCGTATCAAATCCCATTGGTGCGGATATTTAAGTTATTTTTTTAATCTTTGCTAAAACACCAATCAATCCAATCCAAATGCAATCCCAATCTGTTTGATTATAAATACCTACGTAGTGCAGCGAAAAAAAGAAAAACACGGACTGTCTTCGCTATATGTAATTCATAATGACATAATGTTATCTTAACCTTTTATGATTTTGCCAAAATGGCCTTTTTAGGGCCTCTGATCTAATTACTTAGGTACTGCCATCAGGGTAAAAAGGTGTGATATTTATTTTATAATATGTCATTTAAGACGATAACTAACGAGTGTAAAGAAGCAATAAGTTAGCATAATGTCAGCTAGCGAATGAATTATTGGTTCGGTTAAGCAAATGTGACGGTCGCGTGTGCATATTTGCAAAAAAAATAGTAAATAATTGGTAATCTCTGTGATAAATGAGAAGAAAACACAACTAAACAGGTGGGTGAATTTGCATGTTTCGGTAATTAAATAACCATTAATATCTTTGAGACCCGTATGTAAACTGTTTTACAAAATTATTTTTAACTTAAATAATATAAACATAACAAAAACTCACAACTTCATCTCATGGGGGGAATCATCTCACGCAGAAACTGCAGAACGCCACCTGTTTATCTGTATCTGTGCTTCATTTACGTTCATACATCTCATCTGGTAGTCTGGTCTGGTCACCCAAATTGCGTAACATAGAATCACAATCTAAATGATTTTGATACTGCTAATCCATTTTTTGACGTATTCCATATTTGGCACCCGTTTAAATGGCACCTGAATGAATGCACCTGACACACAGCGGCACATTCATTCAGGTGGCATTTAAGCGAGTGCCCAATGTGGAATACGTCCATTTTTGCCCAGCCAAAAGTTTGTCTTTTCAACAACGTAAATAACGTAACAATGAATGTTGTTGAACTGTCAAAATCAAAAACATTGCTACTGTTAGTGTGTAACGCAATTACCCCGCCGGTCTTGTTAATAGTAATAAATTAATAATGATTTCCTTAAAATTATCTGATTTCTCGTAGCATGTACGGTACCAGAATATTATTATTATCTTGTACCTACCTCCGACTCCCACAAGAAGAGATAAAAGGCGTGTATTATAATTTTGTCCATTCATAGCGCTGTTGCTTGGGAACTTAACAAACTGTCAGATACGGTAAATTTATATTTCGTTTCCTATATTTTGGCCACCTACCAAGACACACGCACAAGCGAATCACCTAGTGTTTTCACATAGTAGCATCAGGATGAGGGGTGCCAAAAATCGAGTCAAATGGCGTGTAAAAAGGAGAGGCCTATGTCCAGCAGTGGACTGCTGTAGGTTGATGATGATGACGATAATTCCACATGGCTGAATTTAGTCGTCTAAATGGCTCAGTCACTGATTTCAGACAAAATCAACAGTAATTTATTCAAACTAGGCTAAGAATCAGCACTTTTCGAACGTCAAAATTACAAAGGACAGTCCCCCAAAACGCCCGCCCTTCACCACTTCCTAGTGCTTTCGCTGAGGAGAAAAATTGGCGCAACAAACTCCCCAGCAGCACAGCTGTCTATTCAGATAAAAAATACCTAGACAATTAGTGGAGTCGCATTCAGCAAGTTAGCCTCCTAAAGAGTAGAAAGGAGAAAGGTCGCGATGCGTTCATCTCGGTCGCATCGCGACCTTTCTCCTTACTCACTCACTCCGCACTTTAATTCAGTATAGTGTGTAAAGAAGAAGCTTTCTAAGTATTCTTTTCCTAAAAGGATAACTCTCAAAACGGTGAACGTAAACATCGTGAGGAATCAGGCATGTCCTAGAACAAAAAAATCTAAGACATGTGACATCCATCAACCCACACTGGGCCCGCGTGGTGGATTACGGCTCTCTTCCTCTCACAGAAAGGAGGCCTGCGTCCCAGCAGTGGAAACATTACAGGCTGATTATGTAAAAGGACGACTAAATTCAGACCATTAAATTCAGCTAAGTAGAATATTCTCCTTAAGAGACCCCACAGAAATATTACTTGTTGCAGTTCGTTCAAGACATTCTCAAGTTTCAAGTACGTACCTACTAAAAATTGTTAACCCTTTCCACGGAATTCTAGGACTAAAGTTATTTTGTTGAAACCAGTAAATCTTGGGGTACAAAGTAACCGAGGTTTATTTTGGAACGTGTTAAAATTCAAAACAATAGTCGCACTGTTTGCCTATTGACAGCTGTGCAGGGTTGTGCAAACGAAGATAGATGGTGGTTTCAGTTCATATTTCTTGAACATAATATGTAATTTCGAAACCTGACCTAAATAAAGGACCCAATTTAACCGGCCTGAAGAAAAAAGAAGAGGTTTATGCATTAGGCGAGTTTTTACTAAAGTAACGAATTATTTGATTACTTAAATTATTTCTTTATTCTTAGTTAGGTAGTATATAGATACTGGTACAATAATAATATACACCAGTTTCAATAATAATAATGTTTAATTTTCTTTTAAAGCTATAGGTATGAGTGTAAAATATAGTATACATACAACAATACATAAAAAAACAGTCCAACATCAAATAACTTCGGTACCTAGATCAAAATGTAGCAACCTTATATCAAGCACAGAGCACCACAAATTATTGGTGCCAACATGTTGTAGAAACAGAGCAGTAATGAGACAACCGGTGACATGTTCACAGCTCCCGCAAACAGAACATGTTTAACAATAGGTCGGGTGCTAACAACGTGAACAAGGAAGTTACGGCAGGAAGCTGCTATAATAATCAAAGGAAGAAAATACAATGAATAAGACTTCGCCACTACGATTTTTTTTCTATTGCTGCCATTTATCGAGTGAAACAAATAAATACCAGCAATGCAAAGATGTAAACTACTGTTTGTAAAATGGGACCCTTGCGCTGAGCTGATCTAACGAAGATACAATTTTTAGAATTTAATCCAATATCAGTAGTATTAACAAAACATTTTAGTTAAAGTCCAAAAAAATTGTTTATCTAATTGACTACTATCTTAAATTCTCCAAATAATTAAATCACAACTGCCATTTTTAGACTGTTGCATAAAATTACTAGAACACGGCAAATCGAGGTAGTGTGTCTATTTGATAAACAAGCTTTTCCAATTTACTTTAAACATTTGCAGAATGCGACCAAAGATATAGAATAGAAAAGAATTTCCCAGACCATACATACCTACGTCATTCGTAGGAAGGCATAATTAATCCAGGAAACCAGGAAAAATAGGATTAATTCGCAGATACCTGCAACAAACATCTAAATCATTTCACACTAATATACTCGGTACAAAAAGCTAACTCCAAAAACAATAACAAAAACTCGCACAAAGAAACTGAACCCAAGAATCGTATAACACTACAATCAACTCCTCAAATAGTAGAAGCTATCGATTTGACTCGCCATTCTGGCCGATCTATTGAATATTGCATGAATCCACGCTGTCATTTTCAAGACAGACTTAAGTATACAGTAAAGATTTTTATGTGTTTATGTGGGGACGATCGAATCATATGGGATATTGTTTATTGTAGTGGTTTTGTGGCTACTGTTTAATGTGATTTTTAGGAAGAGTATGTAGAAAGAGTAATGGTAGAAACAGCCTTGAAAGTTTGTATGATATGAGCGTATACGCCGTATGGCATTTCATACAAACTTTCAAGCCCTTATTTTTCGAAATTCATGAACCGATTTTAATGAAACTTCATACGCATATGCAGGATAAAAAGGTCTAAAAAGTTAATAGAGAACATTTTCGAAAAATAGTCTTACAGCCAAATTAGACCGATTTAAATTTTCCATAGAAACAGATTTCCAGTTATCTTTTTTTAAATAAGACATGTCGACCTTTGTATCCTGCATATGCGTATGAAGTTTCATTAAAATCGCTTCATTCCTTTTGAAAAATATGGGCTTGAAAGTTTGTATGAAATGCCGTACGGCGTAAACGCTCTTAACAAGAATGTTTTTTTTACTAATATATTCCTATTACCATCTCAGCTTGTGCATCGCGTCAAGAGTACAACGGTTGGGGTTTGTATTCAACCGCTCACAAATCCTTCTTAGCTAGTTCAAAATCTGAGAAATTGGATTTAACTGCTGCAATTGCATCTTTAAGATGACTTTAATCTTTCCATTACAAAGTGCCAAGCGTCAAAAAACGGTATCCAATGAAAATAAAGATAGAATTTTGGTTCTTTAGTATGTTATGTTTAAAATATTAGTTTTTTTTTAAACGGGTACAAACCATCTATGCAACTTTTATTCTTTGATTCAATCACAGTTGAATCATCTCCAAACACACAATATTAAATTACACCTCACCTTTCTAATATCAATAAAACTTTGAAAACAATGAATATCATCATCTATTCTTGGCTCAGTTCAAGAACCTCGTACTCCTTGCAAATTGCACACAACCTACTCATATGTGTATTCCACCATATGCTCCATTCACATGATTCCATATTCAAAATGATAGGCGCCATCTTTTAATTTCTATCCCTAGATTCTTGGACAATTGCCGCGGCACTTTGATGTGTCATTATTTTCCTTTGCGACGCTTTGGTTTGTACGTCGTTCTTTGAATAAGTTAGAATGAAATTATAGGGTTTCAGTAGCTGTACTGTTAGTTTTAGTATTAATATATTCTAGTTGGTTTTCCTGTATTGTGGGTGATTCCCAAACGGTTGTGTGGTGTTATGTCGTACGATGGGTGAATATTGTACTATGTTTTTTCTAGATAAAAATAAAACTTGGATTTCTGTCGCAATTTAAATAAAAATGAAGTGAGATTACCAATTGATGTTTCAGGTTTTTGAGTAAAGGGTAATAAAAGAAAGATAGATGTTCAGGGTAAATAATAAAGGAATAAATAACAACACATATATAACAATAAATTATTGTTAAACAGGATTTTGTAATAAAAATAATACTCAGAAGTCATGAACCGGTAAACGGCTATGTACCTACTAAAAATAGTCCCCTTACAGAAAGTTAGAACAAACTAAAACACTTATCTTCAAAATACAAGCACTTAATACTCATCATCTAATATGAGACACTGCTCACCTAACTGAACTAAGCACTAATAACAAAATAACAGACGCAAGTGTGTGAGAGCATGTTGTTCCATTATACGCAATAATAATAGACGAGAGAGCTGGAAGCACTCATAATACAGCACTTGAATGTCCGCAAACAATTACAAATGTACACATGTTCGTGTTAAATGTTTTTGTAGTTAATCTTGGTTGAAATTTGTGTGAATGTTATGACTTGTTTGCATTAGTATATTCAGATGTTGTTCACGTAATTATGCAATATGCATTCTTCCTCGTCGTGTGTATTTCTGTCTTGGTATGACGTAGTGTTTGAATTTGTTTTAATTTTGCTCTGTGATTGAAGGAATGTTTCATCATGATTCAAGGAATGAATCATCATTGGTAAATCTTAAGAAAAGGCTTCCATATACATAGCTGCAACTTTCAACATCATCATAGCCTTTATCTAGAAAAACATTCAGTGCTGAAACGTGAATTTCTTTGCAGATTCAAGATCTTGGGCATTTATATGAATTCCTGTCACTTTGAAGTCTTTAAAAAGATAGAGAACACCTAGGTGAGCGATTAACGAAAAAGGGGATACTGCAAGGCAAGTAAAGAATGCAGGATATATCCAGCTATGGGTGATCTTGTCCTAGATGATGATCGTATAAAAATATGCGGCCGTAAGCAATGATTTCAAAAGTAAGGATACGCCCGTCTGAACATTTTACATAGAAGTTCTTCGTTCGAAGTTCGCGCGCACCACTGTCAACTGAGTCGCGTTGGCCCTAAAACCGTCATTTTAGGGCCAGCGCGTTGGTGCCATTTAGTCGCGCCGTTAGCCCGGTCCTTACGCTAGTAATATATATGTCAATGGCCGTAAGCATATAAACAGAAAATCAAAAGAGACGCTACCAAAATTCATTTGAAACCGTCCAATTCTAAATTCACCGTTTGATAGAAGAAAATAAAATGATAAAGCCTAACAAAAGCCAACTTTACAAACAGCGATTACCGATGACGTCACGCACGCTCCGGCAAGTAAGCGAGTAAATATTGAACAGTGTCTCGAGTACTGCGCAAACTTGCGCTAGACGCTATTATCTGATTTGTGTACAGCACGAATATCGGAATTTTGTTCAATGACGGTTGCAAATAGTTTACATGTGGCTAAGGGGGAAATGTGTGAGTTGTAGTATGGTTTAGACGTAATAGGAAAATGCGAAATGGAAATAAGCCGACTTGTGTTTGCATCCCATAGAGAATACTTAAAACAATATCGGAAATAAAACGTTTGAATTGTAAAACGATATTGAAGTATTTATAATTATGATTTATTACTTAGACGAAATTGCTAAAGACGAAACCCTTGACCTGTTAAAATTCTTGACGAACAATGAAGACTTTTACAAAAACGTTACTTCCACGAAAACGTCCAACTTTTACACAAAATAATTCAATAGCCAAATTAAACAAATTAATTCGCAACTCCCAAAAGGTTCGTATCATTTTTGATCCTCTGTCTACATTTCAAACGCTGTACAACAATTTCAAAGAGAATCAACATTTTAAAAGTTTTTGAACTGAAAGTGAAAGTAATTTCTCGAATCGCTGATCCTAAAACATTGCTGGGAGCCAAACTCAAAAACAATAAACAGATTCCCGAAGCCTGCCTGCAAAAATTCCAAGATAATTTTCCCTGCCGGTAAAGCATTAAGTCGGAGTCTTCCAGTTTTGGTAAGGGTATCGTTCAATTAAGCCGTATCGGAGGACCGGTTACGTTTGGATCAGAAATGTTTGTAACTTTTTGGCGAGAGTACTTAATTAGAAGTAAATTCATTTAGAATGAAAAAAAATGCATTAATTCTGGAGGTTGTCTAGCTGAATACCTAAGTACATAAAAAAATATCTAAAGTCCTCCAGATCGTATTTCGGCCATGGCGGCCAATCTCAACGGAGACTAGCCTTCGGCGCGCGAAATATTGGTGCACTAGCGTGTACGCAGACACAGGTGCACTCTCTCTTACCTTACTCCCAAAAAAATTACATAGTAGTAAAGACTTTGATACATTGATACCGATATCTTTGCTCTCTGCAATATTTCCGATGGTTGTTTTTATTATGATTAATATGATAAAGGATTTTATTTCTGTAAGTAGGTCTGTACAAACATTGTTACTCGTTATTAATATTTTAAAAACTAGATAAGGTCGACGAAGGTCAACGTTTCCTATCTGACTATTCTGACAAAAAAAGCCGAAACATATTCAAAGGCCACAGTCTCTTTTAAAGTCCAGACATAATCTTGATCTGATCATGCGAAGAAGGAAAGAACCACACAGATTGAGTGGACCTGTGCAGTAAATGCACGCATCTGTCAGTAATCGTGCAGCTCAACTCAAAATGTAATAAATTTCTTTGTCTGCAAATAAATCTGTCAAAAAATTAAATAGTTAAGTAACACATGCAGTCATGCACCCAATTCGATACAAATATTCGTTACGCCCCAGTCGTCGTGAACCTCAAATATTTCTTAATATTCCCGCTGTGTTCCTATACAGATTTAATCTTCAAAAGGATTGTTTACAATAAACATTTTGATTCCAAGTTAACTGAAGGATCGAGGGGACCAAACGGCCGTATAATTTACAATTCTAATTAATCTTTAGGCACCAAGATGAACGTCTTACCGTTTTGTTATAACTAAATTGGACGGACAGAATTGTCCGAGCTTTGCATTCTGATGTACACGAACGAATTTCGTTGCCGGAATACTAATTTTGGTTTACTATAGTCATCTGTTTTTATTATCGTTTCCGAAGTCAGAATTTCACGTTAAATTAACATTGTTTTGGTGTAAGTAATTGGGAAAGTTAGATTAATTTAGCCTGATAAAATTCAAGGAAAATGTGAGATGTTTTAAATCATTTTTATCTCTGTTAAGTAAGAAATGTCCTCGGTTTAACCTTCCTGCACCTATATAATCCGTGTACCTATACAATTAATTGCCTATGGTAATAGTTTGACTTTGACTGCGACTTAATTTCTTACTTCTAAGAGTTTGTAGCTCAAAATGTTACAACTCACGGGTTTTGACCGTACCTAAAAGGATTAAATATACAGTGTGTTAGGTTAAACGAGGGACATACTTTAAGGAAGTGTAGTGCTCAAGAAAATGAACAACTTTTAATATAGGGCGGACTCAAAAATATGAAAAAAAAACAGCTGTTCTCTACATTTTGTCCAGTTATGCGAACATAAATGTATAGAGCGGTTGGTTTTATTTTTTCCAGTGTTGGTCTCTTAGTAAAAGTTGTTCATTTTCATGGGTACTACACTCCCTTGAGTAAACTAGTCGTGAGCTCGAACTCACTGGTGGTCATGGTCAAAAAGCACGCTGTCTCGTCTGGCTTCGTGTCCGACAGAGCTCGTATCATAGACGCGTAAAAAAATTCGAAAAGTGTTTCTGAAAATCGAGTTTTATGAAAAAACCACTGCATTAATTAATTACAAATAAAGTTTATTGAACTCTTCGATAACTGAGCTTTTCAGTACGGACTTGGTTTTAAAGATTTTACAGATTTATTACTTATTCACACCCAAAGTTACGTTAAAAATAGCAAGAAAAACGAATATTTGTTGGCTCATAATTTTTTAATGGCTTTTTATTTTACTATTCTGTTTCCGTACAGACAACATTAATAATAAGAAAAAACGACATCATGCTTAACTTTGGATGCACAATGTCATACAGTGGAGTAATACTCTCCCGAAATTTGTATGGAAAAAATATCGACTAGTAGCACCTTAAAGTATGTCCCTCGTTTAACCTAACACACTGTATAGTTGTAGTTAGTCACCAGCTTCTTTATCTAGTTAGTAGCAAAACTTCTAGCCAACACTACACACATATTAAGTACGACAAGTTCAAACCTAAAATACCTAATCCACTTTATACAGTCTGGCAGGGGCGCAACCTGTTACCATGGATTCAATACCATGATTCTGAACGACCCTGCGTAGAAATTTTTCGTCTGTTATCAATTTAATGTATTAAATTTAATCGAAAATGAAGTAAAAGCGCGGGGAGGCGGTGCAATGCGACGGGATGCGCCGGGGGAACAAGAAATTTCACGCGGACAAAGTCGCGGACAGAAGCTAGTAAAATATATATTGTTAAAAACAAAAGGTAACCCACACCAATAATCTCACACAATCTAAAGACTGCATCAAAAATCCCTCAGTGCATTCAAGGCTCGGTACAGTGTAACACGCCTCACTAATTGGCACCATTGTCCCGGCGGTTGCATAGTAAAGCGTTCGTGACCGCCATACCCACACAATTGGTTTACGTACTTGACAACTGGATTAAAGGAGCTGTTGAAGTTTCACAGGACTTGCATCTTGATTTGTACTTGGAGATCAGGAAGGGACGATTGAAAGAGTAAAGGAGAATAGTGAGGAAGGAAATGCATAATTATAATCATTTCAGTCGAAAGAGATTCAGTGCTGGACATAGGTCGCCTCCAAGCATCACCACTTCGATCGGTTTTGTGCTTCTCGCATCCAGCAGATTCTAACTCATTTGGATTCGGAACTTAAGTAGGCAGCACAGAACATATAATAGTAGGTACAAGTAAGCGGCAGTGTATGTTCTCTGTGTGTTCTATGAAAAGGTGCAAAAACTAAACTCAAACGCTTGTCCATTTACATGGTAGAAATTGGTGACCTCATATTATTTACACTATAATATTTCCCATCGTGCCGTCCCAAGGCCATGAAAGAAATATTACGATGATACGGTTCACTGCATCATCCCGCATTGCAATAAAAAGTACAGATATACACAAAATACCATGTATCCAGAAATGTGAATTTCTAACGACGTTCACGTGAAACTCGGACCTTGATAAGTCACTTTCCGATATGAAACGTAGGAACACAGAATTTGGGAACTCTCGTTATGGTTGTTGCAATTGCGTTACGGATTCAATTCAAAGGGCAATTTTTTTCACATGAAGCTACTACAATCTGTCAAATTACTTTAATAGATTTTCAACTTTATCGCGAAACCATAAAATTCAAAATTTATTCGGAAAATTTGTCAGTTTCGGGTAGCTTGATATGCTGGCGTCTGTACAACTAGCAGTCCACCAACCAATAGACTAAGATGATTGAAAAAAATTGTATCTTTGTCCTCTTTTATCTTTATCATCAACTGTCTAGGCTTTTTCTAAGTAAGTTAGGTCAGCTTTCAGTCTAACAGGATGCAGCTGAATACGAATATTTTTTCATTTATTTTCATGTAGGTATTTTTGTTCATAAAGTGACCAAAATAAAAAAAAAATATTAATCATATAAAATCTCCAAGCAAATTACGATAGTAACTATTTTAATCGCTCCGTCTCGGCGCGGGCCTCTGGCAGCCCATTACAATAGAAAATCAATTGTGTCTCATTAGCGGGGATTAAGCGATTAATTACATACCCACCGCATTTGTGTAGTTGATTAGTATGACCTTGGTATATAAAGAAAATTAGATACAAAAAAAAAGAGTAAAAAGTAAAGAAGAAAAAAAGAGAGAAGAGTAAAGAGTATTCTATTCTACATCTTCCTCAATACCAAATCTATTATCCTTACCGGAACAAACAACCTATCGTTCCCTGCCCACCTTCCATACATACTTCATAGCGAGTTTATGCCTACAAGCGCTCGGCTAGAGGGCCAAATTGAATGGCCCTGCGTTTTTAGGTAATTGGAATCCAGGCCTGAATACTCAGCCAGATTAATATTGGCTGTGCCAGTGGTACGTGTGCCAATGTATGGTTAAATGATTACTTGGCCAATGGGTTAATAATAAATATCTACGTATCTTGGAGAAAGATCTTTTCGCCTACGCAGTTAGGAATAACTGAAAGGTTGAATAAGGGTTTGGAGGTTATCCTTTAACCAAGGTAAGTCTGCTAAGGGTAGATTTTACCAAAGTCATTTATCTTCTATCCGTATACAGGGTGAATTTTCAAAGTAGGCGTGGATGGCCAAATCCAAAACTATGAGGAATAGCGAAAAGTACTCAAAGGTCGGGGGCTCGATTTTGATGAAAACTAAAACTGCATCATTGCTTTCTGAAAAATCAATATTTCTAGCCAGGAATCGAACCTGTTGATTTGGATAAAAAAGCACACACTGTATTATTACACCATTTGATAGTATCGCTGATAAGAATCGAATTCTGGGAAGTAATGACATACGGGAAACTTCCCTTGAGAACTTTTCGCTATTCCTCATAGTTTCGTATTTGGCCACCCGCGCCCACTTGAAAAATTCACCTGTTAAAAATTGACGTAGGTATGACAGTTCTAATATGCAAAAAATTAAAAAAAAATCTAAATTCATTCTCAGAATAAGACTTATTAGGTATAAAAGTTTTGTGGAATTTGCCCTAAATGTAAATATAATTAAGGTTGTGTAAGGATATTTATTAGTTCTAATGAAATAAGGAAGTATCAAGTTCTTATGAGAAGTATCAGTTACCAGGAATCCAATCCAATAAGATCCAATCTCCCCAGTAAAAAAGTTGATTTCTCTTACGGAGCAAAAGTAGATAATTTTCTAAAACGATCTGATTGACGAATTGATTGAATAAGAAGTGAAAGGC
This sequence comes from Oligia latruncula, assembly GCA_948474745.1. Lineage (NCBI taxonomy): Eukaryota > Metazoa > Arthropoda > Insecta > Lepidoptera > Noctuidae > Oligia > Oligia latruncula. The sequence goes on from OX419686.1 coordinate 19,456,388, forward strand.
TTTCTGCGATATGAGTGACAGAAGCAATTTTTGATAAGTATTCTTTCGGCCATTAATATCTTTCAAGTCTATACTTTTGAGATTTATCGATAGCTATCGTTTTAAAAAATCTAGAACAACACTAGACAATATTTGAGTGGCAATGATTATGCTACCTATTTAAATTGCATTTAAAATACAGGCTTAGTAGCCGATTAGCACGAATTTATTCACCCGAAACGGGCGAATCGTCACTTTTAAATATTTTTTTTCTACTCCATTGCACAAAATTCAAAATGTACCAATTTACCTGAAGCATATTTCTGAAGTTGTCGATTCGCCCACAAATAAATTAACTTTTGCGAGTCGCATATAGAAAAAATCATATTACCTATATAAAAGTGACGACTCGCCCGTTTTGGGCGAGTAAATTCGTGCGAATCTAGTAATAAGCCAATATACAATTACTTACCAACAAATAATTGAAAATAGAAACGGTTATATAATACACAATCGCGATATCTGTCTCGCATAACTTTTAATCTCAATGTATACGTATTTCCGGGTCAGCGGGATTGTCCGAAAGGGTTACCGCTGGCCCGGAACATAAAGGGCTAAGGAAGGAACACGGGTGGGTTTTAGTCAGTAAGAGACTGGCACTCCCTTCCGCTCCACCCAGAGCGGGAAGGGAATATTTAAAAAAAAATGTATACGTATTTCAATTATAACTATTAGTTACTTGTCTATGCTTTATCGCTTCTGTGTTGTCAACCATAGACAGGAAATCTTATTTTGCTTAGTGCAGCAAGTTATTGTGCGCTTTTAATGCGCTGTTAGTGAAACCAAGTTTTTTAATCAATTATAATTAATTGATTCTTCAAAGCAACAATTATTATCGAGGGATTCAATGTAATCAAAAGTTCGTTTATAGATTGCCCATGGCTTCATCCGCGTGATCAAAAAATCTTTTTCAAAACTTCAAAGACAGGCAAACGTGCTATGATGTTTAGTAAATAGGTATAACACTCGGAATGGAAGTCAAACCTTCGGCCGACTTCGGTCAAAAATATTCTGAAGAAATTCCTTCAGACCTTTTTAATTCTGTAAAGAATTAACAAAAAGATATTCAATACATAAGAATCGTTGCTTATTACCTCGATACTCCAGAAACTCCTTTGAGAATTTCAAAAATTGCGATAATTTCAATAAATTTTAATATCGCGAAACCCTTGCGAATGAAAAAAAGTAATATCAATGATAGCTTTCAAGAGGGAGTCAAAGGGACGCAGCTGCTTTGGTTCCGTATGTTGCAATTACCTTGCTTTGAATAAAACTGTTTTCCTAAGAGCTTTGTGGAACCCTGATAAACGTGTTGTGACGCGAAATCGGTTTTCAGATGCTGTGATGAAAAAGAAAGAGTTTCTATTTAATTTTATACGTGACGTGAAATGAGAATTCATTTCTTTTCGCGTTTATTGTATTGATTAGATGGGCAGTCGAATTCATGGAATATGTCCAATTGTCCATGTATTCTACTTAAATGTTACTTACGATTTGAGTACTTCAGTATTCAATCTTGAGGAAAAAAAGTGCTAATTCTCAGCCTAGTTTGAATAAATGACTTTTGATTTTATTTTGATTTCAAGCAGTGCTTTATGGTTATCATGTGCCTTCAACAATTGGACCAGCCTGTGTCGAATTATCTATCATCCATTTTGAAGTACTTAGATCATCGCAGGCACAGCGAGAAAGTCTGATAACCAGTCTTACCAAGGGGTATCGTATTACGCAGTAACTGGGTTATGGAAGTCAGATAGGCAGTCACTCCATGTAAAATACTGGTATTCAGTAGCATCCGGTTAGACTGGAAGCCGACCCCAACATAGTTGGGAAAAGGCTAGGCAGATGATGACGATGATGAGTAAGTTAATAAACATTACGAAACAAAAACAATTATTTGCCATATGTCAGCTAGCACACGCCAATAAATCTACGCTTAGCTTCAAGAATTGTACTGTTTCGTAGGTACAAAACGCCATCCTAAATTCCACCCATTAATTCCTTCTTTAGTAGTTAAAGATTGCAGAAGGAGTTAATGGTTCGAATTTCTTCCTATTCACGCATCAGAGTGTTGCCCACAAATAAATTCAGAAAAACAATATTTGCTGGCTTTTGGACAACTGTTTCTATTCAGTTAATGAATTTTTAAATTATAAATTTTGACATTACATTTTATCAATAATTACTTTGTGTGTGTTTAACTATTGACTTGTACTGTTTTTTGTTTTTTTTTTTGACATTTTTCATTCTTATATAATAAATATAATAAAATTGTGCCTATAACACTTGACATTGTATAAAAATTGCCAATTTTTCATCTTGACTAATTTATAATTATATTAATGGGGATATATCGTCTTCTAACCGTTTGGATGACAAACTAATTAAGTACTGTGATTATATTGTTGCGGCCTAGAGCTCGGCCACTTTGACTTTGTAAGTTAATTTTAATATTTCTACACCGGCAACGGTAGTGTATGTGAAACTGTTTATTATTAAGATCTTAATGTACCATATACTCAGAAATAAATAAATCTATCTATCTATCTATTCTTAATGTTATTAGTGTCACAAAAAGTTCTTAATTCATTACCAACTCCCATTGCTTTTAAATCATCATTCTACGCACCTAAATCAATCAACCACTTAATCTATTACTGCATTCTCATACCAACATTCTTTGAACCGTACTAACTCATACTCCCGGCCCATAGATTACTGTTCTACACTTAAACAATATATCTCCCTTCAAAAGTAACGGTGAGCCTCTTAATTACTCGCTAAATGGCGCCTCAAATAAATCTTAGTAATGTTCCTTTAAAAAATTAAATCTGAGATGAATTGGGTCTGTGTTATATAATGTACGTTAAAGAAAATGGAGTGAAAGTAGGTAAGTTATATTCAATTATCTGGACTGTAAATGGTACTATTTATTAAGATAAAGTGGTAGGTAATGATTTTATGAATTGATTAGAAATGAAGTTCTTGAATTTATGGACTGAGAACGTGGCAGCAAAACCTTACACATGGATTGCTTTACAGAAATTGATTGATTTGGTAAGTAATAAATTATTTTTATAAATTCTATCAAAAGTTCATTTTGGTACAAATAAACCTATAGCTATTAAAAAGTACTGTGATCAATTCAGCCCACGTTTCCAAGCAAACTAGTTTTAGGCTTTGAGTTATTTCAATTTAATATACCTTTTATAAATGTAATTTTTTTTAAACGTGTATATTATTTTATGCAATGTATCAAGACGATCAAAGAAATTCATCTACCTAATAAAATATATTTCACAGCCTGCTGGCAGGTCCATCAGTACCTATGCAAAATAGGAATAAAGACAGATGTCAATTGATAAGAATGCAATAAGGAAGCGGAGGAAATGAGATGAACTTCAAATGACTTGTGTTATTTTCTTCCCCAATCTGATTTTTTTTTATTCAATTCTGGTACCTATTTGGTTCTTGGTTAGGGAGAATTATTATATGGTTGAATGTAGGTATCTCTGGCTCAAAATAAATAATTACTTTCTTAATTATTAAGTATTAGGTCCAGTTGAAAACCAGCGTCAGGCACTAGTTGTCTGGCATTTTTGCTGAACTGGGCCTTTTTAGCGCAGCCGTGAGACACTTTCCTGCAAATTTCTTACATCGGACTTTACACTTTTTTATTTGTTTTTATCTCTGGTGTAATGTGTGTCTTTTAGTCTGTGCTAAATAAATGAATTTTCTTTCTTTCTTTGAAGTATTTAATTTATTATGTAGTAATCTTATATTTTGAATTGTTTCTTTATTACCCGACTGCGGCGAAGCCCAAAAGGAGGGTTATGTGTTTGATTTGTGTCTTTTTTTTTGACATTGTTCTTACTTAAAGAAGCAACAAGAATAATGTACCCAGGATTTTGTAATATCTTGATTTAAAAGAGTGTCCATGGAGTTTCTTGCCCGTTCTTCTCTATAGAGATCTACGTTTTAGAATGGGCAGCTTCAACTTTCTGACTAACTGACAGACTATTTGATTTTGACAATTCAAAAGTGCCTGTACAAGGTTTAATTGAAATAAATGCTTTGAGTTTGAGTTAGACTGTAAGGGACTTGAAGAAAATTAAACACCGATAGGACTTCTTTAAATGTATATTGTTAAGAACAACTTTACATATTCCAGTCTAAGCTAGCACTGACTTATCTAAACAAAAAAAAAAATACAAATATAGGTATGAGACTTGCTTGAATGTTCGAATGGAACCCGCGCTAAATTATAGCCAGCCTGCACTATATAAGGTAAGGCTACATAGATAGCCTCTAAGTAACTAATGTAAATAGTAATATTGTTTTAATTTAGTTTATCACTGTTTATGTACCAAACAAATTCAATGCAAAATAAAAACTTGGTGTTTATTATTTTGAACGATGTTGAAGTTTTGAATATTTGAACTGTTTGTTTTTTAGTTTTTTCATTAGGGACGCTTTTAAAGTTCTGCATCGTTCTCACATGTATAATTTTTAACATGAACGATGTAAACAAGACTTTGTAACCATATTATTTTGATTTAAAAGAGTGTCCATGGAGTTTCTTGCCCGTTCTTCTCCATAGGTACCTACGCTTTGGAATGGGCAACTAGCTTCATCTTTCTGACTGACCGACCCCTTGAAAATTCAAAAGTGCCTGTAATTGGTTTAATTGAAATAAATGCTTTGAGTTTGAGTTTGAGTTTGGCTTGAGTCAAAGCGGTGCTATCTTCTAACATTTTCTTCAAAACTTTCTAATCAGATTTTGCCCGAGCAATAACAGAATGCTACCACGTTTTTGCTCAATATTTTTCCAGTTTCACAAACTTTACGACATTGTTGCATTTACTTCAAAGAGACGCACAACATACGCGGATTTTGCGCCATAGACTACAGAGTTAGTCGAAAAAGTACCTAAAAACGCTTAAACTTGAGCGAGACCAAATATAAAATCCAATTAAACGAGCACAATATTTACTTTAGCCGACACAAGCATAACTATAAACGAGTAAGGGTGTGTCCTGATTTCGTCGTTTCGGTAGGTAAACAATACTGGTTTTGTTTGGTTCCAGTTTTTCTGGGAAACCGGGAAAATACTGTCTGTCTGAAAATTCAAGAATTAATATGGAAAACGAGTTCAGATAAATATTTGATTAACTTTTTATTTTTACTGTTGATAAAAAAAAATTGAAAACCGCAGTATTATACTGTTTCATTTTATGACATGGCGTTAGGAATCAACGCAAAGTCAGAGAGTGTTCATCGCACAGAAAAAAGGCATCCGCGCTATAATGGGAAAAAAATAATATTAATCCTTCTCTTTCTATCAGTTGTTTGAAGATGACAGACATAAGATGATGTAAAAACGTTTAGCGCTAAATATATTTAGTAACTAGCTGTGCCCCGCGGTTTCATCCGCGTAAATGTCGATCCCGTCGGAATATCGGGATAAAAAGTATATGTATATATACTTTTATCCTACCTATATGTTAATCCAGGGTGTCAGCTACCTCCATACAAAATTTCATCAAAATTGGTCCAGCCGTTTGAGCGTGAAGAAGTAACAAACATTAAAACACCCCCATACACACACATACCTCACACACTCACAAACTTTCGCCTTTATAATATTAGTGTGATGTGATTGTAGGTGCAAGCGGGCCTAAGCATGTAGCTACTCAATAATAAATTGGTTGAAATGATTCAATGCACATGAGATAACTTAACTTAAGAACCCGTTGGATGCGAGAAGCACAGAACCGGTCGAAGTGGCGGTGCTTGAGGGAGGCCTATGTCCAGCAGTGGACGTCTTTCGACTGAAATGATGATGATGATGAGATAACTTAGGCAATTCCTTACTCCACCAGTCACTATGGAAACTCGCAAATAAAATCGCACAACAAACGTTCGTGCTCGCACCGAACACCCACAATCCAATTAGCACACACCCTAACTCTCATACTGTAGTCATTAGGCATTCAATTAAGTAAAACGCATCAGTGTTTGCCGTACACTCGCGCGGCTCGATATTTGTCGACGTTTCAATGTGATGGCTTAGATTAGGACACCGGGTTTTTAGTAACAAGGAAACGATTATACGACAATAGGTAGGTGTTTTGTTGAGAAAATCACGTTTGTTTTGTGAGGGTAAGCAATAATTAGAAATGTTAAGGGTGTTGGAGATAAACATGTGAAAGTAAGTGGGATGATTCAAAATTAAGCTAGAAGTGAAATTGAATAAATTATAAATGTGTAAGAGTATAAGAGTGACAGGTACTACATATGCTGTCAAATTTCTTTAATAGATTTTCAACTTTATCGCTAAAGCATAAGGTTCAAAGTTGATAGGGAAAATTTGAGTTTCGCGTTCGGTCATCTCCACTCATTACCTAATCCAACAACGCTGCCTTTTCATTCATCCTTCAATTCGTAAATAGTGTTAAAGCTACCCATATAGAGATCGCGGGTCTATTTATATCCAAGGACCACCCAGCACTACATAACCCAGTAAAATGTTAATCAGACAACGAATTATTACGACTGCACTCCAAATTGTTCATTCTTGCTCTTTAAACTCTCATTAATGACATGACAGATGCTGCCCTGATTACATCTGTGCGCGGCAGATCGGTTGGAGATACCAATGTCGGGACGGCATAATATCTGTCTGTGCCCAGTTGGTATTTAGAGTATTTTTACTGCAATGCCGATGGTGACTTCTGGGTAGTTTCGTAATGAGTAGGTAGAACAAGTGTCTATATGTGCATCTGGATAGAACAACGGACCCTATTTGGTAAGATTATATAACTGAATGGACGATTGAATGCGAAAAGTATAGTATAAAGACACTATGTCCACTGTAGTTATTAAAGCACAAAATCTAATCTTCATTAGGACGCGAGGTACATACTTAGGCGTACCACAAGCGGTACAAATTAATACCAGCTCGTCCCTGCGAGGTATGAGTACGATGATTGCATAAGCAAATACCGCCAACAAATTGTTGTCAATCACAATTTTAGCCATCTTGCAACTCACTATGAGTTACAAGATTACTGTTTTGTCGTTTTAACCCTCCACTAAAATCACAACGTCATTTCAGTTCTCAATGTAACTGAAACTCGTTAGCATTTCAACTTCAATTCCCTTACAAAAATAAACCGCCGTCAGTTTTCAGTTGCCCCCGCTGACATCAAAACAATGAACTTTATATCCAGTCCGTTCTACTTCCACAAAACCATCACCAACTTGTTGACAAAAAATATTCCAAAAAAGAGGATTTCCTGCGCTGTGACATCTGCCATGTTGACTTCGTGACTTCGTGTTAAGTTGGATCGCGTCCAGAATCCGCGACAATTGTCGCGTCAACTGGGACAATTGTCCTGGTTTTATTTTTAGGGGTATTCGTGTGTCATTTACGGGAACTTATGTGGGTCGTAAAAATTTAGTACTTGCTTAATTTGGACGCTGAGTAAAGGATTTGGTCTTAGGAAAGGTGATAGCGTGTTTATTGTGTAGAGTGTAGACAATACTGAATGTTTAAGCTTTGTTGAACGGTTATTTTTTCTGAGAAAAGAACCCATCGTTAAGGCTAATCTTGAAAGCTCAGGACTAATAATAGTTCACCATTTTGTGGTCGGCACTCGAACAGGTGAATCTCAGCGCAGCCTGTAGGGTGAAAATCGTTCAGCTACTGCGCCAGCCGGGTAATCGATATCTTACTTAAATATTCAAAAGCTGCTAAGAATGGAATCTTGCACTCTGTCATCAACCATTCAGATAGTTTTGTAATTATTAAACAAATCGTTTTAGTTATAAATTAGAAATCTATGTTTAGTACAATAATTTATTGATGAAATTGTTCATTTCATCGACAAGCGTAGATCGTATCAATTGGTCTTTCTAGGACATTTCCATCTATTTAATCGGAACAACGTGTCCCCATTTTATATAAACTTAAGCCACATTTTAAAGCATATTTATATCCCTCTTTTACCGTCACCGAGATGTAACCAAGATAGCGATTTTTAATTGACTATGCACAGATAAGCCGTCTTATTGATGACTACCAATTTGCGGCTTTCGCAGCCTTAATTTCGAACCTTAGGTGGAGTTGTGTGTCTTTAATCTTGGTTCTTGGGAATGCCCAATCTGAGGGGCTGATTTAGTGATTCTGCTGATCGGAATGTTTATACGTAGATTTAGCCAATAGTACTCATGTGCCCAATAGATTTTATTTATTATTATATAGATTATTGATATAAAAGTGCAAGGTCACTTATCTTCAGAGTCGTGTTTTTCTACCAAGATGCATTTAAATAGCTACACAGTTATATATCATAACTTGATAGTTTTAACTTATTGTAAAAATAGGTAGGTCGTAGGTTCGAACCCAGACATGCGCTTTACTTTGTGTAAATCATTTTCAACACTACTGCTCTTAAAACGGTGAAGGAAAACATCGTGAGGAAACCGGCATGTCCTAAAATAAAAAATTCGAAGACATGTGACATCCACCAACCCGCACTGGGCCCGAGTGGTAGACTACAGCCCACTCCTTCTCACGGAGAGGAGGCCTGTGTCCTAGCAGTAGGAACATAATAGGCTGATTGTGTGTGTTAAAATAGGTCTTCAGATGTAAAATATCAATTACTTAATGCTAAATTTAAGGTTACCGAAAAATTACTGCTATACGTAGGTGTGTAAGGATAACAGCTTTTACTTATACTTTCTAAATCATTTATTCAACCCAATAACATCATTATTCGTTACATCGTATATCATAAAATAACATCCTGTAATCACTTATAAAACTCCAGTTAGTTTAAAACCCTTTCAAGTTTATTTACCCACTTACTATCTCCGCCACTATGACAAATTTAAAGCCATCAAGAAAATTTCTCAACGTTCAGACAATGGCACTATTGTCGACAATTTAGGTTAGGCAAGTTCACTCAACTCCGGCCCATGCTCCTGCAGGATATACAATCCCTTCGCTATCTACTAAGTTATCTATTTCGTGACTTACCGTATATACTACACCACTTTCTACTCCTTCCAATGCACGTTTAGTTACGTCATCTTCTAATTCGTTTATATTAAAAGCAGCATTGGATGTGTCTACATCCGTTTCCACTTTATTTATGTTGGCTCGGTGGTGCATCAGTAACGCTATACCACGGAACCTCATGCGGTTTACACAGTAAACACAATATGAAGTGACTATTGACTATTCCTGTTCTCAAGCGTGGTTCGTCTTTTTAATTTTGCATTTTCTATATACAGGATAGGTTTCGGATTTCAAAAGCTTCTTTGAACTGTCTGGTTTTAACCTTTTATTATGAAATAATGAGAGCCCACGGGATCGTATTACCGCTCTTTATAATTTTGATTGACGTTTCATCGATGTTCGTATGCTTTTGGATTTCCTTATTATTGAAGATTTTGGGGTGAGACAAATCAATGGAATGGTGTTTATTTAACTTTATTTTGGTTTTTTGTGCTATTTTTGGAATGAATCATGCAACATGAAATAAAAAAATGGGTTGAAGTGTTTTTTTATCTGAAACTACCAATTCTGTATTGAAACTCATTTATGTGCTAGCTATAATCTAATTCGAATGTTATTATTCAACCAATAAAACTACGGTAATTCCTTTTCAGAATCATGTCCAAACAACGCAAATGTTTCACACGACATCACACTTTCCACAGAAAAAGATTTTAGAAACCGATTACGTCGAAATTATCAATTTATAAACCGTAAAATTGAAATCACTGGTTTTATCTGTGTTTATCTGTTAGATAAGCAAATAGGCGAAGTGTCGATGCCGGCGATCGTTGTAGATAAGCTATCTGATGAGGAAGTAGCGATCAGATAACGATCGTATGGTGTGTGGAAATTATTGATTTGTTGACGTTCCGATTTGATCGGAGCGAATTGAAATGCTTGTCAGAAACTATTTAGATTTCAGTCAAGGATTTGATTAGGTTGATATGTACATTTTTAATGAGGTTTTCATTCATATTTATAAATTGTTTCTACCTTTAAACTCGATCCAAAGCCATAACATTTTTATTTTGCTTTGGATTTTTTTCCTTGATATGACATGATATCGCTTAAAGAGGTCTTTGAATATAAAATTTACACACAGAGCAGCTGGTATCGCTAAAGTATGTTATAACTTTACCATGTTCCCCTAGATATGGGAAATCTATGGAAACATTCACAAAGATAACAAAAGGTAACCTTAACCCTTTCACCGCAACCAAAATGGGACTTTTCCAAAAATCAACCCTTACCAGCGTGGGGTCGACACTGTGGATTTTATTTATTCATGTAGGTACGCATGGGTATGTTGGACCGAATTGTGCATGTATTTTAAATGGATTAATTTGTGTCGCGCCCGTGACCCGCATCACGGAAGGGTTACGAGCAAAATTAGGGGCAAAATTGTTGACGTGGGTCATTTTGCCCACATTATATTTTTTGGTCTATCTCGAATACTGAAAAAAGAATGATTTTGGGTACGTTGTTGATAGGATATTTTCACAAATTGTCAAAATGTCGCTAGGGTTTCAGTGCAGATGCGTGGGTCATGTTCGTGAAATGTCAAGCGTCAGAATTCATAATTTAGACACAATCATCCTATTTCGGTTGGATTTGTTTTGGTCACATAGCTTTGCAAAATTGTTTATCATACTTTTCGTACTGCCGTTGGCTTACATTGATGACATCTTACTTATAGTCAAATCAATGAATTTACTTTTAAATATAACGTCCTACCACGAATAACGACGTTCTACAGATTATTATTAAAACACTTTCATATATGTTATTTACGGCCTATTAAAAAATAATTGAAAAACGAAACTAAGCAAAAAAGTAACATCAAACTCCCCGTAACAACCTGTCCACAATCAGCTCATAACAATATTTTACAAAAACCCGTCACTAAATTCTTTTAAACTAGAAGAAGAAAAGTTGTAGAATACATAAATCATAATTATACCGTGGTTTCACACGTGCGTACTATTTATATTAATTAACAATATCCTCGGGGCATATTTCTAGTGTAATTAGACACACCCTCGGATGTAGATGTTTGCATGTGTCTCCAATTACTCCTCATATGTAACGGCCGTGAGAAATTGACGAAGATTTTTTTTTGAATTATTAAGGAAATCGTTTTTCGGGTAAGTTATGTGAGAAACTATTGAATATTTGAATAAGGAAGATAAGGGTAAGAAAGGAAGTGTGGAATCACATTGTTTCACATAAAAAAGAAATTGTATTTTTTTTGTGTGCCTGATTTGATGGCAATAGCTCGCCCCCTCTTAAATAAAAATAAAGTCCTCCAGACCGTATTTCGGCCACGGCGGCCAATCTCAACGGAGACTAGACTGCGCGCATACACAGGTGCACTCCCTCTTCCCTCACTCTCATAGTCCGATGGGACAACAATCCGACACGACCCGAGAGAGATCAGGCGCAGGACCAACGGCTTAACTTGCTTTCCGAGGCACAGGGGTATCACACCGCCAACTTCCTAGCTGCGGGCCGTTACTAAGGAATTCCAAATGAAAATACTCAATAACACTTTGCCCGACCCGGGAGTCGAACCCAGGACCTCACGCTCAGCAGTCGCGCTTGCAACCACGAGACCAACGGGGCAGTTACGCCCCCCCGCGCGGGGTACTTAAACGTAAGTGGCGAAATATGGCTGTACTATAGGTACACCTGTGCCTAACCCTTCGAGGAATACAGGCGTGATGTTATGTTATTTTAATAGATGTCCAAAAACTACCAAATATACCGGTGATTGTTAAAAACCATTTTAAAGTCTAGAACATCATCTGCCTAGCCTTTTCCCAACTATGTTGGGGTCGGCTTCCAGTCTAACCGGATGCAGCTGAATACCAGTATTTTACATGGAGCGACTGCCTATCTGACCTCCACAACCCAGTTACTGGGTAATACGATACCCCTTAGTAAGATTTTGAAATCAAATCACAACCAAAAATTTTTTTATTGCTGAAAGGGCGAAACTCAAACTCAAAGCATTTATTTCAATTAAACCATTTACAGGCACTTTTGAATTGTCAAGAAGTCGGTTAAAGTAAATAACAGTGGTAAGTACTCCATTCACATTTACCGACCTATCTAAATCTGTTTATCTGGACAGAATTTTCCCTTTACTCTCAAAAACTCGGGCGATCCAATTTCGCAAATATCAGATAGGTGTTTCTTTTCCAACACCTTTCTATTTTTTTTGCATTAGGTCGTGATTCGTTTGGCAGTGAAGGGAGCACATGAGGTGCATTTACTTGTATTTGACATTTCAATTTAGATTTGAGACGGTTTTGGGGAAAATCAATGATTCGATTTTGAACTGTAAATGTGTACGCTACACAGTACTATTACTTTAAGCATTATTTTATATTGCTCTATCAAAAAATCATAATCATCATTTTCTTGACTTTATCCGAATTGATTGGCGCAACATACAGGATTTTTTTTAATCAGTGCGCAAACTGTAAGCTTGAATTCAGCATAATAATATGATTCTAGAGACCCGTAGTGTAGAAATTTTTCGTCGGTTATAAAAAAAATATATTAGTTGTTCCATACATTTTGACTGCGTAAGTAAGTATTGCACTTTTGTATGAAACAGCTGTTTTCTTTTTGTAAAGACGAAATTTTTTTTCGCTAGAGGGTTTACAATTATGTTTTGAAATTAGGATAAGAGTTTGCGCACTGGTTAAAAAAAATCCTGTATATTTTTCTTCCATACTTCTCTATTAGTCTCCTCTAGCAAAAAAATCATGGGTCCATACCACAGAATCATAAGATTTTTTAACAGAAGGTTTATAAAAATAAATAACATTAACAATACTTCACGTTTAGAAAATATTCCAGTAATTCCCAGTGTGAACAAAGCATTAGCCACAACTTGACGCGATGCACTGAAAAACTGCCAATATGAAGTGTTCCATACTCAACGTGGATGCATTTGTTTTTCATTTTCGCGAAAAATTCGATTGACTTTCTGTGTTGCTTTGAAATTTTCGCCGAAATGAAATGGTTCAGTATTGACTCGGTTTGGGAACTCGATAAATGGTATTGCTTATTTGGTAATGGTTCTTGTGTGTTCATGAGTGTGTGTGGTTTTATTCACGTGCATAATTAATGAAAACTGGGAACAATTCAATTTTAAGTAATTAAAATAAAACTTGCGTTATTGACTATCCAATATTTAGGCAAGGCTTAACCAAAACTTTTATCCGTGTTTTTTAAATAATTTTATAGGATGGGAATGAGATAATTCAATGCTTTACAAATTTACATACCCAAACTAAGTTTATTAAAATAGGATTAAATGATATTTTGTAAAACGGCAATTTTTACAGCAAACCTTATTTTGCCAGCGCTGTTATACAATATTTCATAACAATGAACTCATTCAATCTTTTGTTTTACCCTTTCTTCACCTTCCATTAGCTCTACATCATACTCTTTACCACATTTCGCGGTTACGACATTACCTTCGGGAAACTTCGGCAAAAAAAAGAGTGAAACATCCCAGTAATCGACAGAGACGGTAGTAAATCTTCCGACCAATAAATGCTCGGCACTGGCGGCGAATCGAAAGGTGCTGCAATTAAATCCCACGAGATTAAATGGACTCCATCCATTTGTGGTCCTGATGCTGACCGTGGGGAGAAGTGGTGAGCGGAATGCGTTTTGTGACTTTGCTGCTGCACTGCTTTGACCAATGAAAATCTTTCCACATTTCATCAATGAGTTTGAAATATTCTACTAACCCCCTTACTAATGAACGTATTATATCAAATGAATAGTTGCCCTTTATGTCGAGTCCCATTACGTCGAGCCTGAGTCTATCACCGATTTCTTTCTTTCAGTCGTAAGAAATTTGACTGTCGAAAGAAGAACACAAAGCGTTGTGTAACTATACAGACGCTATACAACGTTTATTAGTAAAGGGGTAAGTATGTAGTGATCTCAGACATCACCATCATCTTCCTGATCTCAACTCATATTGCTTGGGGTCGGCGCAACGCGTTTTCTTATTCAATCACAGACATAAGTAAACAATAAAAAAATATTTTAACGTTTGATTCATGCGTTGATTTGATTAAATGAGACCAATTTTAATTATATTTAAGTGTCGATCCCGTGGGAATATCGGGATAATAATTATCCTATGTCCTTCCCCGGGATGCGGTCTATCTCCCTGACAAATTTATCGAAATCCGTGCAGTGGTTTAGGCGTGAACAGGTAAGGTAACATACAGATAGAGTTACTTTCGAATTTATATTATTATAGTATGGATTTTTGATAGTTAAGATTAAGTAGGTAGAATAGAATAGAATACTCTTTATTATGTACACCATATAAATTACAAATAATTATATTATTATTATTATAATTATTATTTGTTTTTATAGTTTATAAAAATATTGGTCTAGTAAATCAAAGTTAAGTAAATTACTTTAAAAACTTCAAAGAAAAAGAACTTCTTTATCAATAATCTAGGTACCCATCACTTAAATAAAAACATGTGTTTGCAAATAGTTACGTTTCGTTATTGCCGTGATAATAAAAAAATATGAACAGATTTTGACCGCTCCACATGTAGGTGGTTTCGCGTAGAAATGGCCAGTATTCAAACAAAAGAATACCGAAATAATCAAAACCACTTCAGCAAACCGCTGTCACTCCCAACTTACCCCGCAGTCCCCAGCAATGTCCAATGGCTAAGTAATTAATGCTTTCATGTAACTTTCTTATATGTAACGCTACTGGGGACACTGCACCATTGGTAACAGATAAAGGATGCTCCAACTCCTCAACCTTTTTCAATTAAATTAAGTTAAAGTAAAAAATAAGGAACTAAGGAGACAGAATCTGAGTTTTGGTCTGGGCTCGTTAATAGTGATGAGTTCCTGTAATTGAAAAGGACAACATGGTCTTTGTTTTTGGGTTTGTTTCCTTTGCAGGATAAACAATAGGGGCAGTGGTATTAAAAAGGGGAGATTTTTTTGGCACTGTAGTGTCTTCCGTAATTTTCATATCCTCTTAGAAATTTTTTATGTTCTAAGTGGCTTTACCTAGCTCTCTTCATATCTCATTTCTTTCCCAGTATTTGGCCATCTGTTCTATATTAATTGGTCTATAGGATGCTGGTTCCTCGACGAGTCTTCCCACCATGTCGTAATCTCCTCTCTGAACTCATCATTTGTTTCTTCAAAACCTGAATATGCTTCTTACCACGGATATCTACTTCTTACCTATCATAAATGATTGCTAAAAGGTTACGCGATTTAAAACTTCTTCCGTACTTAAATTAAACATCAGCATTTTAATTCAGTAGCAAAAAATTTACACGCATAAGTAATGTTTCCTTACTGTTTACATATTCATCATATTCGCTATCAACGTCGACAAACAAACCAGCAATTAAAAAAAACAAACAAAAACATTGAAAATTAAAAAAAAGGCTTTTACATAATCAACGCTTACATTAAACGGTCAGCCGGCATTTAGATTACTGTTATACCAAATTACGCTTTACCGTTCCCTCCACTTTTTCAACACGGAATAAGGTTGAAATTACTTTCATTGACGTCTTTTTATAGATTGGTAGTAATTTAAACACAAATTAGCCGTCTTTTGCAATCGCCTTGAATTTTATTCCTTACGTGATAAGCTTCAAAATCCAATGTTTCGTTATACTGTATTCTTGCACAACTTTAGCATAAATTAGCATGTGGCGAGTAGTGAGACAAGCCGTATCAATCACGATAAATACTATTTTGTAGTGACACTGGCCTCAGGGGTTCGTGCCTGATACTCCTTAACGAGTGGCTTGTGATTTTAAATGGCGTCGTGAAAGTCTGCGACAAATTACTACTTGTATTTAGGTGAGACAGTGATATTTAAAACTGAAGTGTTGTC
This sequence comes from Oligia latruncula, assembly GCA_948474745.1. Classification (NCBI taxonomy): domain Eukaryota; kingdom Metazoa; phylum Arthropoda; class Insecta; order Lepidoptera; family Noctuidae; genus Oligia; species Oligia latruncula. The sequence goes on from OX419686.1 coordinate 19,472,422, forward strand.
ATGTTCTATTTTGAAAGGAAGCTGTAATTTCGAAGACTAGAAGTTCTGCTCGTGTGTTTTTTTGTTTGTAGTCTTTTTTTTCGTGTTTTCTCACTTCAAGTAATTTTTGAGCTCTGGGTTTTTTTTTTAATTATGCTGATTTTTGTAAAATTCTCAAATTATTCTGGAAAATGAAGTCGGTTAACAAGTTTTCAAAATAATCGGATAGGTACCTATTACCTACTGAACATACTGAAAAAATATCTATCCCACCAAAAACATTTGCATGTAAAATTTTGCAAAGACGAGACCACATATGGACTCGTTACTACAAGAACTATTGTATAACAGAAAAGTAATGAACAGTGAATAAATTTTTCACCTTACGCCCATGTGATGGTAGCGAAACGGCTAAGCCACATATTTTGACTAAGGTGTAGAGTTTGTGAAGTTAGGGCGTGTAGAGTTAGAAGCTTGGCTCTACATGAGATTTGATAACTTTTTGGCAGTGCGAGCCATATGTGGTCTCGTCTTGGCAACATTGTACATGAAAATGTTTTTGGTGGGATTTTACGTCTTTTTGAAAGTTGCTTATGAAATAAAAAAATATTTTTTTGGGGGGTTCTTTACTAAAAATCCTGAAATATGTATTTTATTATTTATTACAAGGAGTCTCTATATCAATTTTCAGAACTCTAGCATCAAAATTTGCGGAAGTCTCGTACAAACTTCCATCGCCTAGTTTAAGGGGTTGGAGGGTAAAAGTTCCAAGTTTTAGAGTTTTTTGTTGTTTGTGTACTATTACTAGCTTACATACCAAATTTCAGCTTTCTAAGACTTCAGGAAAAACCTTAGAATATTGATCATCAGTGAGTTTGTGAGTCAGTGACGAAATCGGGGTATTTTAGATATCAATAAAATCTAAAGTATAAGAGCTATGCAATTGATTTTATTTTATTTTTTTCTAGGCGAAGGCGAAATAAGTTTCTAGTACCAACAAAATTTAACTCTAAATATTTTTAAAACCTGTCAACTTTTACAATACGCTGTGACCGCGGCCCGACCGGTCTCAGTTGCCTGGCCACTCAAGCATAAGATAACAAAGATTTTAGAAGAGATTCTAAAATACTGTCTCCACTCAAATATCAAGAAAATTGCAGTACCAGCCTCATTATCTGCATTACGACACAAAAACAAAGACCTTTTTACTTTCCCATCGCCGTGCGCCGTAGGAGGTATTAAGCCGACACTTAAGAAATTCTAATCACCTAATACAAATAACCTAATTAGGCTGTTATCTCACCAGAATGTGCTTTGCTATCAATTTAGTTATCTCGAAAGCGTGGGACAGCATTCTTTGTGAGCAGCCTAATCTTATTTATGGGGTGTTTATCAAGTGTTCAGATTCTTATCATTATACTTCGGAGCGGGTTGCGCCATTCAAATATTTTGATCATTTTTGAATGATGGTCGCGATGGAGAGTTTGGAATGGGAGCTCAGTGTTGATTATTATCTAAATCGATGCTATCTGTGCCTAAATGCTTTAGTTTTTTTTTTGTTTTGTTATACTTTGTATCAGCACCCTAATTGCGTAACGACATCGGGATAAAAACTATCCTATGTCCTTCCCCGGGATGCAATCTATCCCTCTGCCAAATTTGATCGAAATCCGTTCAGTGGTTTAGGCGTGAAAAGGTAACTTATAGACAGACAGAGTTACTTTCGAATTTATAATATTAGTCCATACTAAGACAAGGAAGGAAGGACATAGGGTAGTTTTTATCCCGATGTTTCCACGGGATCGACACTTATGCGGGTGAAACCGCGCGGCTCTGCTAGTTGTACAGACGCCAGCACATCAAGCTACCCGGAAATGTCAAATTTTCCCAATCATCACTGCTTTAGCGATAAAGTTGAAAATCGATTAAAAAAAGTTGACTTATTAGCTTGATGTGCTCTGTACAATAAAGAACATCGCAGAATCCTTCTAACACTATTACATTTTATTAGTCTTAGAAAGTGCCTTCCTAATACAGTTAAACCTTTGTTGATTGAATCATAACGGTTGCCACAAATGGAACAGTGAAAACTATGCTTTGTCTCGTTCGACAGAATATATGGATTTAATAGGAATCCACTGGGGTCACGGGGTTTATTAGGCAGAAGACTAATCAATTACCGGTCCGATTCGATGCCACTAGCAATGCATGCGGATTTAGTCGTTGTTGCAAGGAGAAATCCGAATTAACCTTTGTGCGACCAACTGCCTTAACCCGTAGTATGTCGGAACGTAGATCCACGCGAGACACAATGGCTTTTTAATTGTTTCTGTAATTACGACATTCAACCGGTTAATGGCGTTCTTCTGAAATACTAGTAAAAAATCTTCAGGCTGGCAGTTACATCGATGCGCAACAAGTCACCGTGGATTCAGTAGGTACATGATTCTGAAAAAAAAAACATTCGTCGAAATCCGTTCAGTGGTTTAGGCGTGAAAAGGTAACATACAGACAGACAGACAGAGTTACTTTCGAATTTATAATATTAGTATGGATAACTCTAATGGTACTTGTTCATTAGATGAGAGAAACTCTAGAAATTGTGTAGAATACTTTATGAGGGACGGGAACGATGAAATAAACTGATATAAATGAATGGCTGGTCAAGTACTAGTTGGTAAATATACGATCTAGGGAACGGTAAAGCTTATTATAATAATTACCCTGTAGATGAAACAGGCGAACTTTCCATTTGACCGCTAAAATGTAAATTTAACTAATAATGTTTTGTTGTTCTTAAGAGTTCAACGTACTGAAACTTTTCAACTATTTGTACTTCATCAAGAATTTTAATTATAAAGACGAATCGGGAAATCCATAAAAGAGGTATTAGTTTATAACTTATACCTCTTTCATGGATTTCCCGATTCGTCTTTATAGTATAGTATAGTTATAGGTATGCTTGGTTATAAGTTAGTATGTAGGGGTAATCTCGAGATTGGAAAAATATTTTTTGAAATTGATAGCCTTATTCTTGAGGACGGCTATAAGCTATATTAAATTAAGTTTAATATGTTTTTGTGCCGGAACACGTAGCGTTGGAAGGCCTCCCACAAGGTGGACTGACGACCTTGTGAAGGTCGCGGAACCCTCTGGATGCGGGAAGCACAGAACCGGTCGAAGTGGAGGTGTTTATATCCAGCAGTGGACGTCTGTCGGCTGAAATGATGATGATGAATTTGTTTTTAATGATGACGAGTCGCTATACTCCCTGTCATCATCTGCCTGTCTTTTCCTAACTATGTTGGGGTCGGCTTCCAGTCTAACCGGATGCAGCTGAATACCAGTATTTTACATGGAGCGACTGCCTATCTGACCTCCACAACCCAGTTACTGGGTAATACGATATCCCTTGGTAAGACTGGGTGTCAGACTTTCGGGCTTCTGACTATGTATCGACTGTCAAATATCCAGGAATGACAGCCGGGACCAACGGCTTAACGTGCTTTCCGAGGTACGGAGGGGGGTCTCGGTATGTAAAGGTCACCCATCCACAGACCAACCGCGGCAAGCGTAGCTTAACCTGATCGATCGACCTATGCGGCTGTTATTATTTAGCCACAGACCCCTCCTTACTATACTCCTTGTATGGAGCAAAATTATGGTGACCATTCGAAGCAGTGACGATTTAGGCATAAAACGTAAAATAAGCAAAGCTGTATAAAAACAAAAGAATATCGACATATAGACCAAGAAATCGCTGGTTGTTCAGGCATTGTTTACAAACGCCGAAAAAAAACACGTTTCTTGTTTGGAGACCCCCTTTAATTGTTATTAACTCTACTATATTTTTATTATTGTTACAAAAGATAGTCCCCCAAAACGCCCGCCCTTCACCACTTCCTAGTGCTTTTGCTGGGAAGAAGTGGTGCAACAAACTCTCCAGCAGCACAGCTGTCTGTTCAGTTAGAAAATACTTATTATATACAATACTAGGTACTTATGTAATGATTTGCCATATGTCAGACAGAGTATAATTATGTACCTATTTATCTGCTCGATGTATATCTACTACAATTATCCTAGTACCTATCAGATATTGATTTCGTATCCGACGTCGCCGAATGTCGGAATACTCGAGCGTTAAATCGCAGCGCTGTTTGAGAAGCGTGAGACTTGTTCCGACATCGGTGTCCGACACTCTCTGAACAATTTAGAGATGTCCGTTGAGATATCGATGAAACTGTTTTTCGTTAACAAGTTATTTTGTGTCTGTGTGAACCACGTGTGTGAATCATTTCCACGTCGTCGTCGGTGGCAGCGCAGAGGTCACTTTGACTGCATGTTTTGGGACACATAGGACAGGATAGGAGGTGGAGCATGTTTTGCGACATAGCTCCACAACAACACCCTACTGCCGTTCCGTCAAGGTAGCCCTACTTTAATAGGTTGGCGTTACGTCTTCCCACTTTTGTCCAGAGAAGGTTCAGAGACCTGAAATACCATTTTAACACATAAAGCAGCATAAAGGTTTGTCTGACCGTGATTTTTCTCCAAAAAACTAAAACCACCTAAAAAGTATCGACAATCTTCAAACGAGCAACCTTTTCTCGTCCCTAGCTGAAGAGTTAGCAGGATGTGTGACACGGCCTCTAGAGGTAATTGCCGCATTTCACACTGCACTCGCTCTTCGCCTTATTTTGATTGGAAAATGCGATGTCGTTCCGAAGTCACTTGTAGGAATCATGAATACTGATCGTGTTATCGTCTTTATTTACTTGTTCTCTTTTTTTCCCCAATTCTTCTTATGGCTGTTCAGACATTCCTTCTTAATGGCAAAATCACCAAGCTTCAGGCTTGGACTGGTGAAAGCAATTTGATACTATCATTCATAACTATTTGGCGACTTCGTCTTGACACAATTTCTAATTTGATTTTATTTGTGACACATTTTTTTGTCTTATTTTTTGCAAAATGGGCCAGCTCTTGACCTCGATCACGCCTGGTAGAAATCGATGGATAAGGTCTATGACAGAACGAGCGAACCCAGAAGATGCCTCTTTACTCTTGGTTTGAAGGCTGACGGGTTATACGTGGTATCCCGGGAACACAGACGCTAGCAGAGAGTTCCACACTTTAGCCGTTACACACTTTATCTTGTCATCATCCATTGTAATGATTACTTTCTTATCATCAGTATCTTCTGTAGGTATATCCCTCTCTTTGTTTTTGCATCTTGTTGTCACCCTTTAATCATTATCATTCCTTCATCATAATCATCGTAATCACACTATCACACTAATATTATAAAGGCGAAAGTTTGTATATGTGTTTATATGTTTGTTACTTTTTCACGCTCAAACGGCCAGACCAATTTTGATAAAATTTTGTTTGGAGGTAGCTGACACCCTGGATTGACATATAGGCTACTTTTTATCCCGATATTCCCACGGGATCAACACTTATGCGGGTGAAACCGCGGGGCGCAGTTAGTTTTAACTATAAAACATCCACTGCCAAACATGTCCACAACCATCACTGCAACGATTCGAGCCAATATCTCAAAAATACCAATTTAGCTATAAATCATTGCCTTCCTTAACGGTTTCCTTTACATTTTCCACGAAGTACCAGAATACGCCCGCGACATCTAAGTCTGCCTTCGAATTTCTCGCGTGGTCGAACCTAATGAATTAGAAGTCGTAACGGCTCGTGGCAAATTGTGGTCGCAATCACACGTAGGTACGTGTTAATTAAACATGTTTGCTAGTTCACTTCCTGCGTTTGACTTGTTGGAATATGAGTGACTCAAGTGGCGACTTCGTTTTTGATTTGGAGTGCTGTTTATTTCGATGTGTTTTGTTTGATACTGGTCCTATTTGGTTTTTGATTGATTGTTTTAAAATAAAGGTTGTTTCTCTAATTGGCTTTTAAAACGATTAGATAAATTCACAATTAGTGTCAGTTCAAATCGAAGAATTTAGTGTCAGCAAACTTGGAGACTTTTAAGCTTAACAAGTCCGTAGTCGACTGCAGGCAGCAGCAGGCGACGCGACGTGTCGTCGCGTCACTATTGGTTGCTTTGTACATAACATACATAATCAGCCTATAATGTTCCCACTGCTGGGACACAGGCCTCCTCTCAGTGAGAGGGAGTGGGCCGTAATCCACCACGCGGGCCCAGTGCGGGTTGGCAGATGTCACATGTCTTCGAATTTTTGGCTCTAGGACATGCCGGTTTCCTCACGATGTTTTCCTTCATCGTTTTGAGAGCAGTGGTGATGAAATAATTTACACAAAGTAAAGCGCTTGTCTGGGTTCGCACCTACGACCTACAACTAGTAAGTCGCGGCCTTTACCACTTGGCCACCACTGCTCTCTCGGAGAGCAGTGGTGGTTGCTATGAATTTCTATGAAATACCTTCCGTTGCTGGCGACACGTCGTCTGTCACGTATTTCATAGAAGTACGTAAGTCGTGTCGTGTCGACACCTTATACTGTTGTCTGCAGTCGGCAACCACTTGTACCTATATTAAAATTATATCTAACAAAGAAATGAGTTTATTATAAGGACAAAATATAATATAATAATTTCAGAATATAGCTACCTCCACTTGTCAATGTTAGCAAATTGAAACAAACACAATCCTTTTGCAAAGCATTTCATTACGTAATCGACTGTAAATCATGTTTTTTATCTTAATCCAATATTTCGTATTGGCTTACGAAAGCGCGCAGGTTTTCCTCAAAACCGAGGGAAAAAATACATGTTTGTAGATTTTGTATCAAATTTCTTAAAAGATTACAAACTTAATAGCGACAAGAGACAACCAAAAACCTCCCTTATATCGATGATGACAAAGTGTACCCTAAATGGAGATGTAAATTAGTTTTACAGTGGGGGTGCCAGAAATATGGCGTTCGATGAATAGGAAATTAGATCGTGCAATGGGAATGAGATATTATAATAGATGGGATTTTCCTTTAGCTACGGAAGATTCCTTTTTCTGTTTTTATCAATTCCGTTTTGTTTTTACGAACGAACGAAGATTGGTACTTACGTACCTATAACAGGCGTAGTGAATTCAATAGGAAGAGATTTACTTGTTGCCAAAGCTGAGAACTTTTGTTATAGGTAGGTACCTATAACAAAAGTTCTCAGCTTTGGCTTTGGATTTTAATGAACCAGGCTTTTATCAAATAGGTCTATCTATTATCATCATCTGCCTAGCCTGTTCCCAACTATGTTGGAGTCGGCTTCCAGTCTAACCGGATGCAGCTGAATACCAGTATTTTACATGGAGTGACTGCCTATCTGGCCACCACAACCCAGTAACTGGGTAATACGATACCCCTTGGTAAGACTGGTTGTCAGACTTTCGGGCTTCTGACTACCCGTAACGACTGTCAATGATCCACGAATGACAGCCGGGTCCAACGGCTTAACGTGCTTTCCGAGGCACGGAGGGGTCACGGTATGTAAAGATGGTCACCTATCCTTTGACCAACCGCGGCAAGCGTAGCTTAACCTGATTGATCGACCTGTGCGGCTGTTATTATTTAGCCACGGGCCCCTCCTATCTCCTATAGGCCTATCTATTATAATGACCTTTTTCACTGGCACATTCATAATTATTATAAGTAGGTACTGTGAGTACTGTCAGCAACATTGTGTGGGGGCGATACATAATAAAATATTATATTTATTGCGTTTATTTCAAGAAAACGTAACAAATAAATACAAAAAAATTGTAAGCTAATTCTTAATTTACTTGAATGACCGAATGCAATCGTAGTTATTTTTCCGCCAGCCTGCACGACGACAGACATAAGGACGCTTTTTGCAGACAACCATCAAGTCATTGGAAGAAATACCTAATAAAAAATTCTCCTCGCGCTCTCAGACCATATAAAAAACCAAGACAGAGGGCTGTCAACAGTAAAGTGAAGCCGGTTTGGTAAACATGTGTGCATATAGTGAGGTGTAGTTTGATTGTAAATGGTTGTAAATGTGTGCATGTAAGCGTGTATGCACAGAGCGGAGGTGTAATTTTTGCATTGTTCGCAGCGCTGTCTTGACTTTTTATTTGATCTGAGCCCACACTGTTGTTTTTCTCTTTCGTTGCTTTCCTATATATCCTTCGATTTGTCATTCATAATTTTCTGCCAACAATGTATTCTTGAAAGCCTTTGAATCTGTTGCATTTTATTTATGTTATCATTTTATCTACAAAACCCAAAGTCAACATTAATAGTATGTTTAGGAAATATACCTACAACCAGGAACAAAGTATTTCAGTACAATAAAAAACAATTTCTGTAAAAAAGAAAATACAGTATCCAACCGATATTTTTCAATTCGTCCCAGCTTTTCAATGTGAGTATTCTAATATTCTTCTTTCTTGTTCACTGGAGCGAGTTTCCCCTACAAGGAACGGCTAAGAAATATATTTTTATGTCTACTGGGGACTACGCAATAAAGGAAGATTAATATTTCATATTAAGATTAGGGAGGTCCCTTATTTTGTTTGTATTTTATGTGTTTCCTATGATTGGTTTGGGAAGGTAGCTGTTTTTTATGTAACACAGTATGAGCTTCTTAGCCGTAGAACCGATGACCGTTATGTAAGCCATACACGCAACGGTCTACCGGAGAGGCTACCTGTGCAGGATTGCCTGCGCAGATCAACCACACGTCGGTAGCGTGTATGGGGACGTTCCGGTGTACCGCGGTCTGCAGTTCAAAAAACTGCACAGGTCTATTCTCACACACGCTCCGGTTCACTTGTGCGCATATCTGCACAGGAAGACCTCTCCGGTGGACCGTAGTGGGTATGGCCGGCTTTAGGATAGACGTGTTCTTGAGTGGAGACCGCGAATCGGCAAATGTAGGGCCTACCCTACATTTGCCGATTACCCTCGATGGCCCTCAGGCTATGTGGAGCGACGATCGTCACAGGGTGGCTGGTAGCAGCTGGATGAGAGTTGTCGAGAATCGAACTGCCGTGCAACTCGAATTGGTGTTCGGCATTTTTTTGAAAAAATGCGGTAAATATATTTGATCACGTGACGGTAGAAAAATTTAGAAAAAAAAACTCAGTAGTTCTATATCTTAACCCAGGATGTCAGCTACCTCCGTATCAAAATTGGTCTAGCCGTTTGAGTGTGAATAAATAACAAACATATAGGTAAACACACGCACTCACAAACTTTCGCCTTTATATTATTAGTGTGATAAAGGTAAATATTATTACTTCAAATTGCAAACAGAGAGCAAAAAAAGTACAATCAGAGAAAGCGAGCCAGTAAACTCCCAAAGCCGGTACAGGCGGGTAATCATTTAATTACGTGGCACCCGGAGTTAAGGAGTTTGCAGGGATCAGACGAGCTTACAGTTTGTCGCGGCATCAGCCAACTTTATTTATTAGGCTAGAATTCCCTCTTGATTTTGGTTGAAATATGCTTCTTTGTGAAAAGAATAAAGGCTTTAGGTTAAAATTATACGAAACTTTTAATTACCACCGTGGTTGGTACAGACTCCTGTTAATGGAAAACACCTCTGCGTACCCCTTCGGGGTTTGTAGGCGTGTGGGGTCTATTTACGTGTGCTTAACTTTCCAAATCAGAATACCTTGATTTACTTTTAGCTCAATATCTGCCTAGCCTTTTCCCAACTATGTTGGGGTCAGCTTCAAGTCTAACCGGCTGCGGCTGAATACAAGTATTTTACATGGAGCGACTGCCTATCTGACCTCCACAACCCAGTAACTGGGTAATACGATACCCCTTGGTAAGACTAGTTGTCCGACTATCGGGCTTCTGACGACCTGTAACGACTGTCTGAATGACAGCCTGGACCAAGCAACGGCTGTTGATGACCTAACTAAAGGTTCGTGAATGAAAGGAAAAGTGGACTGTAAACACTATATAATATGGTTCTACAAGACAGTACAATGTTGGAGACTTGAACAATACAAGTAGGTATGCGCGCGCGTCTTCGACCGTGCTCGGTAGTGGAGTGAAGTGAAGTGCCGGCGGCGCGCGGCGGCCAGTCGGCTGCCGCGGAGTAGTCCCGCGCCGCGCCGTGTCGCGCCCTCCGCGTGTCCCCTGCCTTGGACTAAGATTCACGCCTTGTCTGCGTGAACATCCTCCCCGGGTTGAAGTATTCAATCTAGAGGAAGTGGACAAATATTATTAAAAGAACGTAGTAGCGTCCCCTTCTTCGTCTTCACCTCGACCACACGCGTAGTCCCGTCGTTCCCCGGGAAGACCTTCGTGACACGTCCCAGTGACCACAGCAGTGGCGGTTGTCCTCTCTCCTTGATGAGAACTAACGTTCCCTCTGCCAGTTGTCCTGTAGATGACGTCCATTTTGTTTTTTGTTGGAGCAGAGAAATATATTCTAAATGGAACCGCTTCCAAAAATGCTGCTTTATATGTTCCACTCTGTGATAGCGCTCCAAGCGGCAAATGTTTATGTCAGTCACCTGTGGATGCGGAACAGACATAAGTGATCGTCCAATCAGGAAATGTGATGGAGTTAGGACAGTAAAATCTAATGGATCAGAGGAAAGTGGTGTGAGAGGACGTGAATTAAGAACAGCTTCAATTTGAGTCAAACAAGTGACCATTTCTTCATATGTGAAGTGTGTTAACTGTAGTAGTCTTTTCAAGTGGTGTTTAGTTGAACGAACGGCAGCTTCAGCAATGCCGTTGAAATGTGGAGAGTATGGAGGGGCAAAATTAAATTCAATGCCCTTTTGTGCAATTTCATATGAAATATTTGAATCTTGTAAGAATTGTCGCAATTCATTACAAGTGCCTATAAAATTAGTACCGTTATCGGATAAGATGCTCTTGGGTTTGCCACGACGAGCAACGAAACGGTTTAAAGCAGCCATATAGCCCTCCTTAGTTAAGTCTGTAACGAGCTCGATATGAACAGCTTTAATTGCAAGACAAACAAAAATGCATAGATACGCCTTTACAAGCTTACACCCTCGCCCCTTTCGATCCGCTATCAGTATTGGCCCGGCATAGTCGACACTGCAATTCAAAAATGGGAACTCCAAGTGAGTTCTATTATAAGGCAACTGTCCCATGACTGGTTGAACATTTTGACATTTGTACTTAAAACATTTAATGCAATGCTTTACAATAGATTTTGATAGGTTTCTGCCGCCAAGAGGCCAATACATTTGACGTATATTTGCTATCAATAACTGAGGGCCAGCGTGTAATAAATCTTTATGATATTTATGAAAAATGATTTTAGTGACATGATGCTTAGAACATAGTAAAACTGGATGCTTGATATTGTAATCATAAGGAGAATTATCAAGTCTCCCTCCTACACGAATGAGACCATCTTTGTCAACAAAGGGACTTAAAGAAATAAGTCTATTTTTACGAGGCAAAGTCTTGCTAGATTTAAGAATAATATATTCCTTAGGAAACATCTCCATTTGAGCTTGACATAAAATGAAAATCAAAGAATCTTGAAGTTCTTGATTTGACAGTGTATTTTGTAACTTAGTTTTATTTTTTAAATTATAAACAAATCTTAGTATGTAGGCCACCACTCTTTGTAGACGATTTAGATTTGAATATTTATGGAGTAGTGTATGAATGAATGATGGATTTATGTGAGAGGACTGTCCATGATTTTGTGAATCTGTGAGATATGAATGATCTGTGAAGTTAGATGTAATGACTTCTGGCAGATCCAGTTTCACAGATTTATTGGGCATAGCTGGCCATTCTTTTTCGTTATTTAACAAAAATTGTGGGCCTGACCACCATAAAGAACACTCGCTGATAAGGTCAGCCTTCAGCCCACGAGAAACAAGATCTGCCGGATTGTCTCTAGACGGCACGTAACTCCACGTATGACCTGCAGTGCTCTCCTGTATTTCATTGACTCGGTTGCGCACGAAAGGTTTCAATAAACTCGGTGATATAGCTAGCCAACTCAACACTATTGTTGAATCGCACCAAAACCGGCATCTAATTACAGGCAAAGTAATAGAACTCTGAACCTTAACACACAGCCTTGTGCCTAGCAACGCCCCACAGAGCTCGAGACGTGGAATGGTAGTGGGCTTTATCGGTGCTACACGATTTTTCGATGCGAGTAATTGTACCTTAACTGAACCTTGCCTGTTCACCGACCGGAGATACACGCAACAACCGAAAGCTCTCTCTGATGCATCTGTAAAGACATGAATTTCATGCGATATAGCATTGTCACATACAACCCATCTTGGAATTCTTAGATTATTTAAACATGGAAGAGTGTTAACAAAATTGTACCAAAAATTGCATATAAACTCTGGCACCTGCTCATCCCAGTCACACTTGGCTAACCACAATTTCTGCATTACGATCTTCGCCTCGACTACACACGGACCAACCAAGCCTAATGGGTCAAATATTTGACTAATGACTGAGAGAATTTGGCGTTTAGACACCTGTTTCTCAGCATCAATGCAAATAGAAAACGCTAAATAATCTGCCTCGCACATCCAACGTAAACCTAATGTTTTCGATGCCGCGTTCTTATCTTCAGACAGTTTTAGACAATCCAAAACTGCTGAACTATTACAAACCTGATCTAAAATTGACGAATTATTAGATTGCCATTTTCGTATATGAAAATTCGCTGATGCTAAAACAGATATTACCTCCTTGACCATTTCTACTACGTCTGAAACTGAATTTCCTCCTGAAAGGTAGTCGTCAACGTAGAAGTCACGTTCAATTGAAGACTTGACGATTGTACTGGTAGCGGCATTAGCCAAGCTGACTAAGCACTTTGTAGCTAAGTATGGAGCGGAAGCCGTGCCGTAGGTCACAGTATTAAGACTGTACGTCTTTAACGGTAACTTTGGATCTTTCCTGAAAATGATTTGCTGCAAAGCACGTTGTGAAGGTGTAACAGCAATGGCACGATACATCTTGGCTATGTCTCCAGAGATGACATATTTGTATTGCCGAAATCTTAACAAGATTGACAGTAGATCTTCTTGAATAGTCGGGCCAACCATCTGGATTTGATTGAATGACACGCCAGACGTGGTTGCCGCAGAGGCATCGAAGACTGCCCGTAGTTTCGTTGTCGAGCTGGATTCTTTGACGACCCCATGATGAGGCAAGAAATACTCAACATTGTCACCTGAATGAGGCTTCCTAGACGTTTGATTTTCTGTCATGTGTCCAAGACGCTCGTACTCCTGCATGAAGGCAACATAATGTTCCTTGAAACTTGGATCACGCAGAAAACGGCGCTCCAGTGATAGAAATCGACGTTTAGCCATCTCATATGACTCACCTAAAATGTTAGGATTATCTTTTAAAGGAATTGTCACAAAAAAACGACCCTGATCATCCCGAGTAGTATTATGACGAAAACTCTCTTCGCACGCACGTTCCTCTTGTGACAAAGCATATTTGGATGGTACAGAATCTGATTCCCAAAACCTGTTGAGGTTGTTTTTTAACTCATCCATAGACACGTTGCAGTAGTGTGACTGGTTATTAGAGAATGAACGCAATGGAGCTGGTCCTGAAACTATCCACCCGAGTCTTGTTGCGTGAAGTTTGGGTTGATTCCTACCTAAATTTATAGATGAGGAACCTAAGACATTCCAAAACACTTCCACGCCAACAAGAATGTCAATTACAGACGGAATATGAAAAGACGGATCAGCTAATTGAATGTCTGCTGGAATGTTGATGTTGCTAAGATCTACAGCTGAAGACGGCAACATCCTAGTAATTTCAGGCAATATAATACAAGTGATGGTTTCCCTGTAGCCACCATTCCGAGCCTGAATTGTAAACCTACAAGACTGTGTGCTATTAGATGTTTGCTTGTTTATACCTGTTATTGTGGAGTTAGCGTTACGTCTAGACAATCCCAGCTTGTGACACAGTGTTTCAGTGATAAAGTTGGCTGTGCTACCGTTATCAAGCAGGATCCTGGCGTCGAACTTCTCACCTCGGCTGCTGACCACTGTCACCAGAGCTGTGGAGAGTACAACAGAACGGGTAGTATTATCTGCAGTGTCACTTGACAAAACAACGTTTTCAGACGTGCCTTTTTGTAATTGCGCACCTCCAGAAACGTCATTAAGTAAACTAGGTAAAGCAACACTAGGCATTGGATCTTGTACATTTGGATTAGACTGTTCTACGTGTAAAAGCGTGTTATGTCTGCGATTACAATATTTACAGTGGGATAATTTGCAACGTTTACTTGAATGCCCAGGACGTAAACAATTAAAGCACACATTAAGCTCCTTCACCTTTGCCAAACGATTTTCTAGTGACAACTTACGAAAGTCATCGCACACATACATAAAATGATCTTTTTTGCACAACGGACATTTCCAATCTTTTGTATTTTTTTTATTATTAGATTTATTTTTGATTAAATTATCGCTTTTGTTAGTATTCTGTATATCTACTGTGTGACTGTTAGTGCTACTGTCTACCTTTTCTTTTGTCGATTCGCTATGTTCAACTGTCTCTAACAAATCAGCCCTCCTACTAACAAACGAACAAAATTCTGACAAAGTAGGAGATTTGGGTAAATTATTGCGATATTCTTCCCAATCTCTGTTAGTAACTTTGTCAAGTCGACTACTCATCATAAACACCACCAGTGTACTCCACTGGTCAGTGGGCTCGTTCAGTGATTTTAAAGCTCTAATTTGTTTATTTATATTATCAATAAATTGACGTAAGGCTACACAAGACTCTTTAGACACAGCTGGAATATTAAGCAAAGCCTGCACATGGTTATTTATTAAAAACCTACTATTGTTATATCGCTCACATAGCAAATCCCAAGCCAATTGATAATGCTCGCCCTTGAAATCAATATTTTTTATAATTTGTTGAGCATCTCCCTTGAGCGAAGCACGTAAGTAATGGAATTTGCTAATGTCATCGATTGCACTACTACCATGTATAAGAGAAAGATAAGTGTCTCTATACTCTAGCCAACACTGATAACTACCATCGAATTGAGGTAAATTAATTTTAGGTAAGCGTACACAATTTTGACGGAACGATGCACCTGTGTTTTTGTCTGCTGAGCCCGCTACAGACCCGCCGTCAATGCCGGCATCGGCACTTATGAGCAAACTGCGTGCCTGTGCTGCCACTGCGTGGTACCGCTCCTCAAACTTGGCACGTTCCCGGTACGCCTCGTCGGGCTTGTCCGAGAGCACCTCGATCTCCAACTGCAAATTATCAAATTCATCATATAGGGCATCAAATTTTCTAAGGCGACCCTCCAGCTCAATGCGCTGCAAACTAGAAATTGATTCGCAACTCACAAGCACGTTTACCCAATTGCAGAAGTTCGTAAGCTTAGCTTTTAAAGCACTGCGTTTTCTTACAAATAGTTCCTCATTAGCCATTATAAGAAACTGGTTTTAAATAGATAAGATGCAAATGAAAAAAAGAAATAAAGGTGTTAAACAAGTAGGTAGGTAGTATGATATGACTAATTAGCAGCGAACAGATGTTTTTGCAATGAATAGGCGCGTGACCTTGAAGCTCACTCGCTAACAAAGAAAGTGCCAGCCGGTGCAATAATAACAAATCGGTTCGATGTAGCTATAAACTAATATGAACACACTATAAACCGATGTAAATAATCACTTGATGACTCAAATTTGAAACTGAACTGAAAACGGTTGCAACGGAAATTTTTGAATTTGAATTCAAACTGGAATTTTTAGAAAGGAATTTGGAACGATACACAATATGCTTATCTTTATCCACAAGGCGGACTGTGTTGATTCCCACGAAGCAAGTAGATAAATGTCTCGGCGGGTTCGACCAACGTAGTCGTGACTTGACCACCGTCGACGTGAAGACCTCGGGAACTTGTAGACGTCCTCTCCTCGCTTATTATAGGCGACTCCAACTCCAAACTTCTCTGCCAGTTAACGCAGCTTGTAGTGACACGGCGCTTTTGAAAACTCGTCGTGTCAAAGTCCACCAACGTCGTCGCCCGTACTGCCACCGCGCAAACGTCCTTTTTGTTCGTACAAAATACGTTACGCGGATTTAAATTTAAAGAAGGCCGATGGACCAAAATGTTGATGACCTAACTAAAGGTTCGTGAATGAAAGGAAAAGTGGACTGTAAACACTATATAATATGGTTCTACAAGACAGTACAATGTTGGAGACTTGAACAATACAAGTAGGTATGCGCGCGCGTCTTCGACCGTGCTCGGTAGTGGAGTGAAGTGAAGTGCCGGCGGCGCGCGGCGGCCAGTCGGCTGCCGCGGAGTAGTCCCGCGCCGCGCCGTGTCGCGCCCTCCGCGTGTCCCCTGCCTTGGACTAAGATTCACGCCTTGTCTGCGTGAACAACGGCTTAACGTGCTTTCCGAGACACGGAGGTGTCTTGGTATGGTGGCCACCCATCCATGGAGCAACCGTGGCAAGCATAGCTTAACCTGATCGATCGACCCGTGCGGCTGGTAATAATTAGCCACAAGCATTTAGCTATAACGACAATTTCAATTTTAAAAGATAAGTCATTTTATGTTGACTATCAATTTGTCTCCGTATTGCAACTTACATTATTATTAAAAGCCTGTGATGGCCCTCCACAGGGCAAAGGCCACCCCTACTCCCTTTCCACTTCTCTCTGTTTAAAGCTGCTAAGGACCAGTTCTTCTTGTAAGGTGTCCAGCTCATCCCGCCATCTCCGTTTGTGCCTGCCGCGATGTCGCTTGCCATTAAGAGGAACCCATGAGGTCGTAAGTTTGGCCCATTGGTCGAACCAATTTATTTCATCACCACTGCTCTCAAAACGGTGAAGGAAGATATCGTGAGGAAACCGGCATGTCCTAGAAACAAAACATCAGAAATTCAGAGATTCAAAAAGATATGTGACATCCGCCAACCCGCATTGGGCCCGTGTTACATTATAGCACACACACACTGTAGGAGAGCCACAGAGCCTATCCTAGATCCTATAGAGTCCCAGCAGTGAGAACATTATAGGCTGATTATGCTAAACAAAAAAGAATTTTTTTTTTAACGACTCTCATTCACGAAGTTCGCATAACAATTTTGAACAAAATGAACCCCTAATTAACCAGAATGTACTTTCAAATGGTCTATGATTGTATCAACAAAGCTTTAACAATCACCTAACACGTAATAAAAATACATGCTAAAGCTGAAAACATACTTTTAACGGTACACCGACAACGCGTCAACAGAAAATAACTTTTGAACTTTAAAACGCTTTTGGCTCCACAGAATCGTAATGTTGTCGTCAAATTAAAGAAGAGTCGTGGTTTTAATGGGATGCAACGGTGTGTGAAAGCACAGAATAAATATATATAGAATTGAATCACCTACTCGAAATACAATAAATGCCTAAATTTTTTAAATTTTTGTTAAATATGTCACCGTGATAACTTAGGTGAAGTGAGCTTGTAGTGAGCTGTCAACAGTCTCAAACCCTTGCATCAACTGGAATGACAGGGAATACTCTTTATTATTGTACAGACGCCAGCACATCTAGCTTCTACAATCTGTCAAATTTGTTTAATAGATTTTCAATGTTATTGCTAAAAGCTTAAGATTTAAAGTTGATTGGCAAAATTATACAGTTTCGGGTAGCTTGGTGTGCTGGCGTCTTTACATAGGTAATAATAATAGATTATTTTAGTCTATGGCAGGGACATCGACGCGGAACCTCTTACCTTGGATTAAGTACTTGATTCTAAACCCTCCTGTGAAATTAGATGTGTGTTATTTAAAAAAAAAATCTGTTTCATACATTTTCACCGCTTAAGTACCTATCGCACTTTTCTGTGAAAGATGTTTTGTTTAGAATCAGGTTACTGTTTACTCGTTGCTGCTGTTCCCTACATTTATGTTCGTATAACTAAAACGTCAAAATGTAGGGAACAGCAGATTTTTTTTTCGCGATTTCAGGTTTGGTCTCATAGTAAAACTTGTTCATAATGATGAGTACAATGAACTCTTAAGAGATTGTTAATGGTTTACCAATAACCCTGTATATCCATACTATATTATTATAAATGCGAAAGCGTGTCTGTCTCTCTGTCTGTTACCTCTTCACTCTTAAACCGCTAAACCGATTTAGATGAAATTTGATACAGAGATAGTTTGTGTCCCGGGAAAGGACATAGGATAGTTTTTATCCCGATATTCCTACGGAATCGACATTTATGTGCGTGAAACCGCGGGGCGCAGCTAGTATCCATATAAATTACAGATACAAAGGTAGAAATTTACATAGGGTAACACTATGAGTGGTCTTTTCGCTTAAGGCGATCTTTTAAAGACAACCTTTAGATGGAATTAAATGGAGAAGGAGAGGCAGTAGGTACTGCAGGTAACCTGTGGTGTACAACGATGGCCGGTCAGTGGCGAAGGTATGTACCGTACAACTCGATTCCCACCAGCTTCCCTTCGAAAATACAGAATGATAAAATAATCAAAAATGAAATATAATCATAATTATCATACTGTAGGTATTTAATACACCATAAAATTAAAACATTGCAAAACGCCATCATGCATTTTTGTGTCATATGTCATAAATTTACCCTTCGCCACTGATGGCAATGTAAACCACAGCAATTGACAAGTAACGAGCTTCAAAGTCAAAGTCAAACCATTTATTTCAAATAGGCACATTAAAGGCACTTTTGATCGTCAAAAATTACAACTAAATAGGATTGATTCTAGTCGCCCATTCCAAAAGGTAGTTTTTTTATGGAGAAAAATGGACAAGAAACTCCACCGTACTCTTTTAAAATGTTTTACAAGGTCTTCATGAGACAAACTTCAAAAAAGGTCAACGTTTTCTTAACGGGATCGTACGGATAAAGAAATGTCATGAGTTTCGCTTCTATAAGATTTTCATAATCTATGGTAAATGTAACAGTCATCTCTATATTTGGCGAGTATTGTCGAGATCAAAGGAGTTTCGAGTATTTGTATTTTTGTGTGTTCATGTTTTTCTTTTGTTACGTGTAAGGTAAGCTGTGGGTCAATATAACCACCATAAGGCGTCGCGGCAGACCCCTTAGAAGACGGTGGGTCGGACGGTGGGTGGAGCTGGACAAAACAAACGACCAGTGGTCCACTTTAAACCTGAAACCGCGGGGCGCAGCTAGAAAAACAGCTAAAAGTAAACGGTTGCTCACTTTTATATATTGTATTCCACGTTTTTTAGAAATCGATATAAAAATTATCAATAAAATATGAATATTTTTAATTTTATTTTAAAATTAAACGCACTTGCCGTAACTTATACTAATTTATTGCACTAGATTATGTTAGGTTCACTTGTCTGTATTTTAAAATCGACTAAACTGACGTATCGATTATTCGGAATGATTGTTTAGTTATGTTTTGTGGCAACACCAAGCGGTGACGGTTGACAAGTGGTCAAGGTAGGCTCGATCAATCGATTCGTTCACTTGGTTTTGGACAGTTTTGGAGCGATCTACGGGTTGGACAAACTGATATAGGTACAGACGCCAGCACATCAAGCTACCCGAAACTGTCAAATTTTCCCAATAAACTTTGAACCGTATACTTCAGCAATAAAGTTGAAAATCTATTAAAGAAATTTGACAGATTGTAGTAGCTTGATGTGCTGGTGTCTGTACTGAACTGGGTTGCGAATTCTAAATAATTATTGTAGCTGTAAAGATTATTAGATTAGAGTAATTAAATAATATTATTGTCTACTTAAGGAGTTTTTTTGTTAAATTTCACTGACCAGTGTACAAGCAACAAGTCCACACTTCTTCTTACAATCAATTTCCCAGTTTTTACAACATCTTTTCCAAAGAACCTTGTTATATCCGGAAAAAAACTTCCCCAGAGTGGGAATATCCGGGTCAATTGCTCCGGGCACTGTGAGTAAATAAATTAACCGCTATCGGATATCCGTACTTTTTGCCCCAACCTCGGGAATCGATGGCATATGGAAAAGGATTTGTATGTAAGATTTCTTTCCGGGTCTAACAAATGTGTAGATTTTTTCGTATGGATCGCAAAATAGTAGAGAAAACATAATATATTGATTGTTTTTTTTTAGATTTTGTTTATGCCACACTTACGGTACCTAGTTAAAATTATGACGATAATGGTTTGCTGTCGATCTCATTGTGTCAGAATTCTCAGTAGTTAGTGAATCTGAATTTGTGCCTGGTTTAAGTTAATCGGCTGCCCCACGCCAAAACTTAACAATGGTCTTTTAACAAAGAAAACGTTATTTATTCAATTTTCATAGTAAGTCCTGTCAGATTATAAAGACACCTGTGTTAAAATCTAAGCAAATAATGGAGATATTAATCGCTTTATCCCCGCTAATGAGACACAATTGATTTTCTATTGTAATGGGCCGCCAGAGGCCTGCGCCGGGACGGACCGATTATTACAGCTAAACCAAAACAAATCCCCAAACCAAAAAAAAAAAAACAAAAAAAAAATTGAAATGAAAAAAAAAGATTAAATGAATGATGATGATGGATGAAATTGAATTGAATTGAAATTATTGTTCCACAAATCTCTCAAAACATTTAATAAAATTTTTGACGTTGATAGTCCCTGAGATGAGATTACTATTTAAAACGTTTTTAATAACGGGATTGATTGGTCTTCAGTTGTTGTGAGCAACATCAAATGTCTTATTCTACGAGAAATAAGAATTATCCCAATTAACGGTACCTACTCTTTGTTTCTTTGTTCCCCTTATGAGATAGGGTGAAACTATTTCCCTTGGGATGGAATTGTGGGAAATTCTATCGGTTGTATTCAATTACTTATGTGATTGACGGGAGGAAGAACGAGCCTTATTAGTTAGGAAATAAGAAGAGGAAATAAAAAGTATTTATTTAGGATATTTTTGTATTTTTCTTCTTGTTTACACATCTATGAGAAACGTTAACAAAACATGGTTTCATTTTTTTCAGTTTTTTTATCGCTAATTCTTTGCAGGTAGGTATGGTATGCAGGGTGGCAGGTAGGTAAGTACATGGACGCGCAACCTGTCAAGGAAAAAAAAAAAAACATTCGTCGGTAACATTAAAAAACTGGCCAAGTGCGAGTCGGACTCGCACACGAAGGGTTTCGTACCACAATGCAAAAACGCCGAATAAAACACGTTTGTTGTATGGGGCTCCCTTAAATATTTATTTTATTTTAATTTTATTATTAAAGTAAAAATACAACTGAGTATTTTGTGAATATTTCAAGTGCCCAAAAAAGGGCAAAAAAATCGCGTTTGTTGTATGGGAGCCCCCCTTAAATATTTATTTTATTTTGTTTTTAGTATTTGTTGTTATAACGGCAACAGAAATACATACTTTGTGAAAATTTCAACTGTCTAGCTACCGCGGTTCTTGAAATACAGCCTGGTGACAGACAGACGGACGGACGGACGGACCCTTACCCCCCCTACCCCTTACCCTTGTTACCCTTTGGGTACGGAACCCTAAAAAGAAAACTGTATACATATGTAAAACTGTGGAACATCACAGTTTGGTTTTAAGATTTCTCGACAAGCTTACATGAACCGGGAATGACAACCAGCTAAAAATTTAATAAAATAAATGCTCGCTATTTTATTTCACTAGTCAATACAGTCAATGTTAAAGATGCTAATGAATGCATGTTTGCGAATTTTATGCAACTAGCGCCATCTTGTTCTTTAATGGTGTACAATTTATTCAATTGTTTTCTGATCGCTTGAAGTAAATCAATCAATAAAATAAGTAATCCCAATCGTGCTACTAGCGCCATCTCTTTACTCGATGAAGTACCTTTTGTGTTTTGTTGTATGATCTATTGGAGTAAATTAGTTAAATAGCTACAAAGGATTACAAAAAACACTCCAGGAGCCGCAAAGGACACCCTAGAAGAACATAAATATAGTGACCTAATTGGTGATGTTTTTCATAAAGGTTAGGTGCGTATAAACGCCTTTATTTATCAATAACGGCTGGGTCAAATGATTTTTCAAAGAGTGACTGATAGCAGCTGGATGAGGCGTGACTGGAGAGGCCTACAGCAGTAGGTAAACTGCAAAAGGCTGATGTTGATGATGAATTAGAGTTTACTGAGATATACATCGGTACACAGATTATACGCACTTGAATGATAGCCTTATCCACAAGGGAGAAGCAAACTGCTATTTAGATAATTTAATTTTTATTTTTGTTTGATATAAATACAAACGAAGTATCTATATATATAAAATGGTAAACTGACTGATTGTTGATATATCAACGCACAGTCTAAACCGCTGCTCCTAGAGACATGAAATTTGGAGGGTGTGTTCTTTGTGAAGAGTAGGTATCCACTAAGAAAGGATTTTTCGAAATTCCACCCCTAAGAGGGTGAAATTTCACGCGGACGAAGTCGCGGGCAGAAGCTAGTATTGCATAAAATCTAGAACCTACTAATTGGGAGAAGACACTGGCTCCTGTAACTCAGGTGTCGTTCGTTACCTAGCGCAGGCGTCAGGACTTCACTTTGTTTTTACACATTTTTTATGCCAATAAATGATTATTCATTAGACCAGAAAACCTAGAGGGGCCAGTGGCTAAATGACGGATCCGTGGCTAAATAATAACAGCCGCACAGGTCGATCGATCAGGTTAAGCTAAGCTTGCCGCGGTTGGTCTGTGGATGGGTGGCCATGTTTAGATATCGAGACCCCTCCGTGCCTCGGAAAGCACGTTAAGCCGTTGGTCCCGGCTGTCAATCGTGGATTTTTGATAGTCGTTATGGTTAGCCAGAAGCCCGAAAGTCTGACAACCAGTCTTACCAAGGGGTATCGTATTACCCAGTTACTGGGTTGTGGAGGTCAGATAGGCAGTCGCTCCATGTAAAATACTGATATTCAGCTGCATCCGGTTAGACTGGAAGCCGACCCTAACATAGTTGGGAAAAGGCTAGGCAGATGAGACCAGAAACCCTAGAGTTATTCTTACCTAATAAGGAAAACCGCAAACAACACAATTAGCTCACCATCCCCAAAGCAATTGGTATCAATCGCACATAAACTAAGGAAGTATAAAGAAATAAAGCGGCTTACAAACTTTCTATCCTTAGGGATACCTCGCACTAGCGTGATTGAATTAGTTCAAACAAGTTCGGGTATCGTTTGCACCCCGCCGTTGATTTTGTGGAGAATTTTATTACATTGTTTTTTTTTATGTTTTTCTGGTATTGAATGCCGTGAGGTGTGTTGAAGGAAACATAACTCTTATCTGTGTGGTATTTTTATGTGTTACATTTTTGCGAAATTTTATGCCTCCCCAAAGTCAATTACGTGGCATAAAACTGGTATACAGAGATAATGTGGCTGAGGATGAGTATTTATAAAGGAAAAAAAGGACAATAAACATCTTCGACCAGGATATAACAGAATGTGTTAATGTAATCATTGGATATCATTAACTTATTTTTAAAACATGGGAAATAGTGGATAATCCTTGGCAAACGAAATGACATAATAATCTATATAAAAGAAAAGATATATATATATATATTCCAACCTGATTGGGAGTTATATGTTCGAGCCGTTTGGGGTTGAAACACTAGGGCCATGGGGTCCGAGTGCCCACTTGGTTTTTCGAGATATCGCCAAGCGGTTAGTCGACTCTTCACGTGACCAGAGGGCTGGCCTATTTCTTGGCCAAAGAATTAGCATTGCCATACAACGTGGCAATGCTGCCAGCCTTTTGGGCACTGTTCCTGTTGACAGCGATGCGGACGAATTTTTTGATGCCCTATGATCATTTTGCTTATTTTTTTTCATATAAATGTACATATTATTATTATTTTAAATAGGTATTAGCATAAATTATGTAAATATTATAGTTACGAAAAATAAATAAATATTAAATTAAAAGAAAAGTCCTGACTGACTGACTGACTCATCAACGCCCAGCCCAAACCCTTGGACCTAGAAAGCTGAAATTTTGCACAGAGGTTCCCTTTATAATGTAAATAAGGAATAAGAAAGGATTTTTCGAAATTCAACCCCTAAGGGGGTGAATGGGTAGAGGGTGAAATTCCACGCGGACGAAGTCGCGTGCAGAAGCTAGTATAACATTTATGTCGTTGACGATACATATTCTGTACTAGTTGCGCCCCGCGCTTTTACCCGCGTAAAGGTCGATCCCGTGGGAATATCGGGATAAAAAGTAGCCTATCCAGGGTGTCGGCTACCTCCGTACAAAATTTGATCAAAATTGGTCCAGCCGTTTGAGCGTGAAGAAGTAACAAACATATAAACACACCCCCACTCACACACACACACACACACTCACAAACTTTCGCCTTTATAATATTAGTGTGATCATCAAGCATCTGAGAAGAGTAACCATTTTTTTCTTTGAGTACCTCAAAACAATGTTTTCATTTAGCATAAATAATCTTATTTTCGGTGGAGAAAACCTAAATCCAAAAATAACAAATCATAAAACTGTCGACACGACCAAGAATTCAGTACTAGAAGTTTCCAAATTTACGACTGTTTTCAAACATGATGGAGAGGTGGAAAACAAAGGAGATGTCAAACCAACGTTTAAAGCCCGAACTAACCAGGGAACGCTGAACATTCGTATTCTTACCTCGCAGAGCTCGTGACTTGAATCAAGCGACGTCTTCATTTGTTTTCCAGTGGCCGTCCATCTTGTTTTTCAGTGATCCTTGAAGATTTTTGTTTTAAATCGGTCCCAACTTTTTCTATATTTTTTTTTATAGAGTATGGTTATGGATTTGCGAGTTTCGATATAACTTTGGTTAACATTTTGTCTTGTCATTTTAATAAGCCTCCTTCGGCCTGGCCTTTTCTGTCATGGTCTGTTCTTAGTTTAGGCTAAAAATCGTTAGTATTAATTAGGTTCCTACAAGACACTAAGGTGCATTTTGTATTAAACTAATTCAGTAAAAAACCTAGACCCAACAGACGCGACGGCGACGTTGCTCTGTCTAAATTTTAATTTCCATTTAAAAAAGTACTGTACGTGTTTTTCTCCAAATTTTCCTATATAGGGGGAACTTTTTAAATTTTTCTCTCCCTCAAAACCTACGGATAACATTTGATTTTTATTCATATAAATAGATAAAATTCCATAATATAAATTTCCTTCAAAACAAATAAATTATTGACACGTGAAACCGATTTGTCGCATACATCTGTTCATACAATATTCTGCCACGCCTCCTCAAATGACAGTGCTGTCATGTCTGACGTCACAGCATTTAATATACTTGGCCTGTCTTTCCGTAATTACGGTTTCAGGGAACCCTGTCATAATATCTGTAGCGACGGATTCGTAGTAGCCAACCATATTATTATATTAGCTAGAAATTGCTGTCTTTGTAATTTTAGTACTAAAAGGATAATATTACTGAAAGGAATCGAAATATAATTTATTTTATAGTGGCTTATAGTGGAGGATATTTGGTTTACACAATAACTAGCATCCCGCCCCTGCTTCACACGGTTTTGACAACATGACAAAACATCGTGATTAATATGTAAGTTTAATATTAATAAAGAAAGAAAGAGAATACGTTTATTAGCGGCAAACATGACGTAGCGAAAAAACACGACAGGAAAATATATAAAAAATATATGTATAATAAATATATAATGATATATATAACAGAAAATATGTGTCACATCCACGGAAAACTGCCATCGCTCAGCATATTGCTAACCTGATGCACTTGCGAAATAAATACTCTACACGACGTTGAGAATCGCATCTAAATTCGTTGCGTAGTTTAGAAGATCAACGCAGTCACACGGAAAGATACGAAAAGAGACTTTAATTTATAATATGTACGGTCTTTAGTATCTGTAACTTACCTGTGTATTTTTTTTTGTAACCAGCATATTTTGTGGTTGAACTTATTCTGATGGATATGGATCACGGAATATATTCCCTTTGACGTAACACTTACATTAATGCGCCTTTTTATACATACAAAAAAATTTATGAACATGATTTTCATGTAAAAGAAACAGCTATAAAGCAAAAAAGTTCGTACGTGTGCGGCCACATCCTCGGTGTAAAGAAAAAACCTTTACATGTGACATTACAGATTTTTCGTGTAAATTCGGAGGTCAGTTGGGCGTGACCCACATAAGCCCCTTACGGGACATGCGAAAAGGGTGACTTTAATACACCAAATGCATATTTGATGATCCCATAAGCTGGGAGGGCGTCGTTAAGCCACGTAAACTAAGATAAGCCTGGTGTTAGTTGTAACTACATGGGCCGATATATTAGTGAACTTTGTTTAAGTCAACCCTAGAAATCTGCATAGTGTATAATACAACATTAGTTTTTGTTTATACTAAACCCGAAAAGGGGTCATTGTACTCATCATTTTGAACCATTTTTTCTATGAGACCAACCTCAAAGTCGCGAAAAAAAATCAGCTGTTCCATACATTTTGTCGAAGTCATTCTATATACAAGCTGATTATGAACAACTTTTACTATAGGACCAATGCTGAAATCGCGAAAAAAAATCAGCTGTCCCTACATTTATATTCGTATAACTCGTCAAAATATAGGGAACAGCTGATATTTTTTCGCGATTTCAGCATTGGTCCTGTAGTAAAAGTTGTTCATAATGTGCTTGTATATAGAATGACTTGCCTCAAGTGAACACAAATGTATGGAACAGCAGATTTTTTTTTCGCGACTTTAACGTTGGTCCCATAGAAAAGTTGTTCAAAATAATGAGTACAAATGACCCCTTTTCGGGTTTAGTATAAACAAAAACTAATGTTGTGTATACAGATATTATTATACTGTTCAATTTACATAATTATGTTTGAGCCGTTTGGGCTTGAAACACTAGGTCCGAGTGCTCACTTAGATTTTCGAGACATCGCCAAGCGGTTGGTCGACTCTTCACGTGACCAGAGGGCTGGCTTATTTTGTGGATAAAGAATTGATATGATAGAACTTTGTGGTTCGGACCTGAGAGGCCGATTCCAGGAATGTTGAATACAGCAATAAATAGGTAGAAGTTTAAACACTGAAAATATAGAAAGAATCAAATACTTAAATACTTCTTTTTTTTCTGGCAATGACCAAAAGGAGGGTAATGTGTTCATAATATTTTGGTGCTCCTGCTTTAAATTTTGTTTATGAGTTTTTTAATATCTCTTTTTGTTTATAATAATCGAATGACTACAATTAACTTAAAAATAACTGACCAAGTGCGATTCGAACTCGTACACGAAGGGTTCCGTACCGCAAGGCAAAAACGCCGAAAAAAACACATTTGTTTTATGGCCCTTAAATATTTATTTTATTCTGTTTTAGTATTTGTTGTTATAGCGGCAACAGAAATATATATCATCTGTGAAAATTTCAACTGTCTAGCTATCACGGTTTATGAGATACAGCCTGGTGATAGACGGACAGACGGACAGTGGCGTCTTAGTAATAGGGTCCCGTTTTTACCCATTGGATACGGAACCCTAAAAACTTAAAAAATAATTATATTTCTATTAATTTATACTAAAAATATAACATTTTAAATCCCGAAAAACAAATTAAGTTCGCTGTTTTAAATCCACATTCGAAACCAAAATGTTGAATCCGCATCAACGTCATTATCAAACTTACCAGAACTTCTAAAGAAAACTTTTCCATTATGAATCATGGACAAGCGGATAGATTTCTTTCACGGTTATTATTAATGATAAAATTTAAATTTTAACGCTTTCAGTCGGAGCGGAGTGTTCAAGCCAAAGAGTTCCTTCAAACTTTTCGAAGTATAGCGATAACTTACAGTTTGATGCAAGCTATAGATGTAAAGCGGTTTTGTTGTTGGTATATCCGAGTATCTATTAATGCAACAATGAAAATAGTTGAAATGTTGATGAAAGAAGAAACTCAATTGAAGTAAGTTATAAATATCTATGAGTAAGAAAGAATAATAAACGAAATAAATACATTTATTTGCAGTTCACATGACGCTTCAAGAAAAAAATTAAATACACAAATTAAAAAAAATGTAAGTTCGTTTCTTCGTTCATTTTTGCAATAAACTACTACAAAATATACAATTGGTGGCCTTATATGCTTCCTGCGATTTCTTCTCCTCTTTTTGCCATATACACTGCTACCTCATCTAATCCACCCGAGTTAGTAATAATGAGGATAATAAACTGCTCTTCAACCGCTTATAGCTTGCACCAAAAGTTTAAAGACAATACAAAATTTAATTAAACTTTAGTCTGGATAGTTTATTGGTTCCTTGCTGAGGTTTTGTTTTATGAGACTAGTTCTCTGCCTTTTCTTCACTTACTTTGAATTTTTAGTGATGCTCACCATCTCAGCATTGAGACGGTGAAGTTGCCCGGTGTTTTGTTAGTGAAACCTTGTAAACGGACCCTCGTTTACAAGGTTTCACTAACAAAAGACCAGACACTCAGTATTGTTATGCCTGTCTATGGAAATAGTTTTCTTCTACGGCATAGTCTAATTTGGAGAAAAGAACAAAAATTTGAGACGCGTTTTGTGAAATGATAACAGTAACGTGAAAATTCAAATCGAAGTGCATTTTCATCGAATGAAATTGACTGTTGACGAATAAATTCCTCTATCCTTAAAATATACAGAGAACATTAAAAATTGTGTTAGATCTAGAGGGATTTTTCTAAATCACGGCAGTCATAATAACAAAAATGTAATAAACAATTATGGCACTAAAACTAATAGAGCTGTTGTAAATATAATTGACAGCAACACAGCTACAAAAAAAAACAAGGAATAAACACATTAAGGAAACGACAGCAATACTGGAAACATGAAAAGTATCCATGACATCTTGTCTCGAAACATTACTCAAACACTCCGGTAACAAGTTATATTTTTCATTTGGAACCGTCTGCGGAGTACAATGGAGCCTTTGTGGCGGCTCTAACGAGAACCTTCTATCGGATGCCTTCGTCGCTTACACTTTGAGAAACTTTAGCCGACTCTCGAGGAAGCGCGGCTATCAAAGTGGGTAGGATGCGTTTAATGTACCATCAAGTTTATTGTATGGCTGAATAGTCGCTTTGTGTACGGATTCATTATTTTTGTTTTGGAAAGTAGTGTAATTAGAAATAGTCCTAGATCTTGTTTCAAGAAATTCTTTAGCACCACATTTGTCTTTTACTGTTTGTAATAATAATACAGAATGCTGTTCTTCTCGATACTGCGGTGCTATTGTGAGGGAGCGTGGAGTGAGCTGTCAATAGTGTCAATTCCTAGCAAAAACAAACTCACTTCACCTAAGTTTTCACGGTGAGATTTTTACAGAATCGACCGGCTGCACCTCATAGGCATGAATTGATGGTGGATAGTTCGTGTGTGGTAAAAATATTAGTAGTAGTTAGGGTGCTTTTGATGCATATTTAAGTATTATATAAATACTCTTGGAGGCTCCTATAAGATGGTAAGTATATCGTTTGAAAGCAGCCCATTTTGGTGAAAACGAAGACTGCTGGTACAGCGTTCATCATAAATGCTTCATCTGGAGATACGACCACTTCTATATTCTTTAAACACATTTGAGAAAATGCTGCATTACACTTAAGATTCAAGTCAACTGATGTAGCTTAAGGGATAACGTTCTCGTACAATAGATCTTGAAGCAACTGGTGGATGAAGTTTGTGCTCGGTTTGTGTTGTGTATTTCACAGTAGATATTTACACACAACCATCAAGAAATTAAAGGTTGTGGAGATTCTGTAAAGACTTTTTGACAACGTTAACTGGATTCAGACTTGTTTCTTAAGATTTTGCCAATTCTAGAAACTTCATGTGTAGGTTAATTAATAATAATACCAGCCTATTACTGTCGCACTGCAGGGCTAAGGCCTCTTCATGCAGAGAAGGAATCAGCACACTTCTTACATCGGTGAACGAAAATATCGTGTGGAAATCTGGACTTTATAGTTGACTAACTGACCCGACAGATGTTGTCCTGTTTTTGATCCGAAAGACACGTGGTGACATCTATTATCATAATAACGTTATTGTTGTTTTCCTCGGGAACAGCACTTTTTTCGGGATGAAAGGTACTCTATGTCCGTTTCTGTACACCTGACAACGTATAAGCAATATTTCAGGATAATCGGTTCAGTGGTTTAGGCGTGAAAAGGTAACAAACAAACTTACTTTCGCATTTATAATATTAGTTAAGATATAAATCTGAAATCGCCAGAGATTCAATAATTCAATTGTTTTTTTTTTTTATATAAAACAATTTAACCAACAACATTAAGATTTAAAATACGCTGACATAATTCCAAACCTTTTTCAAACAAAGTTTCGGAACAAATTCGAAGTACAACATCGAAATAAATTCAGTAGGAACCGAAAATAAAAATTCTCTCAAAAAAATTCGTAACATTTGTTACGGACACAACACGAAGAAATTTTGGAAGAGGACAAATTTATTCTGTCCCTTAAAAGAGTAAATAACATGAAATATTGTCAGAGGCAAAAATGTTCGCGGGAAAGTTCTGGAGGGTATTAGGGAACAAATTGGTATTTTCTTTGGTGGAGTCGTGCACAGGGACAACTTTACTTGAGTTGTCTAAGAAGGAACCATGGTTCTTGATTGTCAGTTCTGAGACTTGATTGCAAACCCTTTGTTTTGTTAAAAGTTGCATTAGTAATATTTTTGTGATTGTGTTTAATAGGCTTGCTGATAAATTAGCAGGTATTTGTTCTTAATTATTTTTTAAGCCATAAATATTTGGTTTAGTGAAAAAAACATACCAACTTTTTATTCCCATAGGTTTTTTAAATATTATAGTGGTGTTTCTTTGATAAATTACATCAAATTATAGACTCGCTTCTAATAGCACTTCCTAAAATGTATCGTACTTACCAACATTATATACAATATAATATATAGTATATAATATAGCATTGTCGTGGACAATAATATGAATGTCAAACAGTCCTTATGAAAGACTAGCTTTTGCGACTTCGCTGTATTACCGGGATTAAAAGTACCCTGTGTTAATCCAGGTTATTAACTGTCTGTGTGTCAAATTTCATCCAAATCCGTTCAGCCGTTTTTGCGCCAATCTGGAACATACATCCAAACAAACAAATCAAAATTCTTCGGAACTATTTTGTTATAGGTATGTACAGATGCCAGCACATCAAGCTACTACAATCTGTCAAATTTCTTTAATAGATTTTAAACTTTAAAACAAAACAAACGCTAAAGTATATTGGGAATAAGGTTCAAAGTTGATTGGAAAAATTTTACAGTTTCGGGTAGCTTGATGTGCGGGCGTCTGTAAATTTACAGTAATTTCCACCTGGTTGCGGTAAATTCAGAAATTGACTGAATTCAGAACTCGCCATATTTGTTTTTTCACACATAATTAATAATATGCTTGTTAACTACACAGGTTTTTTTAATGAAACGTTTCCCGAATAATGTAACATTCACGAACCCTAACCAAAAGGGTTGATTCTTACTCGTGCAAATACGTAGAATTAGATTTTAATGAATGTTTGCTTGTGTAGGTATTTTCAAACTTTTCGTATAAACAATTTTGTACGTCGTCTTCTGATTCATTGTCATTACTTAACCATATACTGTGATTTGTCGTGTCTTATCCGTTTCTTCTCGATCGAGTTTTATTTTATTGTACTGTTGTATACCTACTTTTAATTAGCTTCACTGGTTAATAATGCTCATTTAGGTTACAGATTAAAATTTATTATTAAGTGTCGACGTAAAAAAAATTATCCTTAATAATTGGTATTATAAATGAAAGTAATTCTCGTTTGTTTGTTACTACACACATCAAAAGTGTCTAGGGATCAAGCATTTTTATGCGGATTTCTTGAGATTGAGATGTGGCTTTGTAATAAATTTATGATTTTATAAATTTATATGGATCCTTTTTGGTGCATTTCATAATTTGAATCAGGAACTGTGAATCAAATTCGAGTAAAAGATGAAAATCAGCTGTCAATATTTTCCCTATAAAAACATACAACGCATTGAAGACATTATTAGTGCTACTGTTTCCCTACTACTGATTAAAACCAACGTTATTATGGAGCGGCGACGTCATTTAAGCAGGGAAGAAATGCTCAGAGCCGTGGGAATGATAGAAGCTGGTTCCCGGCAACGTACTGTGGCTTTAGCTCTGAATACAAGTCAGAGTGTTATCAGTCGACTTTGGACACGTTACCGAAGCACTGGTACCGTGGCTGAGCGCCATGGAGGACGGTATCGCTGCACCACACGGAGACAAGACCGATACATTCAAATCTTAACTCGAAGAGCTCCAACAATAACCGCCATGATGTTAGCCGTGAGGCTTCATCACTCTTCAGGGAACTTAATTAGCGACCAAACAGTCAGAAACCGCTTGCATGAAGTGAACCTTCATTCCCGAAGACCGCTACGGGTACCACCTATAGCAATGCACAATCGTAGGATTCGATATCAATGGGCTCTTGAACACAGAAATTGGGCAGAAGAACAATGGCGTTTCGTGTGCTTTTCTGATGAGTCTCGTTTTGGTATGAGACCGGATACAAGACGTATACGACACTGGAGAACCCCTGGACGCCAACAGCGATTAAAATCCTGCCAGGAAGTCCATCCTTATAGTGGTGGAACCATCATGGTATGGGCGGGTATTTGGATCGGCGGAAGAACTGAGTTGATTTGGATCAGAGGCAACCTCAACGCTCAAATTTATGCTGAGACGATTGTATCAGACGTCATCGTTCCTCTACAAGTGCAAATCGGTCCCTTATTTCAGTTAATGCATGATAATGCACGACCGCACACCGCAAGAGTTGTAAGACAGACTCTCGCCGCAGCTAACATCAATGTCCTGCCCTGGCCTGCTCAGTCGCCAGACTTGAACCCGATTGAGCATGCATGGGATATGCTACAGAGAAGAGCTCTGCCGAATATGGAGGGTATCCAGTCGCAAGAAGACCTTTTTTTGTTGTTGCAACGAACATGGGCGGCCATTCCACAGCGTGATTTGGATGAACTCATTTTGAGTATGCCAAACCGATGTTCTTGTGTTGTTAGTGTTCGCGGTAGAAACACGGATTATTAATTGTTTAAGTTACCCAATAAAATTTTAAAGAAAACTGTTATTTCAGTCTTTTTTTCGAACTTTTGTGTTAGTGGTTCAAATGTCAAAAATCCCTTTATTAGGAAAATGGCAAATTTCTTTATTAATGCAAAGGTGACTTGGTTTATCGTTACTGTGACAAACGAAAACACTTTATTTGATGAATCCTTAAAGAAAATTTTAATTAATATCAATCAGGAGAAAAGTTATTGCAAAAATATATGTTGATCCCTAGACACTTTTGATGTGTGTATTTCACGTTTGAACATATGAACTGATTTTCATCAATTTGGCACACAGGCAGACCGTAGCGCGAGTTAGGATATAGCTAGGGTACTTTTTATCGCCGTAGTGCATTCCTTTTTAGTTATATCCGAAGTCTACCAGGGGAAGAAACAAAAAGAAGAAAAAGAAAGAAAGAAAATACGTATATTGTTATTATTTTTTTAACCTTTTGACTGCCCCAGTCATGTAAAGGTAAATGACAAACCAAAATGTGCCCAGCACGGCACGGTTCGACTACATGACAGACTTTGACGCCGAGCGCACGTTTTTGATTCTTTGACGTGTGGCGGTCAAAAGGTTAAGTTATTATTCATCATGATTCTCCTGCACTTATCCCAAAAGCTAGTAAATTATTTATAACAAAAAAAACGCTTGTTAAATTGTAATGCGTCATGACAAACCAAAATGTGCCCAGCACGGCACGGTTCGACTACATGACTTTGACGCCGAGCGCACGTTTTTTTCATTTTTTGACGTGTGGCGGTCAAAAGGTTAAGTTATTATTCATCATGATTCTCCTGCACTTATCCCAAAAGCTAGTAAATTATTTATAACAAAAAAAACGCTTGTTAAATTGTAATGCCAGTCATGACAAACCAAAATGTGCCCAGCACGGCACGGTTGGACTACATGACTTTGACGCCGAGCGCACGTTTTTGATTCTTTGACGTGTGGCGGTCAAAAGGTTAAGTTATTATTCATCATGATTCTCCTGCACTTATCCCAAAAGCTAGTAAAATATTTATAACAAAAAAAACGCTTGTTAAATTGTAATGACTCCATAACAAAACATCAAGGACCACAATCGAAATCTTATGACCAAACAATATTAAATTTCGCTTTCTACCGTCTGACGCATAAATATTTGATCAGGACAGTGTTGTTACAAAGCTACGTATTACGGTAATTACTGGGAATCCCACAGACTTGGAGTTGCCGCCCCTCGGTTCATAATAATGGAGGCACATTACTTTAACTAAACACACCTGAAATATTCCCGTTCAAATCTCGGAATTAAAGGAAAATATGGGGTTCATGAGGCGCCTGTTGTGAATTTTAGAAGTCAATTATAAACGGATTGGTATTATGTTTCTGATTTTCTGTTAAGTCATGAGTTAAAAGTGATGTTGCGTTAATTAACACCGACGTGGAAATTAATTGTTCTTTACATTTGATTTAGGATTACTGACAAAATGGCAATTGATGATCGTAAAGGTTTATAAACAATGGTTGAAAAAAAAAATTGTTAAATTTTATGCATTTCTGTAAATTGGTTCAAAAAGACATGTAGGTCACGTCAAAAATAAATCATTTTTTAAAACTAAACGAGGTCGGTGTTTAAAAAAGCCGGCTAAGTGCAAGTCGGACTCGCAAACGAAGGGTTCCGCACATAGATATCCGATATCCGTGAGTTCCGCACCACAATGCTAAAAACGCCGTAAAAAACGTTGGTTGTATGGAGACCCGTTTAATTTCTATTTGTTCTATTCGTTGTATATGTTGTTATAGCGGCAATATAAATACACTCTGTGAATTTCAACTGTCTACCTATTGTAAATTGTAAAAGGTACTCTTTGTAATAAATGTTTTTCCTTCCCATTTCAAACAAAGGCAATATCGCAAGAATTCATATTGCATCAAACATTTTCAAAGTAAAACTAACAATTCAGTATAAATGAGACACACTGAAAGGATCGCCTTTTGTAAATTGTGAGGCACATCACTTTGTTTCAAGAGTTACTACCTAACAAAGACTGGGGCTTGACAAAGTTCAAAATATCAAAGAACTTGCGAAAACTCACTTTATTGGTAAAGAAATAAGTAAGAATATAGAATCAGATAAAAGTTTGTGTCTGTAGTCTACGTCATTTCAAAGGAAAATAAACAAGCTATCAAAGCTTTACTTAAATAGTTCAGACGCCAGCACATCAAGCTACTACAATCTGTCAAATTTCTCTAATAGATTTTAAACTTTATCGCTACAGCATAAGGTTCAAGGTTGGTTGGGAAAATTAGACAGATTCGGGTAGCTTGATGTGGCTGGTGACTGTACGACAAGAACATCGATAAAAGCGAAGTAAATGAAATATTCTCTTCTTGAACTTAAATCGAAGTCAAAGTAATTTATTTGCCAGAAACACAGTACTTACATAGGATGATCCTATGTTTCAGAATGGGTCTACTTGTTACCGTACATTTTCATACTACTGTGGTTATTTTCAGAATTATTTATTTTCCCTGAAAACACTTGAGAGAAAATAGCTATTAGCTAGCAAAAAAAAAGAATCGGTGGGCTTTTTACAATAACTACCTACATATATTATCAACAGATGGCCGATGGGGTCGAAAGGTTCTGGAATGGCGACCGTGTACTAGAAGATGTAGCGTTGGAAGGCCTCCCACAAGGTGGACCGATGACCTTGTGAAATCCGAGGTGGAGGTGCTTGGAGGAGGCCTATGTCCAGCAGTGGACGTCTTTCGGCTGAAATGATGATGATGATATCAACGGGTAGGTCAGGTAGGATATTTAATTTTCTAGTATCCTTCTGTCCATTATTAAGAAAAATTCCGAGCCCCGAAAAGAAGTTTCATCCAACATCATACTCTCGCGGTTAGTGACGTGAATCGTTCCTTCAAGTTATCGATAAAACATTGCAGTTCTAAAGTCAACGATGCAAACAGTTTTAAATATTCCTAAGGAAGAGCTTTGAAGTTAGGCGAGCTCATAATAGTAATCAAAGGAAATTCTGTCTTTTAAACAGAGCCTAATGTCATATTGTCTTCTAGAGTTTTTTTTAGTAATGGAGAATCCTCTGAGAATACGGAAAAATGTGGATTTAAAAAAAGTTCTCCAGACCGCATTTCGGCCATGTCCACTAATCGCAGCGGAGACCAACCTTCGGCGCGGGAGATGATTATAGTGTAGGTACAAGTGTGTGCGCCGACACTATTCTAAACTGCCGACAAATTGCTTTGCAGTTTGGCAGATGTAATGTTAAAGTAAAATTGTAACATTAAGGATTAAATAAATATTAAAAAAAAAAAAGGTGCACTCTCTCTTCCCGATGGGACGGCCATCCGACAAGACCGGAGAGAGATCAGGCGCAGGACCAACGGCTTAACGTGCTTTCAGAGGCACGGGAGTATCACACCGCCAACTTCCAAACTCCGAACTGTTACTAAGAAATTCCCAATGGAATAACCTATTAACACTTTTCCCCGACCCAGGAATCGAACCCAGGACCCCACGCTCTGTAGCCGCGGTTGCGACCTCAAGACCAACGGGGCAGTAAGTAATAAAAGTAGTTGTAGTAGTAGTGGGATTTAATTAGTAACAGGTGCAGTAAATGGGCTTAATAATGAAAAAAATAATAAATTATCTGTTGAAACTTGTAAACTTAACGTCAATTCGAAAAAAATTTTTTAGGCAGAAAAACGTGTAGGTTTTTTTACATTTAAAATAGTTCTAATTTTCGTCACGTTTACTCCACGCGTTCGTGTTAAGGCTCCCCAGACAGGCACGACGCTACGGTGTGTTGCAATTCTGTTAGAACAATTTCAATGAAGTTTTCATAGACATTGTTCTACTAGAGCCGCGTTGCGCCTATCTGTAGGAGCCTTAAGGTTAAGGCCCACAGCACTATCTAGTACAAGTTGCTGGATGAGTAAGGAAAATGCTCGTTAAAATTAACATGAATAAAATTATTTTTGATGACAACAAATGATTGAAGTATTTCTTGGGGAAATAAAATCCTGTTAGAAAAATAGTTTATTATTATAACGTGTTCTTTGAGTTAAAAAATATTCTTAAGCAGAAAATTCCAATAAAAAAATTGTGCTATAACCTAAAATATACATATTTATTTTAGAAAAAACATTATAATTATACGTTTATCATTCCTCTGCTACAGACTCGGTAACTTGTACACGCCCCCTTTTAGAATCATACAGCGGATTCCTAAAACCGGTATTACTCCTAGAACTGATCACTGAATCTCTTCTCGTCAAACTCACGACACTGTCCGACCTCCTCTCGAACCTCGAAAATATACTGCCAGTCATATTTCTAGAAACTATCGGGAACCGTAGATCTTGAATCTGATAATAGTACACGTACAACGCCCCCAATGTTAAAATCACCGCGAAAAACATGGATACAAAGATTTTTCCACCCAAACCCGACTTTGACAAAGGACTCCCGCTTATCTGGGCAACCTTATGCCCTTTGACCCAATGATCGCGGAGAGCATAGCTAATAGAATTTATCATTGCTGCGCTTAAACCTTCGTATTCACCTTTGTCAACTACTACGAGTTGAATTCTTCTGAACTCTATTTCTGGAGAAAACCCCACATAATATTCAATACGGTCTTTACCGTACTCATTGACAGTATCTTCAACAAGCTCACCGAAAGTTTTCATATCGAATCCTTCATCCGCATCAAATAATAAGTATCCGCCACAGATTTCACAACAGAATCCAAGAGGCTTGATAGGATGCACACACGGAGCCTTCGGACAAAACTTTGAAGCACAATCAATTGTCATAGGATTGAGTTGGCATGCGCACCCGAACTGCGAACAGTGCACTGTCTCACCGATCTTGACATTGCTCAAATAATCGGTTGAAATAAATTGTTTAGTATCATCATTTTTTTGTAACAATACACGCATATAGAAATATCTAGTACTAGTATAACTGTGGTTTCCAATTTTGAGTTCTTTGACATATTGTGGCAGATTTGGCAGTTTTAAGGTAAATTTAGTATCATCTGGAAACTCCACTACATCGTTGAAACACGGTACCCTGTCTGAGTCAGGAGTAGCTTTGTTGAACTTTGACGAGCTCCAAACATCGGCTTGGTTCCAGGACGTTACTGATTTATCCAAGTAATAAGCGTTTCCTTCTGTGCAGTTGGTATCCGTGGGGTTGTTTCCAAAAGTTAACAAGCCTTCTAAAATCAATTCGCCATTTTCTGGCAAAATGAATCCGCTAACTTCAGTTCCAGGTGTAATTTTGACTGAACCGGCAATCGATTGTGGAAACACGACTGTTTGTTTAGAACACGGAAGTTTTTTGTCTTTGAAGTTCTCTGGTAACTTGAAGCTTGCGTTCGGAAGCCACTTGACAGTTGCCGCTGATATTAAAGTTGTGCCGAATATAGCGAGACACTGTAGGACCACAATTGGTGACATGTTGCGACCGAGGTATGTTAATGAATGCCAATCTGGTTCAGTCAGAGTGTAATGTGACACTTTAGTGTATGGTCGCTTATTATCTCTGTTCTGTTTAACATTTGTATGACGCATCGTCACTATCAAACAGTAATTTGATTCGAGAATAACACTAAACTTTTAATTTTGTGAACTAGTAGAATTTGAATTGATTATTGTGATAGAGACTAGTACAATACTAAAACGGATGGTTGGTAACCGTGTTTCGTGAGCAATTTTTCCATCCACATTCTTCATACTACCCACTAAGTACACAGTGTTTTAACTACAGCGAAATCAAAGGAAAAGCCTAGTACAGTACAGCAAGTACTCTCTCTTCTTCATAAGCAATACGTACAGCAGAAAGGGAGCATTTTAATCATAGAGATTCTTTAGCCCTATTCCTGACAGGAGTGAGATATTAAAGTAAAACAAAACTCTTTTGTTAGCCCCCTCGCGCGTCCCCTTTGCCTCGCGTGTGTAATTATTTGTTATTTTTTTCACATCCGCCATTTTTGAAGGCGTTTCTTGATAGTCTTTTTGCGCGTTCCGTATTATTGTGTTTTTGCTGTTGAATTTTTTTGGTGAGTGGTAATTGTGAATGGGGTGTGGGAAATGTGTTCTTTTGCTGTATTCAGTGTTCGAAATTGTAGGTTGGGTTTTTTGTATGAGCTTGAAAATTATTCGAATTATGTATAATAATGATAGTATTCGATTTCAGAGAATTTGTAAAGTAAAGTAAACCCTTTACCGGTTTTAACCACATTATACGTCGTCGTTGCAGTATTATCGTCTGAATTTCTAAGAACTCCATTAGTTTTTTCATAGAAACGTGAAATATTTACATTCGTACAAGCATAATAAATATCTAGATTCTTTTCTCAAGTTGCGAAAAAAAGAATCGGATTTTTTTATTTTTACATTAATCGTATTCGAAAGACTACTATATTATCACTACTCAAACCAAATACAGCTGACCGTTAAAGCCATAGTCAAACCAGAATTTCCGAAAACTGCAAATGCCATAAAAATCCTTCATAGTCCCATAGTAATAATTTCGGTAACAAAGGTAGGCAGAGATATCGCCGGGTCACTAGGTCCTGCTAATCAGCTAATCTTTTGAAAAGTAATGGAGTGGAATAAAGGCATCGTTTGTGGTGGGTCTAAAGTGGTGTGCACATTTAGCAGCGATTGTGTTTTGTTTAGGAACATCGTTTTTGAGCACTAGGGGGCTAAAGAGCTATTTGAAGAAGGGATAAGAAAAATGGTTTTAATGTTGTTTAGTCTGTGATAATAATAGGTATATTATGTAGGTAACTTGAGCTAATATTTTTTAATCTTAATCATTAAGTTTATTTGTGAAACGTAGGTATACAATAGGTCATAATTATAAAATAGTACGCTATGTTTTGTCTTATGACATACAAATTTGGTAAAATGCAAAGTAAATATGCTAAAAAACATGTGATTAATAAAAAGAAACATATTTCTGTTTAAGCTTTTAACGGCTAGGATCTTTGTCCTTTTTTTGTTGGTATAGGGCGTGTGCTAGCTGACATATGGCAAATAATTTAATTTCATGTTTTGTGTTTCGTAATGTTACTTACTATTGTACAGAATCAAGTTCTTCTAAATGAGCAGACAGCTGTGCTGCTGGAGAGTTTTTGCGCCACTTCTTCTTACCAACTAAAATACTAGAAAGTGGTGAAGGTCGGGAGTTTTGGGGGACTGTCTTATGTATTTTTGACGTTCGAAAAGTGCCGATTTCAATAAATGACTTTTGATTTAATGTAATGGACGTCAAGCTTGTTTCATTGTTTTTAAATACTTGGGAGTAAAGTTCAAAATAAGAGCTATTTATCGTTAATACTTTATTCCTCTCAGACTAAAACTTAATTCTATTATTTTCTACTCCAAAGTTGTATCCCAGTTTGCAGAATTCTCATCCAGTGTACATGACCCTTAGCAAGGGCCGGTACCTTTAATTAACGATCGGTCAGGGAGAGCAACTGAAATAATTTAACTCCGGTAAATTACAGTTATGATAATGACTATTATTTGGTTAAAACCTTTGTTATTTTCCACTTTAATAGTTGTAGAAGTTAATGAAATATAAGTAAAATTTATTATAAGGATTAAAGTGAAAATGATTATAAACCATGCTTATCTAAATATAAAGTACCTACGTACCTAGCCAATTAAAGTTTTGAAAGTAGCAACCAGAAAAAATAATATAAAATTAGTGACAAAATTATAACCAAATACAACAAAACAGTAGGAGGGTGGGTACTTTACTCGTAATTAGGTACATATTTGTTTTTATAATTGTAGTTTTTTGAAAGGCATGTATTTAATCAAATCTCAAATAATTCTCATTTTGCTGTCCTAAAAATATTATTAAATACTCAATTAAAATGATTACCTCTTTTTGTGAACCTAAAAAGACTAAATAAATAGTAAAGTAATGGCGTTCAACTTGCATTTTATTAAGCAATCGCTTGGTGTCCGGCGGTTGTTTGGTCGAGGTACCCTAGCTTAGTTACTTCGACCAACTGTGAGAAAAGGCGCGAAGTTAAAAAAAAACCGGGCAAGAGCAAGTCGGACTCGCGCACCGAGGGTTCCGTACCATCATGTTTTTAAATTTTCACCGTCGAGCTACTTACTAGATCTCATTCAAACCAATTTTCGGTGGAAGTTTACATTATAATGTCCATCATATATTTTTTTTAGTTTTATCATTCTCTTATTTTAGAAGGTACACACATTTTACCACTTTGGAAGTGTCTCTCGCGCAAACTATTCAGTTTAGAAAAAAATTATATTAGAAACCTCAATATCATTTTCGAAGACCTATCCATAGATAACCCACACAGGGTTTGATGAAAAAAAAATTTTTGAGTTTCAGTTCTAAGTATGGGGAACCCCCATAATTTATTGCTTAGAAAAATAACAACATTTTAGAAAAATAGTGTAACAGCCAAATTAGATTTTCGATTTTTCGATTCGATTTATACGATACCTAATTTTCCATAGAAACAAAGATTTCCAGTTATCTTTTTTAAAATAAGACATTTCGAAAAAGTTCTGTACTTACTTTTTAGACCTTTGTATCCTGCTTATGCGTATGAAGTTTCATTAAAATCGGTTTATTAATTTCGAAAAATAAGGGATTGAAAGTTTGTATGAAATGCCGTAAGGCGTAAACGCTCTTATGTGTCTTCAAGCAGGTACAAAATGAAACAAAACATGTCACACCCAACTTGGAATCCTTTCCAAATAACATAACATTCCCATCATCAAATTACCGTAAACCGATAAACACAGACGTTCTGCAAATAGTACATTTATGAAATTGTCCATTATTAATCAGCAGTGTTTGATCCCAACTGTTTGTAAGAGTAACATGCTAATTAGTGATTCGATTAAGTGATATCGGATTGAATTGTGATGGCATGCTGTAAAATTGATTCGAAATACTGAAAATGAATATTGTAATGAGTGTAAAGCCCATCACAGACGTAGTTATAACAGATATTAATAAGCTGTGCTATAATATAATAATTATGTTATAGCAAGCTACACGCACTGAATGACACGGCTGACATGATCGATTTATTTTCATGCTCTCTGAATTAATTCACAAAAATAATGTCATAATTATGTGTTATATTATTTAAGTTAGTTATTTAATATAGTCTAATTAAGGACCACGCTAACGCATTAGGAACTTCTTGTAATGGTAGCAGTGTTTGAGATAAATAAATAAAAACAAAAAAATATTTTCATTTCATTGATGCTTGGTTTAGCGTCTTGCTATACCATAATAATTATATGTACCTATTAATATCCAATAATATAAATTACATTATATGTAAGTGACATCATATAAATATACAGGGTGCAGGGACATCGACGCGCAAACCGGAACCATGACTTCAGTGCATGATTCTAGATCTCCTAGCGTCAAATTTTTCCGACGGTTATAAAAAAAAAAACTGCTGTTTCATAGAAAGTGCAAAATGTATGGAACAGCAATATTTTTTTAACAACGCAATACAAATTTCAATAACTTGTCCTCTGAAAAGGGGGACATTGAAATTTTTCGTCGGTCCAGAATCATGTACCGAACTCCCTGCCACCCTGTATATTATATTTAACTGCGTGTGCGGTCACTCGAAAATTTAAAATACATCGTTATATTATTTTTATATTAATATAATTATAATATTATATTATAGCTACGTCTGTGATGGGCTTTAAAAGATTTTCCGTTTTCATTTTGAGATTAATGTGTTTGATAAACATGTACCTATTGTGTTGTGATGCTGGCTGTGGGAGCGCATTAATGGAATTTTCTCTTCAGTTCATTCGATTCAGTATTGATATTTCCGCATCATGTATGTTGAATTCGATGTTGGTTAAATGTGTGTAATATTTTGCTTATCAAATAATAATTGTTGATATTGATTAACAACCAGTCACAGTCACAGTGTTTTCTGACAACCAGTCTTATCAAGGGGTATCGTATTACCCAGTAACTGGGTTGTGGAGGTCAGATAGGCAGTCGCGCCATGTAAAATACTAGTATTCAGCTGCATCCGGTTAGACATCCAAGGGTAACTAATTAACCTAACCCAAGTCGGGGTGCCCCAAGTCACGAGATCGCTTATAGAAACCATTATTTTAAAAGGTCATTCAAATACCATGGAAAAATACAGCGAACAAACAATATTCGTAAAAAAATAATTCTACTGTTTGATTAGTTTGTTGAATAAAAAAACGAGATTATGAAATTCATTGAATTGTGTTTCTGTGAAA
This sequence comes from Oligia latruncula, assembly GCA_948474745.1. Taxonomy (NCBI): domain Eukaryota; kingdom Metazoa; phylum Arthropoda; class Insecta; order Lepidoptera; family Noctuidae; genus Oligia; species Oligia latruncula. Next base: position 19,515,906 of record OX419686.1, read on the forward strand.
TATGTTTCATTCAAGTAAATAGTTGTTCAAACAATAATATTCGAAATAAAAATACAAGGACCAAATATTATATGAAACATTTTCTGCGAAACGAAATTCTATGAAATTTCTGTGTGCGAAACAGGGGAACACCGTTTTTAAGTCCCTGATTTATGTATGAGTAACCCCGTGTCTAAGTTATATTATCAGGATTAGATTGCATTATTTTTTATAAGGAACCTACTCGTATGTCCAAAAACAAATAGGTTTCTTTGACTAGGAACAAGCCCAGATTCAAAGGCCCGTCGTTCAAGGCATTACTAAAAAAAAACAACAAGGAGTAGCCAGAACGTCACAGCACTAGTATTTCAATGGCGGCCCGTACACAACGGAACTAATCACGACCTAATTAATAACGTGTGACTAAGTGTGATTAAAGGTTTTAGAAAAAGAAAAAAAAATCGCGTCGTGTTCAGCCTACACAACAACAAAAGCCAAAGCAATTTCACCGCACTCAAAACATTGATAACACACGAAACATATTTCCGCAAATTGAAATCCAAATAAAATTACATATCATACCTTCGTTTCTAACAAGCCATTTCATCTGAAGATACCAAATTGCGAATCATTCCCAAAGTATTTTTCATCGGAACATTTCACGTGAGAACCTATACATAGATACCTATACATACCCTGCTATACATATATACGTATATGTGAGATGTTTGCCAAATACATTAAGCGGCTGGCTAACTCAATTTTATGGATGAAACGAGTTTCGAGGGAGGCCACGGAATTGGCTTTTCAAATTATGAGGATATAAGGATTCTCAAGAATATTGTCATTGTTGAGAATTTCGTTGTATATATTGCTTTTATTTATTGAGCAGCCGGTATCATTATAAATATTATATATTTTTATAAAGGATAAGAGAATAATAAAAATGGAATAAAATAAGTAATAAATAGACTTGTTTGTGACAACGTTTGCAGGAACCACATAATTGAACAGAGAGAAAACACATGAAACAATCATTATTTTTGTCGATACTGAACGATGAAGTACTGGTATTCAGCTGCATCCAATTAGACTGGAAGCCGACCCGAACGTAGCTGGGAAAAGGCAGGCAAATAATGATGATTATGATGATAACTGAACCATGAAGAAAAAATACTTCAAAAATACATTTAAGAGAAATAATGAAGATATTATTAAGAAAAAACCAAGAAACAGCAATTTATTGCTCTACGCCAAATCAAAGAGAAACAAACTTACCTAAGTGATTTACAAAACTCAACAAAACAATACAGACGGAAAACGTTAAAGAAAAATACAGAGATAAAAAATGTTCAAAGGCTGCCACTAACAAGGGATAGATGTAAGGAACACACTCAAGCTTACTCATAGCAAAGGTACACCACTCAACAGATAGATACCCGAAATAACATACTCCTGTTACTATGCAAATATTCTTGTTTGACGACGGGAAAATTGTACTGATAAGCAATCCTATATAGGTAAATCTGAAGGCGGCGACGATGTCATTATGGTCGTAACGTGTATTTGAGTTTGCTTTGGCAATCTTTAAGATGGATGTTTTACATCTTCATTTCGATTCTTAAGTTGGCATGTAAAAATGAAATTGTTTGATATTTTTTTTTTCAGCATTTCTTGTCTTGAACTCTTGTTGATAACAAAGTATAATTTGTTATACCAAACTACCAGAATAATAATCTTATTTTGAGAGCTCATATTAGTTCGGTTTTTCAAAAGTAAAAGGAACGATGCGGATAAAAATAGAAGAGAAAAGTATTCAGAAAATAATTATTTAAGGTTTAAAATTTTCCCTATACTGCACAAAATAAGTAATATGGTTCACCACGATAGCGTTCAAACACTAGTGGTGAAAGATATCGAACCGAACGCGTTCGTTTCAGATATCACCACGTAAATCCTCTGCGCAAAAGAATGTCCTAGATTTTAGTCCAAGGTCAGGGAAATAATTACGAGCATCTGAATATAGGAAACAGCCTCGTCTCGAATGGACTTAATAACGTAATCGCCTACAGCCTTCAGGGACTCAAACGTGCCGCACAAGATAATCCACATCAATAAGTGCTTTTACTAACCCACTTACAGACTGCCCTAAAAAAACTACGTGAGAAGTTCCCTGAACTATATTGCGGCCGCGAATAGAACCGCAAATCGCATTAAGACTGTATCTGACATTACTTGAAGTAGTCCAACATCAAAGGGGTTCGTGAATGGAGTGTTCTTCCTGAGCAAAACAGTGCGTAAAGAGGAGCGCCCTAAATCAATTGAGTACGGAAAAATTGTATTGGGAACATCTTCGTATGATTAATGTGGCTGGAGAGGTTTTCTGTTTGGAAATTCAGGTGAGGTTTATTAGGACATCTCAGGGTTGTATATCTATACTAATATTATAAAGAGGTAAAGTTAGTAAGTTTGTATGTAGGAGGTAATCTCTGGAACTACCAGTCGGATTTAAAAAAGTATTTTTGTATTTGATAGCCCAATTCTTGAGGAAGGCTATAGGCTATTTAACATCACGCTATGAGCCTTAGTAGCCGAGCAAAAAGAAAAAAAGTCAGAAGGAACGCTAAGCAAAAACGAAGTAATAGCGCGGGCAGGCGATGAGATGCGACGCGGTGGGTCAGGGGAACAAGAAATTTGACGCGGACGAAGTCGCGAGCAGAAGCTAGTAAAATATACAGGGATACGTACAATCTCAATTTTCTCGTAATGTACTGATTGACTTGCTAATAAACCGTTTAACATTTTTATTTTATTTTTATTGTAACCTTGATAATATTTAACATTTTGTTTTTTTTATATTTTTTTTTTAATATAACTATAACCTTAGTTGACATTTACCATTATTGTATTATTGTGACATTTTTACCGTAATTCAAACGATTTGACATTAATTTGTATTTTGTATTACCTACTTTATTCTCATAATTGTTATTTAAAATTATAATATCTTTAAATTTGTGTAAATTACATAATAATATGTTTTGCATGCCCATGTGACGGTAGAACATGGAGGACTCTTATATTAAAACATCTATGTACTAAATACCCATGTTTGCAAACCAATAAATGATTTGATTTTGATTTGACCAAAGCAGTATTTCGTAGCGTGGCGTTCTAATTAGAAATAATTTAAAAAATAACATAAATTAGATATAAAAAAATGGTTGCCTGTAAAGTCGGTTTTACGGGCGAAGATTTTACGTGACAACGTCTTTTTCTCGGTAGAATATTTATTGATATGAATATAATTAAATTGCACAATAGGAACAAGGAATTGAATGATAGTTGAGTGGGAGAGAGACGCAAGGCATTCGGCGGGCCTCTCTCTCGTTCGGTGACTCATCGTAACGTTACCGAGCGTTACACTTTTTCATAAGTGACTCCCAGCCGCAACCTAATTTAAGACGTTGTCACGTCAAAAACAGACTTGTTATTTTATGAAGGTGTATTCTTGCAGGTTGGTCCTCGAAGTAAACGAGAATCGTTTGGAATGTTTCTAACTTCGATCTTTACGCCCAACCCATAAAGAAAACTGACCAAAAACACTTTCTTAATTTCCTCCACGACCCCTATTACGTCTAATAATACCAGGACAACATAAATAAAGAAGACATTCCAGTCTATTCGCGAGAAAATGACTCAGAATACTCAGATGCACGTCATTGCAAGTCACAGTACATTATCAAAACGTTACGCGCAAACTGAAACGGTAATGAAGTGAAAAATGATTTCAAACAGTCGACAGTCGCTTTGAACGCTCTTTTGTTTCACAACGTATGTTGAAAGACGCTCTTTGAAACGGATATTTTCTAAGGAAGTTGTGTTTTTAAAAATATATTCAGATGTGTAGGTGTAGGATGTATGAGACTTCTTGTTATTGTCGTTTTGTTTTGCGCCATTCTTGAGATTTAAAGGAGAATCCCATTTTTTTAAAATATTGTTTTAATTTTCTAGCATGTTATAAAGTTTATATGCTAGTTTAACATTAGACATTAGGCCTACTTAAACAGTGTCCTTGGATTTGTGTTTGTGGAAACTAATAGATTTGGTTTTAAATATTTATTGGGTATAGAATTGGATATTATTTGTTGCTACAGGTGGTTAACAAATTATGTTAATCAAAATTCAAAAGTATCTTTAAAACATAACTTTTATGTGCACAATAATAAGAAAATAAATAAAAGAATATTCTTACATGGATAAACAAAAAATTAACCATGTACAAAAATTATTCGAAGTTATTACAAGGAAACATAGTACATAAGAGAGGAACTATGTAAAATTATATGTATTATTTGTGTAAAAAAAACTTAAAAAAACAAACAATTTCCAAAAAAGCACTATAAAGTGAAAAATAACTTTAATTTCGGAAGTCAGTGTCGTTGGTTCCACATTTTCGTTTTTTGACACTCCAGTGGGAGGGTGGTCGCAAACCAGGCGGGCGTTAGCCCTACCACCGCAAGGGAATAATTGATCAGTCAAATAAGGTTTTGGGTGTGATTGTCCAGAATGCGCCGAGCGCTCAGTTCAGTTGAGTAACTGGCGGAACAAATTGCGCTACACGAGGAGGCTTTTCATGCATCCCAAAAATCCAAATTCAAAATTTAATATCCAAAACCACCAAGGTTTTGCAACAAACTATTTACATAAGCTATGCATAGTAGCACAAAGTGATACGGTCGGATAGCCAACAAAATCAATATATCCATCGCCCTCAATAATGATAAATGGTTGTCCTGTATGATGACTTGCTAACGGCGACCGGTATGTCATTTTTCATGGCTTATTACTTTTTATTGCCGAACTTTTTCCTTATATGTCGTATGTTTAATCACTGGAAGTTGTCAGACGTTTAGTGCGATGGAGAAAGTAACGTTGATAAGGGTATATGGACAGTTAGGGAGTGGGGATCGGTACCTTTAATAGGAAATTTTTGATCTACGGTCCGTTGTAACTACAAAGTAACGTGTTTCGTGCTAGCTTATTACTCATGTCTTCATCTCCACGTTTGTGAAGATTGTTTTGCTTGAAATCCATTTACAAGGCACTGTTACAGTTTTCATATAAAGTTTCTGATGTTGTGAAAATTGAGTCATCCTCCCGATTAAGAAAGAATAAACGTTGGCCTGTTATATTGTAAATACTTTCTGAAGATACTTCTATTTTGTATTAACTACTATTATAGATTATTAGTATCTATTTATCAAACACTCCTGTCATTTTTAGGGTTCCGTACCCAAAGGGTAAAACGGGACCCTATTGCTAAGACTCCGCTGTCCGTCTGTCCGTCTGTCACCAGGCTGTATCTCATGAATCGTGATAGTTAGACAGTTGAAATTTTAACATATCATCTGTTATGTCTGTATTTCCGTTGCCGATAAAACAACAAATACTAAAAACAGAATGAAATAAATATTTAAGGAGCATATTATTTATTCCATAGAACAAACGTGTTTTTTTTGGCGTTTTTGCCTTGTGGTACGGAACCCTTCGTGTGCGAATCCGACTCGCACTTGGCCAGTTTTTTTAAACCAATGTTTTGTGAAAACCTTACTTTCCGTTAAAACAAGAAATCAAAACTTTGATTTCCATAAGAACATAATTATACCAGTATATGCTCGAATTACTGGCAGGAAAGCCTCTCCATCAGCAGCTTTTTCAAAATTAATTTTGCTAAATTCCGTATTAGTGGGAGGTGAATGAAAACATTCGAAGGCATGTGACATCCGCCAACCCGCACTAGGCCCGCGTGGTGGATTACGGCCCACTCCCTCTCACTGAGAGGCCTGTGTGCCAGCAGTGGGAACGTTATAGGTTGATTATGCTTATACATTCTTTTTAACAACAAATAATAAAACAACCATTTCCTACCAACTGCAACGTAGAAAAAATACCCCAGCACTTGAAAGCTAATCAAAAATCAGAATCAATAAGTTTCCGCTCGGTCACCAGTACCATTACAGTGCTTAAGCCCATATCACCCCGACCTTAAAGATTTTCCGCACAAATAAGCAATATCGTAGTTTGTCCAAACACTTGTGTGCCAATAACCTGCACGTGTTGGCTCGTATCTCAATTTGATCGCACACTTATTGCCCTCGAAAATCCTTGCAACATCAACCTGAATTACTCTCTCCATCTTCACGACAAAGTTCAAATCTCTTTGACGTGTGCTCAGAAGGTTTATCAGATATTTCCCAGTTCAGTAGATGAATTAATATCAGATGAAAATGACAAGTAAGATTTTGATGCGGATAAACACTTATGAATATTTATTTCTAGTTAATATTAGTCATGTGTGTTTAGGGATTGTACTATAAGCCAGGCTAATGACAAATTCATCCTTATTTATACATGAGTGGTTGTCGTTCGATTAAACGTAGATGACTTACTTAGGATTTCGGTAATTATTCGATGAAATAGCAATTATACTGTGTCACATCTCTATGAAAACGAAGTAGCTTCTTCAGTTTGAAACCGTTCTTCACACAGGTTTGAAAAGGCTTGGTCACCACCCCTTCATCACCTAAAAACATTTTGTTACAGTACGACGTATTCTAGCAACGAAAAAGTATTCAAATGTACGATATTTTTTAGCTCTTGACTCTCAAAACCAACAGAAAACTCGAAAATTTGAATAATATTCGATCCAGACACAGCCATTTCATCATGCACAGACAGCAGTATTTTGACGGCCCTTCCCTCTGTATTTCGTCACATTTTTTCACAAACGACAAGCCAACCGCCACAATTTGTCACAATTGTTCCACCCCTGCGTTTAATATATTTCAGCGGTCTCTCGTTGGTCAGCACTTGCATGTTATTTGGTATCCCTACACCCGGGAATATTTGATTAAACATGGAACCGTTCGTCTTGGGATTACTCTTGTTTTCATATTCTGGTTTTTGCTGTTACTTGCCTTTTAAGTTTAGTGTAATCATTATCTCATTTGTTGTTTCAAACACAGTATCATCGGCTTCCAATTCTGTTCCTTTGTCATGATTGTGTAGTATATTGCATTGATTTTGAACATCTTTCTATTTTCATAAATTGATGATTTAATATTTTTTTCCGTTGCTTGCAAGAAGTTGCAGATGTTATTGAATACACCCATGACAATATTAGCTCAAATAATTATACAGAAAATAATAGGAAAACAAAATACAGCTGAGTTTAGCGTATATCAATATACCAATCCAATATAGGTACTATCTAATTCCATACAGTGGAAATCACACATTCATGGTACAATCAACGTATGCCCGTTCCGCGTCGCCTCACTAATTGTCATCAATTACAGCTAGCATATTAATTTGCCGGCTTCCCTGCGTTCAATATACGTAACGCTAGAAACCTTACTTTGTGCTGCTAACTTGATTGAAGCTAGAATATTAGATTATGTGATAGAATCAATTTCGTTATAGGAATAACAGTAGTTACATTGAAGGCCCGGATCGTTTAAAAAAATATTAATCTATAACCTGATGCCGATGAATTAACAAGTTTGTATAACGGATTAATGAATTTCATGATTGCCTTTGTTCACAGTGGGATATTCAAACTGCAGAAACTATCTCGTATGTAAAGATATTGAAGAAAAGCTTCAATTTCAGTGAATAAGCAAACAATACTTGGTCAAATACAGGATCACTCAATAAAGTTTTCTTATTCCTCCATTGCGTTATTTTCACCTAATTCCAAATAAGTATCTCAATTTTCCAATTAATATCACTCATAAATCCTGTAGCGTAAGAGGCATAGTATTGGCCGTATTGTGAGCTGTACCTGGCTATAAATTACAGGAGACGACGAAATTAAAATAGCCATCCATTTTAATATCCACACCGATATTAAAACTGTTTGAATTGCTCGCTTTAGAAATAAGATTTAGGTATTTATAAATTGTTGGTTTCCAGACTGATTCTTTAGAAAACATTTAATTAAGTTTCTCTTGGTTTTTTATGGGCATTTGCGAATTTATCACAATTATAGTAGTTCTTGTATTCACTTTAATATTTGCACAGCAATTTTTATTTTTTTTCCGTAGTAGTAATTGTTGTAGATCCCAAAGAAGCACACGTTTAGTCTGATGATGATGACGATGTTAATAATAATAATGTTAGTAACCAATTAAACACTATTCTTACATTCTTTTAAGCGTGTCGATGCCATCGGGTGAAAGGATTAGCCATTTAACGTGGAAACTTGCTGATTGCCCAGGATGCGCCGGCTGTATAGTGACTCTGTAGATACGTCGCTCAGGGAGGCCTTTTATTCATAAATGGTTTTTAATTAATGCAGTTGTCATTTATATATACAAATTTTCTTTTTTTTTTCTGACAACCAGTCTTATCAAGGGTATCTTATTACCCAGTAACTGGGTTGTGGAGGTCAGATAGGCAGTGGTTCTATGTAAACTACTGGTATTCAGCTGCATCCGGTTAGACTGGATGCTGACCCTAACATAGTCGGGAAACCGCTAGGCAGATGATGATTTATTTGAACACATTAGAAAACAGTCATCGAAATAGAGATAGAAATAGACACAAAATTTTCTTGTCTTCTAATACTCTAGGAAGTTGAATATACTGCACCGTTTCAAAGTGAATTGAGACGTTCGTCCGACGCTTGTAAGCAATGGTCTGTGGCGTCAAATGTTCCGTTGTAGTTCCGATCTATGCTCTGTTGTTCTTATTTATGATGTGCCTAGCTTATTTTAAATTTTGGAGTCTTTTGTTTTTGTGGCCTTTGTTCATTTTCTATAGCATTGTTAGAGTTCTGCGTTTATTAAAGATTGTCTCTTTTTTTTTGTAAAGTATCAGAGTAATATTCTGTTTATATTTAATCAGAATGTCATCCAAAATCTAAAGGATTCTGATCAAAAGCAAATCATAATAATTAAAAAAAAAATCTGCTTGGCAGTAAAGACAAATATTCCTGTCATAGTTTGTAGAAGAATGGTAAAGGAAATGTAATACGGTACAATTGACTAGATTATGTAAATGCAGTGTAAGTTAGTTAACCAATCGCTAGAACAAGATCAATCCATTATCCTACTTGACTCCTAACTTGCGTGAGATAAAACGGAACTGATTGATATACACCATGTTTTCACTTATCTATCCATTTATCTAACACAGACATATTTATTAACACAAATAAATTGTTTACTATGCAAAGCTTAGTTCATTAATTTTCCTACAATCAAATCCCGATCGACATTACATACTAAAATAGTCCATTACATGATATACATAACTCCTTAAATGTACCACAAAATTGGCATTAATCTACATAACTTGCCTATACAACTGTCATTAACCAGTGCACAGAGGTAGGCGCCTGAAGACAACTTATTGCCTATTCATAAGCTTTTAACAACATTGGTAATGCATTTAGCATACTAGAATATCTTACCAACTGTCTTTATTCCAATAGCAATAAGTTTCAAATTAACCTTACCAAAATTTTCTAATCTGCAAATAAAGTTTGCAAAAAGGTGCCAAATGTTTTGCAGTTACAACAACAATTGATTAACAATTTTGACCCTTATCTTGTTCAGTGTAAGGTGTTTTTATAATAAGTTTTTGCTTGCGGTTTCAAAAGAATGTATTTATAGTAAAGACGGCTCTTCGGCTTGTCATTAAGAGATATTTGCAATGGTGCTCACTTGAAATTTATATTTTCATGAATATTTTATAGTAAATATTTCTTAGTTTGCCGGGCAGTCATCACGGGTCGTTATGAAGCGGGCTTTGCTTTTTAATATTTGATATAAAATATGGATGAAGACGTTTAAGTATTTTCTCATACTCAATTTCACGCCTGAGCGCTGCAATTTACTGATAAATTACACGTTCCCCGCTTTTTCATCTTGGCGTGTAAAAAATCTATATTATTATAATCGCTTCGTCAATATCGAAGCCAATTTCTTGGAGCTACGTTATAATAACACTAGTAAAGTGTTGACTACTAATACAATAAACAACATTTTCAATATTATTTGCATTTTCTACAATTTTCACTTTAGCATTAGCAGCGTTCTTATTTATTGCGTTAAACTTTCTCAAATCGTTCGTATTTCATGTTTAGCATTACACGAGTAGACAAACTGCAAACGGAAGCATTACTTAATTATTTTATCTCTGTTATAGTAATATTTTACTTTGACTGACACCCTTTGCAATGCTGATGAAATAGATATTAGTCATAACCTTAGTTATGAGAGTGAGAATTTCTAAAGGTGAAATCTCTCTGGTTCCAAAACCGCCACACAAAATCATAGCAAGATTAACATATTTCACCGTGGGTTCTATACTAGGAATTAATTCGCGCAGTACGGATACTGTGTAGAAATATTAATTAAAACCCTCGGTGGGGGGCATAGAGCAGACCGGGTGAGATGCGTCATAACGTCGCACGCGCGCTACTCTCTGAAAATGCCTACTTGATTCGAAACTATTTGATGCTTATGTTCGTTTATACAGGGTGGCAAGAACATCGACGCGCAACCAGTTACCATCGATTCTGGTACATGATTCTGACGCACCCAGATTTTTTTTTTATGGACGTTGATAAATTTGTACGCTAGGGATACGCTACGTTCAGATAATTGAAACAGTGTCAGCGTTTGTTTTTGCAAATCCAATACGATCATATTTTTATGGAACTGGGCCTAAAAAGTATGGTTTGCGATAAATCCAGCAAGCATGACACTGATTGCTTTAGCCACTCAATACCATAATAATTATTAGGTATCACAAAACAGAGATCAACGACTCCAAATTGGACTTCAAATGTTTAAACTGTTTGCAACCATCGCAATTAATTACTGCATTTTATAAACTCCATTCTAATTGACGACACCATTCATATCCTCATTATTTTAATAAATATTTCGAAACACAACAAATCAAAAGAAAAATTAAATCAGTATTAATGATGTGAAAGCATTGACATATATATTACTAAAGTCCTTTATATTATGCCTGTGCGAAAATTTACTGGAGATAATCATCTTTATAGTAGAAACGTTGGGTAGGCACAAAACTTCTAACATTGTTCTGCTCTTTTTATCTTAATCTTTGCCCTAAGGGATTTGCAGCAGATTTGCATATTTCTAAATTGTGTGGCGAACGCTGGAAGTGTTTATGTTATCGCCAGTGATCATTTATCTGTGGTATGACACAGCATTTTGATGCTAGATCGTATCTTAATTGACCCTTAGCGAAATTAGTTTGTAAAAATCGATTAAGGAGAAAATTATTGTTTTCTAAACAACAATAATGGGACGAAAGTCCGATCATAATCAAAACTTTCGCTATATTATACGATATACCTATGTCTTGGTAGTTTTCTTGCTAAAATATTGTTTCTTAACATTATGGAAATTCAAAATCAACTTTAGAGGGAGTTATTTATTAAAACCCTCTCTATGACTATTAATTCACAAACAAAATACTTGTTAACTTTGAAGTTTTCTGAAGGTTTTTATTGAATTTGATGCTGGCTGTTTTTAAAATAGGCAGTTATTTTATCTCTGACAGCTAGAATTCAACAGCCACCTTAATGTAACAACAATAAAGATCACTGTGATTTTGACAGAGTTGACAGTTGCAGCAACGCTACAGTAATCTGTCACGAGATTAAAGATCACTGTAATATTGACAGAGTGATGCAAAATCATCATCTGCCTCGCCTTTTCCCAACTATGTTGAGATCGGCTTCCAGTCTAACCGGATGCAGCTGAATACCAGTATTTTACATGGAGCGACTGCCTATCTGACCTCCACAACCCAGTTACTGGGTAATACGATACCCCTTGGTAAGACTGGTCAATGTTGCAAAATCAGAGGTAAAATGACTGAAAATTAGACATACAATCCGTATGTCTGTCGTCGTGTCGTATGTCTTTCCTATGTATGTCTGTATATCGGTCGAAAATTAGACATACAGTCCGTTTGTCTAATTTTGTATTCTTCTATAATATGCTGCTATGACCAAGCGTGCTTGCTTGAAACGACCAAACGTCGTAGTCGTCATTTGGTTTTATATCTATATGCACAATAGGTAGTAATTTTCTGTTTACCTCATATTCTCTACAATAATTTATAGTAAAGAAAGAGCATCTTACTTCAAATAAAACCACACTATTTCCCATTCAAGACACTCCTAAATTCCTGACAATTGAAATATACTAACATTAAGTGTGATGGTGTTTCGATAGAGATATATGAAGCCCCGCTGTTTCTCCGTTGGGCGTCTGGTCAGATATGTGTCCGTGTCAGGACGCCTTAGTCCTCTGTTACTTTAAATTATGCCCTTTACGTGGTTATTGCGTTTGGTGTTAGAGGATTAATGTTTCTATACATGGTACTAAGTCCGTATTCGTTGTACCTACTTTAATCTGTTTTTAAATTAAATTGGAACAGGTCTCTGTGAGGTTATTCCAGTCCTTAATCAGTTGATCTTTTTCTTTGATTTTTAAGTCAGCTGGTGTGATTCAGCATCAAAAACATAATCAGCATATAATGTTTTCCTTGCCTACACAGGTCTCCTCTCTGTGAGGAGAGCTGGTGCGTTTGTTTTACTAAAATTGACATGTTTGCCAACACATTTAAAAGTATAATTCATACTTTTAGAGTTAAATGTAAATAAATTAGTATAGTTTCGTTAAAAGTTAGCCATAATCGCAGGACGGTAGGCACCGAGGCTTGATAATGTGCTTACAACGTTGAACCCAAAAAAAACAAATAAAATTGACGATGATTTTCCATACAAATTGTAACACCCTTTTAAACCCTTAAATGTAAATTCATTTTAGGCTATAAAGGTCATCCGTGTCGCGTATTTGTGAAACCCCCTCACGTAGAGACCAGCTATGTTCCCCAAATGTGTATCGATTTCCATACGCTGTGTTCTGAATTTTAAGGGGACAACCAAACATTGTCTCGTATGTCTTGTATGCTTTTTGCCTCTAATGTATTATTGAACCGTATGTACATTAACGTGGCCCTTATTTTCAGTGGGATTGTGGAATTATTAATAGAAATTTTACTTGGGTATTGCAGATAGCTGTTATCGTAAAAATGTACATTTACGAAGTACTTTTGGGTAAGTCAAGAATAACCGAGGATATATTTACGGTTAGTTTTAGTATCTACTAGCAGCGCCCCGCGGTTTCACCCGCATAAGTGTGGATCCTGTGGGAATATCGGGATAAAAACTACCCTATGTCCTTTCCCGGGACTCAAATTATCTCTATGCCAAATTTTATCTAAATCGGTTCAGCGGTTTAAGCGTGAAGAGGTAACATACAGACAGACACACTTTCGCATTTATAATATTAGTATGGATTAAATAGGTACCTAATTCTAAAGAGGGTAAGGTAGCTAATTCTTAAACTACCATCCATCTACCGTAAGGGGATACACCCAAATATCACAAAAAAACGTAAAACTTTGACATTATTGTTGTCATTTCAGCCCGAAATTACCCACTGCTGGCTGTGGGTGATTCCGGGCAGGTATTTCCCATGAATTTAACGATATCGTCAACCCAACGTTCTTTTGGGCGGCCCTATTTTCTTTGGCCTAACCTTGGCCATTATTCGGCTATTCGCTTATTATGAGTTAACTAACTACTAACAGTCTTCAATAATCTCTATTTATATAGGCATATACAAAATTATTTTTAGTATATACGAAACCCGAAACATGTGTCTAGTATTTTTATGTAAAGAACCTATGTACAAAATTTCAAAACTGTATCATGAAAAATCGCAAAGTTATAAGTTTGTTAAATTACCCGTTTGTCCGTACAAAAACATGCTCACCCACGCCGCTCGCCCCGCGCCGTCTTGCGCTCATTAATAATAGTACCTAGGTACCAAAATATAACATGGGGTAAAAATTATTGGACTCGATTCAGTTACTTATTCTGAACAAACTATATTCAGGTTTCGCATATACTAAAAATAAAGTTGTATTTATTATATTTTTGCACACTGTTATATTATCTAAGATGACTCATCAAAAACTGTGTACGAATTCCAATTAGTGATGAATCCTGAACATGTCCAAAATAAAACAAAATAATATTTTTAATACAAATAAATTATCTACATCGTCTTTACCTGTTTTAGCACTAACGATGAAAACTAATTATTACTATTAGTTCCACTTGTAAATATTTGTTGCAATTGTAGCATAGGATACCTGAGTCATTGGTATTACGCATTCTTGCGAATTCATAAATATGAATTTGTTAGTGAAAGTTTTTCTACAGAAGGACTCTATGCACTGGGTTATGTTTTTCCTGTTAGTTACAAAAGAACTTGGTTTCAAATTAGTATAAGTAATCAGTCTTCTTTTTTGGCCGGCCAAGACGAAAATAGCGGGAAGAGCTTGAGTCCTACCGTAAGGACTGGCCGGCACTAGCAAAAGACAAAATTGTGTGGAAAAGGAAGAGGGAGGCCTTTGCCCTGCAGTGGGACAGTACAGGCTAGTTAGATTAGATTTGACATACTATTTACATTTAAAACAAAGATTTTACCTTCAGTTTTCGTCAGACACGTTGTTTGATTTATGTTTTGAGGTTATTAATTAAGTAGTTAATCCATTTCTGCCCATCTAATGACCAACTGTCTCGACATTGAAAGACGTCAAGCGGTCAACCCTCAAAATTGTGACTAAGATCATCGTTTGAAATGTAATTTTATTTGATAATTTGATCATGGGTAGACCTCTTAGTCTTCAATTATAAATGCATTATAATTAACATTGAACTTTTTCTGGCCTGTACAAAAATAACACTCATTTGTATAATTTCAGCTGAGGATTGTGGAAACACTCTAGCAGGCATCAACCTCATGGTGGTATGGTTCTGGAGGAATCACAACTTTATAGCCAAAGAACTATCTTCCGTCAACCCCTGTTGGGATGACGACCAACTGTTCAACGTATCAAGAGATATTAACATAGCGATATCACTATAACTTTATTACTAAGAGTTGTTGCCGAACGTGGTGGGTGAGTTTTTTCTTCAGTCAGTAGTCGAGAACTTCCTAAACATTAAGTTATGGTGTGATCAAATCGGCTCACTCTCTACTGCAATTCAGCCAGGAGCAAAATGGTAGAAGGGTGGAGCCGAAAATTAGGCTTGCGAAATCCTCGGGCGAAACCTAGGGCAAATAGAACCCGAGTAGCAAGCAGAATCTGAAATCTCTCTCATAAATCAAAAAGATGTAGAAATATACATACCAGAATTGCTTAAAGTGGCCTTTTTAGGCCCCCTGAGAACAAAATAAGATAAAAAACCGGGCAAGAGCGAGTCGGACTCGCGCACTGAGGGTTCCGTACCATCATAATTATGTTTTTAAATTTTCATCGGCGAGGCCTATATTCAGTGCACTGCGGTGTAGAATATTACAGTTTTATGTCAGCGCCATCTCTTGAACGATAGTGGAACTAATGTAACTATTGATGATGATTTCTAAAAAAGTGTGATATTTAGAGACTTTGTTGTATTTTTTCTGTAATCTTTACATAAACTTCTATCACATAGAATTATTTTAGATTTTTCTCTTTGAAAACAGTTTTTTTTTTACAGTTTTCATTAAAAGTCGAAAACCATGGTGCCTAAAAAAAAGACCAAATGTTTGTTACATGGCGACCCAACCCACTTCGAATTTTTCAGTCCTTGTTGCAAAAAATATACACATATTTTTATTTCTTTCTTATTTGCAAAATAGTTAGGCAAACGTCATCTAAAACTGTTCCAAATTTCAAGTTGATAGCATTAGTAGTTTTTGAGATATTCAGCTGTCACAGACAGACAGACTGAGTCTCACCATAAGGGTTCCGTTTTACCATTTTGGTACGGAACCCTAATATTGAAAAATGACACAAAACCAATACACCGAAAAAAAAAAGTCGGATTAATTTGAAAAGTTCAAAATGTTACAAATGTGTATGTGACGAAGGCTCAAAATGTTATTCAAGCCTCATATTGACACAGCTCCAATGGCCCCAATAAAATAGCTATTTGAAACAAAAATCCTTTGGCAAACATACAGTTATTAAATTCAGAGTTTGCATAGCGTCGGGTTCATCGGAGTGAGGACCAAATATTAAAGTTGGTCTAAAGAAATATATTGCGCGGGAACCGCAGGATTAACTCGATGTCAACACTGTCCCGCTTACTCTGTACACTGCCGTGCAGACTAACTAGGTCATTTTTTCTACAAAATCTAAAATTTTCTTATATCTTAAAAGATAAGTAATTCATCATCATCATCTGCTTAGCCTTTTCCCAACTATGTTAGGGTCGGCTTCCAGTCTAACTGGATGCAGCTGAATACCAGTATTTTACATGGAGCCTATCTGACCTTCACAACCCAGTTACTGGGTAATACGATACTCCTTGGTTGTCAGACTTTCGGGCTTCTGACGACCCGTAACGACTGCCAAAGATCCAGGAATGACAGCCGGGACCAACGGCTTAAGATGCTTTCTGAGGCATGGAGGGGTCTCAGAAGATGGCCACCCATCCACGGAACAACCTATCGTAGAGACAAATAAGTGTCTTGTTTTAACCTAACGAATTACATGTATCACTTGGAAACCAACACACAAAATAATTTTTTGTTAAATAACTATTTTATTTCAATACTAAATAGGTTATTAATTCAGACCAAATTTTCAGTAGGTATAAAAATAACTATAAACACAATTTTAATTCATCTTCCTTCGTTTATTTTTATTTTCTAATTGTTTTACTTATCCCATATAAACATAATTAGCCATATTTTTTGTTTACTTAGGTACGTCATCTTTTGTTTTATAAAATAAGCATTTAAAAATTAAGCAGTTGGTTACGTAACTAGCGAAAACAATAACATTTTGGTTTCAATGGAAAACTACATATTATTGTGTTTTATTTTTATAACAAAATCTCACAGTAAGTATTTTATCGTAATATTTTATAGGATAACAAACATGATACTCGTAGCTAACAATACATTAAAAAGATTCTTTACATCAACTAGTCACGCTTTATGACCACATTCACGCTATACCTAACAAAGTTAATACTTTGCTTGCTTGAGCTGTAGGGATTTTAAAACTAAACCTTGGTGCAGTATTAACTGCACAAAGGTTTAGTTTTAAAATTCCTACAGCTCAACTCAACACCATTTTAGGTGCTCTTCGCTTTCGTAGGACATGATTAAATTTTTTAAATTGTCATTCTATCAAGACCATACTTCAGGTAATGTTGCTAGTATATGTTCACAAGAGTACCCACAGTTTGCCAAATAAATGGCAACATTTGCGAGTTTGAAAGCTACCACTTTTTTGCACGGAAGTGTAAGAGGTTTACATAAGGGTTTAGCTAACTGACGGTAGTCTGAGTTGATTTATTTGTCTTTAGCTGTAATTTATATTCTACGCTATTGAAATCAGTGTAGAACGGAGAAGTTATTGGCATATAATGATAAGTTCCTCTTCCTTTGGCAATTGTATCTCTTCTGTTTTTCACACATAAAATTTTAATTTGTCAAAAATCCAGGACAATTACCTAAGTTATCTCTTTCGTGAGAGATTTTTCATACTAAACGTCAAAATTTATGGTGGCTCTGAAATGCACTACTCGCTGCACAGTACCTCACCTCTCACCCCCGCTGTCACGTGAATTTGTTACTGCGCAGTGACTCGCCTCATCTTCTGAGTCACCATAAAGTTTGCATAGGGCTGTACTTGCCGCCGCAAAGCAGAAAAATTATGTCATGTACAGACGCCAGCACATCAAGCTACTACAATCTGTCAAATTTCTTTAATAGATTTCCAACTTTATCGCTAAATTATAAGGCTCAAAATCGATTGGGAAAATTTCGGGTAGCTTGATGTGCCAACTTTTATGAACGTAGATTTCGGACTTAACATTTACCAAACGAACAGTCTATTGAATGAATGGGAACTAGAAACAAGCAATTCCAATAATACTACTAGGTAATACTTCAAGTCAGTGAGTTTCAAAAACATATTCCCAGTAATACCTAGGTAGGTAGGTAGGTGCTCCAATTACGTGAGGCTTTTGGGTCAGTACACATACGATTGCGGCTTAATGTCAGTCTGCAGGCTCAATTTCAGCTAGAAAAGAAACCTTACAAATAGGAACGAAAATATCTAGGGTTGTTAGGTAAACGGTTGCTCTAAATTAAATGTCTTCATTATTATGAACAAACTGACTACGGAACCAACACTGAAATCGCGAAAAAAAAGAATCAATGTTTCGCTAGGTAATGTAAAGGTTGCCTGCAAAATGCGACCTTACGTCGTTCGGGTAGAAAAATAACTGGTTCCATTCGGTCACTCAAGCGAATAAGGAATTAGCTTTTAAAATAAATGATTAGGATTTTGTTTAAAAAAAAACAAGAGGGATATATTAGACGCTTCTTCGAGTTTAATATTATATCCCTCTTGCTTTTATATAATACTAGCTGCGCCCCGAGATTTCACCCGCGTAAGTGTCGATCCCGTGGGTATATCGGGATAAAAAGCCTTTCTGTTAATCCAGGGTATCAGCTACCTACATACCAAATTTTATCAAAATTGGTCCATCCGTTTGAGCGTGAAGAAGTAACAAACATATAAACACACCCCCACACACTCACAAACTTTCGCCTTTATAATATTAGTGTGATTATCATAACATTGTTCTACTGTTAGCACTCCTCCAGTGCAGCAGTGCTGACAGTACGATTATGTTCACCGAACTTGGCAAAGTGTAGGGAACACCAGTTTTTTTTCGCGAATTCATGGTTGGTCCCATTATTTACTAATACATAATTGTTCCTAATGATGACAACATCGACTCATAGTTTTCAGTTAAGTCAGTCACACCTAATAGATAGCTCCTGAAATAAAGTCTGCGCCTGTAAAAAGGCGCAAAAACTAGTCTATTAAACTGTAATCTTCGTCTGAAATGCAAATCAGTTGAAAAGTAGCGAAGTTTTTATCGCACTTTTATCACAAACTTTTATTAGACCACTTAAAATGCTAATGGCCTGGCAATTACATCATTCACGTCTCTAAGGAAACTATAAAGTTTAGTAATTATCTTTAGGATTAACTAGGAGTTCGCTCTCTAAATTTCAGTAAGGAGTGAAACTGTTTTACGTGCAGTAAATTATTTAGCCTCTCAAACGGCGCAAATACTCCAATCTCTTTGGAACTTATTATGTTTGAGCCGTTTGGGGTTGAAACACTAGGGCCATGGGGCCCGAGTGCCCACTTAGTATTTCGAGACATCGCAAAGCGATTGGTTGACTCTTCACGTGACCAAAGGCCTGGCCTATTTTTTGCCCAAAGAATCAGCATTGCCATACAACGTGGCAATGCTGCCAGCCTTTTGGGCAAGTTTCCTGTTGACAGCGATGCGGACGAATTTTTGGATGCCCTTTGATTATTTCCCCTCCTTTTTATATACTTGTATAGTTAATAAAACAGATAAGAATGCAGGACCGTCGGATATAGTTGAAGTTTAATAAGAAACCGATGGATGTTGTCGACTGAAATTTAATATGATAAATGAGCTGTTTGCTTGCTTGTTTGCTATTTGTTGATAAACGATCGACCGATGGATGTTGTCGATCCTGCATGCTTATCACTTTTGTTGACTGTACAAGTGAAGATGATGAATTATGTCCTCCTAAAACATCCCCTCCCGGCGGCGGCGTTTGTACTCACATCAGGAACCCATACTCTTCGATGAGACGGTGTTGTAACTTTGTCTCCAAAGTCGTCAACACGTCAGCAGATCCGGTCAGGAGTTTTCCTAAAGGCTCCTACAAACAAGCGCGACACGCGACGCGAATCGAAGAAATAAATAAAAGAAAGAAAGAAAAACTGTTTATTCTGCACAAATAAAACGCACATTGCATATAAAAAAAGACAAATATACACACACAACGTAGTCAAAAGCCTCGTACTCAAACTTAAAAAATGTTGACAATTTTGTCTATTGCTTGATGCCAGGGACCAAAGACAACACATTATTTTATTAATTGACATTGACAATTTGAGATTGACATTTGAACAATCGCACCTGTTTGAGGAGTCCTAACGGGGGTTTACAACACGTTAACGACGGTTTCATTGACTCTTTACCAACAAAGAAATCCTGTGAGTAGTTATAACAGCAAACGATTTAATTACCACTGAACCTTGACAAACGACCTGAATACCTTGGAAACTACTACATTCGGCATTTTAAACACGCTCCTTATCTTGTAAGAGATCTCATTTTTATTCTTTACTAGCTGCACCCCGCGGTTTTACCCACGTAAATGTCGATCCCGTGGGAATATCGGGATTAAACTTTATATGTGGAAGCTTGTAATTGGCAAATTTTTCTGCCTATGAATGATTTTTAATTGTGTTATTAGTCTGTAAGCTTTCTGTAAAATAAATCTAATAAATAAATAAATTAAAAAAAAAGTAGTCTATTGTTAATCCAGGGTGTCAGCTACCTCCAAACAAAATGTTATCAAAATTGGTCCAGCCGTTAGAGCGTGAAGAAGTAACAAACATATAAACACACACACTCACAAACTTTCGCCTTTATAATATTAGTGTGATTAAAACAACCTGGTTCTTAATAATTAATTACAATCACATGGATCTTTGACAGTCGTTACGGGTAGTCTGAAGCCCGAAAGTCAGACAACCAGTCTTATCAAGGGCTACCGTATTACCCAGTAATTGGGTTGTGGAGGTCAGATAGGCAGTCGCTTCATGTAAAATACTGGCATTCAGCTGCATCCGGTTAGACTGGAAGCCGACCCCAACACAGTTGGGAAAAGGCTAGGCAGATGATGATGAGTTACAATATTCACCTTACTAAATCCTTGACTTCGGGAATTCATAAAGACTACAATCCTAAAAAAAACATAATTTTAATGCAATTTTTACCTATAAATCATGCGCTCAGGTGTTACTTGAACATCTACAAAATTAATAGCTACTAGTGGTTTTTTCCACGATTAACCTCAATGAACAAGAAATTGATATGCGTGCCCCAAATAGGTACCATAGTATGTTAAGGGCAAATCATTTATCTAACCGAAAAACAAATGAAATATTCGAACAAATGCGATTATGATTAGACAACTTAATTAACGGGACTGCAACAATTTTATGTATATACTAGCTTCTGCCCGCGACTTCGTCCGCGTGAAATTTCTTGTACCCCCACCCCGTCGCAACACTTATTATTATTATTTAAAAAAAACGTTGCCCCACACTAGGAATTACTCCTGTATTGTGGGTGCGTTTACAAACATTTACAATTCAAAAGTTTTCTTGACAATTCAAAAGTGCCTGTAAAATGGTTTAATTGAAATAAATGCTTTGAGTTTGAGTTTGAGTTTAAACTCACTTAAACAAACAGCCAGATCCGGAACAACGACTTGTAGGTCATACAAATATTTGTTCCGTGCGGGAATCGATCCCGCGACACGCAGCGCAGCAGTCAATCGCTAAACCACTGCGCCGTCCGTGCCGTCGTCGTGCCGTGGCTTCATATTCGCTTACCGTTCATTCTGACTTTTTTTCTTTTTGCTCGGCTCTTAAGGGTCATAGCGTGATATTAAATAGCCTATAGACTTCCTCGAGAATTGGGCTATCAAATTCAAAAAGATTTTTTCAAATCTGACCGGTAGTTCCAGAGATTATTGCGTTCAAACAAATAAACTCTTCAGCTTTATTATTAGTATGTATAATGTATAGATTGTATTGTTTATTCGATAATTCTAATATCGTGATATCTAAGTATAAACCTATGCTTTGTACTTATGCGTTGAAAATATAATAATCGAGACGGGAGGAGATGTTTCCCTGCTGACACCGTCTGAACAAGAACTGGGTATAAAAGGCGAACGGAGTAGTAGCCTATGGTACACTCTTTAATTATTTCAAAAACCTAAAATGAAATTAACCTATTATTAAATACGATACCTACTACCTATTACTTATTTGAAGTAAACAATCGACAAATAATTTAAAAATTGAACTTATTGGCCGGTACTTACCTACGCGCGGAATTAATCAGTGAATTCGTAGCGACAATCAAATCCTTTGATTGCATCCATCGACCGACATAATTTTTTTTGAAGTGAAAACTTCTTTAAGCGCGTTGGGCATTTTGCAAGATGGGAAAAAACCATTGAACTCGCGACACGGCTACCGTAACGACACCTCTGTTTTATGTTTTGGCCATTATAAAGACATCAACGCGCGGTACATTTTCTTTGAAAAGAATGGCCTTCAAACATATTCATAAAATTACTATGCTTTTTCAAGTTTTCACTTCTGTCGGCACTCCTAGAGACAGTTTTCTTTTTTTTTGTAAAATAAAGATATTTCTTTTTTTTTGGTTTCTTCTCTGTTCAACTTTTATACCCTGTTTTTGTCTAGAAGGCGTTAAAAAAGCCAGCCGATACATTTGAAATATTTCCAACATCAACTTCCAAATGAATATCATGAAACTCAATGGGGATTGTCCAGAAATTCTAACCATTAGATTTTATTTTATTTTTTGAAAATTTAGAGCATTTTGAGAAACTAATTTGAATATTTTGATGATTGGCTCAATAGTTATTTAAAAAAATATATTTAATTATTTTAAGTTTTTAAGATAGGTGACGTCATCTTTGGCTTAAATAGATTAAGTGCCGTTGCTTCACTAGTACATAATTAAAAATTTTAATCTGTCAACACAACGTCATCCATATCACATCTGTCAAAGTGTCAATACTGAATACTCAAATACTGTCTTTTATAATCGAATTCGAATCCTATCCTATTATCGTATTTGTTTACAAATGGTTTTTTTATGAGTAAGTGTCGTCCAAGGAATATACTACTCTCTGTCGTCACTAGAACAATCTACGCGGCGACTTAGAAATAGAATAGTAACGCACGCGGCGACATAATTTTATTGTTCGTTTTCCTGAACCACAAATGACCACAATGAGCGATACTTTTGTTAAAGCTGATTCGCGAAACCTGCCTAAAGTTGAGACCGTTATGATATTAGAGTATATTTCTACTAGCAGCCATCATAGCGTAGCTGAAATAAGGGGAGCAAAAATAATAATATAATAAATATAATTTGACACTTGACAGATTGTAGACAATACTTGCCTCTTACTTTTTAACGATAACGAGGTAACGATACAAAACTGTACAGCCAAACCAAAGGGCAAACAAGGTCAATCGTATTTTATCAAAAATATCAATAAAATATGAATATTTTTCGTAATTAATTAGTCCGTAATGATCAGTAACGCTATTCCTCGAAATGGTTTTTCAATTACAACATTTAGAAAAATATGAACAATGCCCATTTAGACTAGTACTTAATAAAAGATGGAGGAATTGTGAAGACATAAAATAATGCGAATAATAAATTATAATGTATTAATAAGTTGAACACAAATGGCGAAGTTTAACGCGTAAATTATTAAATACGATGGGAAACATTAATCTCAGAAACTTTGCAATTAACACCGAAAGGAAACTTCTTGAACATTACAACGTAGACAGGTAGCTACAAACGCCAGCACACGAAACTCTCAAAATGTCCCAATCAACTTTGAACCTTATGTTCTAGCGATAAAGTTGAAAATCTATGAAAGAAATTTGACAGATTGTAGTAGGTTGATGTGCCCAAATAATATAAGTAGTGATTATTACTAGAAATTAGGTCGTAGATTAGAACCCAGGCAGGCGCTTTACTTTGTGTAAATTATTTCATCACCACTGCTCTCAAAGCGGTGAAGGAAAACAGCGTAAGGAAACCACGATGTCCTAGAACCAAAAATGCAATGCGCGGAGCAAACGTAAGGTAAATTGGAACGACTTTAAAATTAAAAGATACACAACATACGAGTTTATTTACTTACGGTCTTATTCATAAAAAAAAAACTTATAGAAGGTTTAAAACATTCATTAGTTAAAATGCTCAATAAGCCTTTATAACGTTCGATAAAATTTTGTATTCATAAACGTTCTATAACTGAAATGTCCCATAACTTCAATATAAATGTTACCATTATAATGAAGGCATCCCAATTCCCAACACATAGACATGACCATAGACATTTATGACGTACGAAAAACTGATTTATTGTCTACAGTTTCGGCAGTTTTGGCGCGTTAACGTCATAACATGGTTTTAATTTGATATTGTAATTTTATTGTCAGGCGAGCGAAAACCTTTGAATATTTTTTTTGTATTTAAAAGAAGCGGAATTAAGACCGGAGACTAGTTCCAATAAAGGGCAAAGAAGTGAATATTGGTTGGAGGACGATAAGGTGTGTACTGTTACAGCTAAAATATGTTCAAAGTAAGTTTTGTTTTGTAAACATTCTTAATTTCATATGCTTATGCTTGCTTTTGCTTTTCCTTAGGTCTTTTTGAAAGAATTAGTCAGAGAGAGTGTCTCCTTTAGAAAATGAAGATGGACGCTGGTGATGGCGCCAAACAAGTAGCCAAATTCTGGGTAAACTAAGAAGAAGAAGATAGAAAATAAAAATACTGATACTGACTGACACCAACGCGAAAAAGGGGCGGCCTGGCATGATTTACGAATTAGGTGCCTATCCAATTTACTTATAAGTTACAAAGTTCCTGAGTAAGCATGGCAAGAATTTCGTTTGCATTTACAAAACTCTGTTTTGTAATAAAAAAAACTGCCGCCATAACAATAACTAATAATTACTCGTAATATTAGTTATTTTTATGCCGCTACTAATTTAATTATTTTAGTATTTAGAAGATAATGAAGAGGAATAATTATAACATTAATTTTATATTTCAGGTCGGTAGGACTAGTAAGGATGGTGCTTCACTACAAATAGCAAATTGAAACAGCCTACAAAAGAGATGCATAGATGGCAAATGAAATGGAACATTTCAAAAACGTTGTTCTGCTAGCACAAGTTCTAGAAGCTGAATTTAAGTTTAGAGTATTATAAAAATAAATAAATTAAACTGATATTTGTATATAAGCTTTTTATTAATGAACTACTCGCTAAAATGTCTCCTCTTTATCTTCTTCGTGTCGCGGGGACGACTGTATTTTAGATCTTGTTGGCCCAAAACTTTGCCACTTCCACAACGTCGTCAGTGGCAGCGCAGAGGTCACTTTGACTGCATGTTTTGGGTCACATAGGGTAGGATAGGAGGTGGAGCATGGTTTGCAACATAGCTTCACAACCACACCCTACTGCCGCATCCTACTGGAGCATCTCCCTGCAGGGTGTAAACTTCCGTGATCCGCACGGATGTCCCTGAACTGAACCGTCTCCGGACACACTTCATAAGACTAAAAATTCTAACAGTGCCATGTCTCTATATTCTTGTGTTGCTAACCAACTTTGTGAGGAATTTGCACAAATATGAAACTGTAGAGCAGAGAAAAGCTAGAGAAAGTACTCGTAGGAAAGACTTGCCCTACACAATTCAACCTAAATTGAAAGTAGTTCGACATAGTCCCAGATATCAATCCGTCTTGTTATACAACAAGCTGCCGTTAGAATTTAAAAGCATAACCAGTGCAAATTTATTCAAAAACAAATTAAGGACATATTTATTGAGGAAGGGCTATTATAGTATTGAAGAGTTTATCAGTTGACAAATGACAATCATGTATTTATGCGATATTTGCTATAGAATGAGTTTTATTATTATTTTCATTGTATTAATCTTTTACATTCTATTGTGTAGGTAATTAAGTGACTATTATTATTACATTTTTTCTTTTTTTTTTCATCTTTTGACATCTTTTTATTAAACAACTATTAATTTTATTATTGTAAAAAATTAGTTACCTATTGTTATTATTATTATTTTCATCTTTTGACATCATTTTATTAAACAACTATTCATTTTAATATTGTAAAAAAAATTGTTGTTATTATTATTATTTTTTTTTTTTCTTTACTTTTTTTTATCATTATCTAATCATTATTAATGTAATTTTAAGTTATTTTGTAATGTAAGATTTTCTACACAATGTATTTTGTTAAGAAATAAATGACTATGACTATGACTATGACAAGTGGGAAGATGTACCTCCAGCCTGGTAAAGTGTGGCTACCTCGGCGGAATGTTTCCCTAAAAGTTTGTTAAATAGCATTTGCATTTCCCCTTGCAACTTCTTGGGGTGACTTTGTATGATATTCATTGATATTGCTACCCTCTAACTGCATGTCTCCATGGTCAACAGCAATATTGTAAAGTACTGCTCTAGCCACTATGGTTGTTTTCAAATTTCCTAGTTTGCATGTATGCCATGTAATAGACATTGAAAGCGTTGTTTCCACAGCCCAAAGCAGCAGCGTCCCACAGTAATGCTTGTTGTTCTATGTGCTTCGTTATATTTTTCCTCGCTTCTATTTTGCATTGTAAGAATATAATAATAAATTAAATTGGTTAAACAGAAGTGCAAAATAAATTAAATACAGCTGCAGCTCCTCGAAGTACGATTGTTTACGAAACTGACTTTTGCACGTGTTACATTTGTAGGTCAAACGTCATTTTCTATCAGCTGATGCAGAGTCGGCCATTTTTTTCCTTATAGTACTGTTTTAGTAGAGTTCTGGGTTTCATAACTTTATAGTAGGTTTATAGAATGTTTCAGTGCTAAAATGAAAAATTTTTGACAACGAGACATTAGCAAGCTTTAGATGTTCCATAATTTACTATGAATAAGATCGAGTTTATGATTTGGAAATAATATTTACTTAGCTTTAAGACTGTTTCATATCTAAGGGTGAAATTAAGTCACTAACTAAAAAAACAAAATCACAAAATTTTAACCAAAATGCATTTCGATTCAAAAACAGTTCACGTAATGTTTACGTCGCGCGTTTGTGTTAGTAGGTACCTACCTCAGGAATCCGGCAAAGCTATCTATATCTATATATACATAAAATAAAATTGTAGAAAAGTGGTGTCTGTACAATGGAAATATATAAAAAAAGTAGCAGGGGTTGTTATTATTGTTATCGATGCCGAACCCGAAACTGTAATTATTTTTTTTTGTCTGTTTGTCTGTGTGTTTGTGCACGCTAATATCAGAAACGGCTTATTCGATTTAGATGCGGTTTTCACTAATATATTGTAGTAAGCTTCACTTAACATTTAGTGTTTATTTCATGTCAATCGGTTCATAAATAAAAAGTTATGTCCATTTAAAGAATCACGGCGAACATTTGTTAAGGTATTATATCATATAAGGTATATATTATAAGGTATATATATCAGAGTACGTACACGCCTCGCGCCTGCGCGTCCGATCTTCGGAACTACTGGACGGATTTGAATGTTTTTTTTGTTGTATAGGTATTATGTCTGGGCAACATATAGGCTATAATTTTATCTTGGAAACTTGAATACCTGATGCAGAACCGAAACAGATCAGCTTAACTATAAGAGATACAAAAATGGTACCATAGCAAAAATTGTTCCACGTGATGAGCATTTTCTGCTGAGAGAATAAATTTGAAGATCTGGAACACCTGATGGGGAACTCCAAGAGCCCAGCTACACCATAACACATATAGGAATGACGTCTTAGTAAAAGTTATTCGGTCTGATGGGCATTTCCTGTTGACTTATAAAAATCGAAGATCAGAAACATCTGATGTGGAAATCAAAGCTATCACTAATTTCACCTCCACGCGGTGAAGGCGGTAACAGTTTAGGACTGATTTTCGATGACGATGGTATATTGAAAATTTGACTCTACTGGCCAAAACTCCCATTTATTTTTTTTTAACGTGAAGAAATGGTCATGCATTCTGCACTACCACGGGGAGTTATGTGGGACTTTAATCCACTAAAACTCCACGGTGTCCTCCTCTGCCTCTTACGGCGGGAACATGGGCACGCGTTAGCACTCATCCGTGAACCCGCCGCGGCTGTCCGTCATCGGACCCTCCTCTGGGGAGTACTCCCCATCACCGGCGCACCAGAACACATAGCACGCCGTGACCACCCCAGGGACCAAACCAGCACATGAGCGCCAGACGACCCCGTGTCTGGGCACCCTTGGTAGGGGAGCAGTCACTTAGATTTTAATTGATCAGGCATCTTCACAATAAAACTATAACCATGCCTAGAAAGGTCAAATCTTTCCCAATGTTCCAAAGGAGCTAAAAGATTGAGGATCATAAGATCCCAAGAATCTACCGAAGAGCGTCAGGAGAGACTTGATGCTGTTCGAGAACATCAGGCTGCAACTCGCTCCGCACCTCTTCAGATCGCGAAGCACGCCTGCGTTCTCAGCGTATTTACGCATCCAGATCTCTAGAGACCAGTGAAGAATATGATGCGCGACTGACCGCTGATCGTGAACGTCATGCATTGTCTCGCGAGTCGGAGACGTTCACGGATAGAGAATTGCGCTTGAGTTCCAAGCGTATCTACGCATCTGCTTCTAGGTCTCTAGAGACAAGTGCGGAACGTGATGCGCGACTGTCCGCTGATCGTGAGCGACATGCATTGTCTCGCGAATCGGAAACGTTTACCGATACAGAATCACGCTTGAGTTCTCAGCGTATTCGCACATCTACTAACAGGTCTTTTGAAACGAGTGATGAACGTGAGATTATCATGCATTGTCCCGAACACGCACACAACAAAATATTCATAATCAGTTAGAAAGTGAGAAAGAAAGAATTGCTGGAGTACGGCATGAAGAGACAGATTAAGAAGAGCGCAACGAACGTTTGAATTCTGATCGACTTCGACATTCTCTGAACAGAATGTCGATATCATCTGAAGAATCGGATGTGTCTCAAGATATAACCGTTGGGCATGGCGACCTTCCTTGGGTTGATAAGGAACGGAGTGCATTTACGTATACTCCTATGATTGACTACGCCACATATTCCGCCATCGGAGGTATGGTTAAAAATTGTACTTTTTGTGAAGCTGTTAAATGGCAAAAAGAAACAAACGGTATGTGTTGCTCAGGTGGGAAAGTACATATTGAAATATTACAAAATCCTCCAGAAATATTAAGATCACTGCTAATCGGTGACCATCCACAGTCAAAACATTTCTTGGACAACATACGTTGAAAACCTACCTTTCAAATGACATCTTTTGTTGCGAAACAGATTTCAGAAGGCCCATTTATGCCAACATTCAAAGTGCAAGGCCAAGTTTACCACCTTATTGGTTCATTATTGCCTGAAAATGACGTCTCGAATCGTCTCGCGCATCCCGTTGTCTTTCAGTCCCCGGGCTCTTAGAATTCGACATCAGACGTTTCAGATCTTCGATTTTGACGACCAACGGGGTCGTCAAAATCGAAGATCTGAAACGTCGTCGCTGGCATAAGCAACAGGATCCGCGTACGAAGTCGCGGGCAGAAGCTAGTAAGTAATATAAATCACGTACGTGAATGAACAACGAGTAGGTAGGTAAGTATCTATAGTATTAATTTAATTGCGGTTATGTTACATTTTGCATCCGTTTGACCTTGTTCCTACATTCTGGTGAACTTGGCTTAGAAAGGCTATGAAATCTGATCCTAGTCGTGCACTGAAGTTCCGGTACCTTTGCATAAGTAGGTAGGTAATTTAATAAAAATATTAGTATGTTTTGTTCATATTAAATTATTTTATCATTGACGGGGGCGACACTGAAAGTTTTTAGAACATAGAACTGGCCACTTGTAAACGATACCTACTTATAATAAAAAAATAAGTTAAAATTTTGAAAATGGAACTCTGCCAATAATAAATATTGTGTATGTATTTTATTTATTTGTCATTTGTTTACGATTTGACTGCAAATTGAAAATTGTCACGTCATCATGAATTTAACGCGTGAAAATTTTCGTACAATGATTTTTTATGACTTTCGATCTCATTTAAGTCAACAAGAAAGTTATGATAGACTTCGATTGGCCTTTCACGATGAAGCCCCATCTCGACAAAAGACATCTCTGACAAAAGAGTGACTTACCAGCAGATTCGGAGAAGCTTAGGCATCGGTATGAGTCAAGTGCACAAAATCCTCCATGAACATTTAGCGGTCAGGAAGCTTTGTGCCCGGTGGATACCTCATAATTTGACAGAGGCCCAAAAACTCTGTTGTAGATTGGTGTCGTGAAATGATACAAAGATTTAACGGAGGTGACTCAAATGCTGTGTTCGACATACGGGTGACGAAAGCTGGATTTATTGTTATGATCCTGAAACTAAGAGACAGTCTGCTGTCTGGGTGTTTCCTTCTGAGGAGTTGCCAACTAAAGTGAAGAGAGGTCGAAGCGTAGGAAAAAAGATGGTGGCCTCGTTCTTCGGAAGGACAGGTCATTACACAACAATTGTTTATAGGATCGAAAAACAGTTACTGCAGAGTGATACACTAACAATTGTTTGACACTTGGAAAAAATTCGGGAGAAACGACCTCGCAGTAGGATCCTCCTTCAGCACGACAACTCCTCGTCGCACACCGCCAAGCAAACAATCGGCTACTTGGCGACGTCAGACATGGAATTACTGGGTCACCCGGTATAGCCTCGCACCTTGCGATTTTTATTTATTTCCGAAAACTTTCAGTGTCACCCTCGTATTCAGTAAGGTTGTAACACTGAGTCCTAATTGCATAACACACTTTCATCACAATTCGAAGGATTTTGAAGGGATTTTCTAAACCATTTCTGCACGTGTTTAAACAATGTGTCTACTTAATAACGCAATTAATGAATTGTCAAAATGTTGTATTGCCATAGTAAATGTGTGTGACGCAACAACCCCACAGGTCTCTCCTGAATGCAGTGTTACTCCCAGAAACTGACAGTTAATCTTATGCTAAATGCTAAATCGATTTCACCGAGTTATAAGTCTAGTTGATGCAACATGTTGTTCCGTTTAGCATGGCTAGTATCAATCACGGTCAAGTATCATGCATAATTCCACGTACAGTACCTGCACACACGCAATGTATTACAAGTTACAAAATGGGGAAATCTGAAGCTTACTTCAAATAGAAGCAACTCTGTACTAATACCTAATAAAGCTGAAGAGTTTGTTTGAGCGCGCCAATCTCTGGAACTACCTATAATACATAGCCCAATTTTTGAGGAAGACTATAGGCTATTTAACATCACGCTGCGACCCTTAGGAGCCGAGCAGAAAGAAAAAGTCAGAAATCGCTAAGTGAAAACGAAGAAATAGCGCGGGCGGCGCGCCGCCCGCGCTATTTCTTCGTTGCGGCGATGCGATACGACGGGGTATGTCGGGAAAACAAGAAATCGCGGGCAGAGGCTAGTGCATACGCAACACGCGCGTGCATGCACGGTTTTGGAAAAAGCCTTCAGAATCAACATTTTTAAGTATGTAAGTACGCAATATCCTGCCAACAACATTTAATTTCATTGATCAGGTTACTTAAATGTAAGTACAGACCTACATTATTTTAGATAAGAACTGTACATTGTAAATTATATTCAAGTTACACCAGTTGATCAAGTTATGCAGGATGTGGTAGCATTTTGTATTTCATGACAGCAATAAAATGAGTAATTCATCAACTTGTCCTACATGCCTACGGCCCATTTAGGATGACTTGCAGAAAATCAAAATAAATTATATTTTCATTCTGCAAGTCGTGCATCAAGATGTAAGCAAGTTAAAAAAATATGGATATTACGTGATCAAGTTTGAATGTTAATATATCGGAAACGTGAGACTACGGGGTTTAAAATAAAAAAAATATATTTCAGACAAAAAAATTCCATAGGCAAGGCAAGGTTGTTAGTAACAAGAAATTAGCTTATAATTAAGGTTAGTAATTAAAAAATTAAAATAGAAACAAAGAAGAACCAGCGGGGCAATCGCATAACACATTATCAATCGGAATCGGTTTCATTTTGACTGTTCATTCATTGCGTTATTTACGTATTGAACAGACAAATTTTTCGAACTTATGAAGCAATGGATTAGCAATTTGCTTCAAAATGATTTAGCTTCCGTTTGATAGTGTGTTACGCAATAAGGGTGCTGGACACACCGCCTACCCCTGCACAGTATGCTCATCGGTCTCGCAACACATGGAGTTCAGTGAGCCTACTGAGCAGTATCGGTATCGGTTCTCTCGCCAATCATCTTCAGGACGCTATTCGGGCTCCCCCGTACTCGTCGCACCACCGACGCAACTTTTTTACGCATAATTGCGAAGAAGTCATCTACGCTGGCGTCAGCAAACATGCCGGATGCACTGCAACACCGAGGGAGCCGAAACAGAGCCCTGAACACATTAATATACTGGACGCGCAAGGCATTGTAGGCTTTTTGTGTAAAGTTTGCCCACAGGCCGCTCGTGTAGAAAGTCTGGCAGAATGCCTTGAACATTGTTATCTTAACAGGAGTACACCGAGCGAACCTGTGTGCCAACATATTACCACGCACCGACAATGCCCTGCGATCCCTCTCAATGTCTAAATCATCACTCAAATTTTCAGTTATAATGTGTCCTAGATATTTAGTTTAGACTTATTATATTTTCTGTTTGCATGGATGTCAGCTATCGATTTATTTAAGTATCAAGCGTGGCCGCCATTTTGAAAAAAAAGCAAAATGGCGCGACAATGGGTGCATATAAAAATCTTCAATACCCGTTTCGTATTAGGTTTAAGTTTGTAAGAACGATTGATAATACAGCCGCGGTGATGTAAAGAAGAAAAAAAGAAAGAAGAAGACCTTCAGAAGGTGGCTGGGACGGAATGGATGCGGAAGGCGGAGGACAGGGCGTTGTGGCGCAGCCTAGGAGAGGCTTAGACCTCTCAGTCCAGCAGTGGACTGCGATAGGCTGAGTTGATTGATTTGATTGGTAATGAAAAGACGTTCGCTTGAAAACAAATAAGAAAATTTAGCGTTGTATGAGTTTAACACTTAACACACATACTACAGTACCAACTGAAGCGAGGGCCTTCCATATTTTAAAGTATGAATCATGTACAGTCAAGAAAACAGTTTGGTATACGAGCAATATACAATCGTCTTAGCACTTAGCTAGCAATATAGTATTAAATGTTAGGGTATGATGTGAAACCCTCCATTCTTCCGAAACGGCCCTCCGTCCGCATAGGTTTATTATAGTATTTCCTCCCGAGAAAGGGCTGGCTCTTGTAATGCAGATTATCCATCTAGCGTTGTAGGCCTTGTAGACTAGATTTGTAGACAATTTTCTATTTTTTTAAATACCTAGACCCTAATTGCGTAAGACACTAACAGTCACAATCTAAATCATTTTGAAGAATATTGCTAATCCATTGCTTTATATGTTCGCACAATTTGTCTGCTCAACAACGTAAATAACGCAATGAATGTTGTGGAACTGTCAAAATGAAAACCATTGCTACTGATAGTGTGTTACGCAATTAACCCGCTGCAGACGCCAAGCACGCTACCCGAAACTGTAAAATTTTCCCCATCAACTTTGAACCTTAGGCTTTAGCGATAATGTTGAAAATCTATTGAAGAAATTTGACAGATTGTAGTAGCTTGATGTGCTGGCGTCTGTACATGTTGGCCTAAACTGTAATGTAAAAGCCAATTATTTTTAAAAGAGTAACTGGATGATTTCCCATCCGAAAAAAAAAAAAGGAGTTTCTTGCCGGCTCTTCTCCATAGGAAACGACCAATGGAACCGTGCACCTAGCTTCTGATGTTTCATAAGTGCCCCTGCCCAAGTAGGTGTATGTGAAACAAAATATTTTGATTTTGAGCACAAGTGTCAAGGACTTCACACGATTTGTAACCACTTTCTTATGTAATAAAGATTATTATTATCTATCAAATCTATACTGTAAAAGTAGGTAAAATTATGCGCATGTTATTACATATCTCTCGTGTTAACTGTACCTACCCAACTTCCGTTAACTCCCTACCAAATGTCCTTGCTAAGCGTACAAACTTAACTACATTATCAACATAGAAGAAGTCGGTTAATCAAACCAGTTGAGTTAATCCTTTGTATTTTTGTTTTGTACTCCAATGAGACCGGACATGTAAAATGTTGATTTTAATATATTTAGTTTCGGTATTGTGCAGTGTGAGGGCGGCCATTTTCTATGACTCGTTTTATGGGACTCCGATATCTTTGGAAGAAGTGAAGAGGCATGACAAGGCCAACACCACATTGTGAGTTTTTTTAAACTGTCTATGTTAGTGATTTTTATTTAGGACATAACTATTTTAATTAGCCGCCTTTTCTCTCTTTATTACGTTACTATTATAAAACAAATTAGCTGTCCATTCATTTTGACCGTGTTGGTATTATCTTGCACTTTTCTATAAAACAGCTGTTTATTTTTAACTGACGAAAACTTTCTACGCTAGAGGGGGGGGGTCTAGAATCATGTGCTGAATGATTTCTTTTCTTTGCTGAATGAATCCTCGAATTCTTCAGCGGGATTGTCCGAAAGGGTTACCGCTGCCCCGGAACATAAAGGGCTAAGGAAGAAACACGGGAGGGTTGTAGTCAGTTAGAGTCTGACACTCCCTTCCGCTCCACCCAGAGCGGGAGGGGTCCTTTGTTGATTACCCATCCTCAAAAAAAAATATCCTCGAATTCTTCATATTATTCCTTTAAAAAAATCAGCCCCTAATTCTTGAGAATATGTTCAAGAGGTGTTAAATTATTATTATCAGCAATATTATCATATTTAAAAAAACATTTTGTTCTCTGTGGCTCTAGTAGCACTTTCATTTAAGTTATGTCATCTTTATTTACCTATACATTTATATATATAATTAAATAGTAACATAAGTAGTCAAACAGTACATTGAATATTTTTGAATAAAGTAATAAATTGGCACAAGATGCAGCAAAGATGATGATGAAAACATATAGCTTTTACATTTATTGTCCATTTGTCTGATTGTCTGGATGTATCTTCCGGATTGGCGCAAAAACGGCTAAACGGATTCGGATGAAATTTGGCACACACATATCTTATAACCTGGATTAACACACTACTTTATATATTTTCCAACAGCCAAGCGTGACTTTAATTTTTTCAATGTTCAATTATAAAATCTTCGTGCTTTCTTGGTAAATAACAAGACGAAAGTAAGTACGAAGATGTGCTGACTGTTGTTCTATTTTTTTTTTATTTAACTTCTCTGAGCTAAAATATTAGTAATAATTGTTCTGTAGTTGGTGTGTGAATGAGGTACAACCATGTGATCCTCACGAAGGCAGGAGAGTGGATGGCACCTGCAACAATCTCCAACACCCTCAGAGGGGAGCCACACATACTCCCTTTGCGAGGGTATTGCCTCCAGTATATAGTAAAAGTAAGTGAGAGTTCGGTTATGATACCCATAAAAAAGTTTTTCTAATCTAAAGAAAAGAAAAAGTCTATTGGCAAATAATAATAATGGGAGACGGACTGACAAAAATAAACAGGACCTGCAAAGGAGCGCAAGGCATGGATTGTATACGCCAATATTAGAGCCGGCTAAAGATTCTCGTTTGTGGGCAACAATTGATTTCAACACTTTTGATATCCCTTTGAAGAAAATTATAATAATGCAGTTGTATACATTCTCTTCCTCTATGAACAAATACATACACTATCTAGGTCTGAATATAATGAACATTTTCTGTTACAGACTTTGAGCCGAAGAAGACAGCATCTGGTAACGAGATGCCCCTCGCGAGGTACCTCAGGACTCGTCTCTACTCAGTAGGTCGTGTGCCCAGCCAGATATTTACGACACTAGCAATACACTACTTTGTCTTTATGTCTGCTGATGTTGTCTCCTTGCACGATACAGGTATGGCTTTATTAAACATTTTGCTTTTTAGTAGATCATCAGTTACGTACAGAATCAAAAGGAAAAGAAAGAAAGATATTTTGGACAATTATGACGCATATTATAAAATACACAAACAGAAAAGTCGTCGTTGACGTCATGTTATGGCAGAATTTTTTTAATGTTTTTAATTTTCGCAGTTTCTGATAGCCAGTAGTTAACGGTATTTTTTTCTTGGTGTTGTCTTATTAAGCTCAAGCTATTTATTTTATTTAAATACGTGTTACTACGTCTTTAGTACGTAACGACACGATAAGTTATAGGTATGACATAAAGTCGGCGTACTTCTAAGGACCTTGAAAAAAATTGCAATGAGTTTAAATTAATCCAATTAAGCAGCTAAGGTATCTTTCCTTTCGAAACCGGATTTCATGGGTACAATACGGTATAAGGAAGTCGTAAAAGTAAGGAAATGTAACTTCAAATTTACAATTTCTTGTCTTCAACAAGTATTTATAGGTACATAAATACGACAACGTTTAATAAGTTAATAAAAAACCTAGGAAATGAACTGAGGGGTAATTCTCGTAATTTTAAGAACATTCACAGTCTGATCTCAGTCTCAATCTGTCAAAAACACCTCTAATTTCACTAGAATTTTGACAAGTTTTCGACATTTGTTTGTCGCCCAGATGAGATTGCGACTAGATTTTTAACGTTTTAAATTAGGAGACCTTCAGATTTCTTTCATTATTCTTTAAACAACTTTTTGTTACGAGAAGATATAAATACACGAAATAAAAATGTCTAAACACTGCTCCAGATAAATAAACGTTACGTTCAACTGAAACACACGAAGATCAACTTGACATTACATTTCCAGTAAACTACATAGCTTGGCGGCCATATTGCTGCGCCGAAAGAGGCAAAACGGATTACATGTGCGTTCCCAACAAGATACCTGATGATGACCCGGTGCATCGCTTCTCTGGCGTCCGTTGTGTTAACATGACCAGGCCAGAAACCTTCCAGACCATTGGATGCATCAAGAATGATACTGCACCTGAAAGAGTAAGTACTGTTTTTTTTCTCTCTCTTTCTCTCTCCTCTTCCTTTTGCTTAACTTCTTTTCTCTCTTTTTTTTTAATTCTTGTGTTCTTTTTTTCTTTTAGATATTTCAAGTCTCTTATGATATATCTTTTGTTAGACTTTATTTTGCTATACCCAGCTGATATTTTGCTTTAGGTATAACTGGTTACTTTCTGTTCTGACTATGACGTGTGTAATGTATTGTGACGTGATTATATGAATAGGATTATAATCTTAGAATAATTTACCCACGATTATTATGTTTTTTTACAAGCTTTTATTTAACTTGCACTGTTCGTATGTATGTAAGTTGTCCGTCAAAATTTGCAGACCATTTTTCGACCATTTGTTGGTATCCGATTAAGCTGAAATTTTGCATACACCTTAAGTTCTGGTATGAATACAATGTGCAATACTCAATATTGTAATAATTTAAATATGGCCGCCGCTAAAAGATGGCAGATTACATATTTTTTCTCTATGGGTACTTGAAGAGTAGAAAACGATAAGTAAACGATTAATTCAAATAAAATATAAAAGAAACAGGTGACAATATTTAAAGGAACTAAATAACATCAGTGGTGTAAATAATGTAAATGGTGTAAATAATGTTCTTAGTGTAAATAATGTCAACGATGTAAATAATGTTATTAGGGTAAATAATGTCAATGGTGTAAATCAATAAAATAATGTAAATAAAATAATAAAAAATTGTAAAAAAATGATGTTAATAATATCTATAGGACTAAAAAGTAAAAAATGAAATTAAAATAAAAAGTTTTTAAAAACAAGCTAAATTTAAGTTTTTAAAAAGAAAAAAATAAATTTTGGTGACATTTTAAAATATACATATTATAAATTTTAATAGGTTGAGCCACTGATGTACGGTATCCGTTATACAGGTGAACCTACTACACAATATTAATGCCTCAAGCGTTAAAA
The DNA here is from genome assembly GCA_948474745.1 of Oligia latruncula. Lineage (NCBI taxonomy): Eukaryota > Metazoa > Arthropoda > Insecta > Lepidoptera > Noctuidae > Oligia > Oligia latruncula. The sequence goes on from OX419686.1 coordinate 19,553,824, forward strand.
ATACATGTATTCATATATTTTAAACTGTCACTTTTTTTTTTTTTACAAAACCTTTTTGATATTGTTAAAGCGGTCCCACAGCTGGAATGTCAATTGTTATTAATTATTTAAATTGTATTGTAGGTAAACGTAGTTTTAATTAATGTGATAACGTAATCACCACCCTGTATAGGTATCCTGATGATTGTATGTTCTACTCCCTTGATATCTATTAGATATCATTTTATTGATCCAACCATACTTTTCAGGTAAATAAATAAGTAAATTAAAATCTTCTTAATTTTAGATCGTATCATCAACTCCGCTGTTGGACCTATCTGTGGTATACGGCAATCAGTTGGCATCTTTGAATCAAAAAGGGAGAACATTCCAAGGAGGAATGGTGAAGACTGAATTGGATGACAAAGGCAGGATATGGCCACTTAGTACTAACACCACTGCTAACGTCTGCTTTTTGAATCAAAAACCTCAGGAGACCAGGTGTCATGCGATGCGTGAGTCTTTAACGTTTTTATATATATTTTATCTACTCACACACTATGTACAACTAAAGAAAGATTAAAGATTTTACCTTCAGTTTTCGTCAGACACGTAAAGATTTATGTTTTGAGGTTATTATTCACGTATTTAATTCATGTTTGCCAATCTATTGACCACCTGCCTCGAAAATGAAAGACGTCAAACGTTCATTCCTTAAAATTATGACTAAGGTCTCCGTTTGAACTATAAAAAATATGAATATTTTATCATGGGTAAGACCACCTATTCTTCATTTATAAATGCATTATTTAATTAACATTAGACATTAAAAGATCTGAACAAAAATAACATTCATTTGTATAATTTCAGCTGAGGATGGTGGAAACACTCTAGCAGGCATCAACCTCATGGTGGTATGGTTCTGGAGGAATCACAACTTTATAGCCAAAGAACTAGCTTCTGTGAACCCCTGTTGGGATGACGACCAACTGTTCAACGTATCAAGAGATATTAACATAGCGATATCACTACAACTTTATTACTATGAGTTGTTGCCGTTATACATGGGTGAGTTTTTCTTCAGATTTTGTCTTCTCTCGTATCGACATGGACAATATCAGAGAGACTAGACTAATTGACGTTCTGTTAGAGATAGCATAATCAACCTATAATGTTCCCACTGTTGGGACACAGGCCTCCTCTCATCGAGAAGGAGTGGGCTATAGTGTAGTCTACCACAAAAGCCCAGTGCGGATTGGTGGATGCATGTCACATGTTTTCGAATTTTTGGTTTTCCTTCACCGTTTTGAGAGCAGTGGATAAGAAATTATTACCACATAAGTAAAGCGCTTGCCTGGGTTCGAACCCACCTGCAGCTTGTTAGTCCGGGCCATTACCACTGGGCCACCAAATATCTGTTTTTAGCGATAACGATGATGGAAAAGTGAAATTTGTATTGGACTAACTTAGGCTACCCGAAGGCTAATGTCAATCCCAGTGACAGTCATAGAAATACGAAACGCTTTGAAAAGGGGTTTCCACTTGTCTAGGCTCTCAGGATAGCACAGGCTATGATTTAAGAAAATGCCAGTTAGCAAGGTGGCAGCGGAGACAACTGACATACTAGAAGAAATGGATTGCAATATTCTAAAGTTAATAATGATTTCATGTCGTATTTCACAGGATTCGATAATATGGTAAAAGATGGAGTGATAACACCAACAGGCGGATTCAAAGATGATTATGATCCACACTTGTATCCTCAAGTTTCTCTGGAATATCCATTTGTTTTGAGATGGGTGCACACAATCCAAGATGGTCCTTTGAAGTACGTATTGTCCCCCTATATCCACATCTCAACATGTTTTAGATATACATAATTATTTGATATAGGTACCTTTACAATATCATTCTAATAACGACAACGAACGAGTATTTCATAATTAATGCTTAAAGTAAATAGCTATTGTTTAATATACTTAACCTTGATTAACACTAAAACAGTCTTGAAGGTGACGACTATAAATAGTTTTATATTTCTATTTATTCTTATAAGTCTAATTTTAATTATGTTATCAGATTGTATGATAAAGATGGCTACTACCTCAAACAAGTTCCCATAGTAAACCTCACATTGAGAACCGGATACTTCGGTGTAGATGACAATATGGATTATTTGACTCAAGGCAGCTTTAGACAAGGAAGTGCTAGTGAAGATTATATTGCTGATCCTGATGTAAGTCACAAGTTTCAAATTGAAGGCAATTATTTCATCTTTAAATTGAATCTAAATGTACTAAAATAATATTATCCCATCTTGAAGACATCACTCCATGAACACATTTATAGTTCAATTTAACTTTCTTTAAATACACCATCAGTTTTTGTACAACTGTGTCTATCATTTGATTTCTATAATTTTATCGTCTTTCACGAAGTATAATCATCTTTTCGTAGATCTGTCTCGTTTCCTATACCCATTCCTAGACATTCTTTAATCATTCCCATATCATTGTATCCCAAACTTCCTGTACCAAACCTTTGCTACCCTGTCTCTTTGTAACTGTTGCTTTTACCATCAAACCACACATCCTTCTCATCATTGAATATAAAATAATAATTTGACGTATAGTCTTAAGTTGACTATTGGGTGCTATTTCAGATCACGGAGGTCGGTCTGGGTCCTCATCAGTATGTGTCAGACTTGATGACGAACGATTTGGCCAAGAACCGATACTTTGGATTCCCACCTTACATTAAATACAGGGAGTTCTGTTTCGGCAAGCCTATTCACAGTTTCGAAGATCTGCATGGCTTTATTGATCCTGAGGTAATTATTAAAAATTAAATTAAAACTGGGAAGACTTAATTTATTATGAGGTTTAAGGTGGTTCCTTAAACGCCTGTTATTCGACGGACCAAATATGCATAATGCTGAATTAAATAAATATCAAATTAAATAACATTATTCTAGCTTAGCTGTATGTTTTTTTTGACATTTCAGAGGATAGAAGTTCTAAGAGATGTATACGAGAAAGTAGAAGACATTGATCTGTTGGCTGGTATCTGGGTAGAAAAATCGATACCAGGAGGTTTCGTACCTCCAACGTTCTACTGTTTGGTCATAGAGCAACTCAAACGTAACACGATTTCTGATAGACATTGGTATGAGAGACCGCACCGACCTAATGCATTCACCTCTGGTAAGTGCACATGATTATGTAATACATTGTTCAAGGTTACAATGTATGACATAATTTATTGGAACCGCACTGTTCCAATGAATTATGTCACAGGTATTAATAGGTTTGCATAATTTTGATACATAGTAAACTGTACCTTCTTCTTGTAGTCAAGTTTTTCTTTTACGTGACGACTATTGATTTCTTTTTCATTATTTGCTTTTACAGAGCAACTAGCTGAAATTCGAAAATACACGGTCGCAAGACTTCTTTGTGACGTCGGAGACACAGTTGAAAGGATCCAACCTCAAGCGTTCTTGAAAGCTGGATACAGGTAAGTGCGATTTTTATGATTATTATAATCATCGTCATTGGCCAGCCTTGCTCCATCCACTGCTAGCCTCAGTTTTGTGCCATTCTTTTCAAAATATTGTGTATTTATAGAACTTACTCGTAGGTTTCGCAGCACTAAGTCACTTGGGGATGACTATGATATCCATTAGTGGTCGCTGAAGGAAAATAACCTTTCATTTCCTTCAGCAAATTGGTTCTAGCTTTCTGAGTTATTTTCGCCTTGTGAACCACTATTATGAAAAGACCCCTAACCCCTATACTTAATTCCTAAATTTATATGACACACTTTTGAAATTATTATTGTTTTAAAATTGTTCGACAACAATATTGTTCACACATTGGTTTTTCATTTGTCTTTATTTGCATTATGATCAATTTTAATTTTTGTTTCAGTAATCGAATGTGCTCCTGTGACCAAATAATCAATATAGATTACTCTGCTTGGAAAGATGCAAGGTGTTACCCTCAAAAGCCTTGGACGACATATGTCTCATACTAGAATATAGTTTATATAATTTACGAATTATATAAACTAATTATTAATTTATATAATAGGTATGCTAATAGAAATCATGAGGTCTTTCATCTAATAAATGGAAACCGGTTCAAGTTTGCGAATGGTTATGTTAGAGACGAATATTTAATTTCTGACCTTCAGATTAATGTTTGTTTAAATAAAAACTAATATAATTTATAATATTGTATTGTGTTTTATTCCTATTTATTACTGTTTTAATATTTAGATTGTAACAGCTCAGTACACAAAAGAATAATATTTATGGATATGCATTGGAGTGGTGCATGTCTTAGTGCAATTTTAGAATCAGTTATTTCATGTTGCTCAATTTTGTTGTTGGATCGTTGTTCTTTTGTCCTGGTAATGTCATGATGACATTTATTCCTAACGTATCGATAAATACAACGTGTTTGTTGTTCAGTTACTTCAAAATTACTATGTATATTCGATATATACAGAAAAGGAAAATTATCAAAAAACTAATTATGTGCCGTTGTATAAGACAAGAGAACTTCACAAGAATACTGATGTAGGAAAAATGATAGATATGAATGCATCATGATAATTATGTTGGATTTCATTATCAAACAGCAATAATAACTTCTTTAATTGTATCATTCAAAAACATGAAACATAGCTATTGACGTCATTGCAACCGAAAATAACAACACACTGATATAAATCATAACAAAGGAATGGATCTGAACGATAAACATGTAAACTGTATACGTAGGTCCCACTGGTGTGCAGTTAGCAATTATAAATGGAGTTGCGGACACCAGCCCATATGACCTACTAGCTGCGCCCCGCGTTTTCACCCGCATAAGTGTCGATCCTGTGGGAATATCGGGATAAAAAGCATTAGGATACTTTTTTAGGCACACAGATAGTTTATAACCAGGATTAACACATAGGTGTGTTAATCCTGGTTATAAACTGTGTGCCCAATTTCATCCTAATCCGTTCAGCCGTTTGTGCGTGATGTATGATGACGTGTGATGCTTACTGCAAATTATTTTTCGCAGTTCAACTAGCTGAACTATGGAAATATACAATCGCAAGACTTTTGTGTGATGGTGGTAATACTGTTACGAAGATACAACCGCGTGTTTTTCTAAAAGCTGGAATCAAGTACGTTTTAATTTGCCAAAACGCTTTTTAATTAACCATATTTAAGTGGGTATAATTATTTTTGCAATTAATTAATCTCTTTCTTTACAGAAACGAAATTAACAGCTGTTCTAACATGTCAAAAGTTAATTTAAATCTCTTTTAAAGTCCTGACATAATCTTGGTCATATCAATGTAGATGATGATTCAAATGGTCTTTTGAGGAAAGAACCACATAGATTGAGTGGACCTGTCCAGTCTGTGCTCGCATTTGCCAGTAGTCGTGCAGTTCAACTCAAAACTTAAGGAGTTCAACTATATTAAAATGATGATAATTACGAATAAGGTGTTTGAACAACAACCAGTTGCCATTAGCTGTATAATTGAGACTGACCTCGAAAACTCGAAATGATTGTGACTATAATTAGATTTAGACTGATAACTATAGCAAAATTTATTTGCTATTTTTAGCATGTTAAAAACTAAAGTAGAAAACAGTTTTACTTTGTCCATTATTTGTAATACACTTGCATACTAAAATCTTATTTTGCAGGCATTCTCTGTGAATATTTAAACGTCTAGCTAATTTTCTTTTATAGGCTAGGTTCTAATTTTCAACTTTTTTATGTCATACAAATTCACGTGAAGGCAATGAAAGTATATTTATGTGTATTTCGTGTTTGTATGATTGCCGTAGACCGATAAAAAATCTGCCATATATCGTGATCACCATTTAAATAAATAAAAAGAAAAATAATAAACCAATACTATAAACAATGTTTAATATTCGTAATACATAATTTTTACTTGTTACAATACAGTTAGTACAAATTTTGTACTAAATATATTGTAACTAGTGTAAGTTTTGTGTAGTCGGACAATGTTTTGTCAGATTTTACGTCCGGATTTCAACAGTTCTTTAGTAGCGTCGGTCAATAACTAGTATTGACATTATTGAATACTATACAGCAATAGTTAAGAATAGTTCGATTAGAATAAATTGAACAGATAAAGAACACATTTTCAAGGATATGGATATAAAGTTACCAACCCGAGAGTTATTACTATTGACATCATCGATAACCAGTTTCCCTAAATCGACATTTGAATCCGGTCATTTTTCTACAACACTTTGATTAGTAGATACGGTAGGATGTTGTCTCCTATTTTCCTCCTTGCTGTGTTGTGCGATGTGAAGGCCGCGTTGTTCTATGATTCGTATCATGGAGTTCCGATTGATATCAGTGAAGTGAAACTACATGATAAGAGTAACACGACTTTGTGAGTACCTGTCTGTTTTATTTGTTTTTAATTTTTATCGTCATAATTCCATAAAATAATTATTTGCGTGCATACCAGATAGCATGGGTGTTTTTAAAGTGAAAACTTCTTTAGGCGCGTTGGGCATTTTTTGAAATGGGAATAAACTATTGAACTCGCGCCACTGTTACCGTAACCGCCACCGCTTCTGATGTGTTCGGCTGTCCTCGGGATGTACTCGGTTTTAATGTATATCCGATATGTCAGTGAGTGATGGCAAAGTATTTTGCGTGGAACCCTAATTCTTTTTCTAAAATAAAAGTAGTCTAAGTTACTCCCTATAACATCAGCTATCTGCCAATGAACCGTCAAAATCGGTCTAGACGTTAGTGAGAGAGATTAGCCGGAACAAACAGACAGACGAAAAATGTAATTTAGTAAAAGCTGTTATTATGACATTAAATCTACAATTTTTTTTTGTATCTTCAATTTTATTTATTCTATGTAACATGTAGATATATTCGTGTGTGTATTTGTAAGATCATTTCCGATTTCCGTCATTGTACAGGCTTTCAAATCAATACCATGCTAATGAACTTACTTCAGTGTTATATAATTATTTTTGCTTTCTTATTTGACGGAAGTTTATTTTCTCTACAATTTTTATTCATATTAATTTATACAGTCGGCGTATTTCTTAAGCGGCCTATAAATAACAATATATTTAACGTCTCTGTCATGGTTAGTATTATAACGTTACTTTGTCGTCTTTAGCTGGTGCGTGAATGAGATTGAGCCATGTAATCCCCTCGAAGGAAGACGAGTCGATGGTTCCTGCAATAACTTAAAGTACCCTTCACGAGGTGCAAGTCACACTCCTTTTACCAGAATATTGCCACCGATTTATGACAAAGGTAAGCAACTTTTATTTTTGTGAAGGTTTTATCTTACAACTTTACATCACTTTGCCCATTTACCGAACCGTTTACCCTTTAACCCATCCCATCTTCGTGTTTTGTTACCTCTACTGGGATCATTATTGAAATCGCAGCCATCATAATATACAAAAAATCCCTGTCTATCAAAATGAATAACTAACAGATGCCACAACTCGATTTCGTCAATAAATTTTGAACAAAAAAAATATTTATTATTTATATAGATAATACTTCAAGGACATAAATGTACAGAGGCGGACTTAATGCCATAGGCATGTTCTACCAGTCAACTCAAAAATTGTTTGCATCATAATATGATACGACAGTGGTTTTCCTTTTTCCACAGATTTTGAGCCGAAAAAAGCAGCCTCAGGTAATGATTTGCCTCTTGCTCGGTCTCTTCGGACCCGTCTTATATCAGTTGGTAAAGTACCAAGCCAGAGATACACCCAGCTAGCTACTCATGCTTTCGTGTTCCTGTCTGCTGATGTCGTCTCTTTACACGATACAAGTAAGATATTACCGATTTACATCTTTACGTATGCCCTTTATAACTTTGAATAAAACTTAACCATGATTTTCTTGTCACCAAATAAATCTTTTTTAGTAAACTACATACTATGGAGGCCATACTGCTGTACCTCAAAAGGAAAAACCGATTCCTACTGTGTCCCTAACAAGATACCTGAAGATGACCCGGTGCACCGTTTCTCAGGAATCCGCTGTTTGAATATGACCAGACCTGAATCTTTCCAAAGTATAGGTTGCGTGCCAAAGGGTACCACTCCAGAAAGAGTAAGCAATTTTACTATTTTTCCTTCATTATCACATTTGATTTCATAGATGCAGTTTGTCTGTGATTTAATAATGGTTTTTCTTCCGTTTGTCAATGGCGATGTTGCCAGTCTTCTGGGCACGTTTCCGGGTGACAACGATGTGGAGGAGTACTTCGATGCTGAAACAGTTCTTTTGTTTTTGTATAATATGTTATTATAGTCCAGCTGTCGTAACCTAACTAATAAACATCAAATTCGCAAAACACGTATTCTTTTTTGTGAAACTGACAGGTGCCAAGAACGCATTATTTCGTCGGCCGCACTGTAAATAAGTATCTAGTGTAAATAAATACTAGTTGGTTTCATTTTTGAATTCGAACTGAGTAATATCGTTGTTGATAAAGGTACTAATTAGAATATCACAATTTATCAACATTACAATAATTAATTGTGTCTCGTTTTCCCCAGATTGTTTCATCAACTCCGCTTATAGACTTATCTTCTGTCTACGGCAATTTTTTGAAGAAGTTACAAGAAAAAGGGCGACTATTTCAAGGTGGAATGTTAAAGTATGAACTTGACGAGGGAAGGGTTTGGCCACCAAGCACAAAGACACAAGCTAACGTGTGCTTAATGAATCAAAAACCCCATGAAAAGAGATGTCATGCTATGCGTAAGTATTTAGATTTATTAACACTCTTGTAATTTAGTAAAAAAGTAAAATTTTGCCCAAAAGAATTTGGTTGAAGTTGTTTTGGCTTCAAAGACTTTTCCTTGTATAGATTTAATGACTATATACGAAAAGTGTGTATATGATAATGGTATGGCTAGAAAAACTGTTATTTCTATTGTGTCTGCTAATTGGATATGCGACGGGATATATAATTAACTAGGTGTCATGTTTATCCAATGTAGTAAAAAGATTCTCAAAAAGAATATTACTGTAAAATGAAAGATTTTGTCCCGTCACATTTCCAATTAGCAGACGCAATAGAAATTCTATTGTTATCGCTACATACCCTGTACACGCGACACGCGAAGGGTTAAGATGGTTAATTTAAATAAAGCAATGTTTTTTTTATTTTAGCTGAAGATGGAGGTAACACCTTAGCAGGTATAAACCTCATGGCTGTATGGTTCTGGAGGAATCACAACTTTATCGCCACGGAGTTATCCAAAGTCAACCCCTGCTGGGATGATGAAAAACTATTCAATACTGCCAGAGATATAAATATTGCTCTTTTTATTCAGATCAATTATTATGAGTTATTGCCAATATTTTTGGGTAAGGATTTTTGGTGCTAAGCTAACATAATAATTAAAAGAGAAAGGAACAAAATAAAATACTAGCGTCAATAAAAAAGTCTCAAAATATTCGATTATGTTGAATATTATTTTGGATCAGTCCTGTAAAATAAAAATACTCTTATATTAATTTATTATTATAAGATTTTTTTTTTAAGAAATTTATAATTATTACCTAAATTTTTTTAAGAATTGAAGTTTATATACTCCTATTGCAGGATATGACAACCTAGTACAAGACGGTGTAATTACTCCCACTGGTGGATTCAGAGACATTTATAACGAAAATGTGCAGCCTCAACTGTCTTTGGAATTTCCACTCGCGTTGAGATGGCTGCATACTGTTCAGGAAGGTTCTTTAAAGTAAGTGAAAAACAGTGTTACATGCAACAGTAATGCAATAGTATACATGAAGACATTATCAAATTATTCCAGTATAAGCTAACCTTTTGCTGAAAAACCTATTTACAATGCGATGTCAGCTTATAATAAAACGGTGTTATTACCGAACGAGTTCAAATTTTAAAAAACAATTGGGCCAATTATTGTATTTTGGACTCTATGGAGTAAAGTTCTTAATACAAAATTGACAACTTAGACTCGGGTTTAACGTCAGTTTTTGTAATTTGAACTATAGATTTGTCGAAATAATGTTCAAAATTCAAACAAGGCTTGATGGTTTAAACCAAGGTCTAAAGCACATTCTTGTTTTATATTAAAGCCAGAAATGTTTAACTTGATAATATGTCATCGCTTGTACATATTCTGGCTTACTACAAATATCCCAATGTGTTAAAAATGCTTATTGTACCTATATGTAATTATGTATGTGTCTAAAATTTTTGTCTATTTTCAGAATGTACGACCAAGACGGTCACTACCTGAAACAGTTTCCCATCGTGAACCTTACTCTGAGAACTGGTTACATGGCAGTTGATAACAATATTGATTACGTTACTCAGGGCAGCTTTAGACAAGGAAGCGCTAACGTTGACTATATTGCTGAACCTGATGTAAGTATAGTGAAAAAAATAAATCATATAGAATATGTGGGGTCGGGGGTCCCCCTTCAGGATTGAAGCTCCTTGCGCGATACTCGGAAGTACACACTCGTATACAATAGTTAGAGACAGAGAGAGACAAAAAGTATGAATTTAATACGAGCATTTAATACAGAGCCATGATGCTCTCTTGTTTGTCGCCAACTCGGATTTTCATTTTGACCTAGCTATCGATTTTAGCACCCTCGAAAACCATGACTCTTACTCTCTCCCTCTGTCATGAGAAAGTCGCATGGAGGAGGTATAACGCTTTTTCGTGACAATTTCTACCAGTTTACCGCAAGCCTTGATAAGCAACTTCGTTCTAAAAATAAGATGAGTTGTTAAATTAATAAAACCAACCGATTTGTTACATATTACGAATATATACTGTGACTTCACGTTCCGATTAACTTATAATGCCAATAGGATATACAGAGTCACGTGAGCGAAGCCACGAGAACAGCTAGTAGTGAAATATATACAAAAATCAAAAGTATGATGTATCGAAGATCATGTAGCTGATTTGGTTGTTATATTTTAGATCACAGAACAAGGTCTAGGTCCCAATCAAAAGGTAGCAGATTTGATGACCACTGATATGGCCAAGAACCGATACTTTGGATTCCAACCTTACATCAAATACAGAGAGGCGTGTTTTGGAAATCCAGTACGCACGTTTAATGATCTTTATGGAATTATAGATCCTGAGGTAAGAACTATTTTTTTTTATTTTCAGCTTATTTTTTTGGTTTAGGTAACAAAGAAGTATATTCATCGCTCCTATTACTGTTATCCTGCATCATCCCACTGCTGGGCCAAGGCCTCTCCCCTGCCTTCCAGCTCTTTCGATCCAGGGCTAAAGTGGACCAATTGTCGTTTGTTACTTCGTTCACTCCTCGCGCCTATGTGAAAAAGAATAATAAAAAGACATAGAGATATTTAAAACTTAAATGCTTTCTCTAATATTTCAGAGAATTGAAATCCTACGAGACATGTACGAAAAAGTAGAGGATATTGACCTTTTAGCTGGTATATGGGTAGAAAAGCCAATCAATGGGGGCTTTGTTCCTTCAACATTCTATTGCCTTGTGATAGACCAGCTGAAGCGTAACGTGGTATCTGACAGACATTGGTACGAGAGACAGAATCGTCCTAATGCGTTCACTATTCGTAAGTATACAATATCTGGAGGCAACTAGTACAATATTATGAAATAATTTAATAACATTATTATTTTATTTTTTTTTAACTTTGCCCCACACTACGAATTTCTCCTGTATTGTGGGTGCGTTTACAAATATTTAAACTCACATTCACAAACAGCCAGACCCAGAACAACTACTTGTAGGTCATACAAATATTTGTTCCGTGCAGGAATCGAACCCGCGACACGCAGCGCAGCAGTCAATCGCTTAACCACTGCGCCAACCGTGTCGTTATAGCCCTGCGGGGTGATTGCCTAACACATTAACAGGTAGCAATGGCACGGCTTTCATTTTGACAGTTCAACAACATTCACTGCGTTATTTACGTTGTTGAGCAGACAAACTTTTCAAACATATGAAACAATGGTTAAGCAATATCCTTCAAAATCATTCAGACTATGATTGAAAGTGTTTCATGCTGGGTGGTGATCGTTAAGGAAATAAAGTTTTCTCCTGTTGATATACCAATTTGATTGTTTCTTTATAAAATGTGAATGTTGGTCATAGTTGAAATGATGATATCAATTTCTTTTTCACAGTTCAACTGGCTGAAATAAGAAGGTATACTATCGCAAGACTCTTATGCGATGTTGGAGATACTGTTACACAGATTCAACCACGTGCTTTTTTAAAAGCTGGAATCGGGTATGTTCGCATTTACTACATAACTTTGATATTATGTTACGTTTAGCCTTTAAGTATCATCTTTTTATATCGGTTACCCTTTCGTAACAATTTCTGTCTGTCTCAGTAAACGACGGGTATAAAAATGATAAAAGTAAGAAAATGCCGAGTTGTGAGCGAGCAGTCCTACGCTAAGTCTATTAGTTACCCACACATTTTATTTTTTGTAAACTAGAAACAATTTATATCATATATGTATGTATTTTTATTTATATCGTCGACTTTGTCTTTGTCACCTCTGACCTAGACTAGAGTCAAGAGCAAACCAATTTCAAATTAAAAAAAAAAAATATACCCGGCCGATGACTAGTCTCCATTGAGATTGGCTGCAATACGGAGGACTATATTGTGGCCTCTTACGACTTTCACGAGAACGAAGTCGCGGGCAGAAGCTAATTTCTTACTAATTTTATAGAATTGTAATTTTATTGAGATAATCAAATCATGGGTTGTTAAATTTTACTGGATTTTGTTAATTCTAATAAATTTTATATTATTATTTTTAATTATTTCGATCAATCTATGCTAATGTATCTTTAATTAATGATTTCATTGTTGTTATTTTAAATAAGGTGTTGGTCATATTGTTTAATTTACAGGGCGAAGTACTATTGAAGAAATGTAAATTTATTATTTTTAAATTGATGATGTACGAAATCCAAATGTAATTTGTTTAGTGTATGTATTATAATTGTGTAATTTTGTGTGTAAATTCAGATACAAGTTACTTATTTATAAATGACTATGACGTCCTATGACATTCCTCATCTCTACTCTCTAAGATATTATTATCATTATCACACTTCTAGCATTTGCCATCTTCGTTATTGTTTGTGAATTCTATTGTTCTTGTTTCATATACTTATTTCTTATGTTTTTCAGCAACAAAATTGACAGCTGCATCAAAATACCCTCAATAGACTACGGAGCATGGAAAGACTTAACCTGTGACCTCCCATTGGACCCAAAAAACTCAAGATAATTGGAAGTGATATTTAACTACGAATTAAATTTTGTAATACGAGTATGATGTGTTTGACCTAATGAAATAGGTTGCTATTAGCAATAGTCGACAAATCCATCTCAATGTGTTACTATTTTTAAAATGAATATAATTTTATGATATGATTTTTTAAGTTTTAATTTATCGAAGAAAGAAGGTTTTTGCTAATTTCGCATTATGTAAAATCTACATTTAAATTATTAAAAATAAAAAACCTCTTTGCCCTGCGCTTGCGCACATCGAACTTTTGACTTAATTTTCAAAATCAATCTTGCGCTTGATCACCATTATAATAAATTAAATGATATATAATGGAATATAAAACTAGGTTCCACCGAGATTTGAACTCGGATCGCTGGATTCAAAGTCCAGAGTGCTAACCATTACACCATGGAACCGGTTGCTAGGAGACGCAAAATAGCGCTTCCTTTCACTTCAACTTTTGCCGTGACGTCATTTATTAGTAAGTTTTATTGCTCTCGCTACGTTTCGTGTTGCGGACGGCCTAATTTACTGCCTGTCCGTTTAGTTGAGTATGCTTTCAGCTCTTATACTCGTAGAATAAAAAAAAAAATCACATCATAATCATAATCAGCCTATAATGTTCCCACTGCTGGGACACAGGCCTCCTCTCGGTGAGAGGGAGTGGGCCGTAATCCGGGCCCAGTGCGGATTGGCAGATGTCACATGTCTTCGAATTTTTGATTCTAGGACATGCCGGTTTCCTCACGATATTTTCCTTCACCGTTTCGAGAGCAGTGGTGATGAAGTAATTTACACAAAGTAAAGCGCCTGTCTGGGTTCGAACCTACGACCTACAACTCGTAATTCGCGGCCGTTACCACTTGGCCACCCACTGCTCTCCAAATATTCACTTATTAATTAATTAAAAGAAGAATTTGTTTTAAAAAAGTGTTAAGTCCAAGCTATATTTTTACTGTCCCTAAGTACGTACCTACCTGTCGCCTGCTTCATTATAGCTTTAAGCCAACTATTGTCATAGGCTCTAGGAAATAATGAACAGCGGTGCTATTCTGTAAAAATCTCACCGTGAAAACTTAGGTGAAGTGAGCGTGGAGTGGGCTGTCAATAGTGTCAGTACCTAGCAAAAACAAACTCACTTCACCTAAGTTTTCACGGTGAGATTTTTACAGAATCGACCGACAGGTGGGATGACACTGACAGCTCACTCCACGCTCACTTCACCTAAGTTTTCACGGTGAGATAGTTACAGAATCGCACTGCAGGCCATAACTCTGTGGTTTCTTCTTGAACATTATCTTAGTCCTTACTAATTGCTTATTAGTTTTCCGTGAGATAATACTAAACATTAAGATTCACACGACCAGCTAATTTTTAGGGCTCCGTACCCAAAGGGTAAAAACGGGACCCTATTACTAAGACTCCACTGTCCGTCTGTCTGTCTGTCACCAGGCTGTGTATCTCATGAACCGTGATAGCTAGACAGTTGAAATTTTCACAGATGATGTATTTCTGTTGCCGCTATAACAAAAAATAAAAAATAAAATAAAGTTAAAATTTAAGGGGGGCTCCCATACAACAAACGCGATTTTTTGCCGTTTTGCTCGATATCAATAATGGCAACAAAAAAAAAATTCAAGTGCCTACCGATTTTTTTTTTTTGTTTTTATATTTAAGGGGGGCTCCCATACAACAAACGTGTTTTTTTCGGCGTTTTTGCCTTGCGGTACGGAACCCTTCGTGTGCGAGTCCGACTCGCACTTGGCCAGTTTTTACGAATTTGCCTCCTAAATCCTCTAGTTACTTCTAGTAGTTATACAAAATATTTATTTTTGTAGTCTTTCTCCTTTATTTTCTTGCTACCTACTAGCAGTTAAGGATTTTATTTCAATTAATTAAAATGACCTAACTCGTCAAGACAAAGATATTTTGATTGAATTTTGAAGTTTATAATATATACTAGCGGCCCGCCCCAGCTTTGCACGGTTGCAATTTTTATTCTTCAAATTTCCGAAAAAAAAAATCATACAAACCTTGTCCTGGCAATACCGAACATAACAAAAAATAAATTATACAACTTGGTGCAGTCATTCGGAAGTTTTTATATTTTTAGAAACTTTTCGCACAAAAAGGTACAAAGGCGGACTTAATGCCTTAGAAATTCTCTACCAGTCAACCAAGGGTGATGAAGAGATTGCATGGCAGGTGCTTTGGTTGAGAGGAACAATGATAAAAAAGCAAACTAGGTACACAATACATAAATAATATGCACAGTCAGTACCTAAACAAGAGAACAAAGACCATTATTTTATACACCTGTTTCAATGTTTTTGTTTACATGAGAATATTTATGAATGAAAAAAATATTCTAAAAGAAATAAAAAAGGACTACAGACGTGTTGCATTATTTAAAATAATAATGTTTTCTCAACTAACAAACAATGGTATTTATGAACAATTACTTTTTATGAACAGTACTAGGTATTTATGAACAGTTACTTATTAAAACACAATTCTTTTGACTTTTCCTATTATTTATTTATGACGCGCAAAAAATAAACACACATTCAGGTGAACTTTTATTATGAGCGTGTAATTAATGGATAATGGCGCCGATTCTGTTGTTCACAAACTAAACTAAATTTAAGTTCATGCATCTTTTTCTTTCTATTTCATTAAGAAAAGGACAGAAGATAAATATTAGTTTAGTCCTGTCAAATTAGTCAGTGCCTGACGCAAATTGACGTATTTTTAATAGCCAATTTTTTATCTCGTCTAAGTTGTCTATGGAGTATCTTAATTTGACAGGACTAAACTAATATTTATCTTATGTCCTTTTCATAATGAAATATAAAGAAAAAGATGCATGAACTTAAATTTAGTTTAGTTTGCGAACAACAGAATCGGCGCCATTGTCACGTTTGACTAAAGTCTAAATCAATTAAAAAAAATTGAAGCAATGCGTATACGTAGACTACTCTGTTTACACACTTAACTTTATGGTTAACAACAGAGATTATTTGCCCCTTGTAAATGAGCATTAAACTAGGGTTCCTCAAATATCGTTAAAAGTCATGATCGCGGCATCTACAGTAATCAGTAGCGCACGCAGGGTCCGCCCAGGCCTCAAAGTTAATACCGGGAATTTTACTACATTTCAGTAACGGATTCCTGAAAGAAAATTAAATACATTTTACTATACACGCTTTGTTTACTTTTCTAAGGACGAATTTCACCAATGAAATTGAACTCTAAAACCAAGTGCAGGAGCTATCAGTGCCAATGTGTCTCGAAAGCGATTTATGTATGCTGATCACTTTCTGTCCCAGCAGTGGGAACATAACATTAGCCTGTTATATTCCCACTGCTGGGGCACAGGCCTCCTTTCGATGAGAGAAAGAGAGGGCCGGGTGCGTACCCCACGAACTCAGTGCGGGTTGGTAGATGTCACATGTCTTCTAATTTTTGGTTCTAGAACATGTTTTCTCACGATGTTTTCCTTTACCGTTTTGAGAGCAGTAGTGATGAAATTATTTAGAAAAAGTAAAGCGCCTGCCTGGGTTTGAACCCAAGTCAGGCCGTTATCACTGAGCCACCACTGCTTTTGTTAAAATACCCCTTAAATAAGATAGTGCTTAAAATACTTACTCCGGACTTATGGTGAGAAAGGCGTGTCTCTGTACTTTGGTGACACCGTCTCCAACTGTGCACAGCATCCAAGCTAAACTTGCTTTTCTGATTTCTAGCAATTGTCCTAGAAAAACCAAAGTATTAAAGTAAATTATAAGGTACTGCAAATAATAATGCTAAATACATAAAAACACGGTCAGGAAAAATGTTTATAAAATTGATGCACTACGTGAATATGCCGAATATGTGTTATATCCATTTCATGAAACTATCAAATAATGAAAATTGTGACTTTACAAGAGTGCTAACCAAGCTTTTATTAAAATTGTAAGTTTTTTTTACAGCAATTTGTAGTTTTCAAATTCATGTTCACCTACCAAATTAAAATGTTTTGTACCTAGGTAAATTATTATAGCACCAATCAGATGTTGCTATTACAAGCTAAAAATCTACAAAGCCTCTGTGATTTTAAAACTCTCTATTTTCTCGACACTTGTGACATTAATGCTGTGCATATTTATAATCTTACATTCGACATTCGCACTTTTGCCAAGGCATATGTCAAAGAAAAATTCAACTTACTTTTTTTAAACGCATACGGCCTGTGTTCATTCTCATACCAATGCCTGTCTCCTATGATAGCCTTCAAGAGATTATCATTTAGCAAGCATGCTAATGTTCGTGGTAACCAACCTCCTATTAACTTCCTCTCACACCACATACCAGCCATGAGATCGATATCCCGTACATGTGCATATACTTTCCTTATTTCTTTGATTTTCTGAAAGCATAAAATATAATCAGCCTACAACTATATACCAGGCCACTCAGAAAGTATTGCGAAAATAAGTTTGAATGTCTAACAGACTGGCCAGTTATAATCTCTTTTGAAAATATGTTCACTATGTTCAATATCTCTAAAAAATAAGCATCAACGCTGAATGTTATACTACTAAATGCTTAGCAACAAGCGACCAAACACAGGGCTCCGCGGACTACTGCTCCACCACGAAAACGCGCCTACGCACACCGCGCTCAAAACGAGGGACTTCCTAGACAGCACGCCGGTCAAACTCCTGGCTCACCCTCCTCCTTACAGCCCTCACCTAGCACCGTGTGATTTCTTTTTATTTCCAAAAATAAAAAATCAGCTCAAAGGGATACAATTTTCGTCGCCGGAAGATGCGCTGTCAGCGTTAGAGCAGGCTGTAAACGAGGTGTCTGCGGCGGACTGGAAAAAGTGTTTCAAAAACTGGTTCAGACGCATGAAACTTTTATTGAGGCTAGTGGAGAGTACTTTGAAAATATTTAATAAAAAAAATATTTACCTATAGAACATTTATTTTTATTTTCGCAAAACTTTCTGAGTGTCCCACGTAGTATTTCTCAGTAACTGGGTTGTGGAAGTTGGATCAAAAACCACCAAGTTTTTAGATATTATATGTGTAATATAGATAGACAGTCCTAAGAGGTATCGTGTTACTCAGTAACTAAGTTGTGGAGCTTATGTAAAATACTGGTGTATTCAGCCTGTTCCCGTTGGACAGGGAGCCAATCCTAACATAGCAAATACAAGGCTAGACAGATGAAGATGTAATAAAGACAGTTGGCAAAAAAATCTTACACATGGATCCATATGTCGACGCAAATCATCGAAGCAGGTAATTTTGTGGCCAGTACAGTAGTGGACATAGTCAATGTAAGGTCTTAAGCCAAAGAGACGGCTCTTGTGCAAATCGCTCGCAGTTATGTCCAAGACATGTTGAAGGCCTGCCAGGCCATTATTAGCAACCTAAAAAATTACAGTGGTATTATTATTTTGAAAGTCAACAACAGTTGGATTGGATTTTTTGTAGGTGTAAAGGATTTTATAATTTTCTATATTATCATGAAGTTAATATGAAGCTTTGATTAATTGGATTCTATCTTGATTTATAGTTTTTGTGTATCTTCATTCCAGAAGTGATTGTGCGAACACTTTTGATGATATAATTATTATGATTATTTGAATTGTGACGCAAAACCTCTTACTTCATAATCTATAGTACGGTCTTTAATGTTGCCGCATGGCTGCCTAAAGTGACCTTGAGTGAATTGCTCCATATGTTTGCATTTGACCAAAAATCCAGATCTGGTTGTAAGGTTGAACATGGGAAAGTCTCGAAGGTAGTGACCATGCTCGTCATATAATCTGAAATTCAATATTTTTTTTTAAATACGTTCAACTTTATTACAAAATGTGGTATAACGATAGTAGACTTTTTCAAGGCGATTGTTGAGTCAGTTTAAATATTTTACTGAAATAGTTTTGTTAATAAGAGAGGACCTCCAATTTTATTCTCCAAGCATTTTGAATTTATACGATACCTTCATATAAATATAAAATGTCTAGAAATTAAATAATTTGAACGTTCACTGTGAAGATTAGTTTAATTGATCTACGACCATCAATAAATGTTTTACTTGATATGATAGATACCTGTAATTATAATAAACTGATTTGGACGAAAGCTGATTTTTCGATTACTAATGCGTTTGCTCGTTCTAAGGTAGAAAGAGGAAACAGGAAAACCGACTAATCAAAAGAAAGAACAGTATGAACTTTCTTACTTTGCAGTAGCATCTTGAGCTGTATGAAACCAACGGAGGACATAAGTGTATTCCAAAGTTGTAGATGGGCATTTGGTAGGATCGTGTATTTTTCGGAATCCAGGGTTTTTAGATATAACTCCTGATTTTACCAAATTTTTGAACCCTGGGAATTAATTGTACATTTTATCGCCTATTTCAGCTTTTTAGAATTTAACATGTTTAACTTAAAATGAGTTTTTCAAGTACCTTGCAACGATGCAAGCCATTCATATAAATACATTTGCATAGCATAAGCTATATTCATGTCTCGAGCTACATAAAATATCTTGTCATCATCCCAGCATGGGTTGACAATAGCCAACTGGGTTGCAAAGTAGTTGTGTAACCTCAGGAACCACACCACAAACAGTTCTTGTGTCACTAATATGTTCGGATCTGAAAAGTAAACATATTGAAAAGTAAAGGTTTATAACATTAGAAACCCACTATTTTAGGATTTTCATATTGGCCTCACTATAAACTTTATCACCCTCGAAAAATATGAAACAACACCACCCATGATGAAAAATTTGAACATTTTTGCAGCCACCATTTTGGATTTTCATTTTGACCTCACTATTGGCTTCAGCACCCTCGAAAACCAAGAAAACGACACACATTACAACTATTTTTTTAATTTTTGCATTTGCCATACTGGATTTTCAATTTGACCTCAGTAACGGCTGTAGCATCCTTCAAAACCATAAAAACGACACCCATGATGAAAAATTTGATAATTTTCGCAACTGCCATCTTAGATTTTCATTTTGATAGATATAGTGGGGCTATATAATAAAAATATTCAATTCAAGAATTGTGGGTGTACAATACACCCTGCCCAACCCTTTGAAAGAATACAGGCGTGATGTTATGAAGAAATCTCATTTCCGCAACTTTTCCGTGTAAGTGTCCTTTCGCGCCAGTGGATTCACGCAACATGGCTTGTCGTTGTTTTAATACTAATTGTTTAAAGAATACAACTTAATATTAAAAAACGTACGGTTTACAAAACATCTGGTTTCGTCAGGTTTATTAAGAGGGCATACGCCTGGTCCTTTTTGAGGCCAAGTCTTCCCATTTTCTACCTCCATTATTACTAGGCCACCATGGTAGGCGCGTATCGCTTTCTCGCCTCTATTATGGAAATTGTATATTTGAGACAGGTCGAATGTTGATGTCGCTAGTACGATCTGGAGAAGAAAAATCACATCACACTAATATTATAAAGGCGAAAGTTTGTGAGTGTGTGTGTTTATATGTTTGTTACTTCTTCACACTCAAACGGCTGGACCAATTTTGATAAAATTTTGCATGGAGGTAGCTGATACCCTGGATTAACATAAAGGCGACTTTTTATCCCGATATTCCCACGGGATCAACACTTATGCGGGTGAAACCGCGGGGCGCAGCTACTTTAAGATAAATAGCAATTAAAAATGCAGTATACTGTACTACGTACCTGACTGTTCTGAAGAACATCGTCAGTTTTTCAGAAAGGTCAGGCGGATAGTACTCGCCACAGGCGAATGAAAGAACATGATGATGAACAAACGAAGTAGAAATGGAGTATGTAAGGATTGTAGTAGATGACCTTCTGTTGTTTCTGCCTACCGGTTATGGGAAGAAGGCATGATCATACGTATGGTTTTTTTTTTTAACCTATTTTGTGTCCCACTGCTGGGCAAATGCCTCCCCTTTTTTCTTTAGACCTCCCTGTCTTGTGCTATCTTTGGCCATGTTGGGCCAGCAAATGATATTAGATCGTCACACTACCTTCGCTTTGGTCTACCTCGACGATGAACCTTTGCCCATCTCTCCGGGTGCATTCGTGAGACGTGTCCAGCCCACTCCCACTTCAGCCTGGCTGTTTTTGACGTGAATACGTCTTTAAAATTGCTTCCATAGTAGAAGGCAAGTCAAAAAAACCAATGATAACAAAATCGGGGGATACCGTTTGGTGTTGCAGCTTCATATCATCTCCATCCTAAATAAATTCAATTACACCGTTGGATATCTGAAGGATCAAAGAATTCATTACGCCAAGTGAGGACTGTAACGCGTCACGCGCGGTGGAGGGGGAAGTACCGCCATTTTGAGGTAATTTTGCTGCGTATCGAGATTTCCACTTAGTAAAACTTTTGACTCGGAAAAGCTACGACGTTCGTTTAAGTTTCAATCGTCAGTTCTCGTCAAAATCTATCGATCGTACACAAAATAATAGTGACAGTGAATATAATGTGTTAAAATAAAAAGAAAAATAATATCAAAATATAATTATAATGTCGGCCTATACGCGTCAGAAAGCCAAATCCAAATATTGAGATCGTATAAAGGGCTTCTCAAGGGCAATCGAATGGTACCAATAAAACACCATATGACCGAGTCAAGCAATGCCGGGAACGTAAAAGAATGAATGCGGCCGAGCGGATCAACCCCGTTACGTAAACGTATTCACGTACAACACACGGCCGTGTCCATAACACAGCCACACCCCATTTTTGTATGTATGCGGTAGGTAAAACTGAACCTATGACTTTTTGTCTGCACGTCTGTTACAGAAGGCCTTCTCAAAACTTTTAAACGTAGCGCGTAGTAGCTTTGATTCTTTAAGAAGGATTTA
The DNA here is from genome assembly GCA_948474745.1 of Oligia latruncula. Classification (NCBI taxonomy): domain Eukaryota; kingdom Metazoa; phylum Arthropoda; class Insecta; order Lepidoptera; family Noctuidae; genus Oligia; species Oligia latruncula. The sequence goes on from OX419686.1 coordinate 19,576,043, forward strand.
TTATTTATTTATGTTTTATACATAAAAACAAGCTAGCAGGAAAATAAATGTCAGTGAAAAACTTAATAATACGTACTGGAGAAGGTATCGAATCGTTACTGCATCCATAGTCTTGGTGTGTAAGTGGCCTGGTCAGGTTCAAGCATGTGATGCCACACAGTCTATTTAAGGTGTCGTCTTTGGGTACGAAATTTGGTGTACACATATAATCCTTCTGACCCTTTTTTGTACAGCAATCAGTTTTATTTACCAGATAGTTCACTTAAAATAGAAAGGTAAAATTAAATGTCGCTTAAAATAATGCAATAATGCCCGTTTTCACTAACTTTAAGCGTCACCTAAATTAATTCCTAAATACAAGCGTGATGTTAGATTTTTAACTCTCGGCTGAGGGCCGAAAGTTGGGTGGTTAGGTGTCGCCTACTGTCAGTAAAAACGGCCATTAGTGTTTAGTTCATATAAAAGCTTAAGAAAAAAAAACGTCTTTCTTCTTTCTATGATTTCTGGAATGTTTATTTGATCTTTTGAACAGATTCTGGAGACAATTTCACGTTTCAATGTTACTTAGAGAAATAGGTAACAGTTTCATAATGGCATGACTGGCAGAACAGTTCGTGAGTTACTAAGGCCGAGATCCATAAACGTTACTTAACAAGTGCGATGACTAATACACGTCCCTTCACTCTCTCTTGCACTAAATTGACAGTTGTGCGACAGTGAAAGGAATAACGCTTAACCAAAGGACGTGCTAAGCTAAGTAACGTTTATAGATATCAGCCTAAGAATAAGGTTGACTTGTAAAAAATGCCTCAGGCATTAAGACCGCCTTTTTAGGGCTTTTTTTTTACTTTTGCATAAAGTTTTAATAAATAAATAATTTAAAATACTTACGAATATCATGTATAGATGCGATATCAGCAAACGTAAAGATTCCATAACTGGTCATAGCCTGAGTGAAATGGCAATCACTCGCTTTACCTTCAGCAAGCAAAACGCTTCTTATGAATCTAGGCCATAGTAGCTCTTTACCAGACTCAGCTTTTCTGGAATAAGAACCTGTAATACAAATAAATTAAGTACTCAAACCAGAAGACTACTGAAATATGTTGTATTTCTATTTTATGATTTTCATCGCATCGCAACATCGCGGCAGGCCCAGACGGAGATGGCGGGATGAGCTGGACTCCTTTGATAAAGATTGGTCCTTGACAGCTCTGGACAGAGAGAGGTGGAAAGAGAGTAGGTAGGTCTTTGCCCAGCAGTGGGACTTTAATGGCTAAAAATAAAATACATCAAATCAAATGTCATTTATTCAAATGTCATTTATTTAAATTAGGCTGAGAATCAGAACTGAAACAGTTCTATGACATTTGTTTCTCCGATGAACGATTCGCCGACAGAACTATTTAATTTTCAGTATTTCGCTAATACAACTTTTCAACGGCGAACAATTCGCCGACACAGTTGTTTGAGTATCTCCGGGATTACACCGAGATTTGAAAGATTTATTCTGCATGAAGTGCTGTTTTCCCACCTAAAACAAGCTGTATATAAAACTTGTCAAAAACATGCCATGATTAGAACAGTAGTAGACATTTGTATTGAAATTGATTCAAACTGGACATCATTAGAAGATTAAAAGTTACCCAAAGGGCAATGGAGAGGGCTATGCTTAACATTTTTGACATGTTGACAAGTTTTCTACAGGTTATGTATACAACTAGTTGTCACCACTTCTTTATGGTAGAAACAATATACGAAAACTGCACTACATGTAGAATTAATCTTTCATACCTTGGTGTAATCGCGATGATACTGTAACAGTTCTGTCGGCAAATTTTTCGCCGTTGAAAAGTTCTATAAACGAAATACTGAAAAGTGAATCGTTCTGTCGGCGAAATGAATGTCAGAGAACTAATTCAGAATCTATAAATAAAACGTAATCTGTTGTGCACGTTGTGTCTGCAGTATGTAGATTATTGCATTGCAGGATGAAACAATATTAATATAAAGAATTCCATAATTTGAGGCACCTATTACCATTATAGTACAGGGCAGGTAGTACTCTTGTGAGTGGTACGAAGTAGGTGCCTTTAGTTGGGCTATGCATGCAGTTACAGGAACCGTCTAGACGTCTTCTCTCGGTAGCACAGCATGGTTCGATTTCAGTCGTACAAACACTGTGGATATGACGCATTGGTTAGGAAAAAATACAGAAAAACTACAAACTGCCAATGTTTTCGTGTAATAAAAGATAAAAAAATTAATATATATTATTTAGGTACTTACTCTAAAATGCCCTTGGATTTGTAATAAGCTTTAAGCTGCTTCGATGCTATTTTACCAGTATAATAGTCAAACACTAACGCGTTACTTAGTTGCATACAAAATGATAACACTACAAATATATTAAGAATCATTCTTTAACTGTATCACTTTTCTTAGACGCAAATGCAACCAGAATGTTTACATTTTCTGTTGCTACAGGCTTATATAATTTATTGCACAGTATTAATTTGTTTAGTAATATTATAGCAGAACTAATAAAAGGATTGTCGTTGTAACAACCAGCTGCATGTAGTTTTGTTGTCATTGAATGCTGTCTACAGTGCCCTACAAAGTATTTTGTTTATACGGCATACATAAATTATAATATTTCTTTTTTATGAACAATTAACTTGCACATAATAACTCCGGTAATTAATTTTGACAAAGAAGTGTGTTTGTGTAGCATGTTATTAACACCTTAAGGCCGAGTCTCACTAAAGAGCAGGGGCCCTATTCTGCTTTTTTTATAAATTCGTCATTCCAACACGATCCCATTGTCATTTTGCTAAAATTTCGTAATCTGCTAAATTCATAATGGTCGATCATTGGTCGGTCAATGGCACAGAACATATACGATACTCGTAACGAATTAAAAACAATGACTGCACAATGACGTTCTAATGGTAGGTCACTGATCAAAGGAACTGTAAAAATTTTAGCAGATTAACGCCTAAGTCAGTCATTCATTTTTCATTATGTACGAGGTTACCATTCTATGCCATTTCTTTCAATGGAGTGTCAGTGGTTGACCATTGGAAAGTCATAATGACGCCATTATATTAGTAGATTACCAAACTTGTCAAAATCAACTATTATGAAATCAATGACAGACCATTCTGACATTATTGTAATAGCAGACTTGAGGCCCTGAATAGTCCATTAGCTCATAATAGTGGTGGTACATCCAAACGGCATAGGGTCAATAAAAACACATTCACTCAGCCACTTATTTCGTAGCGGGTTCTTCAGTGGTCATAACTTCTGTAGTCACTTCGTCGGTACTAGGTTCTTCAGTGGTCACTTCTTCGGTAGTGGGCTTTTCAGTAGTCACTACTTCTGCGATCACTTTGGCAGTAGTGGGCACTTCAGTGGTCACTGCTTCTGTAGTCACTTCGTCGGTACTAGGTTCTTCAGTGGTCACTTCTTCGGTAGTGGGCTTTTCAGTAATCACTACTTCTGCGATCACTTTGGCAGTAGTGGGCACTTCAGTGGTCACTGCTTCTGTAGTCACTTCTCTGGTAGTGGGTTCTTCTGTGGTCACTACTTCTGTAGTAATTTCTTCAATTGTAAGTTAAAGCTAAATAATGAAAAGAGGTTTTCATTTTGTTAAAAGCAAAGCATAGATTCCCGTGGAGAAGAATGGGTAAGTAAATCCACATAGAACGTGTAATAAAGTACTTGAAAGGTTTGTTTCAGTTTTGTATGAATTGATCTCCTATAAATTTTTCAATCAATTAAATTATTTACTTACGATACAGAGCATCAATACTATGATTTAATTTAATGGGCAAGTTGATAATATTATTTCTATGTGAAGACATTTTATTTCGTTTATTAAGTGACGTAAAAAAAGATACATACCGGTTTCTGATACTTAAGTTTGCATTTAAATCTTTATGTATGTAAAACAATATTTTAAAAAGAACTGCAGACTTCGTCGTATTATTTCCAATAATCCTTTTTATTCTACTTACCTACAATAGTATTTATGAACAATGTTACTAGAACACATGTCTTTTGACAGAATCTATAATGAGTTTTTCCAAAAAAATTTTATGAGGCGCAAAAAATAAACACACATTCACTTTATTATTTTGCGTGTTATTAAATGGATAATGTCACGTTTGGCTTATGTCGTAATGAATTAATAATTTACTCAAGCTTAATATAATAATAATGTATAAATAAGTAAAATAACCACTTTAATTTCAACCAACAATGAATTCATACAAAAACATGTGATTAAAAAGAGTTAATGTTAAAATTGTAATTATTTTTATTTATATGTACAGACACCAGCACATCAAGCTGCTACAATTTGTCGAATTTCTTTAATAGATTTTCAACTTTATCGCTGAAGCATAAGGTTCAAAGTTGATTGGGAAAATTTGACAGTTTCGGGTAGCTTGATGTAGTGGCGTCTGTACATAAGATAAGGTTAATTTTAAAATTCTCAGCAACTCTCGTCTTTCCAAGCTATTATATCGATGTCCGGTATTTCGTCACAACTGCACATTACATTTCTGTAAATAAAAAAAACAACGATAATTATGTATCTGTCGGAAATACGTCATGCATTCGTTTCATGATTCAGGACGCCAGCACCAGATGGCGCTTGACAGAGTCTAGCCTGAGTTCGTGGAAGTCGACGAGAGCGCTACAGAGCGATGTCGGGCTTCTCTTGGACATCGGACATCGTACGGACAGCATGTACTCAGAAACTGTCTCGCGTTCTGTATCTATTGTGTCGTGTACCTACAGTGTGTGATTCGCTGGTGTCATTAATTTGTTTGTGAAGTTATAATTTGATTTAAACTGTAAACGATTTTGTATCGCGCAATAACCAACACTACCCATAGTACGCCCACAGTAACTAAAATATGGCTGATGATAACGAGAGGCACCTTTCCGTCATATATAACTATACTACTAATGTAAAACTTGCAGGTTCAGAAGCCAGGTGCCAGAAGGATCAAGTAGTCTGCGAAATCTATAGGTTTCAGATTTTAGAAGAACACGTTGGTGTAGTGGGCGTAAGCGCAATGAGGTCCTGGATTCGATTCCCAAGTAGCTCAAAATGTTATTTGGTTTTCTCAACAAAATTTCTCACTAGCCTAAATTTGGTCCCGGTTGATGACATAGGACTTCAACATAACCAGCGAAATGGGTGTACCTACACCTATGCCTGATCCTTTGGAGAAAACAGCGTGATATATATGCTAAATACCTACGTATAGAAATAAAACATAAAATGGGGCTTCATTTGCCAAACTTCTTTTTCCAGAAATCTAAGTTTAGTTACTTACCCTGGTCCAATCCTCTGGAATGCTTTTGGTTGTATTTGAGTGACGGTATCACCAACGTCACATAAAAGTCTTGCTATCGATGCTTTTCTCATTTCTTGCAATTGATCTGCAAAAGAGAATAGACATTCAATATAGTGTGCGCAGACCAGAGAAGCATGGCACAGCACTAGGGGGCCTGAACTCAGCATTGGAATGAACAAAGCTGTCAATAATGATGATGACACCATAATAGGGATCTATGTAACAGAAAAGCGCCATAAGAAGCGTATTCTTAACTAGCTTCTGCCCGCGATTTCGACCGCGTGAAATTTCGTTTTCGCTTAGAATTTTTCTGACTCTTTTTCTTTTTGCTCAGCTCAAATAGCATATAGCCTTCCTCAAGAATTGGGCTATCAATTGCAAAAATAATTTTTCAAATTGGACTGGGAGTTCTAGAAATTAGCGCGTTCTAACAAACAAACTCTTTAGCCTTATTATTAGTATATAATAATATATATAGTTCAATAGAACATCCTTATTCTAACCAATAACGGTCGGTAAAATAAAAAAAAGTCCAGCGGTGTCGTGGGACACCCGGTGGAACAAATCTTTCGCTATTGCTAACTTGGCGAATGAGAGCTGTGTGAAAAATATATAAGTGTGCTACTTGTTCCCACACTTTGTCCACTTAGTCTGAATGTTAAATATGCAATAAAATTGTTGAAAAGGAGTATGGAAAGTCATGACAGTTTTGGTACGTACGGTAACAAAAGTGCCGTGATAGTCAAAATGTCACGGCTTTTCACAGAGCTCTCATTGGCGTACGAGAAACAACTTCGAACCAATAAGTTACCTAAATACACAAATAATTCTCACCCTCCGTAAAGGCATGTGGTCTGTTCGGCCTCTCATACCAGTGTCTATCAGACTGCATGGTCCGTATCAGCTGTTCTACAATGATATTATAGAACATGTGTGGCACTCGACCACCTTCTATTGACTTCTCTACCCACATCGCTGCTAGAAGGTCAATGTCTTCTACAGATGCATATAGTTCTGACAGCTTTTCCAATATCTGTCAATGGAAATGGGCAATTTAATTCATTGAAATTTATAACCACTTATGGTTGTGCAGATTATATCAATTAATATTTACTGATCTTAAGAAAGGGCAGTATAACTTTTACAAAGAAACCCAAACACCTACGAGAGAATGGTGCCGATTCACAAACTAAACTAAATTTAGGTTCAGTGCATCTGTTCTTTCTATTTCATTAAGAAAAGGACAGAAGATAAATTTTTGTTTAGTTCTGTCAAATTAATCAGCGCCTGATATAAGATGCAAGTTTAGACGTGATTAAAAACTTACCTACTAAAATTAATTCAACTTACGTCAGGCGCTGATTACTATGATGATTATGATGTTTATTTGTTTATAGTACTAATCTGCAAGGTTTTTTTTCAAGTAATTTGGGCTGATGTACTGTCTCATCATTTTTGATAATTATAATAATTGTCTGTAGTCACACGTTAACGTCTTACCTCTGGTTCGAAGAACTCCACTAAATCATCGAAACAGGTAATTTTTCTTCCGGAAAAGTGCTCTAAATATTTCACGTAAGGTTGCATAAACAATAGGCGGTTTTTAGCCAAATCATTTGAGAAAACATCCTGCGATGGTTGAACTAGTCCTAGTACTTTCTCAGCCATCTGAAATGTGTCAACGTGGTTATTTTCAACTTTGCAAATGTCAGTTTTGAAAATATCGTATTCAATGATTCATTAAAATTTTATTTAAACAATTGAACCTGGTGCAAGCTCTGCAAAAAATGTGAAAAAAAAAAGCTTGTAATATAAACAACCTAGGTAATATGGGCTGGTGCTGGTGTCCGCAACTCCACATCAATACGCGTATTTTGCGTATGGGTGATATTTTTACTAAAGCAGAGCATTAAATCCTACATCTTTACACCAATGCTAACAAGATTTCATCTTCATCTAATTCATAGGTTCTCAACGTGGGCGATCACGCCCCCTCGTTGGCTTTTGTGACTTTCAGGAGGCAATAGAAGACTTAGAGAAAATTATAATAATATATTCTATCTTACGACTATATTATTACACGTTTAAATATAATCGTGGCAATAGCTGTTTCCGATTCGCGACAGATGGTAAGTAAAAAAAATCGGGGGCACTACAAAAAAAAAACCTCAAAGTGGGCGATGGGCAAAATAAGGTTGAGAACATATATGATATAATTGCTTCAAAACAGCCGAAGTAATACTTACATCAGGATCCACAACATTACCATCTATCTTGCCACTAGCTTGTCTAAAACTTCCTTGAGTCAAATAGTCTATGTTATTATCCACAGCTAAATAGCCCGTTCTTATAGTAAGGTTGACTAACTCAACCTTCTTCACGTAATTGCCATCAGCGTCATACATTCTGAAAGAGAAAAGAAAATTGATAATTTTTGGTGTCTTCACGATGGAAAAAGCATTATTAGTGACATCATCTATTAAATCCTATTCAATTTATATGTTTTCTAACTTCGGTGGAGTCAACGTCCTATAAATATCGAAAGTGACTATATTATTTCAGTATTTTACACGAAGCAACACGAAGTAAATTGTTCTGGATTCTGTTAGCTATAACCAAATATTTATACTTACTTCGGTGTAGCTTCTTGCATTTTATGTAACCACCGTAGGGCCAAAGGAAATTCCATTGACAGTTGTGGCAATAATTTGTCGTTATATAAATCTCTGAATCCCGCTAGATGTAAGACTCCATCGTTGACAAGATTGTCATAGCCTGGAACAGAGTTCAAATTATTGATTTCTTGTAGTATTTTCATAAATAGCTTTTGGGCTACTTAGCTAACGAAAAAGTCATTTAACTCTTGAACGGCAACTTAATATTGTTTTATGTTGTCAAACTTTTATTACTTAAAATCATATAACTTACCCATCATCATAGGCAATAATTCGTATAAAAGAATTTGCATCTCAATAGCTATATTGATATCTCTTGCGGTATAAAAAAGTCTCTCGTCGTCCCAACATGGATTTATTTTGGCAAGTCTATCAGCTATGTGGTTGTGAAGCCTCCAAAACCAAATGGATACTATGTTAATTGGCATTAATGTGTTGACTTCGCCTGATGCTGAAATAAAGGCAGATTTTTACATTATTCATGTTTTTGGAACGAAGTTCTTTAACAGAGCCTGCGGTAGGAATAAACGGAGAAATCGTCACGTAACGGAAAGCGTTATGCGCCCTATATGCGATTTTTTTAAATATATAATATGACGGATTAGGTACTTGTGTCTCGTTATCATCAGGCACATTTTAATTACTGTGGGCGTACTATGAGTAGTGTTTGTTATGGCGCAATAGAAAAACCGTTTAAAAAACAGTTCAAATCAGATTATAATTTTACGAACAAATTAATCACACTAGGGAATCACACACTGTAGGTACACAACTCAACTAGGTACTATTAAATAATAACAGGCTGGTATGATGATGATGGTCTCAACAAAACGCAGGACAATTCCGAAGCGTCTTCACTGCTCGATCACCAGGATAAGCAATGTCGTCGGACATTGCTTATCCTGGTGCTTGGTGCGTTCTCTTAAACCTCGTAACCGAGCGGAAACGTCCCGAGTCTGTCAAAGCGCGCCAACTCTAGTCTTGATAGTTGCCGTTAGGTGGCGTGCCTTGTTTTGTTGTAAACGTCAATTGCCGGATGCGACAATTATTATACATAATAGAAAGAGTGAGAACTAGTTTTCATGGTTTTCGAGGGTACCTACTGAAGCTAATAATGAGGTCAAAATGAAAATCCAAGATGGCGGCTGCAAAAGTTTTCACGTTTTTCGTCATGGGAGTCATTTTTATGGTTTTTAGGTAGCTGAAAGCTGAAACCGATAGTGAGCTCAAAATGAAAATCCAAGATGGCAGCTGAAAACATTTTTGAATTTTTCGTCATGGGTGTCGTTTTTTATGGTTTTCCAGGGTGCTGAAGCTAATAATGAGGTTTCCGCCGGAGGTCCCCCGAGGCTCCGACACCACTCGTTTTTTTCATGTTTGATATAATCAATACTGGTGGACTATAAAGGGTGGTAATGATAATGATGTATGAAATGATTTTAAGACGAGATAATAAAGTTAGATAGTTTTGATGCCCTAGCTGCCTAGGCATCTTGGTATTTACCTATCGGTACCGAGACCGACGTTTAAAATAAAATACTTTTCATATGCGTACAGCACAATCAAGAAGGTTGAGCTCAAGCATGCTTACAATATAAGAATTTAAGTAAGGATACCATTTTTGTAAACCTTTTTTTTTAATAATGTCGAAATTACTTGTTGACTTACGTGCGTTATGACACCTTGTCTCATGAGGTTTTCGGTTCAGAAAACAATCGGATTCGTTTTTATCCTGTGGTGGCCAAATCCTACCATCCTCTACTTCATACTGTAACAGTCCACCTTGATATTTCCTTGCTTCTAAGGCTTTATCGAGAGTATTTCCATAAACAGTTGACAAATCAAATAAAGGCGTAGCCGACTGTATCTGCAACATTAATGATAGAAAGAAGTTAGAAAAATAGGTTTATTTGTCACAGAAACACGTGCAAACAAAAAGATAATTAATAAATATTATACTATTTATTTATTATAAAAACAATAATTATGTAATTATTATTTTTTTATAATAATTATTGTTTTATAAATTTATTATTAAGTATGTTTTTTTATAATAAGGAAAAGTAAAACAAATCCTTTTCTGTTCAGGCCGCTCGTTTATGGAATGCATTGCCAGTTCAAATAAAACGCGCGCAATCGTTAGCTGTATTTAAGAGACTCGTGAAAGAACTTGTTGTTGTGATCTTGTTTTCGTAGCTGCAATAATCTAAAGTCGTCATTTATTTTCGTTGCTTATATATATATTTAGTATGTATTTATTTATGTATCTATTATACAGCATTATACATGTATATATCTATGTATCTATTATAGTATATTATTTTGGCACCACTGACAACACCATTTTTTATATCCACGCAATCACTGTCTATTCCATGGCCTGGAAGAGATCGCAGAAAGCGATAAGGCCGCCCATTGTATGTTTTGTATTATTCGTATTTTTTTGTTATGTATTTTCTGGTGTACAATAAAGTATATATAAATAAATAAAAAGTCGACGGCTGCACGTCATGACTGTGACAAGAAGGCCTCAGCTCAGCATGATGCTCAGCAGAAGGACTCAGCATGATGCCGTGCTATGGGGGACCCACAGCACAGCGCTGGTTTTCAGTGGTTACCCGAAAAGGACGTACGGAAACCAAGTCAGATTAAATGTTGTACTCTAGGTAACAAAATAAAATAAAACAAACAGTACTTATAATATAAAGCAACTATATAAACAACCAATGATTATTAATAAATATTGTTAAATAACATAAAATTTTATTTATACGGAGGCATCACCGCGCTTTCATAATAATTATTCTCGTAGACAGGTATCCACCTAAAGCAATTATTACACAAGAATATTCAGCGTTTTGTGTTTTGTCTCGCTCCCACCCTCACCTCCGATACGAATATTATCCATCAATTCTATTAATTATCTCAAAAGGAGAATTATGGACATGTGTATTCTCCCTATTCTCACATATGGTGCTCAAATCTGGTCTTTGACACTTCACCAGAGGTCCAAACTCGAGATTTGCCAGCGAGCCATGGAGCGCAGTATCCTGAGGGTTCGAATTTCTGACCGTAGGTATAAGGAACACATTAATGCACGCCAAAACTAAGCTAATAGACTTTACCTAAAAATCCGCTAAACTTAAGTGGGACTGGGCCGGACATGTTAGCCGCATTTCAGATGACAATTGGGCTAAGGGAACCACCGATTGGGTCCCACTAAATGCACGACGACATCGCGGCAGGTCAAGACGAAGATGGCGGGACGAGCTTGACTCCTACCGTAAGGACTGGTCGGCACTCGCAAAAGACAGAATTGTGTGGAAAAGGGAGAGGGAGGCCTTTGCCCTGCAGTGGGACAGTACAGGCTAGTTAGATTAGAATTCTATAAATGAGGCCCTTAACGACTGCCCCGTTGGTGTCGTGGTCACAAGCGGCACTGCTTAGCGTGGGGTGCTGGGTTCGATTTCCAGGTTGGGCAAAGTGTTATCGGGGTTTTGCCTTAGGAATTTTTTTGTAACAGCCCGGAGTTTGGAAGTAGGCGGTATGATACCCCCGTGCCTCGGAAAGCAGGTTTAGCCGTTGGTCGTGGGCCTGATCTCTCTCCGGTCGTGTCGAATTGCGTGCCGTCCCTTCGGACTATGAGAGTGAAAGAAGAAGGAGTGCACCTGTGTCTGCGCTCACACTTGCGCACTATAATATCTACCGCGCCAAAGGGTAGTCTCTGGAGGTAAATACGGTCTCTGGAGGACTATTAACCGATGCAAACCGAGAGTTCACCTTCATCTAACAATTTATCAGCTGCAGACTTCTTCTGCATATATCATTGCTTATAAATCAGGTCAGATAGTTTTTAAAACGTTATAAAAAAAAAGAAAATAGAACATACCCGCTCAGGAGGTGTGTCTTTCTTTCGACACCCCATTGCCTGGAACGTCAAAGGTTTCGTCAAGTTGAGGCATCGAATACCAGTGAACCGATGAACCGGGTCGTCGTCTGGTACTTCTATAGGGGCGCACGTGTGATCTTCTTTACCTTTAGGGGTACAGCAGTGTGGCGTCCACATTATGTAGTTTACTAAAACATTAAAAAAAAAAAAAAACATTTATTTCAGACTAGCTTCCCCCCGCAAGGTATGTCGATAAAAACTATCCTATGTCCTTCCCCAAGAATCTATCTCTCTGCCAAATTTTATCTAAATCCGTTCAGTGGTTTAAGCGTGAAAAGGTAACATACAGACAAACAGATACACAGAATTATTTTCGAATTTATAAGAGAGAGGAGTTACAGAGTTACTTTTTTAGTATGGATAACTAATTGATCCAGTCCGCTTTAAAATTAAAGTAAAATAAAAAATACATTCAAATCACTCGCATAATAAAGGATCTTTCTTTATTCATTCCATCCCCATTCTAAGTTTAAAAGTGGCACAGTGGAACATGATTAAAATTCGCTTGGTTGCAGTTAATAATTTAAATGTATGATTCTATACAGATACCTGTATCATGAAGATTAGCGATGTCAGATGACATAAAGACGAGAAAATATGCGGCCAGTGTTGTAAATTGTTGATCGGGTACTTTAGCTTCTGACAAAAAACTTGTACGCAGTCGCCTTACAAGAGGTAGATCGCCTGATTTTGATTTCCTTGGCTCAAAATCTGAAACAGATTAAAATTGCAATTTACTTGTACTTGAAAATCTGGGGGCACGGGAGTGCCAACGCCAAGACGAGCCAAGCGAAGCGCAAGGGCACTACCTACCTTTTCTCGAACTACAAGCCTCATATTTTGACTAAGGTGTAGAGTTTGTGAAGTTAGGGCGTTTAGAGTTAGAAGCTTGGCTCTACATGAGATCTGATAACTTTTTGGCAGTGCGAGCCATATGTGGTCTCGTCTTGGCAACATTTTACACGAAAATGTTTTTGGTGGGATTATTATTTACTTCTTACTACTATATATCTGCCTAGCCTTTTCCCAACCATGTTGGGGTCGGCTTCCAGTCTAACCAGATGCAGCTGAATACCAGTATTTTACATGGAGCGACTGCCTATCTGACCTCCACAACCCAATTACTGGGTAATACCTACGATACCCCTTGATAAGACTGATAGTCAGACATTCGGGCTTCTGAGTACCCGTAACGACTGTCAAAGATCCACGAATGACAGCCGGGACAGTATAGTATTTAGTTGGTCTCTGCGAAAATAATGATCACTCTCTTGACCTTATCCTAATTTATTCTAGGTCGGCTCAGCATGTCTTCTACTTCCAAACTACGTCGTCATCTCAGTAGTCACTTCGTAGGCTTCGTAACTGAACAGGCTTCGAGAAGTCTTCCCAGTCCATCTTTTTCCTCCCTGTTTTAAATTCGCCGCCACTCGCACTCGCGCATCGCTGTGAGTGCGACAAGGACAACGCATCGCTCCCGCCATCTGACGGCGTGAAAAAAACTCAGTTCGAACTCAACGAGAAGACCGGCCGGCAAGAAATAACCGCGCGAGTGGTGAAAAAACACAAAAATATCGTGAAATACGACTGCTAGTGATACAGCTGTGTGGTGATCTCCTGGCTCCCAGCATCCCGTGAGTACCTGACCTCTTTCAATTTACATCCTTTAGCCTGTTTCTGAGTAGGAAACTTCAAAAGCGTCCTTGACTATACGCAGCAATCAGTAGCCATATCATCTTTCACACAGTCCATCCAGGGTTACTTTGGTAATCTCTTAATCTGACAGCCATCCACATTCTTACTCGTAACTTTTTTCACGTCATCTTTCTCATCGGTGTGTGCGAAAATGACTCCCATATTATCGACCTCAAAAAACCATTGCATTTACGCGAAGCAAGCAAACATTTCAATAGTTTCTTATAGTGTCACGGTCTTAGAATGAGTTTACCTTTATCATAAGCAGCTGGCAGCATCCGATACTGGGGTGTGTGTGTGGCTCCCCTGCTTGGATGCTGCAGGTTATTACATGACCCATCTAGACGTCTCCATTCTGCAGGGTCACAGGGCTCAATGTCGTTGATGCACCAACTGGAAGAATAAAATGTATTTTACTTGGTACTGGAGACACTTAGGTTGTTTCACCAATCCATACTAAAATTACACTCAGCGCCAGTAAATGTAGCCCCTAGCCCTAAACGAGAATTTGTGAACAAACTAAACCATGTCAACTGAACTATTCTATGGGATTTTTAATGAGAACAGGAGCTATTAATTTCATTTCTCTATAAATCCCGAAGATTTACTGTAAACAATAATTGTGAGACACTTCTCTTTAAGCGGTGACCGAAAATTGGAAGAATATGGTATGACGACCACTTCATCATAATGAATGTGTCAAGAACTGATGTTTCCCGGTTGTTGATACCTATCCGGGGCTTTAAATGGAATGAGGTGGATATGTCACTTTTTAGACCATTGTATCCTGCTTATGCGTATGAAGTTTTATTAAAATCAGTTCATTCATTTCGAAAAACAAGGGCTTGAAAGTTTGTATGAAATGCCGTAAGGCGTAATTCTGAAAATATCATAAACATGGTGTTTCGAATAAGCATAATGATGATTTACAAAAATACGAGTAGGTACTAAGTTGCCAAATATACTCGTACAGTGTAAGTTTTCGTTGTATTCAAACTCAAAGCATTTATTTCAAGTAAACCAATTACAGACACTTTTGAATTGTCAAGGGGTCGATCAGTCAGAAAGATGAAGCTAGTTGGCCATTCCAATGCGTAGTAGGAATATAGTTTTTTTTTTTATTTGAAATGGGTTTGCTCTTGACTCTAGTCTAGGTCAGAGGTGACAGAGACAAAGTCGACAATGGAGTGAGCTTACCCAGAAGAAGCCTACCTATTCACTCTTACTTTGAAGAGATTCGGGTTGTATGCGCTCGGAAACACAGACGTAAGTAGAGAGTTCCACTCTTTTCTTTTTTAGTTCATAATTTATTAATTATGAACTATAAAAATATAAATGTAATAATAAACAAAATTATAGCAATAATAGTTATTTTTGTAGTATCAAATTTTTAATTGTTTTTTAAATACATAGTTTGAATAAGGAATGTGATTGAATATAATTGGCGCCATGCAGATTTTTTTTTTCTTTTGACGTTTTTAGAAATATCATAAAAAATAACTATAGGTAATTTATTTTTTTTTATAAACTCAGATAGGTACTTACAAAGTGGTATTATGTTTACTATGTTGAACAACCTCCTCATCACTTACAGCAATTCCTTCGTACGAATCATAAACAATCCCTAGGGTAACACAAAACACGCAACTAAAACACAGAAGGCTTTGTAAAATCATGTTATTCTTTGTAGCTTGTTTTAACGTAAATATTGTTCGCTAGGATTTCCTTAGGTATATATTTATCTACTAATTTATACTTGTTAAGCCCTCCCACACCGGCGCAAATAAAGCGCAGGCCACACCGCGCGCTGGCGCGGCGGCGGCGGACGGGTTGCCGGGCGAGCATCCTTACACCATTCTTATCATGACACAATATAAGAACGGCTATTTTTAGTAACTTTTAACAAAGCATATACTAGTCTGTCCGCCCAGTGTGGCCTGCGCTTTATTCGCGAGGCGGCGATTCCTTTTTAGATCGCATCACGATTGAGGGTATAGTCGCGCGTGGCTTCATGGAAAACGTACTTGAGACAACTATCGTAACGTAACGTCATGCGACATTTCAAATTTGTGTGGGAGAGTCTTTGTTACACGTGTGAAACAGCCTATTCATTATTGTTTAAAGACTGGAATTTAATAACCATTAAATCATTTATTAAAACTTCATTTTGGACATTTAATTAAAGTTAGGCCTGTAAATAACTTTGTTTTTTGAATAAGCATTTTTATAATTGCTTAGGGCGTTTTTCCACCGCAACCGTCACCGGGACGTCACCAAGAAACGAGATTATTCGAACCGATCTTGATGTCCAGGTGACGCCGATCGTTTGTCCACTGCGACTGAACTCATCGGTTCAGTATGTTAAGATAGACAAAACAAAAGCTGGGCGAACAGCGCTTGTGCATCGTCAGTGTGTGGATAAGATCAAACGTGTTTTGCTTTGCCTGCACATCGGCCCATCACACTCTCGGGTCGAGGTCTAAAATTTTGGGAAAGAGAAATTCTGAGCGTGAACGTAGCGGTCGCGACGATTTATTCAAAACTTAGGTGACCGGGATGATGACGGCGCGGCGGTTGAGTGACGGATGTGAGATTGACACGCGGCCATAGTAAATGTATGTATCGCTACTTCGGCGCCGTCGTCACGTTCTCGGTGACGTCTCAGTGAGGGCTGCGGTGGATAAACGCACTATGTGTAAAATTGTTTGACGTCAGACATGTTTTTGTCGGTTCCCGATAATTAAGAGATTAGAGTACAGATTAAATACAGGAAATAAGGTTTTAGAAACATTTAGAATAAAAAAAATAAAGAATAGGTGCTTAATAATTTAATGGGATAATTTTAAATTAATTGAATCGTATCTGAGAGAATTGCCCACGTAGGTACAGTCAACAAAGGAGTTAAGTATACAGGAGCGTCGGATATAGTTGAAGTTTACTAAGAAACCGATGGATGTTCTGGACTGAAATTTAATTTAATAAATGAGCTGTTTGTTTTCTATTAATAAACTAAAATTTTATTCGAGAATATCCATCGGTTTCTTAGTAAACTTCAACAATATCCGACGCTCCTGTATACTTAACTCCTTTGTTGACTGTACAATTGTTTTTTTTTTTTCTTTTATAATTGAACCACAAACCTGTTGCTGTTTTGTTTGTGATAACCAATGAAAATTTTCACGCTAGGGGTTCAAGAATCATGTGCTGACTTCATGGTTACAGTTTGCGCGTCGGTGTCCCAGCCACCTTGTAATGTTTTCTTGAAGTGAAAACTTCTTTAGGCGAGTTGGGCATTTTTTGAGATGGGTAAAAACCGATGTAAGCGACACCGTGCGTGTTTTGTTATAATAATAATAATAAAAACTTTAATTCAGACTAGGTCCATAAAATTGTTAGTATATTGGTGTTAGTAACAATAATGCTTATAAGTAAATAGGTTAGTATTGTTAGTTTTCAAGACAGTAATAAAATTTTAATTCAGACCTAGGACTGTCCCCACCCAGTGTTTCTGAAAGGGACAGTCCGCTCTGGCAGCGATCATTTTTAGAATGCTGTTGTTACTACCATGCAGGCGCTGTAGTAAGGAGGCCGCTTTCTTTCGCATGATGGCATGGAATCCATCTGTGCGAGCCTCTGCGAACATTATTAAGACGACGTTATTAAGACGATTAAAAAAATACCCGCTTCGGATGTGTTCGGCTGTCCTCGGGATGTACTCGGTTTTAATGTATATCCGATATGTCAGTGAGTGATGGCAAAGTATTCTGTTTGTGTTTTGTTTTCACTTCTGTCGGCACTCCCGGAGTGCCACTGTTTTTTTTATGATATAATATAGTTTTTGTATGCTGCGTCTATCGCATAATATTGTGTACTTGGCTTGTATGTTGGCTTGTGTTAATTAGTTGAACCATAGATATAATGAAAAAAGGGTTGAACAGTGTAACGATCATAGATAACGTAAGCATAGTCTATAATGTTCCCACTGCTGGGACACAGGCCTCCCCTCTGTGAGAGGGTGGGCAGTAATCCATCACGCAGGCCTGTGCGGGTTGGTAGATGTCACATGTCTTCGAATTTTTGGTTCTAGGACATGCCGGTTTCCTTCGCCGTTTTGAGAGCAGTGGTGATGAAATTATTTACATAAAATAAAGCGCCTGTCGCGTGTCGCGTGTGCGTGTTGCGCTTCGAACCTACGACGAGAGCTCGTAAGTCGCGGCTGTTACTACTGGGCCACCAGGTGGCCCAGTGGTTGTAGATAGACCAATAAATAAATAAATTGACTCAAGATACCGTGTGATAGGTTTTTTATATAGTATGTTATTTATACAGGAGCTATACTGGTAGGGGGGCCAAAATGCAACAAATTGAACCTCCGGCCGAAATTCAATAGGATACGAGATATTTGAATTGTAATGGTTTTTCGATATAATTCTAAATAAAAAAAACCTGCTCTGACGTTGCAAAATAATAATATGAATTAAAAAATGATACTGTAACTGGCACTTCAACAAAATAATTAAACTTATGAGCGATTGAAGAATAATATTTTACCAATATTTTCATTTTACGCTTCAAAAATGTTTCAAATATCTCGAGAACTATTAAATTTCGGCCATACAATATGGGGGGTACAATTTGTTGCATTTTGGCTCCCCTATCAGCTCCTGGCGAATATACGTCAAATTAAAAGTAACCTTGTATAGTTGGCACCTATATGTTTAAGTATGTCACTTTACAATCTTCCCTCGATATCCGGGAAACAAAGAAAGTTATGAAAGTCGCTCAAACAGTAAGTTCTGTACGTCAGAAAGATCTCTGTAGTTTAATATTTGCATGATATTGCGTTTTGGCTGCTATGGGCCACGGATATTACCTCCGCTCGTGATTCGCCGAGAGTTTCTACAAAACAATATTTAGGATATTGTTTCTTCAATTTTATTAATCCGGTTTTATTGTGCAGTGACTGGAATAAAACTTAAATTGAGAAAAGAAACGCGGTGGAATTTAACTATTACGACTTGGCCTATTACCCGATTTCGGCTTGACGTCAAATTCTGGGACACCCTGTATATGTGTATTTATGTTTTTTACTTGATAAAATAAAAATTTAGAAGTAGGTATTTTATTGTGAGTGTGTATAAATAGCTTTTGACGAAAACCTAAATTAATAAATGCTTGTGAGAGCGAGGTTTTTTTTTATTTTTCGTGGACAACTTGGCTCGAGATCGCACAAAATAGAGAGAAAAATGGAGGCCTTTGCCCAGCAGTGATACACAATGCAATTTCCCAAAAAAAAGGTGTAGATATGTAGGTACGTAAATGATTTTGTCATACCATAATTATCTTCCCTCTTTTCAACTTTGTACAAGTCCAACAATACAAAGGTTATCTGGACGCATTCGCTATGTGCGATAAAACCCACCTTTGTTTTTTGCTCCTTGGACCTTATGATTTTTCCCTGGATTTCATTATAACTAGGTATATAAATAAAACATAGTCGGGTTAGTTACACCATTTATAACTCAAGAACGGCTGGACCGATTTTTTTGATCTTTGATTTGTTGGATTTGTCTCCGCCCCGAATAGCAGAATAACTATTAAAACATGGGAAAAATTCACGAAAAAAAAAATAAAAAAAAAAGAAGAATTTTGTTTATCAATTTTTTTTTTTAGATTAAAATTTTCTCTCAGGGATGCCAACGCATCTGCGATGCCTCTGAAATGCCAACGCATCTGCGATTACTCTGGGATGGCAACGCTTTTGCAATACCTTTACGATAGTAGTACATCTGCGATGCCTAAGGTATTGCAGATAGGTACAAGCATTATTGTCCACTTGTTTGCCGGCCTATAACATTCTGTTATATAGGCATATTTTATAGGAATACTTCCCTCACAATAATACATAAAAAAATCAACTAAGTACCTCCATCAATCTATACCTTCTCTAGCCACAACCCTACCTGTCCCTCGCAGTGGTCCTGCAGTCCGTTGCACTGCGAGTGACGCAAACAGTTAATTACAGTAACAAACTGATGACGTCGACACGTGTACCGCGTTATGTTCACACAGCGGGTTTGACCGGTGTGGGGTGGTAGGTCATAGGAGAAAGCGGGTTTAAATATTGTTAATTTTGTTAAAAGTGTGAAGTAGAAGGGTCTATTTAAATAAGACGGTAATGGGGGATTTACACTAGGTCGATGTTCACCGTGCGACTGGTCGCTTACCAAATCGCCGCCCCATTTACACGGGTCGATTAAAATCGCAGGTTCTACAGGACTAGTTCATTTTACATCTAAATGTCGACCTTCATGCGGCCTGATTTTCACGGTTGATTTTAGTCATCCGCCGCATGACGTCGAAACGAAAAAAAGTCGAAATCTATTCTATTTTGGAACTTGCGATTTTAGTCACGTGCGGTCTAGCCGAATTGCCATTTAGACAGTAGATTGTCGCCGTACGGTGAACATCGTGAAGCTATAGTCACCTGTGTAAAGTCCGCATTACAGTAGCGTCCCGCTCCTGATTCGCAGCTTTTATGTCTTGAAAAATACTCTTTATTTCGCTATTATAATATGTAAGTTTAATATTTACTTTGTAAAGTATTTTTTTATTTAATTATTTTGAATGTGAGGACTATTTGGGTCATTTCTTTTTTCCTTCTTAGTTAGTTTTAATCATGATCTGGCAGTTTGAGTAATTTACGCGGCCTACCCAAATGTCCTTTCTTTGGTATTGTTCGTCGAATCGTTGAGCTCCTCAAGTTCTGAGTTGAGCTGCACGATTTTTGACAAATGCGTGCACTGATTGGACAGGTCCGCTCAATCTGTGTGGTTCTTTCCTCAAAAGACCATTTCAGACACCAATCTACATGGTCTTCACACGATCTGACCAAGATTTTGTCTGGACTTTAAAAGAGACTGTGACTTCTGAGTTTGTTTCGGCCTTTCTTCTCAGAATAGTCAGTTAGGAAACGCCGACCTCATCTAGTTTAAAAAAATATGATTGACGTGTAAAAGTGTTTACAAACCTACTTACAGAAAATAAATCATGTATCATTTAATGTGTTAGATAAATAATTCTCTAAATGATGGTATAAACCGGAATTGATAGGTTAATTTAATTTTGGGTTTTTGAAAAAAAATTAGATTCTCCGTTCACTTTTATACCCTATTTTTGTCGAGACATAACGGTAAAAAAGTCAGTCGATATATATTATAAAGATAGATTATACCTAGATAAACATGGGTAGATCGGTAAAGCAAATATCTATGGCAAGTTTAAACAAAAATGAGTCGTTGCGTGTAGATAATTATAATTTACATAATTTTATAATTACCATAGGTATCAGCAGACAAAACAATTTAAGCGTATCCTGTAAATAGGCACTAGGTATGTTGTGAACAATAATGGATTCACACTAGGTGTTCTCATTGTTAATAATTACCAACAATGAGAACACCTGTGGTGGTGTGAATCCATGAATCGTTGAGAAACATGAACTTCTTGATCTGATATAAAAACAAAAAAAATAGCCTGATACACTCGTGATAAATAAAGCAATTATTTTTTCTTCATTCGTTACCTTCGATCAATAATTATTGATCGAAGTTCGTTACGATAAAAAATATTTTACCATTACATAAACTCACGCTTTTTTTCTATGAAGGTTGGCGGGAACTACAGACGTCACCTGCTACGATCCTTCAGTACAACATGCACAATCTTTGAATGACGTAAAACCATTAGCATGCCATTGTAGTGTACCTCTTATCTCATTGAAATAAAGTATACATTACAATGATTGCCGTGAGTTTGATAAAACTCTCGGCAATCATTTGTGAGCAGTGGTGGCCTAACGGTAACGGCTGTGACTTACGAGTTGTAGGTCGTAGGTTCGAGCCCTGATACGCGCTTTAATTTGTGTAAATTATTTCAGCACCACTGCTCTCGAACATGTCTTAGAACTAAAAACTCGAAGACATGTGACATCTACCAACGCGCACTGGCGCAGCGTGGTGGATAACGGCCCACTTCCTCTCACAGAGAGGAAGCCTGTGTATGCAGAGTGGGAACATTATAGGCTGATTATTATGCTTATGCTCGGTAATCATTCTCATAACATTTTTACCTTCCCTTCCAAAATTTTCAAAACTTTATGGCTCTCTGCGATAACATTCTAACAGATCTTTATCGGTCAGAAAAGTGGAGATCGCCATGTAGCAGATCAAGTAAAAAAAAACCTTCCAAAATAAGACTTGCATTGCAATGACTTACTAATGGTTTTACGTACCTAAATGTCCTACTTTACATACTCCTTTTGCTTCGATTACGTTCATACATCTGAGGCCAATTCTCGTAATTTAAAACGTTCAAAATCAATTCGCAGTCTCATCTCAGCGACAAACAAATGTCAAAAACTTGTCAAAAATGTAGGGAAATTAGAGGTATTTTTGCCAGATTGAGACTGAGATGAGACTGTGAACGTTCTTAAAATTACGAGATTTGCCCCTCTCTGGTCACACACGCACGCCAGTTGCAAGTACTACCTGACGTTTCTGAAGAACATCATCAATAAACCACCAATTACATCATTAAAAAAAAAAAAACGTTAGTTCTATAAATTAATTATTGGCAAAGATACTCGTACCACCTTCAGATTAATGTAATTAGAACATCCGCTATTATCGCATGTGTTGCAGCCCTTTAAAATTTACTAATCGATCGTATGAAGTTGGTCTAATTGGCGAAAACTTCGGAACGACTGCTTCCAAATTAATTGCTATAAACTAATAGTGATTGCACACTGCAGACACGCTTCGACAAGTAATTAGGAATATTTTTCAGAGCGATTCATTCTCATTTTGCAGCTGAATAATCAGTATTTAAGTTGAAATTACTAACTAATTTTGACTATTTTTTTTTTGACTAATTTACTAATTGACTAATTTTTTTTTGACTAATTTTGTTTAAAACCATTCCCACCACCCAACATCAATCAAATTGTTGGCATCCTTGTAAAAACTTACATAATGTACAGACGACAGCACATCGAGCTACCCGAAACTGTCAAATTTTCCAAATCAACTTTGAACCTTATGCTTTAGCGATAAAGTTGAAAATCTATTCAATAAATTTGACACATTGTAGTAGCATGATGTGCTGGCGTCTGTACCTACATTGGTTTCTGTTAGAGACCCGCGTCTGTCATATCCCAGCTACCCGTCAATTAGTCGCCCTTGTGATTATTATTCACACACGGCCGACCGACCCTATAGCATCTGGTTCTAATGATCGCGACACGTGACCCAATGTAGGGGTGCGTACTCGAAAACGTCGGTGGATGTCAAAAAAATTTATGCTGATTTGCAAAATGTGAATGTTATTCTGGTTACGATGTGTCGGTTGTACGGCTTCCAATTTACCGTTAGCCGTTCGTAGAGAGCAGTGGTAACGGCCCCGTCATACGAATTGTAGGTTGTGGGTTCGAACCCAAGCAGGCACTTTCATCATTTCAGCCGAAAGACGTCCACTGCTGGACATAGGCCTCCCCCAAGCACTTCCACTTCGACCGGTTCTGTGCTTCTCGCATCCAACGGGTTCCTGCAGCCTTCACAAGGTCGTCGGTCCACCTTGTGGGAGGCCTTCCAACGCTACGTCTTCCGGTACGCGGTCGCCACTCTAGAACCTTTAGCAGGCACTTTACTTTGTGTAAATTATTTTCATCAACACTGCTCTCAAAAACCAAAAATTTTAATTCATGCGATATCTACCAACCCGCACTGATGGGCCCGTGTGGTACATTACATCCAGCTCCCTCTCGAAGAAAGGAGACCTGTGTCCCAGCAGTGGGAACATAATAGGCTGATTATGTTTTGGTTGTTAGAAAAATGAAAATCTATGTAATAAATACTATGATTGGGACAATTTTTGTCACACAATATTTTCGCGGTAAGTTTTAGGTAAAAAATCTATCTTGTTTATTTTTTGTCAGGTTTGTATATAACGCATGGTACTAAATACAGATGGCAAAAAAAGTAAAAAAATATCAAGAACCCTAGGCTGCCTTTGTCTCAGTAAAGTTCACATTTAACCTGATAATAATAATAAAGCGGTACTTCTGGACACGGCCCGAATAGTTAGGAGGTTCCTCTCTCTGGAGCCCTGACCGCCGGTAGCTTGGACCCTGTCCCCGATACCGGTGGGCTACTATTTGTTATATTTTTAAATGTTTTTATATTTCTTTATACTAATATTTAAAAATATAATTTATAAGAATTTATTTGAATAAAGGAGATAATAATAATAATAATAAAGCTTTATTTATTCCATACATGCAAAAAAAAATTACAAGAAAAAATAACAATAAAAAATTATATATAGGTAATTGAGGAATTTGTAAATTAATCATTAGTGGTAAGTTTTCATACATCTTATAACATTAGTTTACATACATTTAATTTCATTACCTATATCATATTCATACATTTTTATTACATTTTTAATTTATACATTTTTATTACATTTTTAATTTATACATTTTTATTACATTTCATACCATAACCAAGTTTACATACATTATAATAATAGTTGCAGTGCATAAATTAGACATTGGGTTATCATTATTTCTCATTTAATCTATTAATGTCCTCAATCAATCCGTATACTCTCCATGTATGGACCCCCTTCGGGTAAAAGCCTCCTCCAAAGAATGCCAAATGCCTCTATCTTTTGCTGTCTCAATCCAGTTTCTGCCTGCAATTGCCACTAATTCATCTTGCCACCTAGTGCATGGTCGGCCTCTGCCTCTACTTCCTTTAGGTCCCTTCCATGTTGTTATTGTGAATGTCCATCTTTCGTCGGTGTATCTTGCTAGATGGCCAGCCCAACCTGATATCATTAACCTGATATCATCTCTAAATTCAAATATTGTTAAAGACCTACCCAGTAAAAAAATATTGACAAAAAGATTTAACACGTCATCGCCAGAAAATTGATAATTTTCACGCTCAATCTACCGAAACGTTGACCAATATAAAGTGGACTTCAAATCTTTGATAGCCCTTGCAATTTTGTTTCTATCACTGATATAGTGGAGGTCAAGGGAAGCTGGACATTTGTATCTCGATCAATTTGTTACAGGTTGTTTGGAAAATATCGAAAAAATTTAGCCACTGTTTGAAATGTAATATAATATATAGCAATTAGGTAAGTTGAAAAATTGCAGTATCATCACAGCGGTAGTTTTCTCATTGTTTGTCTTATTTCTTTTTAGTCTATTCGTGAATTTATGAATATTTATTTTCGCTTATATTTATATGTAATTAGGTATATATAATTTATATATCTTTTATTTAGGTTTATGAGTATATTTATGTTGAAAAATATTTATTCCTCAATTTTCATGATTGCACTTACCACTGTTTGTCTCTGCATCACCCAAAGGTTGACTGGTAGAAAATGCCTATTGTAGTCCGCCTCTGTATATTCGTGTGCTCAAAGTAATAAATAATAACAAAAATTATTGTTGCGCTTAATTCAAATTTTATCGTCCAATTTGGCAAGTGAGCCGCAGGAGTTTTCATTATTCAAGGTTCTTTACATTATAGTAAAATTTTCAATTGTCACGCACTTGTTAGATTGTTTAATGCTCATTTACATTTAACTATTCACTTAAATATTTTTTTTTTAATCTGAAGGTCAATTATTCTCGTAATTTAAAACGTTCAAAATCTAGTCGCAGTCTCATCTCGGCGACAAATAAATGTCAAAAACTTGTCAAAATGTAAGGAAATTAGAGATATTTTTGATAGATTGAGACTGAGATCAGACTGTGAACGTTCTTACAATTACGAGAATTGCCCTTCTGGTTTCTTCACCTGTATAATTTCCATACAGAGAACTATCAAATTTGTTTAGATCATTTATAGGCATGCATTATTTAGACAAATTCCGTTGTTCTAAGTGTCACTTCGATGCTTAAGCACGAAATCTAACATTAAACTCCTGAGAAATGGTAGATGTTAGGAGCTCTTAAGCGAAAACAAGACAAGTATTCTCCATATTACATCCAACGAGAAATAAAAACGTTTTAATATAAAATATGCAACCACGCTGTATACTGTCAGTTCGCAGCATGGCTACTGCGGGGAACTGTCAGACGCACGCTACAATTTTTACATCGCTTCACTTGCTTATTATCTGTTGTGGTATAATATTATATACCTACGTAATTCCATAGGGAGTATTGGGCATACAATAATAGGAAGGTAAATATTCCACAAATACTTTAAAATATTTTTCTTTGCTCTTAATGATCGAGGTGTTTTTAATAGTTGGCAACGACAGGGTTTAATTATAATTATATCCAACCTTTCAAGAATTAGGTTCCTACTATCATTCTCCGGGGCCGCCGAATATGAACTCCTGGTCAACCATTACCTGTATTTTTTTTTTAATTACTAGAATCAAATGCTCGGCAATCACATTGAAAGTGATTACTGCATACCGAGGGCGAGGCTGTTGCCCAAACTAACGTATTATTCTCCTGGACAGTAGAAGCGTAATAATATGAACTAATAATACTTTTTTTATAGTAATAGATAGGAAATAACATTGAACATTGGCGATTCATTAAACGACGACGGTGTACCTAATCGCAATTCCTTCCAGACAACCATTAGATAAAAATAATTTCAAGAAACGTATAATTTAAGACATTTTGCTTTTAATAATTAGTGTCCTAATTATTAACAGTTAATTCAACTTACACTATTCCCACCTCTCTAATTGCACTTCCAATACACCAATCTTATTAATTCTTTAACAGTTCATTGAACTATAATCCTGCTATACCATCAATGTATTCTGCTACAGTTTGTGGTCAAACATCTACTAATTGGACACCACACAATTGGTTGTCAACGCAACGAGGGGAAAGCACTAGGCAACAAGCATAGCTGTGTAACTAATTTATCTATAGTACGTTCTGTTGTTTTGATTGTATTATTGTTGTAATTGTTTCCAAAACTATTTTTGGATTGTTGTTTTCAGAAGTGATCTATCTCTATTTAATTGATTAGCGTAACAAATCTATGGCGAGTGGTTACTGACACCTTTATTCGAAAATCTAATTTTAAAATGGCGTAAGACAAAATCGTAACATGGAATAATGGTATGGTACTCGTATAAACAGATGGTGTGAGAACAGTCTAAGAACCATTTAGATAGCAGTGTTTTCTACAGTGAAGTTTTGATTGATTGGCATAACAAGTCCATGAAAAGTGGTTAGTGCCACCCCTAAATGCAATCAAAATTTTAAATGATGTAAGACAAATCGTGGAATGGAAGCATGGTTCGGTGTATAGGTATGGTGATAGAACAGTCTAAGCCAGAAAACCATACTGATAGATAAGACCCTTACCCAGAACCACCTTTATAAAAGGAGATCTATCAAACATGTAATTTTAGATACTATTTAATTTAACTATTATTCACCAAATAGCCTTACTCAATTCTTCTAACGCCTTGCTATCATTTGGTACGTTTACAGCGATATGCTATTAAGATGGAACATCCAGCTGTCTTCTAAGAAACCATTTTTTATCCCTACTTAAATTCTAGTCACAGCTTCACCAAACAGGCTTTCATAATATCATCGACAGCGATAAACACAGGACACACGGCCGACGGATGTCCAGCAGTTTATATGCCGATATAAAAGTCAATAAAGTCGCGATTGTCAGAACCGTTCAGAATTCCGTCGGCGATCGCTGACTCAATCGCTGACCGTTTTACATGCATCGCTCGTGCGAGATTTGTGGTGCAGACGAGCGGGCTTTTATAGTAAGTTTTTGGACAGAAATGGTAAAGGTATAATACCTACTGAATGTTTTGACTTAGACAATTAAAGACAATGATGGTGGCGAAAAGTAACATCGTTACTTTCTTTAATTTTACAGTAACAATCTGTAGGCAAAGTCAAAACCAGTACCAAATTTTTTTTTGAGCGAAATTCTTTAAGGCAGCTAGTGGTAGGAGTTAAACTGGTAGAAAACTTTTCTTTACAAATAACAGAAAGTGACTAAGAGGGAGAGAGATGTTTTTTTATGGTTTTCGAACACATGTTTTCGACATATTTTATAATGTTTGAAGCCACCATGTTGGATTTTCATTTTGAACTTCGTTCCGATGGGCCCCGGACCCCACACTTTTTTTTAACGGAAACTGTTAAAACTAAATAGCAATATAAATAAAATACACTTATAAGTTTTTTTATTGATGATATTTTCTTTAACACGGCTTTTTATGTTGCGTGTATGCTTAGTAGTACTTTCTCAAGTAAATATTTTTTCTATTTCCGCGTTTCAACCGCTGCGTTTCACACACTAGTCTACACCACAGCCCCGAGCTCGTTTGACACTGGCATTGCTTTATCTGATTTACACTACATCTGCGCATTCTTCAGTCTGGCGAATTTCCTATCTGTGACATTTACATAGATCGTTGCACCTTCAATTGCTGCACATCCTGTATATTTTTTTATGTTAACACGTCCTGTATTGGGGTCGTAATGTGTGTCATTTTGTCTGTAAATGTGTCACTACTCATCGGCACTGTGTCTTTGTTAATCTGTTGGTAAATCTATGGTAATATTTCAAGTATAAGCATAATCGGCCTATAATGTTTCGACTATTGGCACTATTAGGCACAGGTCTCCTCTCTGTGAGAAGGAGTGGGCCGTAATCCACCACGCGGGCCTGGAGTGGGTTGGTAGATGTCACATGTCTTCGAATTTTTGGTTCTAGGATTTTTTTTAGGTTTCATCATGATGTTTTCCTTCACCATTTTGAGAGCCACTGCTTTCAAAATGGTGGAGGAGGTGGTGGAGGTGGTGGCGCTTTACTTTGTGTAAATTATCACCACTGTGATGAAATAATTTACACAAAGTAAAGCGTCTGTCTAGGTTTGAACCTACGACCTACGACCTATCAAAGTTTTTATGTCCACTTTTTATTATTATTTAGTATGGGAAAACCGAAAAAACGTTAGACGGAATGTGTGAAACATGATATGGATGGAAAGGGTAGACTAATAACAGTGAAGTACGGAAGAAAAACATTGCGCCAACCCAAAATAATTAGGATAAAAACAAGAGAACGATGATGATGATAATAATGAGTTAAATTAAGTTGTTGATAGTTTTAATGTAAGAGACAAACACAAAAGGTGATTCACATAATTAAGTAACCAATACCAACATCAATGAATCACCTATTAATTAATTAATAATTCACAAAATCCAATTAATATTCAAACAATGGTTTTCCTGTCCTATGAATAGGAAATAGATAAATTAGATTCTGATTTTTGCACGAGTGTTGTACACGACATGGAAACATACGGTTGACATCTGTCATATGACTCCAATATATTATTGCTAAGCAGTAGCATAAAATATAAGCCAGAAAACAGTCGAGGAACGATAAAAGTTGAACGTAGGATTTACTTAAATAATTTGTGGTTTACCTTTAAATGTATATGTATAGATACGAGAAGAACTCCATGAAGAAACTTCCTTGCCGTAGATATCGATATCCATCGCGTCTGCGGAGCTTAGCTAGCGAATATAAAATAAATCAAGCTACCCGAAACTGTCAAATTTTCCCAATCAGCCTTGAACCTTATGCTGTAGCGATATAGAGATTATAGAGTATTCTGTTCTATTCTGTCGAGGCAAACGTGCGAAGTTCACAATCAGGTAATATACAGGGTGGCTGGGACATCCATGCACACCCGGTTACTATGGCTTGAGTACATGATCCTGGACCCCCCTGCGTTGACATTTTTCGTAGATTAATAAAAAAAAACACCATTCATAGGTACCTACGCTTTGGAATGGGCAACTAGCTTCATATTTTCTGACTGGCCGACTTCTTGACAATTCAAAAGTGGCTGTAAATGGTTTAATTGAAATAAATGCCTTGAGTTTGAGTTTGACACTTTGTTTCCTACAAAAGTGCAACCTACGCGATATATGGAATAGTAGATTGTTTGCCAAGGGAACAAACAACTATTTTGAAGGCGAGAGTGTTTAGTAGAATCCAGAGCGCAGCGAGGGATTAAAAGTACGTCATTCGAGCTTAAAATAGTGTTGCTCTCGAGGTGGACACTACTTTTTATCACCCTCTATGAAAAAATAAGTAAGTGCAACTTATGAATAAGAATAGTACGTTTATTTATTTACATACAATTAGGAGCAATACATAGAAATAATTAGAGGCTAATGTTTATATTGAACAATTAACGCTGTTCCTTTTTTTTTTTTGCTCACGCGCCTTTTATTTTATCATACAGCCTGTTACTTGTTCATACAATGTTTGTGATTGATCTCTTTGCTGATTGGAACTTTTACTTCATCCATATTCTAAATTCAAATCACAGTCCCTAGGGATTAAAGAGCTATTTTAGTCCCTGTTTACTAAGAATACACTAATTTTGAATAGATGATAGATAAAAGAGCATTTTTTTTAAACGACTCAAAATTGCTCCTCAGGCGGGTCCAGAATCATGTATTGTACCCATGGTAACAGGCTGTGGGTCCATGGGGTGCCACCCTGTAGACGTAAGTATAAAACTAGAAACTGCTTCCCTTGCTTTCTCAATAACACTCACTTTTAAAAATTCTTTTGATTTAACATAATCTTCTTCATCCACATTCTAACTTGAACCCTCAGACCTAGTTTTCTCAACTAAAGTAAAATACATAAAACAAAATAAAACTGTCATCACACATTTCCTTTTTGAAACACAAAAAGTATTTTACTAAATAAGCGAGGGACCAAACTGTTTATACGTTTAGTATGAACAACGTTCCTACATTTACAGTCTTCAAATTTGAGCCTTATATTCATGGAGTTAAGGTTGAAGTGACCAGCACATGTAAATTTGCAACCCCCATGTATTTTTATTAGGTTTTCTAGTGTAGGGTAGGTCGGGGGATGGTTGTCATGACAACGGCACGGCTGTCAGTGATGGAGAACAATTCAGTATGTTTTATTGTTTGAAATGGAAATAATGAGAGCCTCGCATATTATTAAGAGCTTTTAGACATAGTTGCTAGTGTACTGTGTATTTTTAGGTATATGGACAAGTGGCTATCAACGTTGTTGTAAATGTCAGTTTGGCTGCAGTGACGTGGAGATTGTTTTTAGCTTTTTCATATTTATTCCAAATAAATTAATAAACTCACAGTATGCAGAGAAAATATCATTCTTCATTCATGAAATGTAACAATACAAGTTCTTTTTTTAAAAAGAAAATCAATTACCATATTTAAAAGCGTTCTATATCTAATCACAATGTCACTTCGGCAACGACCTATGTCAAAAATGTGTCACAAATGTAGGAAAAATCAAGATATTTTTGACAGTTGGAGACTGAGATTGGAATGCGAACGTTCGCGTTCTTTAAAATACGAGAGTTGCCCGTCTTGCCTCTATTGTTATGATTGTCTTAGTCGATTTCTGATTCAAAACCAACATTATAGACTAAACAGAAGTACCCAGACTCACCACGTCCGACTGTAGACCAATATACAATACGAACTTCAAAAGAAACCTGACCAACAAACTCCAACCACAAACTTCTTCAAACATTAGCAACTTGTCTTCAGAACTTGGGGCTCTTCATAACATCAATATAGAAGTCCTATTCACGCTTAACATGTTTATCGGCGATTAAGAGCTCATTGCGGCCGATTCAGCCGCAAACTGTTTGCCAAGTTCGCAAATTGAGGGTATTCATACATTGGAGGATGTTCGCTAGTGTGTAGACAGACTTAGACTAAGACTGTTTGTGGTTGTGCATGTGTGTTGTGGATTATATGGGGAGATGCTCGGCTTAGTAATTGTATTGGAGTGTTTGTATCGAGGTTCTTGTTGACCAGTTCCTGTAACGTAAGACCAGTCGTTCGTGAAAGATGTTTGGAGAACTGAGCAAAGAGGAGCTGTTTGATTAAATTTAGGAATATATGACCCCAGTCCATAAATAATGATGATGGTGATTAAGATGATGATAACATTTAGATTATAATCCGAAGAACTAGAGTTGTTATCGCTGTAAATATGTTCAAGGTCAAAAGCAGTCCTAAAAATAAAACTTATGTTTTTTTTTCTTATTCTTATTTTGAGTAGCTTGGTCAACAAGACTAAGGCGCTCCATAAGGTTAAGTATGTAATTAAACTGATAAGCATTTTACCTTATAGATACATATTTAATCAGAACATGACACAAACCAACTGATATTTTTAACACGCTGGAAATACAAAGTAACCCTTTTCTAAATCCCGCAATAGCCCTTCACTTTAGACACGTAATAAAAGTCATGAACTCAACAGAGGATGCTAAATAAAACATACAAATTCCCATATAAATTCAACCTCTGGAAATAGCTGGAACACAAGTAGATTTGACAATTTATTACACGTCATAACAGCATTAAGTGCTTCTCAGAAACAGTTATAACTCATTTAAATGGAAGATGGAAATAACGTACGCTTTGAACGATTGTAACTATCTAATTAAAACATATGAGCATCTAGTTGAATTGAGTTTGGGTGTCCGTGGTTTTTTTCGCGACATTGTGTGCTGTGTACGTCATACTTGTGGAGGGTCTTAATAGAGATTATGTCAGTGTTGAGAATGTTTCTACAATCGTGCTTACAGATGCACATTTATTCAAAATCAAAAGTCATTTATTAAAACTAGTCTGAGAATCAGCACTTTCGAACGTCAAAAATACAAAACACAGCCCTTCACCACTTCCTAGTGCTTTCGCAGGGGAGAAGAACTGGCGCAACAAACTCCCCAGCAGCATATTGATATCATACAAGACAAAAAAAGGCATAAACTTTGTTGCAACCATAATCAGCCTAAATTGTTCCCACTGCTGGGACACAAGCTTCCTCTCTGTGAGAGGGAGTGGGTCATAATCCATCACGCGGGCCCAGTGCGGGTTGGTAATGATGTCTTCGGTTCTAGGACATGCCGGTTTCCTCACGATGTTTTCTTTAACCGTTTTGATAGCAGCGGTGATGAAATAATTTACACTAAGTGAAGCGCCTGTCTGGGTTCGAACCTACGACCTACAATTCGTAAGTAGGAATAAGAACAAAATAAAACAACACATCAATTTATATTAAATATAACATCATATTAGAATTTAAAAAAGCAATGAATTTAATTTTGTGGAACACAATTTTGTTTTATTTCCC
The DNA here is from genome assembly GCA_948474745.1 of Oligia latruncula. Taxonomy (NCBI): domain Eukaryota; kingdom Metazoa; phylum Arthropoda; class Insecta; order Lepidoptera; family Noctuidae; genus Oligia; species Oligia latruncula. The sequence continues at coordinate 19,609,011 of OX419686.1, forward strand.
AATTTGTTCTTTTAATAATTGCTAAAAACGATGCAAAATAATCGTTTACGTCATTGTATGACGGCCAAGCCTGTGTCACAAACTATTGGTATATTTTTTTTTAATGCTGTATTATTAGGAACGATACGACGACGTTGTCGACCTACTAAAAATCATTCCCAGGTGTTACCTATAATCAAAAATTCCAGTCACAATTTGTTGTGAACACATCACAAGGGTTTTCTACTGAATATTTAGTTATTGTACATGCTACATGCTGCATTGCTACAAGCTACAAGGTTTTGGTCACGGGTGTTGCATGTCAAAGCATTTATCTTTGTAAAATCTGAATTAATATTATTAACAGCTTTCCTTTTAAGGTTACCCAGGGTATTATATTTCGGCACCTTGATAAATTTTATTCTGAACAAAGAAATTTTAATCAAATAAATTATATTCCAAAAATTGCAGGAATCACCGCGGGGCATCAGACTACTGCAAAGTGAAATTCCTTTTCAATTACAGTCAGTAAAAGCTCAATTTTAACCCTGATGGAAAGATATAAGGTTTATAATCGCTTGTTAACGAAGACCAATTACCTGACCGGTCATTCGCTCACTGCTGCCAGTTTTCCAAGTAATATAGCAATCATTCATTCCTTTTGGTGTATGACATTCACGAGAGATTAATGTATTGCGATTCTCATAACAAGTTGATATATTAATTTTAACATTTATCTTACATTTCATGCCGGGAACAAGAATAATCTATATCTTCTATACATATAATAAATCTGTAGACGAGGCGTTTCTGTACATTGAAAATAAAAATAAAAAAAATAGTTGGGCTGTTATAGGATAACCAACAGATGCCATTTCTTCAATTTTTGGAATTTTTGTCTGTTTGTCTGTTTGTCTGTTTGGATGTGACAGATTTTGAACAGGCTCAACGTAAAAAGTACCAAACCAATATGGTTCATATTTATGCTCAAATATAGTGTAGAACTCCGAGCAGTGATTAGTCTTTGTTTCATCGCAATCGCTTCAGTCTATCAAAAGATATAATCAATTTAAAGCATTCTATAACAATTTTTAATGCAATAAGTGGAAACATGTAACGACATCTATTGGCGCGATATAGTACTAACGAAATCATATTGTGATCTTTAAAACATTATTATGTGTTTAATCACGTCGTAAAGGCTTGCCTTTATGACGAAATAATTCTGATCCTTATGTCTGTGTTATTTAAAAAAATAAATAATGATAATGTTTAAATAAATAATATAAACATATATAATAAAATCGTATATAATAAAATCGTAGGAAAGGCAAAACTGTACATAGAATATATAAAAAAAAATACTTGGGGCGTGATCTACAATCGATATCGAAGCCAAAAATATAGTTTTTAGAATTTATGTCTGTTTGTCTGTATATATGTCCGGGCTAAACTCAAAAAGTACTGCATGGATTTACTTAAAATTTTGCATGAATATTACTAAGAGGTCGGGTCAACATATAGGATACATATTATCACGCTATCACCTACGAGGAGGAGCTGTGAATCTTTATTTTTCTTACGCATTCTGTGGCAGCGTGTAATCTAACGACGCATATTTAAATGTTGTTTTTGAGTAAGTCATGCTATTATCTAGCTTTACACTATAAAAACTTTTACGCCATTAAAGTAACTTGGGCAGAGAAACAAAGTTTAATGAATGTTAGTAGTATAAGACAATTTTGAAGCAGCGCCATCTATGAGATTTCATAAAAATCAAATCAAGTTACATGTCAACACTTTTTGGAAATTAATAATTTTTTGATCATGTTGGTGAGGTTAGTAGTTAGTTATTCTTAAAATTCATAGATGGTAATGTGCATTTTCTTCATAAAAGTTGTATAGTTCGTTTTGACAAATTCAAGTTCCAACAAAACCCTCAAAATCTTGAGCAGAGTTGAGGAAGACAATTTAAAAAAAATGCGGTGTTAAGTATTACAAAATAAAAAAATGGTTGCCTGTAAAGTCGGTTTTACGGGCGAAGATTTTACGTGACAACGTCTTTTTCTCGGTAGAATATTTATTGATATGAATATAATTAAATTGCACAATAGGAACAAGGAATTGAATGAAAATAAGAATTGCACAAATTTTAACTATAGAAAACACTATCAACATTTATCAATATGACTCATCGTAACGTTACCGAGCGTTACACTTTTTCATAAGTGACTCCCAGCCGCAACCTAATTTAAGACGTTGTCACGTCAAAAGTTATGTTCATTGATGATGATCATTTCTTCATCAATTTCATGTTGTTAGTACAAAATAAACATTGACTGTTAATACTTTTATTCGGTATTTATCTGTGTGATTATTGCTTGGTAATTAATATATTTTCACGTCGTATAGGTACCTAATTATAAACTTAAATTATACCGTGCATCCGAATAACGGCGAATGCGATTTTCTGCGGTTGTTACTTCACACTGTCCGAGGCAAAGTCTTTCGCCTTTCTGAGGACATTTGATGGCATGGAGTTTCCCACTTACCGCGCAGCCTGCGTAGCACGTCACCTTCTCGACGGTGACCAAAATTGGGCTGACACCCTCGCGGAGGCGAGCGTCAGTGACAGTCCCAGCCGCATGCGTCATCTGTTTGCCGTCATCTTGGTGTTTTGTGGAGTCGCGAACCCGGTAGCTTTGTGGGAGAAGTATCGCCATCATCTGTCTGAAGATTTTCTACGAGCTTTGAGGCGTGCTACTGGAGATGAAGTCGGAGACGGCGAAATGACCACCATACGAAATGACCATGTGGCTTTGTTCTCTTCAGAGCAAAAACAATATTATGACACCGTCCTTGAAAGCGTTTGGCAAAACCAGGGTAAAATGTTTTTCTTGGATGCTCCTGGTGGAACAGGAAAAACATTTGTTACCACTGGCATACTTGCAGAGGTCAGGAGGCAAGGCAAAATTGCTATTGCTGTAGCGTCGTCGGGAATCGCTGCCACACTGCTTCCGGGACTGCAAGACAGCACATGCCATGTTTAAAATTCCCATCGATTTATAGAGCGCCGAAACGCCTGTTTGTGGTGTGTCACGTAACAGCGATAAGGGACACGTGCTCAAGGATTGCTCTCTGATCGTATGGGATGAGTGTACGATGGCCGAGGATCGAGGGCTGACGAGGTGAATGCTTCGTTGAAACGATCTTCGTTGTAGTCACGAGTTCGTACGCTGCGCTTGACCATTAATATGAGAGCTCGGCTCGGCGGCAATGCACGCGCTCAAGAATTCTCCGATGTCCTTCTAAGTCTTGGCGAAGGCACTCTACCAGAAGAGAGAGGTAGACAGGTGGTGCTTCCAGAGTCTCTCGGTAGAATGGTTTCCAGCTTAGAAGAACTCATTCGCTTTGTGGACGGGGACATTCAGTCGTATACCGCACCAGCAGAATTCTTGGGTGTGTGAGCGGGCCATTTTGACGCCCAAAAATGATCAGGCTGCAGCAATTAACGAATGCATTCTCTCGGACATTGAGGGGAATGAAGTGGTCTACACCTCGATAAACACTGTTGTCAAGCAAGATGACGCCACACATTATCCCGTGGAATTTCTGAACTCCCTGTCAGCAAGTGGACTTCCAGCGCATACCATCAAGCTGAAGCGGTGTCCCGGTTATGCTTCTTCGGAACCTATCTCCTCCGAAGTTGTGTAACGGGACCCGCCTTAAAGTCATCTCGCTCCACAGACACACCATTGAGGCGGAAATTCTTACGGGTTATGGCGTCGGCGAGGCAGTATTTATACCACGCATTCCCGTCATACCTCATTACTTCCCGTTCCAGTTCAAGCGCGTACAGCTCCCCGTGAGTGTTGCTTCGCGATGACCATCAATAACTCGCAGGGGCAGACACTGAGGGCAGTGGGTGTCGACGTCAGGACGAGTTGCTTCTCACACGGGCAACTGTACGTCGTCGCTTGCTCCCGCGTCATCACACATTTTGGCTCCTGGCAGCATAACTACCAACGTAGTTTATAGGGAAGTGTTGTAAGGTATATATGATACCTTTGAACGTATTTTTACTCTTTTGTGTCCTGGAATGTATTCCTGCATTATTTTCTCTATTTCCTTCAGTCACCTCTTATGACTGAACTCAGCAGGATTCCCATATAACTCTCTTCACTTGCTTCGCTTGCAAAAAAAAACTTATATTTTAATGTTATTTTAAAAGTTGTTTACTTTATAATGCTATAGCGACACTGGCATCTTAGGTATTTTTGGTGCTGTAGAGCCTTCACGCAGACGACGTCGCGGGCAGCAGCTAGTTAGATAATAAACTTAAACTGTTGATAACTATTCAGATAAGGTAAATTCAGTCATAAATCTGGGTATTATTTAGCTGACCTATAACACCACATCTCGTTCTGAATGTGACGTCAGGTATGTCAGAAAATGTATGTACAGACGCCAGCACATCAAGCTACTACAATCTGTCAAATTTATTAAATAGATTTTCAACTTTATTGCTAAAGCATAAGGTTCAAAGTTGATTGGGAAAAATTTACAGTTTCGGGTAGCTTGATGTGCTGGCGTCTGTAATGTTATAAATTGAAGTCGCTTCTCGCATGACCGCGTTGTTCTTATAAACAAAGTATTTTGTAGTGGTTTTCACCATCATTAGGCGAATTTATTCAGAAAGGTTTTTGTATATAATACATGAATATTAAACTATATATTATAGAAATCTCAATGTTTTGTCAGTTAAAACCATGTGAAGCAGGGGCGAGTCGATAGTCCGTCTTGTTAACCTGCTCAATCCAAACTCCACCTCCTTAATCTAGAATCAACTTCATGCATTTGGTATTGATGATTTATCAGTTGCTCAGTGTAATTAAAGTTTTGCCTGGAAAGATACTGAAGAAAGCCTGAAGAATTTGATGGAATTTTTTATCATTACTTATGTTATTCATGGAGGAATTACGGCTGCTATGCCGAGACATATACAAATTCTATCTATAGTCTAGTAGGTGAAGCAACTGCAAAATAATACTTTTAGGTAGACGAAAAAGAAGAAAAATAAAATGACTACCATCATAATTACAACTTGAATGAAAATATAAATTAATTTCTCCTATCTCGACTGTAATAGATTATCCTAGTTATAGGTATTGTTATTTATATCATAAGTATTCTTTACTGTTGAAAACTTGATAAAATAGTAATGTTTTGCATAACCTAAAACTTGTAACAAGTATCTAATACCTAATTTACATTATTTCAGTATGTCTTTAAAAGTAGACTAGCTAAAATCTTAAGGAATAGTGTAGCAAAACATAGAAAATATTCCAAACGGAAATCCATCTTTTATGTCGTTGATATTTTGAATGACGGTAGATAGAACCGTCAAAGTTGTTTGTTCACGACTATAAAACGGGGTGTTCCGAGTGTCAGAGCAACATTCTTGTTTGAGACATCGACCAGAACGGAGCTCCGGCCTACAGGTAAAAGTTAAGTTATTTTAATACTGTTACTACTGTTATTATTATCAACATGCTCTGTGATTATTATATTATGTGATGATTAGGAACTGTTTTTAAATGTTTGTTGTTTTACTACTGTTATTTTATGCTGCTATTATTCCGAGTTATTTGGACCATTAGTTAATATTATTATCTTGACTATTGCTGATAACTATGTTGTTTCTGTATTGTTATAATATGGCCAATATTGCTAATGTTTTAATGTGAATAATGGAATATTCCTAGCTACTGTTATTATGCTGCTATTATTCTGATTTCCTTGGACCATTGTCCAACAGATGTAATTAATTGTTTTTAAAATAACGATAATTTATGACAATGTAATAACTGTAATACATTTGTTGATATAATACTATAATACTGTTTCCATGGAGTTTCTTGTCCGTTCTTCTCCATGCTGAATAGATTTGCGAACGGACGACTTACTTTCTGATTACTGACAAGCCTAAATTCTAATAAACATCTGGTCTTGTCTTTCTGTGGTTTATTTTATAAAATCCATCCCCTACATACCATACCATATTCATAGGTATTACACATATATAACTAGTAACCATACCTACTGATATTCAAAGCTTTATATTTGGGTAATATTTATATATACCTACTTACATATAGATTATACTTTATTCCTTAATATAGGTACACTTAATAATTAACTAGTGACCATTCTGATACACATAGCTACCATATTTAAACATATATACTTAATTCCGCTATCAACTGCAATATAAAGATACATCTCCATACATTTATGGATAAGCATCTTGACGTCCAGATACCGATCGACGTTGTAAACAGAATACAGTCGTCAACGCCCATCCCGTGTTTATGTGTGTCGTAAAATATGATATAAATATCATCGTCGTCGTGAATGATATTTTGATGTTAAGGGGAGGCTGCTTTTGAAAGCATTTTATTACTTAAATCTTCAGTAAAGTCTTCGTTAAGTATTCGGTTTCTAATGACTTTCCTCAAACAAGTTTAAAGTTAATTCTAGCGTGAATGTACTCGTTATTCATTTTGGAATGCCACAGGGACGTATGATGGGGCCATCGTTCTTCTTAGTTTAACTAAGTGTATGAACAATTTGTCATCATCAACATTATTAATTAAAGCCAATGCGAATATTATTAAGCATAACCATGCTGATGACACAATTAACATACACAGTGATGATAAAGGGCGAGTCACTATAAGAAAAAATTTGCTTTTTATTAATGCGTTTTTTTCCATGACCTACTCCAAGACTATAAGTTTGATACTTCCTCCAACAAACTAAATATGAACGAGAATTTCTTACAAAACATACTTTATTTTTCTAAGTCTTACCTTTAACCCGTACCCGTTTATCTGTACTAATAACGTGAACGAATACCTCATACGATCGAACACTTGTTGATCGTAATAAATCGTACGGCACCCGAAGGTGAAGTCGTAATAATAATTATGAATCTCGAATAAATTGCCTTTAATTGCTCCCTTGATATTTTAATTTGCTGGGTGGCTCTAGCTACTATCTTTGATCGAGTGAAATGCATGTCTATATCAAATTGGAGTCATGGTATTTTCTCTACAAAAAAAGTTATGTAAAATTATTATCATAATTAAGTTTTGAGTTAAACTACACGATTACTGACAAATGCGTGCACTCACTGGACCGGTCCACTCAATCTGTGTGGTTCTTTCCTCAAAAGATCATTTCAGACATCAATCTACAAAGTCTTTACATGATCTGAGCACGATTATGTCTGGACTTTAAAAGAGACTGTCACCTCTGAGTTTGTTTCGGCCTTCCCTTTCAGAGTAGTCACATAGGAAACGCCGACCTCATCTAGTTTTTAAAATATGATTGACGTGTAAAAGTGTTTGTACACACCTACTAACAGTAACTAAATCATTTATTATAATCATTATTTTGTCATTTCTAAAGTATCTCCACTCTTGTACCAATCTAATGTCTTCTGAGCCGGCCAGATTTTTTTGTTTCGTTGCAATGGAATTATAGAGGTATGAGGAACAGGGTGTAAAGTTCACTCATCCTCCATAGAAAAGGGAGGATCCTCCGACCAGACGGGTAATGTGTCTGGCGGGCAACTGCCCAATGATTCATGTCGGGACGTTGTATCTATGCTAGTTGCGCGGTAAACTCTGCTTGCGCGATGCAGGATTTGCGTGACGTCTGTATGACGCGTTGTTGAAAATAAAAAATACATATAATAATATAATCTTAAAAAGGTAACCAGAAATATTTAGATTATTAGTAAAAGTAGTTCGAGTAACATTTAATTTGACATATCGTATACAATATCCAATTACATTTGAAAGTGTCGTGATTGTCAAAATAAATGAGCATGATTACTGATGATTAGCTGATCGTCACATTAGAGGTGATATTACAAAAAGATTATATTATGATAAAAGTGTACCTCAAACAGGTTTACTCGTAGATGTTAAGTAAGTAGCTCTGTGGGTATTGGTTACATATATGACGAAATTAGAATATAAATGCAAACTTGTGTTTTTGATACTTAATAAATTCTTATTCTTCTTAAATATTTTCATCTAACCATTGTTCATTAAAAAAACCGTTAAAGAACAAGATTAAAACGATAACGTTTACATTTTCCAAATGATTATTCAGAAATGAATATAATGACACTTTCGAATCATTTGATGTTTTTACGCTCCTTATATGAAGTCTGATGTAAATGATAAGATACCTCTTACTTAGCATCCAAAAGATTAAAGCTACTGTCTCCTCGAAGATATAACACAGCTACCTTCTTAGATCGTTTATTTTATTTTTTATGAAATTGATGGCACCAGGGTTGGACTATACGGTGTCAAAAAACATATTTTAAAACAACGTCATAGAGACGTAATTCGACGGTCAATTGCGGGCGCTGTGTGGCAACCACCATAGCCTTAGCAAACCCTAGCTTAAGTAATATAATATTATGTTTATGGGAAAATACTCTAGATAATTAAGTGCCCCAGACGCATCATTTTGTAACCCCCAAATTGCCTATACATAACTCAACTACATAAGGCTTGTTAACGCAGAGATATGTAACTGTATGCAAATAGTTTTAACCCCTGAATACATTAGCTAAAGCCAGAATGATTAATTGTAAATGAGTTACGACTTGCCTACAATTTCGTACTGTGTGCGCATATCATTACACAGTCGACCCTTATTTCAGTCTGGGAAAGTCATAAAACCTTTTTTGTTTAGTCTAGTATGTACAGATGCCAGCACATCAACCTACCCGAAACTGTAAAATTTTCCCAATCAACATTGAATCTTATGCTTTAGTGATAAACTTGTAAATCTTTTAAAGAAATTTGACAGATTTTAGTAGCTTGATGTGCTGGCGTCTGTACATGAACACTGTTTCTAGACTTGTAGAACCGCAGAAATGAAACTCTAGTCCAACTTAAAGCTACTCTGTACTTGTCCATCATAATTTTTTTTTTTTTTTTGTTAAAATGACTTTGACTAGCAAAGCTGCGTGTGGTGGGTGATGGTTCTTTTCAACTTAGTCATGTTAATTATTGCGAATACAATTAATTATTTTTGTCAATTTTACTCCTAGTTTCAACAGTTTTTTCTCAAGTGAAATTCACTCATTTTCATTTCGGCTTTAGTTACGAAAAAAAAAAAACATACAAACATCCGAACATAGTATGTACCTACTCCTTTTTGTGAAGTCGCTAAAAACTATCACCCACCCAGACCTTTTTTTTAAGTTACACAACATAGTCCAATGCTGTGTAACTTAAAAAAAAACCTTCGATCAAAATACAATAATACTCCAAAAAACTTCTGAAAAGCGATCGATTTCATTAAAAATTAACGTCATTCGTTGCAACCCCTTGTTTTCTTAAGGAAATTGGCATGATCCCCTGTTAGGGACGCATTGAGCGAACTTTCTTAGAAGAGCTACATAATAGATGATGTTACCTAATGCAAGGGAAAACATTTACAAGTGTATTGTGTGTCTTTAAGTTAATTCTATTACGAGGAAGATAGAGGCTGTACATTTCAGTAGAAGTTGTACTTTAGAAGACATTTATTTATTTCTTATTTACTACTTACCTTTTTTAGAGCACATTCCTTTGTTTGCCCAGTCGGGTTTGCCGAAATAATTTGGCGAAAATAATAAAGTTACTGTTTCCCAAGGATAGGTTTATATCCATACTAATATTATAAATTCGAAAGTAACCCTGTCTGTCTCTGTCCGTCTGTCTGTATGTTACCTTTTCACGCCTAAACCACTAAACGAATTTCGATAAAATTTGGCAGATATATTGCATCCCGGGAAAGGACATAGGATAGTTTTTTATCCCGATATTCCCACGGGATTAACATTTATGCGAGTGAAACCGCGGGATGCAGCTAGTCGACATATAAAATATACATCTTGAAAGTCCAAACAGTTTCGTGAAAATAAAATTAATTGCTTAATATACTGCAATAAAAAAGCGAGGGAGTTGCTTTCAGTTTCAGGTTTCATAAAAAGCATTTACTTGACTACTAATCACTAGAGCAGTGGTGGCCCAGCGGTAACGACCCCGACTTACGAACTCTAGGTCATGTGTTCAAACACACTCGGGCGCGTTACTTTGTGTATTTTATTTTTATCACCACTGCTCTCAAAACGGTGAAGGAAAACATCGTGAGGAAACTGGTATGTCTTTGAACCAAAAATTCTAAGACATGTGACATCTACCAACCCACACTGGGCCCGCCTGGTTGATTACGACCCACACCCTCTCAAAGAATGTGTACATATTATAAGCTGGTTATGTAATCATTAGATACAGGATAACACAAACTCAAGAAGAAATAAAATGGACCAAAAATTTTAAACATAATACCTACTTACTTAGTTTTCCGACACATTTCTTCAACGTGTATCGAAAATACCATCCCCTGTATATTTATCCGGGGTGAAACACGTCGCCGTAATAAAATAATGTATTATTAAATTCTATATGTTTGATGTTCTAGAATAAACACCATCTTGAATAACAGAATTATATTTCGTATAGATACATTCCTCTTTAAATTTTTATTTTGATCTCTATCTATTTTAGTAAAGAGTGCTTTAGACAGGAATTCCTTTTAGATATTGTATTTAGAGAAAGTATCTATGTATTTTGTTTTTTTTTAATCATAATAATCATCATAGTTATCAGCGCCTGACGTAAGTTGACTTAATTTTAGTAGGCAAGTTTGTAATCACGTCTAAACTTGTATGAAGTAGTGTCAGGCGCTAAATTCCTTTGACAGGACTAAACTAAAATTTATTTTCTGTGCTTTTCCTAATAAAATAGAAAGAAAAAGATGCATTGAACTTAAATTTAGTTTAGTTTGTGAACAAGGGAATCGGCGCCACTGAACTAAAATTCGGCTTTCACCAAATGTGGGATCTGTACGGCTAACTGGCGTAAACTCACGCCATCTTCCCATGGGGGTAGGCAGAAACTAAGAACGCCACCTGCTATGATCCTTACATAGGATATGCCCATTGTATAACATACTTTCCACCACAAATTTAGTAGCAGTAAAACGTTTTCGAACGTCGTTTTAAACATAATAACGTTGAGTAATCTCGTAGAACTTTATTATAAAAAAGCAACACTAACTTCAATATTAATTCATGACATTGAAGTTTTTGCCCAGCAGTGGGACAGAACAAGCTAACAAAAAAAAAAATATTGTCATAGCCATTCTCTGTGGTAGGTACTGTAAAGGTTGTATCCTAAAGTCGATCTTATGTAGTGCAGGCTGACTATAAAATAATTATGATTGCATTTGAACAATCAAGCGAGTGCAGGATATGCTTTGAAATATTTGTATTAGATTTTTGTTTGGAAGAAAACAGTGTTAATATAATAGGAGTGATATAAAAATCACACTAATATTATAAAGGCGAAAGTTTGTGAGTGTGTGGGGGGTGTGTTTATTTGTTTGTTACTTCTTCACGCTCAAACGGCTGGACCAATTTTGATAAAATTTAGTATGGAGGTAGCTAACACCCTGGATTAACATATAGGCTACTTTTTATCCCGATATTCCCACGGGATCGAAACATATGCGGGTGAAACCGCGGGGCGCAGCTAGTAAATAAACAAATGTTGAGAAATCATAACGTTATTCGATTTCGTACAGTACCTACCTAACTACAAACCCAAACAAAGCAAGTCTTTATAATGGAAACCAGATCATGTGTGACCTACCTATATATTTAAAACTTGTCAAATGAAATCGGACAGAGCATGCTCGTCACTATAAATACTATCTTACCCATTAGAGACGCATTAAGTATTTAAAAGGGATTTCCAAACGTAAGGAATGAATGTGCCTTTTATTTATAGGTTGCTTTTATTTTGACTTGACATTTTATATGGAAGTAAAACCGTTGTCGTTAAGCCGTTGGTCCCGGCTGTCATTCGTGGATCTTGACAGTCGTTTCGGGTCGTCAGAAGCCCGAAAGTCTGACAACCAGTCTTACCAAGGCCCATTCTTATGACTTATATGACATGATGTAGTATTTTCTAACATTGATGTAGATACAAAAAATACGATATATACGATGCGCCTATTATTATAAAGATATCAGATAACTACCGCTTTTCTGCGTCAATATTTTTTTTTCCTTGCATAAGAAGTGAATATACCCCTTTATTCATAAACGTTGCTTAAAGTTAAGCCGACTGTTTATATATACATTTTTGACGTTTAAATGTCACTTAACTTTAATCTTAGTCTATAAATAAACCTCTAAGTAACCAGCACCGCAATTGAGACACACTGGCTATCACCATCCGAAGTATTTTGAAGGAAATTGCTAATCCATTGCTTCATAATTAACGTTTGAAAAATTCGCGCAACGAATGTTGTTGAATTGTCAAAATGTCATTAGTGTGTCACGCAATTACCAGCCGGTCGATTCTGTAAAAATCTCACCGTGAAAACTTAGGTGAAGTGAATTTGTTTTTGCTAGGAATTGACACTATTGACAGCTCACTCCACGCTCACTTCACCTAAGTTTTCACGGTGAGATTTTTACAGAATAGCACCGCAGAACTTTGCTATAACGCAAAACTCAGTTCGTCTGTGTACAGTTTTTCTTAGAAATTACTCTCAGGTTAGTATAAGCACGAAGGAATCTTGCTGTAGTTGCAGTAGCTAACTCATTCAATAAAACAACATTATTCTAAAAATAAGCACTTGAATGTGTACAAAAAACATGGCGACTAAACATTAATAAAGAAGAAAACAAACAAAATCGTTCGCTTCACACCACTGTCACATCACTTTGACCATTACCATCCCACAAACATTTACATACTTTTATTATCAACCTTATTTTGTAAAACATAGAGCACAGTTTACTATGGGCCAAAGGTCATAATCTTGGCGAAATAAACAGACAACTTAATGTCAGGCTGTCATTCACGGATTATGCAAAGTAGCCAAGTTATTTTTTTTTCTATTACCATAATACGCGTGGCAGAATGTTTGATGTAATGAAGCAACGTGGGAAAGGCTAACAGGGGCCTTTACAGCTCTATGTCTATAAAAATATAAGGCAAAGAATTGTAGGCTGTATGTGGAAAGTAATAAGGTTGGAAGTAGTGAGTTTGGCACTAATATGCGGGCATGTTTGTCCGTTTGTTCTAAACCAAATTATCAAATTTCAGAGATATCACGTTTCTGCTACCGGCCCCTCTTTGTTCTAATGTAGGTAGTAATTGATTTCTAGTTCACATCAATTGTTAGTGCATTTAGTGGGTGCAGTAACGAACCAGCTTTCGGGTGAGTTCGGCAATTGTCGGCTTCCCTCGGACGTCAAATTATCATAAAATTTGTAAAACAGGATGTTTAGTATGGACTTACTTGGCTTGTTAGTACGCAAATGATAAATTGTCCCTCATTCCAGCGGTAAAGGTAAAGTTTTTGTTTATGATTCTTGTGAAATATTGTGATGCTAATAAGGAGTAGCTTTCTTATTATTGCGTTCAGTAAATATTCAAAACTGCCTGTTAGGAACTTTTCAAAGCCGTAATAGCCAAAATGCACAAAGTTTTCTTTTTTTATGGAAGAAGTAATAAGGCATTATCTAACTATTTGGGGCGAATTTCACCATTAAAACTGAACGCGGTTAGCACTGTTTAATAGCTGTCAGTGTCAATCATTATCAGCATCATCAATATAGCCGAAAGACGTCCACTGCTGGACATAGGCCTCCCCAATCACCACCACTTAAACTGACTCTGTGCTTCTCGCATCCACCGGATTCCTGCGGTCTTCACCAGGTCAACGGTCCACCGTGTGGGAGGCCTTCCAACGCTACGCGTCGTCCGGTACGAGATTGCACTGTCAGCAATTGACAGCTATTGAACACAGTTTAGGTGTGCTGATCGCGTTTGGTTTTATTGATGAAATTCACCCTCAATAAATATGGTAAGGTATATTTAGATGAAATATGTTTTTTTTTTTAATTAACTGTACCTACACAAAATAGTCGAAGTTTTTCTTTAAAAAAAACTACATAATTACTTAGGTACCTACAGTAAGCTTTTTGTTCCTAACAGAATGTGTGTGTGTTTATTCTTATATTCTAGTTATTTTCTAAGTTGTTTTTCTGGTATTGCACCTACTGTGTATTGTTTCTGCGTCACCCTAAGGTAGACTGGTAGAAAATGCCCAAGGCATTAAATCCGCCTTTGTACAGTTTTTACTTGTGCATAAAGTTTTCATAAATAATAAATAAATAATGTGTCATGTTGTTCTAGGCATGTACTAACTGTTACCTACGTGTTAATGAGTTGCGCAGTAGGTAGTGCGCGTAGTATTTTAATTAGTACTAATAGTATACAATTAGTGACATTATGTCAGGTCTGACTATGCAATAGTTGAGGTTTTACATCATTGGGTTGCTTTCATAACTTGTTCGACGATAGAATCACTTGATTAATGAAATCATTGTTGTTAAAAAAACAAGTGAGTAAGTGAGTCTCATACAGGGAATGGCCCTTTGTACACATACGTTTATCTTGCCGTGAAAATCTACGGTTTATTCACCGTGTGTCGTCACTGTCGGTCGTCAGTGTTGTATGGAAGCTTGTTGACCGACACTTTTCTTTTGCGGCGCGGTTTATACGCCGTACCGTAACGAAACCGTGCCGTGCACAAACATTGTTTCATTTGTTTATTGGGTTCATAAACCACACACACACACCCACACATCATCACATTACATTTACTAACCTTATAAGATATAATATACTTAGAACAAAATGTTATAAATTATATGTCGTGATAATATAATAAATAATATTATAAAGGCGAAAGTTTGTGAGTGTGTGTGTATGTTTATATGTTTGTTACTTCTTCACGTTCAAACTGCTGGGCCAATTTTGATAAAATTATGTATGGAGGTAGCTGACACCCTGGATTAACATATAGGCTACTTTTTATCCCGATATTCCCAGGGGTCGAAACTTTAGCAGGTGGAACCGCGGCCCGCAGCTAATATTTTATAAATTAATGACGTAAATTATTCCCGTACAACTTTGTTCTGTTTAGAAATACAAAAATTGAAACTTGTATGTTGTCAAGAACCAGGATTTGTTTCTTTAAACGACAAATCTTCCCCTAAACCACTTATGTATCTATTTAAAAATAAAGAAAACCTCATTTATTCCCAAAACCCACCAATCAATGTAAGTTCCGCATCGTGCTGTCACTATAGAAATTCGGAAATACTCGTATCACTTCGTGTAAACTCTGGTTATTTGAATGTGCAGGAGTGGCGCATGTCTGGTGCCAATTATAACAGCCGACTGACAAATGTGGATGACGCGGTGTACTGGTAAACACGGAATCGGTTAGGATTTATACAATTAAGAAAAATAGGAAGCTTAAGAAACAAATGAAAATGTATGGAACATTATGATAAGTTCCGAGAACTGTCTTATGTCAGGGAGAAAGTTCAAATTAGATACGTACCTGTGGGGCAGTATGCCATCATGACACGAAATGACCCCCATTTCGTGTCATGATGGCATACCATGCATAGGTTCCTTAGAATCCTACTAATACCTACTAATCACAGTAATATTATTTAAAGGCGAAAGTTTGTGAGTGTGTGAGTGTGGGGGTGTGTGTGTGTGGGGGGGTGTGTGTGTGTGTGTGTGTGGGGGTGTGTTTATATGTTTGTTACTTCTTCACGCTCAAACGGCTGGACCAATTTTGATGAAATTTTGCATGGAGGTAGCTGACACCCTGGATTAACATATAGGCTACCTTTTTATCCCGATATTCCCACGGGATCGACACTTACGCGGGTGAAACCGCGGGGCGTAGCTAGTATTATATACGCGAAAGTTTGTGAGGATGGATGGATGTTTGTTACTCTTTCACGTAAAAACTACTGCACGGATTTGGATGAAATTTGGCACACAGATAGTTGGTAACCAGAATGAACACATATGATATCCCCACTTTTTATCCCGTTATTCCCACGGGATCAAAACTTATGCAGGTGAAACCGCGCGGCGCTGCTAGTGCTTAAAAAAAGAATAGCTAGCCTTGATTCCTTTTGCCAGTAAATGAATCATCTTCACCATATCCAAAAAAGAAAATGTTAACGGACCACTGTAAAATTCATTTGCGATGACAAACATCAAAGTATTTTGCTCTCGAATGTACCAGCATGCTACGCTTACCTTGACTAATGTGCTGCACTGTACCAGCTCCAGCCAACAGACGGCATGCGACATTTAAGTTTAATTTAACATACCTAAGAACACGGATGTCTTAATGAGTAACACCAAGATTTTATTTACTTAGGACAAGAGTATTGGGAATTTATTAACTTCAAAGAGTGGCAGTAAATTATATTTTGTGTTTTTGGATGAATTATTATGCGAAAGCAAAGAAAAATATGTCGTAAATTATAATATAAGATGGAAATGAAAATTGAGATTGAATTTCGTGGAGATAAATCAATCTTTGCCATTAACTCTCTATAGCATTTTGATATGTCTGTATCTAGTTTCATTATAGTGATATTGGATTGTAATAATTTATTTCTTGGATTATTTGTTTACTAGCTACCCGCGGTTTCACCCGCATACGTTATATCGGGATAAAAAAGTAATTTAAAAAAAATTAACCGACTACAAAAAGAAATTAACTCAAAATTATGAAATAATTTTAATTTCGGAAGTCGGTGTCTTGGGATCTGTATTTTAGTTTTAGTTTTATGCCACCGACTTCCGAAATTAAAATTATTTCATAATTTTGAGTTAATTTCTTTTTGAAGTCGGTTAAATTTTTTAAAATTACTTTTTATTTCGTAATTTTTAGTTTTTGCACTAGAATTTGACCAAGGTTTTGAGATGTTTTCCCTTTGACACTACACCCGTAGCTCGTATCAATAAGCCAGGCCGTAACACTTACACGTATTAGTCCATATCTTGAAAATTACGGAATCGATTTTGATGAAACTTGCACTGTACCCTAAGTTGAAGTAAATGTAAGCCAATAAAAAAAATGGTCACGATCCGATTAATAGTTCCGGAGATATGCGTGGACAAACATACATACATACGTCTATAAAATTTTGTATATTTGTTTGGAAGCCCTAATAGATTGTCATAAGTAAATATAATGCAATTCCAATAATATTACATACATACGTGTCGAATTGATAACCTCCTTTTTTTTGAAGTCGGCTACCTCCATACCAAATTTTATCAAAATTGGTCCAGCCGTTTGAGCGTGTAGAAGTAACAAACATATAAATACACCCCCACACCCCCACACACACCCACAAATTTCCGCCTTTATAATATTAGTGTAATTGTTTGGAGATTGAGTAACATGCAGGCAGAATCATCGGTGCCTTAGGTACTATTTTTCTCTACCTTAATTCTTTAGCAGTACTTTACATAATCAGCCTATAATGTAAATTCTCCACGTGGCCCCGTGCGGGTTAGTGGATGTCACATATCTTCTTCTGCTCTAGCAGTAGCTCATTTTAGGCGACCTCCAATACATTTTCTATCATCTTTGTAAACCCAAATACTTGCCAAATTCTTTTCATCCAAGTCTTTGATTTCTTACTCAACTATATAATTTTTAACAAAGCTTTATTAATTACTTTTTCTTCATCAAATAAACATAAGACCCAATGCCAGCAATTCTACAAAAAGGAATTTTTCACAACATCATAACTTTGATAGTCACAAAATTATAACAAGTCCGCGACAATCTGTTCCAATTATTTTTTTATTCTTCTCAGGAACGTTTTTGTGTAATTTTTTTAATTAAGTTCAATTAAAATCGTATTATTCAGTTTCTCGTTGGAAGGAGTTTTGTTAAAAACTTTTTCCTCCGATTTCTTTTTGCTAATTAAAACAGAGTTTGAAAATTTCGAATTCTTTGCTTGGGTTGCTCTGGGGTGACTATTGCAGACTTGTTGTTGACAAACTGTTTTATTTTATTTTAATCTGCTTAGCATATTCTGCGGTTCTTTGCTCCGGATAATTTGATTTCAGTAACAAAGTAAGCGAGATAAATGTGTACTCTGTTTTGGTATCTAATGGTTATGCACAACATTTCTACGTTTATGAGTTTTCACAGTGTGGTTGCATGGTTACCTAACTTCGATACTATGGACATTATAAAGAACCATGAAGATCACATACATTCTGTACAAACTCCTTATTTTTTTTTTTCAATTATAGAAGGCTGACAAATCGTTTTTCTCCAAAGTTCTCAAGTATTGATTGATTGCTACGCATTTTCTTGGCGACATCCGAGTCGATAAGGGGAATCATGATACTATGGTGATTGTAGACGAACAGTAAACAATACTCCAGTTATGTTCTAATGCAATAGTCGTTTGAGGGACTAAGGGATTATTGGGAGGAAACCAGCCAACTGTTCATTCATTAAGAAGGATTGAGATCTTGATGTCCTCAAAATCTTTTGTTATTAGCAGTCGTATTTCATTGATTTGTTTATCAAGATTCTCGTAAATTAAAACACAACAGTTTTAACCAATGCTGGTGAAGCTTGTCGCTCATTGTAATTATCTATATATTATAATAATTATATTTTCAAGTCGCTTTTTTTGTATGTACCGCATTTTTCTTCAAAACGACGCAACAGATAATGCGGTTTTCAACATAATTTAGAGAATTTGTTCCGGAAGGCTTTTATGCGTTTAATACATTGATTGAAAACTGACATTTCACTTCAATTCATTTCACTAGGAAAAATAGTCTTACAGTCAAATTAGACCGATTTTAAATTTTCCATAGAAACAGAGATTACCTTTTTATCTTTTCTTAAATAAGATATTTCGAAAATGTTCTTAAGTTACTTTTTAGACCTTTGTATCCTGCATATGCGTATGAAGTTTCATTAAAATCGGTTTATTCATTTTGAAAAACAAGGGCTTAAAGTTTGTATGAAATGCCGTACGTCGTATAAACGCTCGCCATTCGTTCCGTTACAAAAATTTTTAAAGTCCATCATAATTTACTCAGCCAATATATTTCCTACCATTCTCTTGGACACTCGACTGTTTCAATGACGATCTGCACCAGATAAGCCCCAACTTTCAGTGCAAACAATCGTAAAACATAGCGCAAACATCTCGGAGGCCAACAATAGCCTGCGAACAAAATCGTATAGACCCTTACGGAACTCGTAGACATTTCTAATAGCCCTTAAGAGTGAGGCAAACAGTTTTACTCCATTGTCCACTTCACTCGACATTGTTACTTGATAACAATCTTACTTTTTACTGCCCTGCTAAACGATTTTGATACTTGCATCAAAGGCATATTTGATTCTACAGATGCACTATTAATTTCGCGCACCGTTCGTGCCGTTTCCATGGTTACGGGTATTGTCCAAGCACTTTTTCCAAATATTTTTGAATGAAAATCTGTTCTCTGACTCTACACGTAAGGTTAGATGTCCTTTGAACGGGTTTTGCCGAGGATATTTTTATTATGGGAAGAATATTGTTCTGCAATTGAATTTTTATTTAGTTGGAATCGATGACATTATTACTGATAGATACCTCGTATTTTTAGGTGTCGTATTTGCTATAGAATTCTCTGATATTTTGTGCCCTATCTCTCCGATATGTTTTTCTCTAAAACACTCACTAGTCCCTTCAACAACGCTGCTAGTAAATTCGATACAACAGGAGTTAACCAAAACTTCAAAAGTATCATCATACTGGGTGCTGACCATAATCTCTGACAAGTTTTTTCCCTTCTTCTTCCTAACGTCTCTCGGTGAAAAAGGCAGGGTAACTTTGGCATTATGACCCTCACCAGTATAAATACCAAACTATCACAAAGGTCACGATCAAATTCCTGAATGTCCAAAAATTTTTGAGGAAGATCACAAGCTGCTAAAGATCAAGATCCATAAGAAGACATTAACCAGAACCCGCTTATAAAATACAAAACCTCTCACCAGCAACTATCCCATAGCTGCAGTGTTAAAGTTGACTATTTTTTGATATTATAATTGATTATGTTTTTGAAGCTCTTAAAATTGTTTTAGAAGATCACAAACTTCTTAAAGTTGCAATGCATACTTATACTAAAGACTATATCAAGAAAGTCAGTAGTACAGAACCCACACAAAATACAATACCTTTAACTGGCAACTGTTATACCATAGCTGCAGCGTTAAAGTTGACTATTTTTGTACGAGAGCGCCTTGTTATGAGAATAAATCGCGCGGCGAGACAACACATTGAATTGTGCTCGTCTTTTAGCCGCCGTTAGGGATCTTACACATTCAGTTTGTAGTTTATTGAATGGACTGCTTTCTGCCTCTTCAAAACAAGAGCGTAAGATTTTAAGTTTACGTTCACGTCAGAAAAGGAGTTAAGTTGTGGGAAATGAATGTTGATTGGAAATAAATGGTCACATTTTTATAGCGAAAAAGGCTTTAGATTGATACTGTTAGCAATTTTTTTATTAGATTCATTGGTCTATATTAGGTATTAGTCAATTAATCGGTTCTCCTATTCAGGAGGTTCTTACCTACATCAATATAGAAATTGTGGTCGATAAATTAGTGACAGACAGGTAAATAAGATACGAAACGACTGTCATTATAGAACAGATATTTGGCTAAACCCTCTGTGTGTATCCGTGAGGACATCCACATAGAAATTTAATATAGCCCAGTCACCTCCTCACATTGAAAATAAAAGTAGTCTAAAATTATGCAACGTTATTTTTAGTATATGCGAAACCTGAATATAGTTTGTTCAGAATAAGTACCTAACTGAATCGATTCCAATAATTTTTCAATAAATTTTTCCAATAATTTTTTTGAATCGATTCCAATAATTTAGTCATATTATCAATGAGCGCAAGACGGCGCGGCACGGGTGAGCATGTTTTTGTACGGACAAACTGGTAACTTAACAAGCTTATAACTTTGTGGTTTTTCATGATACAGTTTTGAAATTTTGTACATAGATTCTTTACATAAAAATACTAGACACGGGTTTCGGGTTTCGCATATACTAAAAATAATGTTATATATATCAAACCGAAAGGAATGTTGTTAAGATCAAACTAAACTAGTCTATTAAGATAAGAAACAAAATATGTAAAATAACGTTTACTTTTAGCTCGAAAAATAACTTTTAGCTCTTCAACTTTAACCTCTACAAATGTACCAACTCCTTAACATTAAAATATCCGCGCCTGATATTTTCTCCGCAGTTTCCGTTATCTTATAGTGTGCAATAAATACTTCAAGTCACCCGTCACAACGGGGCATCTCCGTATGATTGCGGACTGAACAAATAAAAAGAGAGTTAATGTTGGGTACAAATAGATCTTACTGTGCTGTGAATATTGTGGGTTATTTTCAAGGAATTGCACTTAACTCACTCGATATGGAAGATATAATTCACCAAAAGGTGCTAAGCATAATGTGACAAACGGCAGACAAAGTTGGTTTGCGTAGTTCTGTATAATCAGACGTACCTAGTAATAGTTAAAATAATAGTGGGATAGGATATTTTCTAATGCAGAAAATTCGCCTAAAACCAACATAAGACTTTTGATGCTGAACTCCTTATTAACAATGATCGTCTCAAAATGTACATAGTTCTAAATTTTTGAATCTATAAATCAGATCAATTGAAAGATTAAAACGATGGACTATACAAACGGTCAATCAGCGGACGGAACAACTGCATACATTTAACGCACCATCTCGTTAATCCTTTAATTGATGCGACGCTCCGCTTTGTCGCATACTCTCATGGTAATGCTGAGCTGAAACGAACGATGGAATCGTGAAAGGTATACAGTTTTATATAGATAAAAGCTCAGAAAATAGGGATTCTGTCAATAAGGATCAGGTAGGTACCTACTGTTAAAACCCGTTTAGACTTTGTGACATAACCGATATCTCTGTCAATATCTCTGTTATCTTTGTAGCTAACCGATATCTTTGATATTGAAATTCTTTTGCAAAATCTTGAACCTAAATTAAATTTCAGATACGGTCAGAATTATCACACTACGAAAAGCAAAGATGGAAAAATCTATTCAAATATTGATTGTGACGAAGGAAGCAATGCTTTTACTTTATAATTAGATACCATTATTATAAATAATGATCTGATAGCTCAGTACATATTAATGAAAACAAACAACATAGATGTTCATTCTGGTTATAAAACAACTGTAGGTAGCGAATCAACAGCAGGCGGTAATCCTTTAATTGATGCAACACGACCTCTTGTTCCGATTAAATCCGATGAGCGATTTAAATTGCTGTTTGTTGTCGCCCTTTGTGCGTATCGATTACAATTCACATGTACATCGTCAGCGAACATTGCTATTATACATTCTAACGATGTTTGGATAAGTGATGGCTCGTGAATCTTTTCATTTAAAACCAGTACCTTTTTTTATTATGGTTATATTTATATATTTTGTCAAATCCTGAACTAACTGGTGGTGGATGGAGTCTCTAGGTATATTGACATCAACGCTATCTTCACATCTACTATCCTTCACTTATAATTTTCGGCATCCCATAGCCATTTACATTATTTTTTAAATCAGTCCGAAATAGTCGAAAAGAGAGCATGATTTTTGAGATATGAAGAGGCTAAGGCAGTCTTTCCCTGTCTAAATATCTTCTACTGAATAAATAGGCTCTAGAAAGTATTATTTGTATGACCTTAATAAAACTTTCTATCTAACTCGAATCAAAATCAAGATTTCAAGAAAGCCACCATTGCCATACAATACGATACAAGAAAATTATACCTGACGTTGCCACCAACGGGTTCTATTTACCATTCAATCAAATACATAATAGCACACCTATAGAAAGCCCTCAATAGCAGTACTTTTCACACTAGTGTGTTGTCAATTTTATGTAAATAAACATAGGTCAGCCACTGTTATTACTGTCAACATGTCGGTGCTAAATAACAGCGCGAGTGAGTAGGAATGTCCCGGTGACTGGAAACTATCAATTATTGTTGCACTGCGGTGGTTAAGGCTTTAACGTTGGCGGACTTTGTTCTGGGTATTTGTTTTTCTATCATTAGGTATTGATAGGTACTGCTTAATGAAAATAATATATATGTCATAATATTGCATTTGTCTTTCATATCCATCAGCGATTTATACAATGTCCTAAAATAAATGTTACCTACTTTCATGTTACTTACCTCGTCGACTCATCGTTTATTCATTTCACACAATCATGCCATTTCACTATATATTTCTACAAAAAATATCGTAATCAAATAATCATATATATCATAATAAAAACAAATATTTTATGTTCAGGATAGATGCAACCATCTCTCTTAAATTTCAACAAGTAAAACAAAACCAACCATCTCTTCCCATCCTCTCTCGCCATTAAATCAATCAAATATTAGCAATCCAAATCGCTTCCTTCATAGCCACTTACAAGCTGGTGCACGGCAAACCTTAATTAGCAAGAGGCGACAATTAGCGGTCTTCAAATTGACTGGCTGAGTCAGTGTTTGAGTGAAGCCTGATCGGTACCATGGCTGCTATGTCAATTATGTAGTTTGTGCTTTTATGAAATGTGGTAAATGAACAATTTGTCGTTAAGATTGACGAGGTATTTGATTGGGATATAAATTATAGACTGAGAATTTCGAAATCTGCTTGTAATTGGTGACAGTTTTAATTAGGAAGATTCGAGAGGATGAGAAGCAGCGTCCTTTTGTTTGATTCTTAGAACGTACTGCCGGTTATGAAAGACGTGATTATGATTTTTCAAGTAATTTTCAGTAGTGAGAACTACAAGTTTTTTATGTTTCTGAGAAAAATCTAACTGAATTAGTTTAAATCTTCCATTTGTTCCTTTTGTTTTATGCCTTTGTTTAGTGTACCTACAGATGCCAGCACATCAAGCTACTACAATCTGTCAAATTTATTTAATAGATTTTTAACTTTATCGCTTAAGCATGAGGTTCAAAGTTGATTGGGAAAATTTGACAGTTTCGGGTAGCTAGATGTGCCGGTGTCTGTACAGTAAAGGGCTTTCTACCGATTAGTCTACCTAATATCTGCAATAAGCATAACACCATGCAATGTTTTCCCTTTTCTTTCCATACTAGCATCTTTATCCCCAAAATTCTTAAAGAGAAGTGCTCCCCGATGAATAGAGATAGAAATCCAAAATTCATAGCGAGGCGTCCACGAAAAGTAGCCCGAACCATCCATCAGGGGGTAGACAGTAAACACAGTATTTGTATGCATTTCGCTGCATTCAATATGCGAGCAATCGCGTGCTCTAGCCATTTGCTACTAAATGTACGGAGTTTTTGATACTTGTTTCCTTGTAAAAGGATGGAGAAGGAAATGTTAGACGTCGTATTCCTAATGTATTGGGTAACGTGCATGAAATTTATAAGGAATCTAACATACAATAATTGGAATTCTCGATTTGTAGTTATGCATATTTATTGAGATTTTACTTTTTAGGTTCTAAATGAGAAACAAGTAAACACAATAAACACACAGTATTTTTTATTAGTTCCAGAACATCGTCGATAGCATTCGGTGGGCAACATAAATATCCGTGGTGGGCAATATCAACATTAATAATATCAAAGTAATTTGTATTGAAAAGATAATAAGTACCTAAGATTTTCGAGATAAATAACAAAAATATATAAGTAAATTTAAGAGAACAGAACCCATATTAATTATTTACATCAAGGTACATTAAAACATAATTTTAAAAGCTAACAGTATTAAGTAAATTATGTTTAATTTTTATTTCAAAAGTTGCTTTAGGACTTTATACAAAATTGGTTTTCCTCAGGGCTCTATTCTTAGCCCTATTCTATTTATAAGATGTTTCTCATTTTGTAGTAAAGACATTGTGTACTTTAGCACAGTTAGACATATCCCTTCTTATTTGGTGCCTCAAACAAATATATCTACCTATAGTCTAAGGTAGATAAATGGCAGATAAATAAAATTTATCTCCCCTAACGAGACTTCATCCAACAACAAACATTTAAAATCGAATCCATCACATCATTGCAAATCTAAAACTTTCTCAAATATTCTACGCCACACCCCTGATACCTACACAACTTAAAAAACTATCCTTCAACCAGCGAATAACACCCTTATTACCATTAAAATAAAATATATTAAATCTGTAAATAAAATTGGTCATCAGACAAAGTTAATCAAGCAGCTGAAGCAGTTCAAATTAGTCTTTGTTGTGAGCATGTTAAGGTGTTTTAAGATGATAAATAAGACGTGGTATGTCAGTGGACCCTCGTTGCATTGTTTGGAAAGACGTTTAGGAAGAATGTCGCAGCGATTTCGGATATGTCAGTCGCGGCCGCCTGTCACGTCATGTGGCAGAGTGTTGGGGAGACGGGGCCAAGAAATCAGCGGGTTTTGACGATGCAGTTGACTATGACCATGGTCATAATAAGGTGAGGTATAATGAGTAATCTTCTGGTAGTTCTGTTAAACGATCAAGTTAGATTAAACTGTTGGGTAATTGCATATCACACATACAATGGTAATCGATCATAATGCCTTTCATTTTCGCAGTTCAGCAACGTTCATTATGTTGTTGAGCATACGATTATTTTAAATCAATGAAGCAATGGATGTCAAAATGAAACGCAATTACTCCCTCTACTCTCAACACGGCTGCACAGTAATATGAAATCAGGGGTAATGAATATTTAAAAAAAAAAATATTACAGTCAAGGATATTATCATAATTTTTTGCGCGATATGAATGAGCTTACACGTCTGCGATTAAAGCTGAACCAGTTGTGTTTGCTGAATGTCGACTTCGTATCTTTATCTACGATACTGTTAGCCTGCATCATCCCACTGCTGGGCAAAGGCCTCTCCCTATGACTTTCGATCTTTCGACTTAGGGCTAAAGTGGACCACTGGTCTTTTGTTTCATCATTAATGTATTGATATCTACGCTAATACGCTTCCGTCATGGCTTACAACTCCGCCGTCTTCCCTACCATGAAGTGATTGCTTACAGTAGGAGGGTAGATTGAATAACGTTTTGTTTATTTTTGCTTCGTCCTACCCGTAAACAATAGTCTCCGGTTTCCCAGATTATGGAATATAAGCCGGCTTCTAAGCCCTTGATTATGTTTTCATGTTCAAACTAAGTGCTCGTTTGGGTTTCGAACAAAAGAATGCATAGGTACCTATACAGTACCCTAATTACGTAATACACTATTAAACACAATCTGAATCATTTTGAAAGATATTGCTAATCCATTGCTTCATATGCTCGAAAAAAATGTGTCTGCTCAACAACGTAAATAACGCAATGAATGTTGCTGAACTGTAAAAATGAAACCCATTGCTGCTGAGAGTGTGTTACGCAATTACCCCGTAGGTTGACAGGGACATCGACGCGCAACGTGTTACCACGTGTTACCATGGATTCAGTACACGTTTCTGAAAGCCCTACGTTGAAATTTTTCGTCTATTATTAAAAAAATAATAATAATAAAAAATTAACCGCGTAGGTTTTCAGTTTTCACTTTTATAACCCCACGCATGGGCCCACTCATCACCAGTGTAGTGTATGTAGATATACTTATGATTTGTCTCGAGCGCATACGTCACAAGGTGCGGGCTGAGTGGGGCTCATTCTATGCCGAACCGCCAGCCCGCAAGCACGTGGTGGTGCGTAGGCGAGCCAAATACTATTTTAATATTGTGTAGCTATACAAGCTACTACATTTGGCGACGAGGATAAAACAAAAACTGTAAGTAAAGTGGTCTATTTTATTTAAAAAAAAAAAAAAAAAAAAGGAGAAAGGGAGGTAAATGTGACTGTGGCGAGATTACAATCATGTACTTAATAGAAAACAAAACTTAACTATTATGGAATGATACTATTATGCCACAACACGTTTTAATTCCTTATTTTCATGAAAATGTTTACCTATTGAAAAAAGGTATGTAATTGTACATTAAACTTAAAACCTTAACTCCGCTATCTAGATTCTAAAGTTAAAACGTTAATCGTAACGGTGCAGTAGTGGTGACAGCTGATTAATTTTAAATTAAAGTTGTTTACTCAAATAAGTTCTATGAATGACTCATTACATCGACACGCCGCCGAACGCAGCTGCACTGGTAACTTTTTATGAATTATCAATTTGTATTTGTTATTTACGAATACCTTCTCATTAAATGTATTGTTAAACGCATAATATATAATTTTGACTTAGTATAGATACATTTTGCCATTTAGTGCCTATATCTACTGCCTACCGGGTTGACAAATGTAGGTACCCAGCGCATATTTGTCAATCAGTTTAAACTGCTAATGTTCTTACAGATTAAAAAATGTAGGTATGTTTATATGTGGCTGCAGATGTTACTACTGTTTACCTACTTATTTAATTTACAAGAAAGGATGTAATATTATCCTATTGTATACCTAGGTCAGATTTCACTTAATAATACTTATACCCAATTAGAGTTTATTGTTTCAGTAGTAAATAATTGTCAGTGCTGCATAATAAAATTACCTAAATAAGTTCGTTTATTTTACGACTAACTTCAGTACCAAAATAAAGTGAGGTACCTATGGATCACGATCGCGTAGTCAGACATGTGTGTGTAGTGTCTTAGTTGATTAAGTTCGCTTAAAAATATCATACTTAATACTATATTAAAAGTATAGGCAGAGGTGTTTTGTCAGTACTTAATTACTTTGGAATACCTACTTCAAACACAATTAATGATTGGTTGGTGACTCGAAGTCTAATAACCGGTGGAGCCTAAATAAATAGGTATAGGTACAACAGGTGCTGCCAAATTACTGTTGTAATCAGCATGATTGGCAACCCTGACCCCGAGTAACCGAGAGAAGTGCGTGGTCATCAAATTGACAAAACAGCAAAAAAAAAAAAAAAAAAGAAGGGTGAAAGCAGCCTGTACTGCTGGTCATTAAATTGACTCAGTTTGACAATGTTCAGAAGATCACTAATTGACAACATTAGGGATTTCATCAATACACACCATGTGGCGCCATGGACATGTTGTCAATTGAGTGTTACAAATAAGCAGTATTATCTGATCATTTAATTGATATTGGAACAACAATAAACTGGTTGTTCCAGGTTGTTGTCTTGTCCCACCTCATGCTTGAGGAGTGCAAATAAGCAGTATTATCTGATCATTAAATTGATATTGGAACAACAATGAACTGGTTGTTCCAGGTTATTGCCATGTCCCAACTCGTACTTGAAGAGTACGAATAAGCAGTATTACCTGATCATTGAATTGATATTGGAACAACAATAAACTGGTTGTTCCAGGTTATTGCCATGTCCCAACTCATACTTGAGGAGTTCAAATAAGCAGTATTATCTGATCATTAAATTGATATTGGAACAACAATAAACTGGTTGGTCCAGGTTATTGCCTTGTCCCAACTCATACTTGAGCAGTTCAAATAAGCAGTACTATCTGATCATTTAATTGATATTGAAACAACAATGTTGGTTGGTTCCGCTCGATGGGAGCGTTGGAGACGAGCACTCTTTATTTATCTCGAAGCTTCTGGTATCCATAAGAGTGAAAAGGAAAGAGCAAGCTTATTTCATTTTGGCGGTTTAGAATTACAAGAAATATTCTACAATATTCCTGAAAAAAAAGTATCTGGCATAGTTAAATCAGATATCTTCAAGACGGCAATAAGTAAACTTGATGCCTATTTTACACCGAAACAGAGCAAAGTTTATGAGCGTCACTTATTTTGTTTAATTAAACAAGAATCTAATGAAAAAGTTGGAAAAAAAAATTAGTTCGCTTAAGACAATAAGACGACAAATGCCAATTTAAAGATAAAGATGATAAAATTATAGATCAGATAACTGAAAAATATTCGTTACAAGGAATAAGGAAGGAAAAACGGCAAACAGGAGATTCTATGACATTAGACAACATGAGGCAAATGCCCTCAAAGCAGTTAATCGGCAAATTGAGGATTTTGGGGATGGTACCAGAAAAAACATAGATATAAATAAAGTGGATTCAAGAACTAACAAAAGAGGGGACAAAGACAATTATAAAACACGGACTTTTAAATCTGGTTGTGGTAGATGTGGAAGTAAAAACCACGGCTCCGAAGACACAAAGTGTCCAGCTAGGGATAAAGATTGTTTAAAATGTGGATTGAAAGGGCATTTTAGACAATATTGTAGAACTAGACCACCACTAAGGCGGGGAGATGACATACATTACGTATTCAAAATAGATTAGGAAAGCGACTTAGAATGTGACATAGGAGGGGAAAAAATCAACATGTTAGTGGATTCTGGATGCAAATGTAATTTAATTACAGGCAAAACATGGCAAGACTTAAAAAATAATAGAATACGAATAAATAACCAGACAGAAGAAAACATTTTATGGATATGGAAGTAATGAACCTTATAAACTATTTGGAGCTTTCGGAGCTGATGTCAAAATAGGAGACAAGTCTGAGGGTGCTACTTTCTACATAATAGAAGATGGAACCAGGAATCTTTTAGGGAAACAGACAGCTATGAGTATGGGAATTCTCGAAATTGGACTTCAGACATATGCATTCAAGGTCGTCTATAAACTAGGCAAAGAGAATATTGCAGGTATGTCTAGATTATGCCACTTGGAGAATTCATCGTTAAATAAAATCGAATATTACGTATAATAATAGGGGTATGAGGAACAGGGTGTAAAGTTCACTCATACTCTATAGAAAAGGGAGGATCCTCCGACCAGACGGGTGGGTGTTGTGTCTGGCGGGAAACTGCCCTATGATTCATGTCAAGGTTTAATTTAAATAAATGCTTTGAGTTTGAGTTTTGTCGGGCCGTTGTATCTACGCTAGTTGCGCGGCAAACTCAGCTTGCGCGATGCAAGATTTGCGTGACGTCAGTATGACGCGTTGTTCACATGTGTGATGATTGTGGAGAAAGCTAAGCCTACCAGAGTGACATTAAAAGAAATTATAAAATATTCAAGAGAAGATCAAGAGATTATAAAGGTTAAAGAAGGTATTTACAATAATAAATGGGACGATGAAGTTAAAAAAAAATTACAAGTTATTTGAAAATGAGCTGTGCTTTTATGAAGGAGTTCTATTGAGAGGAACTAGGATAGTAATCCCAAGTGCACTACGAAGTCAAGTCTTAATGGCACCTCACGAGGGTCATCCCGGGATAGTCTTGATGAAAGCTATATTGAGAACTAAAGTGCTCCAAATCCACCAAACCTTAAAAGACGAGAATTGCCACATGAGTCGTGGGTAGACATAGCTATAGATTTGATGGGACCGCTTCCGAGTAAAGAATTTATATTGGTCGTGGTGGATTACTCTAGTCGGTTTATAAAGGTACCTCGAAAGATTTCCAGTGCAGATATCATATTAAATCTAAAATAAATATTTAGCCGTCTTGGAAATCCATCAACTGTAACTGCAGACAGTGGGAAACAATTCTGTAGCGAAGAATTCAAGTGTTTCTGTAACGAAAGAGACATACTTTTGTTTAACACTGTACTGTAGAGACTCTTTTATTAAATGTGAAGCCCTTCAAGCTTCACAGTACCGTATTGGCCACAACAGAATGGTGAAGTAGAATGCCAAAACAGAGATATATTGAAACGCCTAAAAATCTGCCAGGCTGAGAAAAGAAACTGGAAAGAGAGTTTGGAGGAACACTTGGTTATGTACAATATAGGTAGCGGGAAAACCTCTGGCAGAATTATTTTTCAAATGGCAATTTCGTGAAATAATGGTTAGTGACATCAACCGTCAACCAGAAGACTCGGAGGTGAGAGGTAGGGATAACGAAATGAAACAGTAGGGAAAAGAATATGCAGCTAGAAAACGAATAGCAAAACAACGTGATTTAGTACCGGGAGAACCGGGAGAGGTGTCATTTGTGTCTTTGTATTTGAAGAATATAATTATTAAAGCTAACAAATTAAGTTTAAATTATTACCCAACTCCTCACACTGTTGAAAAAGCAGCAGGAGTTATTGAAGTACGAAATGATTCAACGGGACAAGTTCTTAGGAGGTATGTAGTAAATCTGAAAAAAAAGCTAAGGTCAGTGGAAAATATTTAATGTTAAGGAGCCTAAAGAACTAAATTTAGGAAATACGTCTATTCCGAGCAATTGAGAGGAGATATAAATTTATTTTTGAGGGAAAGAAAAAGGAAGGGGCCGGACATAATAAACAAAATTAACAGGGAATTATATTGATTATAATGGAGTTAAAATAAAGCAATTACTTGTGAGGATTGATTAAAAAACGGATTTTATGAAACTGCCAAAAAGGCGGCTTACTTAATTAATAAAAAGTTACGAGACTACAGAGGAGTAATATCAAGCAGACTACTTGTAACTTAATACATAAGTACTAGAAAAAAATATAAAAACTTATTATTTCTTCCTAAAGATCCTTATTATTTAATACAGGAGTATCTAATACGGAAATAAAATAAATTAAAATAAGGAAGGGATGTAGTGTATGTAGATATACTTATGATTTGTCTCGAGCGCATACGTCACAAGGTGCGGGCTGAGTGGGGCTCATTCTATGCCGAACCGCCAGCCCGCAAGCACGTGGTGGTGCGTAGGCGAGCCAAATACTATTTTAATATTGTGTAGCTATACAAGCTACTACAACCAGTAAGTTTAATATTCCCACTGCTGGGTCACAGGCCTCCTCTCTTCGAGGGACAAGCTCTATATATTAATTAAATTCCAATTCCATTTTTTTAATAATGGCTCCATCGTTTTATCGATGATTCTGCCAATGTCAAAGTTGAAGGAAACAAAGTGTATTCGCTGAGATTGACCGGTTATACTGCCATAATTAAGTACGGTTTAATTACAACTGGATCTGTTTGTGTAGCCTGTAAGGACAACACAATATATTTATTAAGATAAATTGTAAATAACCAGACAGCACAAACTAATTTTATTATGGGATGAACACAATGAACCACCACTATGAGTTGCTATGTTATAGCTTGATGTTATTTAATAATATACACCAGTAAATTTAATATTCCCACTGCTGGATCGCAGGCCTCCTCTCTTCGAGGGATAAGCTCAATACATTAATTAAATACCAAATTATTGACGAAAGAAAATTGACAGCTGTCACAATCTCCAAGCTTATATTTTGAGATCTGT
Organism: Oligia latruncula; assembly: GCA_948474745.1. Classification (NCBI taxonomy): domain Eukaryota; kingdom Metazoa; phylum Arthropoda; class Insecta; order Lepidoptera; family Noctuidae; genus Oligia; species Oligia latruncula. The sequence goes on from OX419686.1 coordinate 19,641,325, forward strand.
GATTGTAGAATTAGTACCTACACAGATACTGTTGTCCTTCCTCCCGATAATCCATCAGCTGCCTAGGGTGACACGTAGCGATTCAATCCTCCGGTGTTTAGGAAATCCCAGATATTATTGGAAAAAGATTTTATTGAACGTTTTTGGTTTAATGGCTTTCTAGTAGAATGAAGAGTAATGTCATTGTTAACATAGAATTCATTAACCGGTTGAATGCCGTAATTACAGAAACAATTAAAAACCGGAACTAACTGCGCCCCGCGGTTTCACCCGTGTAAATGTCGATCCCGTGGGAATATCGGGATAAAAAGTAGTCTATAATATATTATGTTAATCCAGGGGTCAGCTACCTCCATACAAAATTTTATCAAAATTGGTCCAGCCGTTTGAGCGTGAAGAAGTAACAAACACACCCCCACACACTCATACACTCACAAAATTTCGCCTTTATAATATTAGTGTGATAAGCATAGGGGTCGAAAATGGCCTGAACTGTTTCGAGAAAAGGATGGTACGGCCGTGTCTCTTTTTGCTCGACTTGGCGGGGGCACTACCGTGCCCCCAGACCCACAGTACTGTCACTTACAATTCAAATTAATTTACATCTAATATTGGCATTTCAGTAACCATGCAAATACAGGTATGCATATTTGCATAACATTGACATTATGTTAACACACATTTATGTTATTGACATTTGTGTTGTATTTTAAGTTAGGAAACAAAAGAGAAAAAATATCTGTCTTACTAAACAAATATTTTATTGTTCTAGATTTAGGTCTACTGACCAAAATCTAGAACAATATAAAACTAACCAATTTGAGCTACATAGACGTGGATTGTTCGCACTGTTATCTTTTATGGCATGTTTAATTTTACCTAGCTCATACCAAAAGGATAAAACTAAATCAAACTAAGTAACAGCAATACAAAATAACGATAAATAAATGAAACTTCGGCAAAACTGCCAACGATTTAACAGAAAAACTAGCTTACCAAACAGAACACTCACAACCCCTTACTGCCACTCAAAAAATCGATTCATAACAATATACACCCATCAAAGTTTAATGCCGTCAATCAATACTGTTTGAACTAAAATGCAAGGTAGCTTCAAAAGGGCAAGGGGTTCGCAAGGTAAACAGCGGGGGCCCACTGCGGGTAATTTACCAATTTACCCCAGCTGAAGTAAGCTAGGGGTTTGATTACTGATGCTACCACCTGACGCGAAAACGTTTTAAGTGAAAATTTTTTGGGAATCTTTTAAAAGTGCTTTTTAATTTCGGTGGGAAACATCTTATGGCTTCAAAAGTAAATTGGCTTAAAGATTTTATAATGCAAGACACTTGGGCCTGTGCACACCACGTTTTTTAAACGCGCGTCAACGGCGCGTTTAAAAAACGTGGTGTGCGCAGGCCCTTGGGTAGAATAATATTATCATGCTGGACCATTAATAATTGGGCCTTCTTGTACCCAAAATTATTCTGATTCTGCTGGATTTGTTGTACAGACGCCAAGCACATCAAGCTACTACAATCTGTCAAATATCTTTAATAGGTTTTCAACTTCATCGTTAAAGCATAAGGTTCAAAGTTGATTGGGAAAATTTGACAGTTTCGGGTAGCTTGATTGTAGGTCTATCAATACTGTAAAACCCGCTGGTATTGACGGGTCGAGCCGAACTTTGTTTCCTAATCAATCAATGGCTTTTACGAACCAGCCAAGTCGTGGCTTTAACGTAACGTTGCCAGTTAAAATAACAATATTAGACCGTATTTCGGCCATGACGGCCAATCCCAACCGAGACTAGCCTTCACTCTCATAGTCCGATGGGACGGCATGCAATGCGACACGACCGGAGAGAGATCAGGCGCAGGACCAAAGGCTTAAAGTGGTTTCTGAGGCATAGTTATCACACCGCCAACTTCCAAACTGGGCTCATCATTTCAGCCAAAAGACGTCCACTGCTGGACATAGGCCTCCCCCAAGCACTTCCACTTCGACCGGTTCTGTGCTTCACGCATCCAACGGGTTCCTGCGGCCTTCACAAGGTCGTCGGTCCACCTTGTGGGAGGCCTTCCAACGCTACGTCTTCCGGTACGTGGTCGCCACTCCAGAACCTTTCGGCCCCATCGGCCATCTGTTCTGCGAGCAATGTGCCCTGCCCACTGCCACTTAAGTTTGGCAATTCTGCGGGCTATGTCGGTTACCTTGGTTCTCCTGCGGATCTCCTCATTCCTGATTCGATCACGCAGGGAAATTCCAAGCATAGCCCTCTCCATTGCCCTTTGGGTGACTTTTAGCCTTCTTATAAGGCCCATTGTGAGCGACCACCAAACTGGGCTGTTACTCAGAAATTCCTAATGGAAAACCCAATAACACCTTGCCCGGCCTGGGCATAGAACCCCACGCTTAGCAGTCAGCATGCGGCCATGAGACCAACGGAGCAGTCACAATAATTACATACTAACTATCCAAGTTAGACACAAAATATTATCAGTTTCTTTTAGTTGTTGGCTCAAGTCCTGAGTCTTCGTGCTCGTTGCATTCTGAAGGATAGATAAACAATGATATTGTCGACGCATAGCTGACGGACTGTTTGCTACAACTATAGGCTTATTCATACTGAACTAATATTTAATTTAATTGCCTATGCAATATTAATGATAACATCATAACGGTCTTGATTCTGTACGTTGGGTAATTTTGTAGGTATGCTTAAAATATAACTAATTGAAACTGACAATGAGTTTTCTTTCTCATTTTTTTTTTTTATATTCAAAATAGAGCATTTTTTTTAACTATTTATTTTTCAAAATGCTTACAGTCTACATAAGTTAACAATATACAACTAGCGCTTACCATTGCCGTTTACAATCTTCCACAAAAGGTTTTGTACAGACAGACGCCAGCACATCAAGCTACCCGAAACTGTCAAACATTCCCAATCAACTTTGAACCTTATCCTTTAGCGATAAAGTTGAAAATCTATTACAGAAATTTGACAGATTGTAGTAGCTTGATGTGCTCTGTACCTAAATAACTTTATTTTTCTTTTTTTACTTTTTTTTGTTAGCACAAAAGACAGACAAAAAAAAACAAAACAATGCATCTATAACAACCATTTAACAAGAAAAATAGCATATTCTGTTCAAAGCAGTATCCAGACAGTATTAACTAGAAAATTACAAACTCATATTTTATTAACTGACTTAGCAAATTTCCCTGAAGATCTTGAAACGCTATCCCTCAGCCACAAAGTCTCAATCGATCGATAGTGTTGTTGAAACTTCAAGTTTAAGCGAGCGAAGCATGCTGATGTTGAATACACTTGGAACTTTACCCACCGCTCTAACGACAGAACTTCACAGATTATCATATTCATTAAGTTAATCAATCGTGGGACGTCACTAGTGGATGACATACGTTTGGGAAAATTTGTGAATATCGGTGTATTAAGGTACAAAAAAAAAAGGAAATAAAGGAAATCAGAAAGATCAATATATTATCAGTGACAAAAATAAATATGCTGCAGTTGATCACAAATTCGTTGACCTAGTAAGTGATAAAACTATGATAGTAAAAGCTGGATTGGTGATAAACAATTCAAGTTCATAGCCCAAGATTTCTTACCCTGCGTCCTAACCGACAGTGACTGTCGCACGAATACGCAATCTTTTACTTCATTTAGTATTCTTTCTTTTTATTTCATTTAGTAAAAGCTGGGGGCCCAAAAAGGCCACTTTGGAGAATCATAAAAGGATAACATTATGAATTATAATATGGCGAAGACAGTCCGTGTTTTTCTTTTTTTCGCTACACTACGTAGGTACAATCAAAGAGATTGGGATTGTATTTGGATTTGATTGATTGGTATTTTAACACAGACAAAAAAATAACTGAAAAATGCTTCACCAATGGGATTTGATACGATTAACTTGGCAGTTAACTGTCCATTATGTCATCATTTTATGATTCTGCCAAAATGGCCTTTTTAGGCCCCCTGGATTGGTGATAAAAAATTCAAATTCAGTTCATAGCCCAACATTTCTTACCCCGTGTCCTAACCGATAGTGACTGTCGCACGAATACGCGATCATTTACTTGAATAATGACGTACAGACGCCAGCATATCAAGCTACCCGAAACTGTCAAATTTTCCCAATCAAATTTGAACCATAAGCTTTGGCGATAAAGTTGAAAATCTCAACTTGATTGATCGCGCAATTACGTCAATTAGAAGATCACGACTATCGCGTACTAGTGCGACGATCGCCGGACGATATCTTCGAGTGCTCTAGTTCCACAAAGTGTCGTCAGATCAATAAAGACAATGACACTTAATGAAAATGAATAACAAGGACATTAACCAGGCCAAAGCTCTCACCACGACTTGACCTTTCACTGTAAAATGTGAGCCTTCCTTTATTTATTTAGCAAAAATAACAAATTACGTCTACTTTTGACGCAGGTTCACAATAAAACAAAGTCGGTGTAATACCAGAATTAATATCGGTGAGTTTCCATAATAAGGACAGATGGCGCCACTTTGTCTCGCTCAGTGGGACAGCCGGAAAAATCTGGAAACTGGTTTCTGGGACAAAAGTTTTTGTGGATAATTTGTTTGTAGGTATATTTTAGCGGATGGTGAGAAAATTTCTGTTTGTGGTACGGATGTTAGCCTTCTAATAGTTACGTCACTTACTATCATTAGGGAAAGGGGATTTTCGTATGTCATGTAACTTAGGTACAGTCAGCAACAAAAGTCGATTAACACTTAAGTTTTTTTTAATCTCAGTTACTGAGCAAAATATTTATTCAAAATTGCAGCAGAAGTACCATGCAATTTTGAACAAATATTTTGCTCAATAACTGAGGTTAAAACCAAACTGAAGTATTCATATTTTGCTCAATAACTGAGATTAAAAAAACTTAAGTGTTAATCGACTTTTGTTGCTGACTGTACCTATGTTACATGACATACGAAAATCCTCTTTCTCTTTATAAATTGCGTTATTCGCCCGTAAGATTAAAACCACAAAGATATAGATAGATAGACAGATAAACCATTTATTTGGCGCACACAAAAAGACAGCACAACACACAAAAGTACAATATTAGATGATAACCAAACAATTAGATATGTACAGACGCCAGCACATCAAGTTAACCGAAACTGTCAATTTTTCCCAATCAACCTTGAATCTTAAAAAGTTTTCTAAAGTTGAAAATCTATTAAAGAAATTTGACAGATTGTAGTAACTTGATGTGCTGGCGTCTGTACTTAAACTTAGTACCTGTCCTTAGTGGATCTTTGGCAGTCGTTACGGGTCGACAGAAGCCCGAAAGTCTGACAACCAGTCTCACCAAGGGGTTATAGTATTACCCAGTAACTGGGTTGTGGAGGTCAGATTGGCAGTTATTTATTTATTTATCCATTTATTTCAGGCATCAAGGCCCATAAAAACACATACAATACAATATTAATATAACTTAAACTTACTATAAATACATACAACATTATATTAACACTAAAAACTAAGAAATAAAAACTTAACGTACACGAAGTGTCGGCGTCGTGTTTCGCTGACTGGTGTGTATGAAGCCGGCCACGAAACCGGCGGTACACAACACCCTTCGGCCAGAACTCTTCCTTGAGGAACTTCTCGAGATGATGTGTCGGAACACGCACCACGAACGACTTGAAGTTCGTGTTGTGACGTGACTCTCAACTTCTCGACCCTCAAAGTCCAGTTGGTCTTGACACGCATGTACTCCACAATCTCCTCAACCTTCGTGGAGTGGTGCAGTCTGGACACGTACAGCTGCGTCGACAGGATTGCTGGACGCAGCAGCATGTTGGGTCCTGCCTGCCCGGTGCCGCACTGGTTCTGACAAGGAGGCTTCTTCTTCTCCACCTTGATGAAACCATCCTTGTCGCACGTGGCAGTCCCTCCATGTATAATACTGGTACTTAGCTGTATCCGGTTAGACTGAAAGCCGACCCCAACATAGTTGGGAAAAGGCGAGGCAGATGATGAGTACCTACCTGCGGCAACACAATAACTTTCTATAATTTTATGTCTGAGCCTCAATTTCTTCCACACCTTGAAATTCTGCCTACATCGTTACCCAAAATGTTATTAGTATCTACAATAGGGTGACAAAGTTACAAAGTCACTCAATAGGTCATATGGGTGCAGAAACACATAGGAACTTAAAGTCATAAAGTCAATATTCCCAAGTACAATGCAACAATGTTTCTGTGTGTGCGCGATTTGAACTCACTTCTGAATATCGTCAGTTCTAAGCTTTCCATTCCTAGTAGAACTTACAATTTGAATATGTATTTGTATTCATAGATGCTTAAGTAGGTAGAAAACGAAGAGACGAAAAAATACTTGAAAGAAACCGACGCTGACCATGTAGCGTTGAGTTTGGAAAGAGAATTGTGATAAATCTTCTAGTAAACTAAACTACTAGAAAACTAAAAACTGATAATGACTTGACCGAGATCTCTTTTATGATCCTCTATGATATTCATTGATATACTTATTCTGGGCTATCATCGTAGTATTCAACAATATTGCACTATTTTCTTTGATGATTTGGGAATATCGGGAGAAAAGTAGCCTATATGTTAATCCAGGGTGTCACCTCTACACAAAATTTTATTAAAATTGGTCCAGCCGTTTGAGCGTGAAGAAGTAACAAACACATAAACACACCCCCACACACACTCACAAACTTTCGCCTTTATAATATTAGTGTGATTCGTATCTATGCAAAATAGATCATTGGTCTCTACTTCATTTGATAAGCAACCAATCCGAGAAATACATAAATCCACAACTGTTTCTCCAAGTCATCTCAATTTTCATATTAGCATCGCATCTTCAATCATTGTGATCTTTGACGGCTCTCCGCAGAATTGTGAGAATCGGCCTCGCTTCCGCATCGTAAATCAGTTTAGCGTCTCATTCTAAGATCTACGGAGAACTGCATGCTTTAGCGTTTTAAATTTTGAGTAAGTGATATTAGATTTTACCTATAAGCTCTGTATTTTAAAGTAGGTAAGTGATATCAGTGTTAGAAACTGAATTCTTTGTGGTCACAGGGTTATTGGTAAAACATTTACAACCTCTTAAGAGGTTCATTATTATGAACAACTTTTACTATGTGACCAAAAATGAAATGGCGAAAAAAAATCTGCTGTTCCCTATGTTCGTATAACTCGTCAAAATGTAGGGAATAGCTGATTTTTTTTCGCGATTTCTGATTTGGTCAATATTTTCAAACAAGATGGCGTCAACATTTCCTAACAGACTGATCCTTAAAAAGAAATGCCGAGACAAACTCAGAGGTCGTGGTCTCTTTTAAAGATAGTAAACGATGAAAGCTATCAAATAAATGCTTGGAGTTTCCCTGCGTGATCGAATCAGGAATGAGGAGATCCGCAGGAGAACCAAGGTAACCAACATAGCCCGAAGAATTGCCAAACTTAAGTGGCAGTGGGCAGGGCACATTGCTCGCAGAACAGATGGCCGATGGGGCCGAAAGGTTCTGGAGTGGCGACCACGTACTAGAAGACGTAGCGTTTGAAGGCTTCCCACAATGTGGTCCGACGACCTTGTGAAGGCCGCAGGAACCCGTTGGCACCGCAGAATGACGGTGAGAAATTTAGCAATTTCTCACCGTCATCCTGCGACTTTTTCAAACAACCTTGACCGATTTTGAAATCACCCTTTTACTTGATATTACTTTTTTTTTATAATTTTGCATTTAGATCTACAAAATTTACGTCCAGCATAAAGATATCACGGTAACTTTACAACATAACCCGTTAACGTCCACCTGGATCAAACATACCCGTAAACATTTAAAGGGAAAATTAGTTAATTAAAAAATGCAAGTACCGCCCAAACCGGCGGCGTCTCCGTGTTTAATGAAACAAAAAAAAGTAAAAAGAATAAACAGAGAAATTGTTCTTAATAAACTTGTCACGCGAGAGGGCGAAAGTTAATTTCCTGTTTCGTCCAATCTACCAGGAGACAGGGCTTAGACCAGTGCAAGGCGAGCGATAAATTATAGCACAGCTTTATTTCGCGAATTCTTTATCGAAATCTGTAATTAACAACATTACATAGGGATAATATTAGGTCTATTACCTTTTTGTTATGATAATAAACCCAAGTCGAATAAGACAAACAACAATAAACAGACAAACAATAAGTGCAGACAATAAGTGTGCCTATTTTTATCATCTTGTATTATTTATTAGCAATTCTTGATATTATGATGAGAAATTGAAGTCAAAGTCAAATCATTTATTTCAAAGAGGCACATCAAAGGCACTTTTGAACGTCAAAAATTACAACAAAATAGAATTGATTCTGGGCGCCCATTCCAAAAGGTAGTTTTCGTATGGAGAAGAATGGGCAAGAAACTTGAAAAGATGAAAGATGATTTTAATTAAACTTCTTATCATAAAGATAAACATCAAATGATTATGGTGTGTGCTTAGCATGTTAACGGCAACATGCTTATGCCTCCATTTTAACGCCACAACGACTAGGCGCGAATTTCACCAATGGTACTGTGGCCTTAGTTTTTTCCATAATAAAAAATTCTAACGCGCTGAGTGAAAAAATACACTAAAACCTCAGATCGCGATAAGCCCATCTAAACCGCGTTTCAGAGGTGTCACTGTCATTATTGTTGTGCGATACTCACACTGACAGCTCTTGGACGCAGTTTAGTTGTGCTGATCGCGTTCAGTTTCGTTGGTGAAATTCGCCCTGGAAGAACCATGTTTTGTTAAAGCTTTCGATGTACAGCTGACCCTACAGGGAAAATTAGTGTTTTATTGGCGACCACGGCTCCGTCGGCTGTCGCGGTGTTATTTACCCTCGCGACTAGGGAAGGTTAAAAAGCCTTGTCGACTTAATGTGATTTAAGTTGAGCACCAAGATTTCCTGTTGCTAAACATTCTGATTCGCTTTTTTGTTAAGTGTTTTTTTTCTTATTTATTTATTTGTTCGTTTTGATTGGATTCTGGGCTGGCTGTTTATTTTTTAATCGATTCGGGGGAGAAAGCCTGAGGATTCTTTGCTTTTTCTTCTTCTTTGAGAGAATTATTAATTCGAGGAGTACTTTGCATTGGCTACTTTTTGTGTAAGTTAGTGCTACGTCTGCTTTCAGCCCTAAGATTTTCACAGAGGTTTTTTTATATAGTTCGTGGCACCTCTTCTTTCAGCCCTAAAATTTTCACAAAGGTCTTTCAATATAGTTAGTGCCAAATTTGCTGTCAGCCCTTAGAATCTCACAGAGGTGTCTCATCGTAAAACTATTTAGATTTACGTTTCATTGCCCAAATAACATAAACGATTTGAAAGCGTTAGTACAATAAAATACGCGCATTAACATGCAGTTGCGGACACCAGCCCGTATTACCCAGTACAAAACGCAAATGCAGATTGATAAATTCAAACCCATTTAGAACTTCACAGTTATCTATTTTCTCAGTATGAAATATGATCTTATTTGCCTTTTAAGATACCCTTTACAGTTCAAGTGGTATAGTCATAACCCACACCACTCATCTGATGAGCAATGTACTATCAACCTAGTTTCAAACTGTTGCACAAACTTCGCAAGTGTGTTAGTATCTTCACCATATTTCCCTAGTGGCGAAACATAACTCCTCGTATCAAGGAGTGCGAATTAGTTCAAAGTTTATCTTGATATAATGAAACAGTACAAGAGAATCTAGGTAGGCTCTGTTTAAAAACATGGTGGACAATTGATGAATTTTTACAACATATGTGCTCACCACCGAAGATTTTGAGAGCCTACATAATATGTAGATATACCAAAGGTCTTACCTTAAAATTTATTAAGGTTTTCAAACAGATACAATATCATATTATGACATACAGGGTGGTTGGAACACCGACGCATACCCATGGGTTGAATGTTTTCGTCGTAAATAAAAAAAAATATACTGTTCAGTTCTTTTGACCGCGTAGATCTTTACTAAGAAAAGGCAGATTTTTTCTTTATAACCGACGAAACATTTATATGCAAGGAGATCTAGAATCATGTGCTGAATTCATGCTTAAAGTTTGCGCATTGATGTCATGCCACGCTGTATATTATTTTTTCAATAGATGATCGGGACAAACATATAATATAAGATAAGATAATGCTTTATTTCTCCCCACAATATACAGGGTTATTGGTAAAACAGTTGTTCATAATGATGAGTACAATGACCTCTTAAGAGGTTGTTAATGTTTTACCAATAACCCTGTCTAAGTACATCAAAAGATCAAGAACTATACAATAATAGTTTAAATTATACTGTGGTGCCTAAGCTAGGCGTAAGGCCTGTATTTCAGGACACCAGGTCTCCACCCCTACAGAAGCAGTTACATTCAAATCGGATTATGCACTCAGGACACCAGGTCTCCACCCCTACAGAAGAAGTTACATTCAAATCGGATTATGCACTCGCACACAAATGCGGTAAGTTATAAAAGCAAAGAGAGAAAAATAAATTAAATAAAAAAATATACAGAATACACTATTGATACTTAATATAGCCTTCTCTGATTGCAAAACATAAAAGTAAATCCCAAACGTGATTCACAAAAATATTCATTCCTTTCATGACACAAAGCAGTCTACGACAAAAATACTTCAGATTTCCTTCACAAAACCACAAGAAACAATCAACCTAATCACAGTATACAGAACGTCCCCCAGCTATTTGAAAATCACGAAATTAGTGCTTTCAATAGCAAATGGCTGCACCATAATTGCAGTTCTGAAGTTTTTGAGGGGAAGGTGATCATTCCCCTTATTCACGTCTAGGGATTGATTAAAGGGATTGACTTTGTGGGGTAAACCTGCAGCCTTATTGCGTAACATACTCGCAATCATAATCCCCTTCAATTTGATAAATAAATTTGAATGCTCAATGTGAAATGCAGCTTACGTAGTAAGTAGCATATCACCTGAGATGAAGTTACCATATTTCGAAATAGGGTATTAAGTTGTATTTATTGTTTACCTTGATTTTGTTTTACTACGATATAGCATTACATGTAGCATTAAGTACAAACCTTAGTGGTTTAAAAATGCTATTCAGCTGAAACAAATGTAATTAATTTTTAGATGGTAAATAAATAAAAAATAAATAATAGCTTTATTTACGTAAAGGCGATAGGTAAATGCTATGACGATAAAATATATCTGTACTAAAAATAAATCCTCATTCTTGATTCGCAGGAGAACTAAGGTGACTGACATAGCCCGAAGAATTGCTAAACTTCAATGGCAGTGGGCAGGGCACTTTGCTCGCAGAACAGATGGCCGATGGGGCCGAAAGGTTCTGGAGTGGCGACCGCGTACCGGAAGACGTAGCGTTGGAAGGCCTCCCACAAGGTGGTCCGACGACCTTGTGAATACCGCAGGAACCACCTTTACACTAATAATATCATTGGCAGGAACCCGTTGGATGCGAGAAGCACAGAACCGGTCGAAGTGGAGGTGCTTGGGGGAGGCCTATGTCCAGCAGTGGACGTCTTTCGGCTGCAATGATGATGATGAATTTGTTAAAAAAAAAATAGTCATAAAGAACGCTAAGCGAAAATGAAGTAGGTAATAGCGCGGGCAGGCGATGCGATACGATGGGTTGGGTCGGAGGAACAAGAAATTTCAAGTGGACGATGTCGAGGGCAGAAGCTAGTAATATAATATAGACAATATTCATTCATTGCGTGGACGTTATAACCTAAAACCCATACTGGACGAGCATGGTGGATTATAGCCCACTCCCTCTCACAAAGAAGTCCTCTCTGTTGTCCTTTGTCCCACCAATAGGAACACAATTAGGCTGATTATACATTGCGTTAATTACGTTGTCAAGTAGATTTATTTGCAATCTGACGCACCAATGGATACTGTTATTGTCAAATGAAGGTGACTGTGTTACGTAATAGGGATGCTTTTCCTATTAGGCCTGTAATGAAGATGTTATTATTATGGGCGTGTAAACTTTGATTGCCTTTGAGGGAAATTGGGGTAATTAAAAGTCGATGTAAGAAGGGTAACGTGTTGCTTGCTTAGGGGAAGGTTGAGTGTGGTTTGCAAATTGTATTATTTGAGGTTGTGAGGTTTTAAGTCGATAGTATAACGTGTTGCGTTACCATGAAGATCACATAGTGTGTGTAGCTGGTAAGAAAGATCCAGAAATAACAATCACATCACCTCACTTTTGATATCAATTATTTAAAAACATTCTAAATGATCATTTCTTTGACTTAGCCACAATTGTATATTCTCTATGTTCCTTTAATTTACTCTTTACGAAATCAGTTTATAACTTTAAAAAGAACATTTATAATGGCAATTAAATCAAAACCTAATAATCAATGAACCTAATGCATTGTTTAGATCATCAATGACACAGCAGCTTCATTAACTCTCAAACCTCACACTCAATGAAAAACAAGGGAAGAGATATTTTGTTTTAATTAAAACAAAGCCAGCAAATAAAGGCACACACAGACATGCCAGGACACAGTCTAGTGACCACCATAAACGGTTTATGTTCTCATAAACGTCAGTAGGACGAGCTTCATCCGAACTTTGCTAAACGCTCTCGTAAATTAGACAGTTTATGAGTAATTTATGAGGTCGTTTGGCAAATGTCTTCGTTTGTGATAGTTGTCTGTTGATATAGCTTAGATTTTAATATTTTGAAGGGTTGTTTCTAGTCTGAAGTTGAGTTAAATATGGGGTTTTGCGGATTTATGACGTGTCCTAACTAGCTGAATAACTTGTGTCTTTTTTTCCTTTTCTTTCGACATAGGAAACGTGGATAATACCTTAATACTTGCTTAATTTTGTCTTAACTATGCATAGTGCTTTCAACTGTTCTGTTGTCTCAGGGCTCATGGCAAATATATCTAGAACGTGGCTTAATTTCGAAACAACTATAGGTAATAGTAACTCATTATCATTTACCATATTTTGATCTGCAGAAAAGTTACCCAAAAGTGACCCCTTAATCAAAATGCATTTATTTACGTTACACGTCCATGTTTGAGTCACAGAAATTTATATGTGTAGGTACCATTCAACATAATCGGTCCATTATACCTATTGGATCTACATCTACTTTTACAATATTTGTAAATATGTAAGCACACAAAGGTACACATATAAATTTCTTTGACTCAAACAATTGTATCTATCACATAATTGATTTACCTGTCATTGGTTCATTTTTAATTCTTTTTATCTTTTGTGGTAGACTAATTTTATTCTAGGTGCATCGTCTTCACATATAATTATATTATGTATACAAAACCTTGTAAAACATTTTAAAAGAGTAACGATGGAGTTTCTTGCCCATTCTTCTCCATACGAAAACTATTTTTTGGAATGGGCGACTAGAATCAATTTCTATTTTGTTGTAATTTTTGACGTTCAAAGGTGCCTTTAATGTGGCTATTTGAAATAAATGATTTTACTTTGACTTTGGAAGCAAATTGCCTGCGACAGACGGACAGACAGACAGAAACACAAGTGATCCTCTAAGGGTTCCGTTTTTTTCATTCGGAAGTATCGAAACCTAATAACTAATTTGGAACTCATGCCAGAGGCAGATCGAAACATAATAATCAGAACATTAAAATCTTCCTTTGCCAAATCTAAAAGCCTCAATTAAAACACATAATTTCCATCTCACTAAACTATTCTCATCAAATCAAACCATTCTATCTAAAATCCATCTAATATTCGGAACATCTCGATACAGTTCTACTCGGAAACAATTCGATAATCGATTGGATATTCCTCCGCAATGCACTAGGGAATCGAGTCGACCACGGTATTCGATTCAATCGGTACGATTACTGATTCAATATTAGAATTGTTCGGGCGTTATGTCTTGTGTGTTAGACTAATGTTTGGGGAGATGTATTGGCTGGTGTTGTATCAGTGAGATTGTTTTGGTACATTTTAGAGCAGGCTGGCATCTGGCGTATACTGCATCATCATTTCTTTGGCTCAGAAAGTTAACTTCAAAGCTAGTGTGCATACACACGAACGGCATGCGTCAAAGTCAGAGGCATTCGCAGTCGTCGATGCGTCGGCGACTGCCAACGACAAAGTGCTGCTCGTGTATTCGAGTACGGCGCTCAGATTGTCCTCAGCGGGATTGTCCGAAATTGAGTTTGAGCTCCACCCAGAGCGGGAGGGGTCATTTGATGATTTCCCATCAGAAAAAAAAAAAAAAGTTCAGCGCTCAAACACACGAGCGCCATGTTATCGACGGCAGCCGCCGACACGTCATAGGATAGCTTTTATCCCGATATTCCCACGGGATCGAAACTTATGCGGGTGAAACCGCGAGGCGCTGTTAGTACCTAAATATATAAAAGTAGTCGGATCTCTAATAAAAAAATAAATTAATTCATTTTATTCAGACTATGAGATATGGAACTTAAAAACTATGTTAATCAAACTAATTAAAATTCAAAAATACCAATGTCAATACCAATATCAATGTCAAAATTAAAATTAAAAACTAATTCATGAATTCTTACAATCTTTTTATGTATTCCTACCTATATGCAGCTTTATAAACCTATCCCACACTGCTGACTCTGGACTTGACTAATGCCTTGCAAAACTGTCGCAATTTCCCCTAATTTTTACAGATTTTTCTGTAAGCCAGTATCGACTTTCTCTCACACACACACACACACATCCCACACGCACTCATATCACACTTATCATTCACCTATGTCCCTTCTAACCCATCCCCATCAAAACCAAACACCACACAACCAAGCGAACCGTACGAAACAAAATAAACACTAGTTACGGCCGCTGCATTCAACGCCAATCGAGCGTGCAAAATAACACTTCATCATTTGAATTCGGCGTCGCTCCCATACGGTAATACGTCATATCAATAGCGGGTAATGACCGGCAGTTAATTAGGCGTCATTGCGCGCATCGCATCGGCATCCAATGCGGTGGCCGTACATTGTTGGAATATCGGTGTTTTATTAGAGGATGTGTTTCTGTTCAGGTCTAAATATTTTCAAAAGGCTACTTACCTTGATAAAAGTAAAGTAGGGCTACCCCGATGGAACGGCAGTAAACTGCGATATGGAGGTGTGTCACAAACTATGCTCCACCTCCTAACCTGCCCTTTGTGCTCAAAAACATGCAGCCAAAGTGACGTCTGCGCTGCCTCCGATAATGCCGTGGAATTGGCGAAGTATTGGGCTAACCAAATTTAAGTAACCGCCATATGCCAGTGACACGAAGAAGACAAAGAGCTTGTTATAGTCAGCTACTGAATTCTTATTGTCGTACTTCTACACATCGAATTTTGTATTGTAATCATGGAAACTACCTATGTGCAGGTTTTCTAAGTTGCTTGAGCACATGCTTGTGAAAATAGTAAACGTTCTGAGGCAATATCTGAAAATTATGGTCTGGAAATCTGGTTTTAATTCACCAGTATGTAGTGCTGATTTACAGTGATTAGGTCCCTGCATGAAAAGAGCCTTAAAGAGCAGTAGTTTCTGCTTGATACTGGAATTCGTACTGATAATACTGTGGGACATAGCATTCATTGAGCGCATATTCATCAGTTACTAGATTAAGACTATGACGACAACCTAGATGCTACAAACAACGTCAAACGTCAATTAATGTCATTAGGATTGTCATAGAATTTATTTAGGAGAATCCTAACTATTTTATATATTAATTATTATTAATATTAAAAGAAAGTGAAAGTGTGTTTGTTACCTTTTCACGCGAACCGATCATCCTGAAATTTTGCATATACGTTGTCAGGTGTACAGAAACGGACACAGCACTTTTATTCGGGATGAAAGGTACCCCCTTTCATCTCGAAAAAAGTGCTGTTCCCGAGGAAAACAACAATAACGTTATTACGATAATAGATGGCGCCACGTGTCTTTCTAACAGGATCGACACTTATGCGGGTGAAACCGTGAGGCGCTGCTAGTTTACTGTAAAATATAGAGTTACACATTCTCCCCTCATTTTGTAAATCATTATTTACTGAACACGTAAATACCCATAATACCTAGTACCTGTAGAAGTAATATCAGTACGAATTCCAAGTATTTGTTAATAGGTATGAGAGAAGGCTTTCACTGGGACAGTTACAAACTCATAATTATTCAGCTTACAGCACAATTTCCGCGTACCATTAGGTTGTACGATCACCATGTTGCCACAAGAGTCCAACAAACATTGTGTCCTCACTGCAATGACGTCATTTGCCGCTGTTTGCTATTTAGGGATGTAATTGAAGCTGCGTTTGACTTGTAGATCATAACCCGTATATTAGCTGCTTATCTCACTAAAAAGGTTTTACTGGGTATTGGGTAATCTCGGATATGGGCAGTGATATTAGATCTGTCTTATTATGTATATGGCTATAACTATATGTTTTGTTCCTGTATCTTACGAAGGATTTGAGTAATAAGAAAGGAAAGACCATGGTGAAGGCACAAAATAAACCCACAAAAAAATATTAAAAAAAACTTAAAATAAATAGTAATTCGTCTATTAGATATGCAGAAACTCATCAAGATTTTGTAGCCGATGTATAAATTGAAACAAGAAGCGCCTATCGTTGTCACCATGGGTCAAAAAAGTTAAGATATTTTCTAACACGTTGATTTGCAATCTCAGATATCTATGCTTCCACCGTATCGGGTGATGCAAAACCTCTATGGCAATTTTGTACCTAAATGCATGCACTGACTGGACAGGTCCACTTAATTTGTGTGGTTCTTTCTTCAAAAAACCATTTCAGACATCGATCTACATGGTCTTCATATTATGATTTGTCCAAGATTAAGTCTGGACTTTAAAAGAGACTGTGACCTCTGAGTTTGTTTCGGCCTTTCTTCTTAGAGTACCTAGTCAAATAGGGAACGCCGTCCTCATCTAGTTTTTAAAATATGCTTGACGTGTAAAAGTGTTTATACAAACCTAAAATCATTTAACATTTACATCTCAAAATTCCCTAGGTAATAAGTATAGAATCACTAACGAAGACACAAATCATTAAATGACTCATGAATAATAGGCCAACAGCTACGTTTCGACAAAAGAAACACAAATATCTTGAGTACATCATGAGAGCTATAACATGACTCATCCGATAATGGCAAGCTATTAACTGAAACCCACGCTATGATTACCTATTTTCTTCTGAGAATGGTAAAAACAAATAGAAAGGTAGAAGGTTGATTTTTCGTTGATTACTTACTTAATGACGTAGATAGGCATAATTATTATTCCTTCTAGAGAGCAGTGGTGGCCCAGTAGTATCGGACCCGAGTTACGAGTTGTGAGCCGTGAGTTCGAACCCAGGCAGGCACTTTACTTTGTGTATTTAATTTCATCACCACTGCTCTCAAAACGGTGAAGGAAAACATCGTGACGAAACCGGCATGTCCTAGAACTAAAAATTCGAACACATGTCCGTTACCCGCACTGGGCCCGCATATTGGTTAATGGCCCACTTCCTATCGAACAGAGGAAGCCTGTGTCCCAGCAGTGGGAACATTATAGGCTGATTATGCATGGTCAAATATGAAGGGTCCACTGCAATAGTGATAAATGTCCAAAAATGTTAAAATTCAAACTAATACCGTCATTCGGTTACTTGACATATGAAGTTTATGATCACGTTTACAAACTTAGCAATATCGCTTCCAGTCTCGAGATAATTGAGTTTTTAATATTTGGCTACACGGTTAGAGCGCTCAACGTCACAGGTGTTGTTTATAACCTTAAAACCCGATTATCTCAGAACGATAAACGAAGGACATTTATCACTATTGGATGTCCCTTCATATATCATTAGAAAAAGGTATCTAGGAAAATGTTTGGTGAATAGTTGGTTGGTAAGTACACTTTTTATATTGGAGCACTATTATAATTATGATAGAATGAAGAAAGATCGGTTAATTCTGATAGCGGGACCGACTTACCCGGGGGTCTACTCCCTAAGCACTAAAACCGTAGGTTCGACCGAAGTTACGGGCGTTTCCTAGTACTCCGTGTCACTTACGGACTTGAGATACGTTCGGGGCCCGAACTAAGAATTAATCTCAACCCGATTTGACAG
This sequence comes from Oligia latruncula, assembly GCA_948474745.1. Taxonomy (NCBI): domain Eukaryota; kingdom Metazoa; phylum Arthropoda; class Insecta; order Lepidoptera; family Noctuidae; genus Oligia; species Oligia latruncula. Next base: position 19,659,530 of record OX419686.1, read on the forward strand.
TTGTCCCTTATCTCGATGAGTTTTTGCTCGTCCGAAAAATTGAGGGGCCGTACCATTGTTGACGGACTTAAGAGAGACACATAGTACAGGGGGCCTAAAAATTTTGGCAGAATCATAAGAGGATAACATTATGAATCATAATATGGCGAAGACAGTCTGTGTTTTTCTTTTTTTCGCTGCACTACGTAGGTATAATCAAACAGATTGGGATTGGATTTGGATTGGATTGATGGGTATTTCAGCACAGACAAAAAAAAATAACTGAAAAATCCTTCACCAATGGGATTTCATACGATTAACTTAACAGTCAACTGTCCATTATGATTCATAATGTTATCCTTGTATGATTCTGCAAAAGTGGCCTTTTTAGGCCCCCTGTAGGTACTCTCTAAGAGTGAGCAGTGGTGGCCCAGTGGTCACGGACACGACTTACGAGTTGTAGGTCGTAGGTTCGAACCTAGACAGGCGCTTTACTTTGTGTAGGTTATTTCATCACCACTGCTCTCAAAACGGTGAAGGAAAACATCGTGAGGAAACCGGCATGTCCTAGAACCAAAAATTCGAAGACCTGTGACATCCACCAACCCGCACTGGGCCCACGTGGTGGATTACGGCCCACTCCCTCTCATTGAGAGGAGGCCAGTGTCCCAGTAGTGGGAACATTAAAGGCTGATGATGATGATGATGGTACTCTCTAAAAGTCCGTCCCCCGGGCAGAGACATACATTTATTTGGTGTCACACTGAGGCTTTCAATGGAACCCCAAATAAAATATAATTAGGTAGTATCACAATGGATCTTATGTTGTATCTTATAGCTGCGGTGCGACAAGTCGCGCACATACCGCGTGTCGCGCGCTTGTCGCAGACACATCCGACGTGCATGTCTGACTATACCACGACATATACACGGACTGCTAAAATGGCGCCAGAAAACGACAAAATGGAAAACTGTGTACGAATGCAGCATGACCTTTATCATGTTCATCTTCATTTGTCGCATTCCATATTACTATTATAAGATGTTACTTACGTATGGCTTGGTTTATAGCTATGTAGGACATGATCCTGTTAGCGCATAGCAATATAAGTTAAATATACTAAAATGTAAGTATCAAATTCTGTACTATTGCGGACTTTCATAAAGCGACTTAACCGGTTGAATGCCATAAATACAGAAACGATTTAAAGCCATTTTGTCTCGCGTCGATCCACGTTCGACAATAAGAATGAAGAAATATTACCACATAAAATTCATACGTAGCAACATAAATACTTACTTAAATAATAAAACTAACATACTTGCTTATTAAATGTGCACAATGTACTTTAATTTTTTGGCTTTAAAAAATCGATAATGTTATATAACTGTGGAGACTTGTTATTAGCAACTTGACAATTTGTTGTTGTTACCTATTATTTGTAATTAGTCTGTAAGCCTTCTTAAAAGTAATAAATAAATAGAATAAAATTGGCATGATCTAGCAATGTATTCATGACATCGCGAACCCAAGACCATTCTTGGCAAAAGACCGGACATTAACTGGCCGATAAGTAGGTATTATAGCACTTCTAAGTATCGGTGTGACACGTCTCGGGAATTCCGCGTGTGTGTTGGACGGATACGACATCCGATGACGTGCATGGCTGACGTTACCACGACCGACACGCGGACTAATAAAACGACGCTGGGTGGTCAATAGCCGGAAGGCTTCCGATTTTGATAGACTCATATTGTACTAACCATTGACTTCACTGGTTTGCGACTACTAATGATAACTTAACATTGACGTTTTAGCACTAACATGCTTTTCAGCGTAGGTTTATTAAGAAGTCAAATTAGTTTCGAGTGAATATTTTTGTTAGTAGGTACTTACTACTTACCCTTGTAAGTTTTTATTTTAAAATGTTTAAATCTTCAATTGCACACAGCAGCATTTTAGCGGCGTCCAGTCCTAAACTCGCAGTCGGCACGTCGAGTCCGCTGCAATCGAACATCTCCGGAACATTCTGTAGCTTATACTACCAAATAACAGATAACTGCCTTTAAACACAACCTAGCAACAAACACCCCTAGGTATAACGTTGTAGGGTTCAAAATCGTGTGTCTAACAAAGGCATTTATCAGGAAGCTTGCAAGGAGAAATGCGTCGGTACATACTTGTGAATGGAGCATCATTTCTGGATATTCCGCGTAAAGATTCTTGTGTTACCGAGATGGCAATAACGATTCGGTAAATAAAGCTACTAATTAGGCACGATTGAATAGAACAAGTGAAATGGTTAAGCAACTTTCGAAAAGGTGAATTTTCTGAAAGAGAGCGACCTGTCCTTGTCTTGATAATCAGAAGAAAAATGTTGGGGTGTGCACTTAGAGAGAGTTAGCCTAAGAGATATTTTATTGAATTTTTTGTGAAAAAAATAAAGAAATTTCTGTACCCTAAGCTTCTATACTCCGTTCACCTTTTATACCCTGTTTTTGTCCAGATGATAAAAAAAGTCAGCCGAGATCCATATTAAAATTATAAATTCGAAAGTAACTCTGTCTGTTTGCCTGTCTGTCTTTATGTTACCTTTTCACGCCTAAATAACTGAATGGATTTCGATAAAATTTGGCAGAGAGATCGGTTGCATCCCTGGGAAGGACATAGGATAGTTTTTATCGGCATACAAGATACGCGCAAGGCGGGCGCAGCCGCGGGCGGAAGCTAGCTTATATATACTTTTCAGTAGACTGATAAATAGGCTGAGTATATTGGGGGATGTAGTAAAACTTGAAGATTTTGAGGTACCTTGTTCCTTCAACTGGCTAGTCACACACAAAATGTAACAGATTGTGATCTTCTAAGGATAATCATGCCGTAGATACTCGCGATCGCGGTTGCTATCTCAATACCTTTATGTCGATACTCACTATTTCTGAGTATATATATGGATGGAAGTCCGAACACCTAGATCCAGTCGCATCTGAAAGCTTAGTTGCTCAGGCCTGCGTTTGTGCCAGTGGCTTAACTATACCGTTTGGGGTCCGTGGCAAATTCAAGGGATGGGGCCCTCCCTCAATGTAAAGAAGCTCAACCAACGTTATAGTTTTTTTTTATTAGCTCTTGTCTCGCGACTTCTTCCGCGTACATTTCATATTTCCCCCTACAAAATTTAACTCCTGACTGCTTCTGTCCTTATGTTAGGATCCTCCTGTGCTCATGTACGTCTCGGACCAGGGGCCCCTCTGGCTGGGGGCCCGTGGCATTTTGCCCCGATGCCACCCTATGGTTAAGCCACTGGTTTGTGCTGTACTGTACCTGTTCCATACTCCAGAAAAACAAGTTGAACCGATTCGACCAATCACCTGCCAAATCACATCGATGATTGCCGTCTACCTCGATGTAAAACAAAATATTTTGTAGGCATCGAGGTAAACCCTCAAGCAGCCGCGTTGTATCGCAGTGAGGTATCTTTCGGCATGTGCGTGCGTGTTGTGTCCGGCGGGCAACTGCCCGAGGATTCATGTCGGGCCGTTGTATATTTATGCTAGTTGCGTGGTAAACTCTGCTTGCGAGATGCAGGATTTTGCGTGACGTCAGTATGACGCGTGGTTCGCATGTGGCGTTGTAGATACCGCTACAACCTACAATCCTTTTGATGAGCTGCATTACATCTTACGACGTCAGCCATTCCAAAATGTGCATTGAAAGCAGAACATCTACGAATTTGCCTATTAGCAGCGAAGCATGGAAAGTGTTATTAAGGTAATAGTTTCCAGGAACTGACAGAACTATTAACTTAATGAATATGCGGGTAGTTGTGAGCAAACAGTCGGCGTCTGTCTCGACCGTGTGTGGGTAGGTAGAGGTGCGGTGTGCAGTTTTATGCTAGTGTAACTAGGTTTATATTTATTTGAAGTATTGATTGGATTTCTTTGGTTATTTATAGGCTTGGCTAGATTAAGTAACTTTATTCGGTGCTTTGTAAATTGGAATGAGGATGAAGCAATGATTTAGTAATATGTCAATGGGATGAAGTGATCGAATGTATACGTAACAATGTTATTTATGTTACCTAGCTTGCGTAAAATTATTTATTTTCTATAATAATTTGATTCGACTACATGAAGTACCAACACGCGTGGTTGATTACGGCCTGCACCAGAGGAGGCCTGTGCACCTGCAGTGGGATCATCATAGGCTGATTATGCTTCTGCATACAAACCATGCATGCATTCAGACCAAATAAAAATTTCATCATTATTAAAATTTCTGTTTTATACAGGAGTAATGTTCGAATTGCCTTCCCAATATTCTATTGATAATAATAATAATAATAAAAATAGCCAATGATTTAATAGCCAAGAGCCTCGACCAACACCTAAGGAGGCTCTCGTTGGGCAGCTGGATCAAGGGCTTGATTCAGAAAGCGGTACTTCTGGACACGGCCCGCATTGTTAGGAGGTTCCTCTCTCTGGAGCCCTGACCGCCGGTAGCTTGGACCCTGTTCCCGATACCGGTGGGCTACTATTTTTTATATTTTTAAATGTTTTTATATTTTTTGTATTCTAATATTTAAAAATATAATTTATGTGTTATTTAATGAAATAAAGGAGATAATAATAATAATATTCCACAACTATCACACAACGCCGTCTAGTCTCAAGCTAAGCAGAGCTTGTGTTATGAGTACTAGACAACTGATAAACATACTTATATATTGATATACGTAAACCCAATACTATCACACACATTACAATTAGATTAGTTATTATTACCTATTTTTTTATTTGTTTTTATCTGATGTATCTACCTACATCTCCCTGGTGTACCTACTGTGTGTCTTTTAGTCCTTCCTTTCTTAGGTACTTTACCTAATAGGCATATGCAACCAACACCGGTTTCCATTAATCCTTTTTAAAGTGTCAGCAGTAAAACTGTGTCATACTTTCAACAACGCTCATCAATAATGAAAATAATTACCTATTAGGTCCACATTTATCCTTTTACTTTAGGTATAAATACTACCAAAACAGAATTCCCACCGGCCAGTGATTCAATAAATCGATGTCTACCGTCGCAGCTAGCAATCACGCATATGCGACATAATTGTCTGATTGATTGATTAGTGGTTTCCATTAGATACGTCCGCAGCAATTACCTACCTGATGTACCTACCTAGCTACGGCCACAACCAAAAATTGATCGCTGGACAGTGTGAAAGCTTTGAAATTGATTTAAATATTTTGTTATAGATGAAGAACGCGTTTAATAATCTTTTCCCTCATTATTTTCTGAAATATTCCGATGTAAGTATATAAAATACTTAATAATGAATACTTCGGAATATTAATTTTAAAAATCAATGCTCAGAATACTGACTTCAGGTACTTACCTACCAATAGAAGTCACACCAAAAAGAGAGAGAGTGCACCTGTGTATGCGCATACACTTGTGCACTATAAAATCTCCCACACCAAAGACTGGTTTAGTCTCGAGGACTATTACTAATAGAAATGATTACAAGTACTTAAATTAGTAGTAGTATAATGATGTAATGTACGTTATATACCACTAGGTAATGTGAAGCAAACGTTTAGATAACAGGCAGTGTAGGACATGACCTGAATCAGTCCTAATACAACTTGTTAAGTTAGTATAAGTCTAAAATGTCAAGATTTCATGAAATAGTCATTCAGTAGGATTACTTGGTCTTAGAGAGTTGTGGTGATAACTTTAATGATTATAATTCTGTAAATACATATTTGTTACGGTCGCGAATCATACATATTTTAATGAACGTACAACTTTATACTGACCAGAAAATTGGCAAAAAACGTAAAAGAAAATTGAACATCGCGGGCTACCCTGGCGCTTTCGCCTTAAACTAGGCTAAGAATCAGCACTTTTTGAACGTCAAAATGACATAAAGCATAGTCATAGTGCTTCAGCTGGAAAGAAGAAGTGGCGCAACAAACTCCCCAGCAGCACAGCTGTCTGTTCAGTAAATAATTAACATTACGAAACACAGAACATTAAATTAAATTATATGCCATATTATCATGTCCGTTAGCACACAACAATATACTAACAAAAACATTGAAACTATACTCAAGCTGAAATAACCAATAAAAACGTAAACAGAACTTAAAATAACACAGATCATAAAAGCCTCCAGGCATGAAGGGCCACTCCCGCTTAGGCCCGGCGCCCACAATCGGCATCGGCACGGCTGAGGATTTTTATGCGACAAATAGAAATATAACTTAATAGTACGACAATAAAATTTAAATTTCAATGACACGGTATGTCGTACACCCTATCTTTATTTTTGCACCTACGATGATTATTATCATTGAAATTTCAATTTTATCGTCATACAATTAAGTTAAATTTTTATTTGTCGCATAAAAATCCTCAGCCGTGCCGATGCCGATAGTGGACCTTACATGAAATTAAAAAATGCATTGAAGTTACAATTACAATTACAAGGACGCTTCTTGGAAAACTTATCCAGTAAGGATAAAAACAAAGCTATTATGATAGACTTCATGGAGCATACACTATTCCCCGGAAAATTCTTAGTCATACCAATCTGAGTGATATTTTTGTTTGTGTTACTCATTCTTCCTCGGAATCATAGTTACAAGTAGGTTATGAGTAACCCTCCTCTTCATTGTTATGTGCTCCTAGTAACAAGGCCATTCCTCTGCCTTGATTCAGATTGCAAAATTGCTTTTGGATTTCGGGGTTGGACATAATAATATAGGATAGCTCATTTAGTTTGATTATGCATATAGCTATTGTTTGGTGACTCATATCCAAATAGTACCTATAAGCATTTAAGGGGCTTACATGACCTAAAGCGCGGTCACTGTCGGACTGCATAGAAATGAAAGAGAAGCGCGATGACAACGCTGGTAATTTATTGCAAAATATGAAGCAATTATTTAATTACAAAAAATCTATTAACTAAAATACTAGTAGATATTTTAGTATGTTGTTTGTAGAATAATCTGACAAAAAAACAGAATGTGTATGTATATTAGTATGGTTTTTATTGTAAAAAGAAAGTTTTCATGATTTTTTTCTATCGTATCAAATTACTTGTATTATGTTTTCAACACACTATCTGCCTAGCATATATCCTGAAGAATATCATAATTATATTTTTCTATTTTTATTTATTTCTTTAACAATAAACGCATATGCATATAAACGCATATTTTTGTGGAAGTCCGAGTTTAATCAACTATAAAAGCATATCGAGAACAAAACACTCCCACAGTTTTCGCATAAAAAATACGGATCCTGTATTGGATGAGTCCTACTCATCCAATAAAACTACTACCAAGAAAAGCTTCAAAGAGTTTTCGGAATTTTCTTGTTCGACATACTACGAAAAACATTTTAAAAAATTACAGTAATCATCAAACCTTTTCCCAACTATGTTGGGGTCGGCTTCCAGTCTAACCGGATGCAGCTGAAGATCAGTATTTTACAGTGACTGGGTAATACGATACCCCTTGGTAAGACTGGTTTTCAGACTTTCGGGTTTTTGACGACTCGTACCGACTGTCTCACGAATGACAGCCAAAAAATTACAGTAATCCTAAAGTAAAAATTCCTACCTCTGAATTATTCGAAAACTCAATAAATTAAAATAACTCAAACACGCAATAAATACAGGGTGTCCAAAAAATTAAAAATCTGTAACTCCGTTTATAACACTAAAGTACTTAAAGTGTCCCAATTAGTGAGTTTTAAGTGACAAATGTGAGCAGTTAAAGGAACTTTGAACTTGTTTTAGTCTTATAATTTGACTAATGGGCTCATACAAAAATAGCTTTGATTTGTTACTTGAGAGGACTACCATTTTTTTGTCACGTGACGGATGCGATGCGACTAGCGCTACGCGACTGCATTAATGTAGTAGGTAGGTATGTGTTTTTTTAAGGAAGGATATGTTTGGATATTTCTAAACGAAAAACATTCTGCTGACGACTTTTTGAGTTCTAGCACAATCACACTAATATTATAAAGGCGAAAGTTTTTGTGTGTGTATGTTTATATGTCTGTTACTTCTTCACGCTCAAATGGCTGGACCAATTATGATAAAATTTTGTATGGAGGTAGCTGACACCCTGAATTAACATATAGGCTACTTTTTATTCCGATATTCCCACGGGATCGACACTTATGCGGGTGAAACCGCGTGGCGCAGCTAGTAATATTATAAGCGCGAAAGTTTGTGAGGATGGATAGATGGGATGGATGGATGTTTGTTACTCTTTCACGCAAAAACCACTGAACGGATTTGGATGAAACTTTACAATAATTATCGTTAGTCACACAATATGCCTACGCCTAGCCTTTTCCCAACTACGTTGGGGTCGGCTTCCAGTCTAACTGGATGCAGCTGAATACCAGTATTTTACAGGGAGTGACTGCCTATCCGACCTCAACAACCCAGTTACTGGGTAACACGATACGCCTTGGCAAGACTCGTTGTCAGACTTTCGGGCTTCTGAATACCTGTAATGACTGTGATCTACTAATGACAGCCGGGACCAACTGCTCAACGTACTTTCCGAGGCATAGAGGGGTCTTCGTATGTATTGGATGGTCACCCATCCCCGGACCAACCTCGGCCAGCGTTGCTTAACCTTGAAGATGGACCCGTACGACCGTTATTATTTAGCCACGAGCCCCTTTCGTCACACAATAATCTACAATAATTTATTGGGTACCTATAGGATAGTGATGGCGTCTTTTAGAATAAAATCAGGCCAACTGGTGACGAAATGTCGTGGACTATAAAACGCTTCTCTATTTTATTAATAGCTCTTATCTATCATTTAAAAGGGTTTTAAAAATTGTTTTAAGTGCTTAATTTTTATTGGGTGATCGAACACTGTTGTAAAGCGTTCGGTTATTGACGATACAAACATACATACAATCGTGTTACATACGTATTAACTAAACATCACAGAAAGCCCACTACGAATAACTCATGAAAATATTTAGATTTATACAGTCTTGAAAAAATGCAGTCATAAAGGTACGCACGTCTACCACACCAAGGTAGACATAACCATTATAAGCTGACTTCTCATTGTATGAGAAACCTAGGTATACAACGCGAGGTCATCTAAAACTGGATCTGTATAGCTTGATATGTTGCCGTGTGTATCTAATAACTATAGTTTTGTTACATTATCATTCCTGATATTGTGATGACCATGTACTAGTTTACTGTGTATTATGTACAGGACTGTGTAGGATAACCATCTCCGATCATGAGCTCATACAAAATATAAGCCAACCTTGGTCAATGATCCAAGATAATGAATTTTTTATACTTAATAAACAATTAAGGGATTTCAGAAATCCCATTTTGAACTTAGACGAATACTAGTATGAGTTGAACATCATCCTGTAAAGATTCAATCATACACTGTATGAACTACACCTTATGTATCTATTTTCATTACATCCAAGCCCATACATTGACCAGACTATCCCGCTGAGTTCCACCACAGTAATTAGATACATACGATTAATAACCGGCCATTAAGGCAGGCAACTGTATGTACTTAGTGCCTCCACGGTTGAATGGTTGCGATCAAAGAGGTGCCAATAGCAAGCACAAAAAGTAGGCGCACGCAGTTATAGACGCGCACGTACGGAGATCTCAAACAGTCTAAAAATCGGTATACAAAAAATAGGCTATATGACGTTTGATCAGTAAAATTATTTTTAATAAATTATTAAAATTAATAAAAACGATTCAATCTCCTTACTCACCTTTTGTTACACTCCTCCAACCCGCGCGGCAATTGCGTAATAAGATAACAATCGGAATCGGTTTCATTTTGACAGTTCAACAACATTCATTGCGTTATTTACGTGTTGAGCGGACACATTTTTCGAACTCATGAAGCAATGGATTAACAATTTGCTTCAAAATTATTCAGATTCCGATTGATTAGGGTGCAGAGTTAGAACAAACGAACATAGAACCAGAAAAGCGTAAAAGTATTCCTTACTCGGTTTTCTTGATATTTTAGTAGGTATAGTTAGAACTGCGAAATAATGCGCTTTCCGTGTAAAAAGAATCGCGCAATGAATATTTGACAGAGAATAAAATCCACCTACCAGCCACGTGTGTGCATTCGCTGTAGGTGAGCCGTGTCAATGTGTGGGTGCGTTTTCGCCCATTGTATGGAGTCAACCTTCTGCATGAATATCTATTTTATAGTGGTTCCCGTGGTGCTAATGGCAAGCGTCGAAAGTCACGTGGCAAAGTAAAGGGCTAAGTAAGTAGGTAAGTAAGATCAATATAATAAGTTGAATGTTCTGTTACTGCGAGATAAGGGATCTTTCGTTTGTCATTTGATATTGGATACTCTTGAGAAGGTACCAGGTAGGTAGAGTCGATGCCAAAATCAGTGTTTCGTATGAAAACGTTATATTATACTGGTTCTTTGTTTTTTTTTTATATAAACACCCATATTGTATTGTAATAAAGTTTACTTCAGTATATCTTTATAACGCTATAACGTACTAGCAGCGCCCTGCGGTTTCACCCGCATAAGTGTCGATCCCGTGGGAATATCGGGATAAAAACTATCCTATGTCCTTCCCCGGGATGCAATCTATCTCTCTGCTGTAGGGAAATTAGTGGTATCTTTGACAGATTGAGACTGAGATCAGACTGTGAACGTTCTTAAAATTACGAGAATTGCCCCTCTGATTCTTGGTAGGTACTGTACGAACTGTTTTTATAATTAAAACAGAAATAAGGTTTTGCACCTTCTTACCAGAAGCTAGATAGGTAAGTATGTATTACTAGCTGATCCGGCGAACTTCGAACCGCCTCAGAATCAATACGAACGAATGTATGAGAAAATGAATTATTATCACTATTTGTGTTTGCGAATTTTCCCTTTTTTAATATGTCTTACAAATCTATTGAGGTGTGAGAAACAGGGTGTAAAGTTCACTCATACTCTATAGAAAAGGGAGGATCCTCTGACCAGACGGGTGTTGTGTCTGGCGGGCAACTGCCAGATGATTCATGTCGGGCCGTTGTATCTATGCTAGTTGCGCGGTAAACTCTGCTTGCGCGATGCAGGATTTTGCGTGACGTCAGTATGACGCGCTGTTCGCATGTGGCGTTGTAGATACCGCTACATCAAATATCAAAAAATCTTTCACGCCGTTCTTGAGTTATAAATGTTGTAACTAACCTGACTTTGTTTTATTTTTAAAGAAGATGAATAAGAAACAGTTTAAATGTTACAAATTAATTCATTTAATATCACAGATTTAAATATAAAATTTACATTCGGTTAGTATCTACATACTTAACTAAAGACCATAATGGATTAAATGAAAATATTACAAGCTTAGCGAACTATTTCATTAATAACACTCTGTTTTAATAGAGAGAGAAAAGCCAGTTTCCATTTAGGCACATAGCAAGCAAGGATAGCACCCTCGGCGCTCCGTTAAAAAATAAATGTAAAAAATTTTGATCCATGAAAATAAAGAAAGCTTAGGTATTTGCAAAACTTGATGGGTTATTTGAATTTTTACATTATTACCGACTTCAAAAAAGGAGGTTATTTTTATGATCATGTTCTTACTCTAATCACTTGTCTGAATCGTAATATTTTCATTTATTACAATCACGTTGTATAATAATATACAAAGCTTATAATATAAAAAAAAAACAATAATAATAAATGCATATCAAATTGGCAGTTGTTTTATTGATTCGTTCAGTCTTTGAAAGAAAAGCATTGATTTTACATACTTCTATAGATATAGCTTTTGTGAAGTTGACATCTATTAGAGACACTTTAACATTCACTGATTATTTTTATATCAAAATTAATTTCATACAATCTTTAATGGACGTTGAAATTAGGCCGTTATTTTGATTATCATTATTTCCAACGACTATTTTGTATCACCCGTAGCAATTCTTTAGCTAATTTACGAAACTTCATTTTAGAATCACTACAAAATTCAAAACAAAATTTCTAATAATATCCACAAAAATAGAAAAGAAAGAAATAAATAACTTAAAGTAACTAACAGTTGTTTTAATAAAACCTTTTTCATTCAAACTGAACTGTTTCTAGGCACATCCTCTGGAACTAATAGAAATAACATTCTCACATAAATGCATATCAAATAGTTAGTAATATTTGCAATGTGTTCCAAGTAGGTATGTTAATTATCATAAAAATGCACTACGTAATTAAATATCAAGCATTCCATAAATGTCGTCAGGTCGCCTGGAGTCGAAAGTGCCTTCAAATGCCCTTGGTATTAATTTTCACATTTCTAATGCCCATTAATACTTTAAAGAATTATTGACATTAATGTTCCATTTATAGACAACTAGCTTCCGCCCGCCGCTTAGCCCGCGAGGTATGTCGATAAAAACTATCCTATGTCCTTCCTCGAGATGCAATCTATCTCTGTGCCAAATTTTACTGAAATCCGTTCAGTGGTTTAGGCGTGAAAAGGTAGCAAACAGACAGACAAACAGAGTTACTTTCGAATTTATAATATTAGTATGGATCTAACAACAAATACATCAATAAATAGAAAGTATTTAACAGGAAAGCCTGAACAATCGGTTGGTAAGAAAGAATGATGATAAAAGAAGCAATATTGCAGAAACAATTGACAAAGGGCTGTAAATAATAGCACAGGTAAAGGCCGCGACTTACGAGTTGAAGGTCGTGGATTCGAACCCAACTAGGCACTTTACTTTGTGTAAATTATTTCATCACCGCTGCCGGTGATGAAATAATTTACACTATCAAAACGGTTAAAGAAAACATCGTGAGGAAACCGGCATGTCCTAGAACCAAAAAAATCGAAGACATTATTACCAACACGCAAGGGCCCGCGTGGGGGATTATGGCACACTCTCTCTCACAGAGAGGAGGCCTGTGTCCCAGCAGTGGGAACATTATCTTTAAATCAGAACAGTATTAACCTCTTATTATTATATACACCTTTTAGCTGTTAAACTAACTTTCTGCATGTTCCAGTAGGCAAGATTATTACAAAACACTTTAAAATATTGACTGCAGCGTAAAATTTCCATTAGTTCCTTCAAAATCAACGGTAAAGATAATCACTTGACAATAGTCAAACATATTTTATCTCTGTAGCTGGTATCTAGGTGTCCTGTGGGTAACGTTACTGCTACATCGACCTTAGACAAAGATGTAGGTGATGCAGTGACCAGCTCAGCAAGCGCGGATGAGCATTCACTTGACCTGGATGTCATTGTTCTGGCTGTAAAGAGATTGGGGATTAGAATTTTTGTATTAGAGTATTGGTTCTTACGACTAAATTGATGGCCATAAGTCCATCCAATATGCTAGCCTGTCTTGTCAATTAGTAGACGGAGTAATCACAGGTTGTAAGGGCAGGAAATGTAATTTACTCAGCTTGCTGAAACCATGCGACTGTAGGTTCAGTACAAAATATCGGTTTGTCCGCAAGAGATGGTGTGAGACCCCGTATTGGTAATTTAAAACCAAGCATGCTTACATTTTCACCGGAATTGATCGCCGATTAGATAATACCAATATAAAACTTTGTAAAGGTCTACTGACTTTTTAAAAAGGGGTCCAAAATTTGAGTGTCGTCAAAGAGTGCAGCTGTACTTGAGAAATATCAGGTTTCAACTTTCGAAGATACTGGTAAATATGTCTTTTAATATTTTAAGTGGATTTCAAAATTGTTTAGTGTGATGACGCAAAGATGGGTATTTTTTTAAATTACCGACTTTTTTATTCGGCCCTAATTCTTCCTATATTGTATTCCTGGCTTCTAATATTGATAATGCCTTCATTTTCTTTACTTATATGAACAAAAATACTCACAATTGGTATAACAACTGGACGCCGAATCCCCGGAAGGGCTGTAAGGTTTCATCTCGTAATGGTTACTTCCGGCTGACGACTGATGTCTACTCCGGTTCCCAAATGGGGACGAATAGCTAAGGGTGGAAGAATAATGGCACATAAACCAAATGGATGTGAAAAGTTATTACTATACAAACAACAATATCTCATAACATCACTTTTTATGTAACGACCTTTTTCTTTCACCGTGAGCAGGACTTGAGACCTTTAGGTATTATCCAAAGGGAAGTATTAGAAAAATACGGAACTATAAAAATATATTGTGCAATATTATTTGAATTCGGACGCATATGTGAAGATATTGCTTTTTATGACCTAGTTGGAAATCCAGATAGGGAAACTTATGGAATTGTTGAAGGTCCCATTAGAACGTTCGTTAGTTCACCGATACGGACATTTGCTATGGTAAAATATTCTTAACAGTGAATATATAAACAGGAACGAGTGTGTTTTTACACACACTTTCTTCTCTGTGAGAGAGATAGATTTAACAAAGACAATATCATGAACTTAATTTTGAAAGGGGTAACAATTTCAACACTCTTTGAGATAAAGTATATAAAATCAGTCCCCAAGATACAGGTAACTAACTACCTAGTTAAGGGAAAACTGTCCAAGCAAACAAATTTTCAAGATAGTTACAGATAAAATAAGTATGGGGATAGTCGTAAATCATTTTTATAACAATGAACAAAATAAATGTATTGTTATTTAGGAGCAGACTCTTATAATCAAGTTAGAATACTCTATAGGATCTAAAATCATCAGACTAGAATGCTAAAACTACAACTAAGCTAAACAATGTCCTAGAACATGAGTATGTACTACTAACCTGTCTCTAACATGAGGCATGTCGTAGTGGTTGTCAGGTCCCTGCATCCAGTACTCGTTGCAGGTCCTGGTCAGGTCGGGCCCCGCCGTGCTCTTGTCCCTGCCTGAATGTGTCTTTGGTATACCTAAATGTCGTGTGAATTGCTTAAGGGTAAATAAATGTATCTTCTCTTTTAGTGTGATGTTTATAGGTACGGTCGGGGAAATGGATTCTTTTGCAAATTGCTTAACTGACATATATGTCCACATAGTCAAATAAAAATACCGTTATTTTCATAATTTTTTTTTTTTTAAACGTTGCCCCACACTAGGAATTTCTCCTGTATTGTGGGTGCGTTTACAAACATTTAAACTCACATACACAAACAGCCAGACCCGGAACAACTACTTGTAGGTCATACAAATATTTGTTCCGTGCGGGAATCGAACCCGCGACACGCAGCGCAGCAGTCAATCGCTTAACCACTGCGCCAACCGTGCCGCCAAAATCAATCTTATGAAATCGATAAACTGATACGTATGTGTGTATGTGGTTTCGTGGTGTGTCAGTCCGTTAAGCAATGTATTTCCCGGACTATTCATGAACCCACATGGTGGTATGTATGTCGCAGCTAACTGGTTTAATTATCCGTTTAGTTAACCGCCTAGCCTTTTAACTAAACGGCGCGGCCGTTCAACTAACGGTCTGAATGATATTCAATTATAGTTTAGGTTGGAACTGTAACCACCCAAACCACCAGGGTACCCCGACCAAATGGGTTAGGTTAGGTTAGAACTGTGATCAACCACGTACGAGCCGAGCACGCGAAGCGAGACGAGCACTAGTTTCAAAGGCCAGGCGATTAACTAAACGGCTAATTTAACCAGTTGGCTGAAATGTATAAATGTAAATTCATAAGTAATAGAAGAAACAATAAAAGATATTGATGATATCATACCTATTCTCCCAGCAGAGTAGCCAGGTCTGTTCCTGTACTTGCACCACACATACAAGATGGCGACGCCAGCAATCAGCATAGCCACTGTGATGCCGATACCGACGTATAACGTCGTGTTGTTGGTGTAGAGCCCTGAGAAACAATAGAAGAATTTGATGTTCTCATAAAAATACAACTAGAGTTACGAAAAAGTTCAAAAATAAGTATCTAGTATGGAAATAGCAATACCTCGTCCAGAATTGGTTGAAATAACTTCATTAAAAGATCTTTACATAGGTATAGATGATAGGTACATTATACAACTACTGACGATGACAATTTTAAAACTTTTTGTGAATATTAAATTTTTAAAGTAATAGTGACGTCGCGTCGTCATGAACATTTGGAAATAGCTTCTTACTCATTCCACTAGTGCACAGGCCGTCAACACAGGCAGCGTGTTGAAGTGTAGACCCCTGGCAGTTGTTGCCAGAGCATTCTCTCCTTCTTATCCTCACACAGTCTCCGCTGCAGGCAGACCACGAGCTCCACGATGACCAGGAACCACCTTAAGAAAAAAAATCTTAATCATCTGTTTTTATGTAAGTATGAATTTATAAATTGACTTTTCTTTCACACGTTGACAAAATTTATCAGTACTATAAAAACTGTTATAAATATTGGGAAGTATGACAAAAATTATCATTATTGGCAACCCTGTTTTACCCACGCTCTGCTGATTTTAGGACTCCTCCTATGCTAGTCTCATCCAGAGCTGCATGCAAGCATGGCGTGCTGTCCTTTGAAGGTCCGCCACCCACCACGCTGTTAGTCCGTTTATATCACCTTTCGTCTGTGAGATATTGTTTTATTGATATAATTCGTATATTTCTTCAACACTTACTATTCTGGCATGAAACACAATCCTCATCACTCTGTGAAGCGTGACCTCTGCACGGCGCACCGCCATTGGCTGGGGGAGGCTCGCTACAGCTGCGCGAGCGCCGGCGACCGCTCGTAGCAGACCCACACCGACATGAAGCCCAACCTGACCATTCTGACCAGCCGCCGTTTACTATACGAAAAGTGTTCACGTAAATTAGTACAGAAATACAAATCAACAAAAAATACTGTATAGAAGTTAGAAAGTCGACTTTCCGGTGTTTCTACAAATCAATTTTAAATCTATTGTGGAAGTCAGCCCTTCAGGGGGTAGTGAACTGGTCTGGGTGTTTCTGCATGACGAATGAATATCTGTAGTAAAAACACACCCACGATATAATATATGATTAAATAATCTTTATCTTGGCACTTCTCAAGGAGATGTCTTTGTCAACATGTCTCATCAAGGCACCAGTTTAATAACAAAATGGGTGGAATAGGTAAGATCATCACAATGGCTCTAACATTAATAATAATAACTAATAATATAAAAGTTATGACAACATACCGTACACAGACAAAACTGCGACGTCGGACTCCCGCCGACCTGCAATGTTCTCCGCCACGCAAGTGTAGTTTGCCATGTCCTAGACATTATGTAAATCAATGATCAATCTACTTCCAAAGTGTGTTCTTGTTGTTCTAAAAATTGGAAAGTAATAGGCTCTCCCCCTATTACATGGGACTTAAACATAACTGGCGAAATATATGGGTATAAGTAATCCTCTGCCCAACGCTCAGGGGAAACATGGCATGATGTTTTGTTATGTTGTCTTTACAAGCTGCAGAAAACACATACTTAATAAGGATCGTAATAATCAAAATGAATATAATAACTAAACGATTTGGAACAATCACACTTACGAGCCCATAACTGTATAAATATTTTAGGGAGATCTTTATGAATACAGTACCTACAAGAAATCTTTCTCCTTGCAATATACTAAAAGTAGTTCACATCCCTAAGTAGGTATAAAAGATTCAAACAGAATTAATAATCTAATCTGGAATAAATACTGTAAAAAATATTAGAACTCACCTGTAAACTGACTTTTGGCAGCACAAGAGTTTCAACAGTGGGTTCAATCGTAACTCCATTCCTAGTCCACTTGATGGTAGGAGGTGGAGCGGCAGGTGGTGGCACACATCTGAAGGTCACTCCTCTGCCAGCCTCTATCGTTGAGGATAGAGGCTGCTGCAGGAAATGCTTCTTTATGTCTGAGGATAAAAGTTCCTTTTAGGATATAAGACTTTTATTCTATAGAAGTTTATAGGCAATAAAGTGAATCCTGTGAATGTGAATTTGAATTCTGAAAAGCAACGCAAATACAATATATTCGAAAACCATTTAGGTAGATTCAGGACTACACAAGAAAAGAGAAACCGATCACTTTCATAAAGACAAACAGAGACCGATTAACAACTAACACAAGCATGAAAACTCACATTTCATGGATTTCTATGTCAAGAGAAATCATTAGCATATAGAAAACTGACGAACCACTTTCTTTCGAGACTTTCACAAGAACAAACGTTGATCCACCCTCGTATCACAAATAGAAAGCTAGTGAGCATTCATCAAAGTGCAAAGTGCTCGAGTTAACGAGCGGAAATAATGTTTCCTCCATATAATGGTTCCGTTACCCACCCTCTTAAAAAACGAGGGATGAAAATATAAATAGTCGTAAAAAATTTGGACACCTAACTTGGAGCTGTATCGTTAAAAGTTGCGTTTTTTCGATGGATACACAACGGTCTGTAAATTAAAAGTAAGCGTAACTGTTGCTGACGGCAATACCTACACTATTATCGAAGTCTCACTTTTTCAAAAAGTTTCTAAACACTTTCTTCCTTACCATTATAAGTTTTGCACTTAAACTAATCTGTGAACCTAATTGCTTTCATTTTGAATCGAATTTATAAAAGAAGCTGCAATATTATATTTCATCTCTTAAATTTTATTTTACCTTCACTTCTAATTTTATACTTCAGCTTTCTATTTTCTCCCTTGCCTCCCACATCCTTTCCACACGTCCAAACCTACACATCTTCAATTCCATTGAAAAGTAATAATGTCGTTAAAATATTCCAGCTTTCTGAAGTGTCATTTTGTTGATTATTTCTTTCGTTAACATGGCGTGTCGAGTCGTGGCGTGGGGTGTTTATTTCTAGACAATAGGCGTGCCCCTTAATTGTCTGCACTCCACTTTATTTTCGTCCTTCTTCTTATTGTTACAATTTATATTGTTACGTTACGTTACGGAGTTTTCTGTTACGTTGTCTGTTGTTTGTTTCATTTTATTTTCGAGGTACCGTCGAGATTTAATTATGAAGTTATTATGAGTGAGCTTCATTATATTATCGTTTCGTGCGACAAAGTACAATTGAATTTTAAATTCAAATCTCCTATTATAACAATCAAGGAAATCTGCTATTGTATGAGTATATGAGGAAAGCCATACCAATCACCTGACCTGAAGCACAAGGTATGCCATATCGTTGATGAAAAAGCTGTTACACATGCTACTGAGGACAATATCAGTTCCATCAGCAACCTCTCAGTAAAAAACCGCTATTACCTACAAAGGTGGTCTATAATAGACATAGTACTAAACTGTAAGACATAAACACAGGTTCTAAGAGAGAAAAACAAGTTTAAGTACCAGTAAGCGACGCAACCTGTCCTGTAAACCTAACACGATACTGTTATACGAGACTTCTTTGACATAACTCGTGTGACCGCTTACAATTCAGTTCAATGCATAAAAGGCTAATAAGGGTAAATTAAATTAAATTAGTCTCACAGCAGTGGATAACTTGTTCTTTGGATTTGATGTAGAGAATATTGATTCAAAGTCGTCTTGCTTGACTAGTGTACGAGGCTAGTCATTCAACGCATTCAGGCTTTATACAAATGTCATCGTCAGTTTAGTTTAAAAAAACGCGTTTTGGTAATATTTAACCATAGCTGTCACATTTTGATTACAGTTATTCCAATGGATATAACTCTGCCCGCGGCCCAACGATTATGTCATAACTTTCAATACCAGAACATTTCTATAAAATTGATTAACACAACTTCTCGTTAGCATAATTTATAAAATTGTTGGCCCCAAAACTGCTCCAGGCATATCGTTTACTAAATAATAGAAACATTCGAATGTTAATGATATCAACGAGAACATCGTTAAGCAGCGGAAACTATTAACTTTTAGAAACAAAATATATTAATGAAAACAAAACTGAACGCGGCACGGCTCTTAGTTGTACTTATGATGCTCGTAAAGTTTTTAATTTTACCTGTTGGATGGGGAATATTTATGAGAAAGGGCATGCTCCGGTCAACGGTAAATGTTTTAAAGAGGAAACAAAAAATATTTTTTCGATGCGACTGTGATCAATCATAATTCTGTGTGTTCCCAAATTCATCTCACCTTGGGAGTTTTAACGTTTTTTTTTTTCAATGTATGAGAACCAAACAGTAGTACCTACTGATAACATTTTATGTTCTCTGAAATTGGTTTCCCTACAGAATGACGGCAGTTAGTTTGTATGAATTCAAAACTCACTATAACGTAAACGTGCGTAGTCACCGCTCAGTAGTGTCAATCCTACGCTTAATGGTAGGTTACTAAGCAATAAATAACTTTTATTATCTTTTGTTGAGACTTAATTATGTTCTATCTTAGGAGATTAAGATTTTTAATAACTTTGTATGTTATAATTATAGGCTTGAGTTAAATTTTAGTTGCTTTCCACTTCCAAAAACTAACATATTAGTAATTTAAAATTCCAAACGGCACTTCTTAGCTTAAACTTCAGTGTCCCCAAAGTTTTAACTTGGAAAACAATGCACTAAAGTCTAGTGTTCAAAGTTTACAGCTAACTTGGCACGTAGACCCAGTTGGCTGGGGAAAACACTTCTTGGCGGGAGAATTTGCCAAATGACATTGTGAATGGTACCTACATACGAGTCGGTTAAAAGTAGGACCAAGTGTGGTAGGAGCATCGATTTTAAGTGATAATAGGTTTGTTTTCATTTAGAAGAGAGCAAAATGTTAATTTAATGACAATATCAGTAGTAGCACTGTGTCGTTTAAAGCCTGCAGATTCCAATAAAGTAATAATGGAAATATTGGTTTTCAATTTTTCTCATCAAATAATTCTCGTATATATGGAACTCCACAATGAACAATAATTATTGCAATCATAGTTAACAAAATCAGAAATTATATACTTACAAGCAAATTCAATCAAAACACCCTGACTCCTTATCCTGCCTTTACTGTTCCACGCATAACACTCACAGCTATACTTCTTATTGGCTCCATCCAGCTCATTTCTCGTCACATTGAGTTCTGCTTCGACGACCCTCACTCCATTATGAGGGTCCACATGTTCTAGTTGAACAGTTTTATCAGATCTTACATCATTGCATTTGAAGTACACTTGAAGAGCATTGGCTGCCCTACAAAGTAGATTAGCTGGTCTATTTCTAAGGACATAGGAGTTTTTAGGTTCTAAAAGGAATATTGGTAGTCCGTCTATCGTTTCATCGTTTTCTGGTAACGGTATGTAGTCATCTTCTTCCTCAGCCTCTGCTTTGAAGTCAGAGAGGTATGGATCGAAGTTTAGAAGACCATCTGGATGTATGTATTCTGGTCGCGTTTCTTTTGTTGTGTGTTCTGGGTCTGAAACAAATTGATAATTTTGGTGTGAATTTACTTAAATATTAGTTTGTTACACGTTGATTTGTTTTTCCTTAAGCCATAGGTACTGTAAAGGTTGTATGCTAAGTCGACCTTATGTCGTGCAGGCTGGCAGTAAAATATCTCTGGTTGCATTCGAACTGTCAAGAGAATGAGCTTTCAAACTTTTGTATTAGGTTTTTGTTTGTAAAATCCAGTGAACAGAGTACTTTTTGATAGATCCAGTGATACTATAGGCGCTTTCATGTAAACACGTTCGCTTGGAATAAACACAGTCAAACGTTGTATTATTTTAACGCCCCCACACAATATTTTACACTGTAATCATAACAGCACTACTGTACCACTGGTGTGCTGGGCATAAGCCCTTGTTTTATTATTATTGACTATTTTTAATGCTAAAGTGGGTACGTATTATCTATTCGTAATTACGCTACGCGCATTAAAATGCCATAAGGAATGGTGATGGTACAAGCATTCGGTAAACAGGTCAAATGAAAACCACATTTAATTTTAAGATATTCTACAAATTAGATAAAGATGCTATTAAAAGTACTGAACATTTTAGTTTTCATTTGTCGGAATATCAAAGAGCGCATTTAACCTACACCAGGTAGCCGTCTTTTCGTTGATAAATAGTTGAGATTACAGCGAGTAAGCCCAGTCGGTGCTACTGCATGTTTAACTAAGATCATAAATATTGAAACGCGCATATCTGTGTTATGAAAATAGAGTAGATAATGGCGTAATCAAGGATGCCCATAGATGATTCATGGACGTTGATATCGTAGTTAAAATTTATTAATAAATTACTGTTTTGATCTTTGATTAACCGGTAGAATGCCGTAATTACAGAAACAATTAAAAAGTCATTGTGTCTCGCGTGGCATACTAAGGGTTAATGATTGACTATAGTCCGACTTTTAATTAGCTGCAGTAAAATGACACTTCTTTATAACTCATTTCGGACTGAGTTTAGAGATATGCATGTCAAATAAGTTTCGTTTGTTACACTGTTCTGTACTAGAAAAACAAGACTTTGTTGATGACCGCGAAAAAACAAAAAGACGCCAATTTCAGTGATTTACGTAACACATAAGCTGTCATTTTACTGCAGCTAATTAAAAGTCCAACTATAGTTAATGTAGAAGTAAGAACTACTACTAGAAATAGTTTTTAAAATAAATTTTCCATACATACTGAATATTATATTTTACCGATACTATGTTATTTAGAAAGTATCTCTTTTCTACACTCGTTGTGTAACTTAGGTGGTGTCTGTGTTGGAATTCTGTTACACTGCTGCTGCTATTATTATACAGCTGTTTACAAAATAATACTTAGAAAACTGAACAATAGTGGTACGGGAAATTTTGAAGACAATGTAAGTATTGTACCATAACGCTTACGTAGGTAACATAGGTAGGTCTGTAGCGGTATTTACAAAGCCACATGCGAACAACGCGTCATACTGACATCACGCAGAATCCTGCATCTCGCAAGCAGAGTTTACCGCGAAACTAGCATAGATACAACGGCCCGACATGAATTATCGGGCAGTTGCCTGCCAGACACAACACCCGTCTGGTCGGAGGATACTCCCTTTTCTATTGAGCATGAGTAAACTTTACAACCTGTTCCTCATACCTCTATATAATAGGTCCATAGAAGAGTGTTTGTAGAATCAAACAATAATCCATATCAAACATACTAAGCCCAATCATATGATTAAATTCACCATTACCACTAAAGGCTATCCTTAACCACCTGTCAATCCCAAACGGTCGGTTACACACAGAAATCAACGACGCGTCATAATCGTACACAGACTTGCCACAAACAGTATTAGGACACAGAATAGATAGTATACAGAAGACCAGGACCATAGAAAGAGTGAAAACAGGCGCACGCAGGCAGACGCGTACCGTTGGTACACATCTGCATGCGTGCGCCTGATCTCAAACTGTCTCATCAAACCAATGCGTATGCCTCTACACCCAGCGGCCCAAAAACCATAACATAAAATGTTTTTGGTGTCGGCTGATATTTCTCAGATTAGTCTCAAACTATAGTTCTACTTTGTGCTTCTCGTTTTACATAATAAAACCATTAAACATTTAACCATTTATTGCAAGAAATGACGCTGAACAAATTTAATTTTAGATGAGTACCGTTGGATCAAATCTAGAAGTAATCCTTGGAACCACCCGGGCTCTGCTCTCTCTCTTTTACTTAGGGGCCACTGGGTTTAAGCATATATAACAAATGCCGCTTGATGTACGTGACCAGTGTCAAATTGTACGTGCGTTTCCGCTCATTTTATGGAGTTAAACTTCTGTACCGATCTATTCTGCGGTTAGGGTGCGCACACATTGTGGCAGAACAGTGAATGAAGTGTACGGTTAAAGTGATTTGAACGGCGCACCCCGGAACGCATCGAAACGAACCACGACTCAAAATGATTATGCAGATGGAGCCAGCGTAGTGTGAAAACTGCTTTGTTCCTCATAAGGTGGGTTTTTGAGAGCTTATTATAATAGGTAAGCACGTGAATGACGTTTAGTTTAAACTTTGTCAAAAATCGCAAAGGGGTCATTGTTTCAAGTTTTGTCACAAATCAAAACATACATACTTAGGTAGTGGAATATGACGAGTTGACTGTTTAATAAATCTGTTTAGCCGTTAATAATGGTCCTGGACATCCTGCCATTGACAAGCAGGAGGTACTAGCAATGGCTAAACTTTCATAAAATTGTCAACAAACTAAAAATACCCCGATTACCATAACAATTTCGAACCACTTATGATTTTTAAATGAGGTAATGAAAATAATCGGGGTTGCGTGTCCCAGCCCTGTAATTGAAAACTGCGACTGGTCACAGCAGTCGTTCCGCTCATGTCGACTTATTTTAAGATACGTAATTGAAGCACTCTTACAATGTAATTTTATGATTATCCAATAAACAAGCTGACAACTATTAAAAAGTTAGTGTAATTGGTACTTGAGTAGAATGATGTCAACCTGTTTCAAGATGAGGTTTTACGAGGTAAACAAAGCTATTAAATAAGTTATGATTTCAGGAGTTTTATGCGTAGAGCTTTATGACTCGAAGCGATAAAGTTCACGTAAAATATGACTTACAATACCAAATATCAGCACATAGTTCTTATGAGCGTTTACGACGTACGGCATTTCATACAATCTTTCAAGCCCTTGTTTTTCGAAATTAATGAACCGATTTTAACGAAACTTCATAAGCATAAGCAGGATACAAAGGTCTAAAAAGTTACTTAAGAACATTTTCGAAATATCTTATTTAAAACTAGAAATCTCTATTTCTATGGAAAATTTTAAATCTGTATAATTTAATTTGGCTGTAACACTATTTTTCGAAAATTTTCAAGTTACTTACGTCGTAAACGCTATTAAGCAGGAAGATCAGAACATCGGCCGTGGTTACATTCTGTTACACTAGTTCAATGATCAGTAAGTTCTTTGTGCCTATTTCCGGCATTTTACGTCGGAATCAGTTGAGCAAGGATACCCCCTTGTATTTAGTATCCAAGGTGTATCGCAAAATAACCTATTGTGTTTATCCATATCCTGTTTTTTTGTCATAACTTTCCGGCTTGTATAATTAAGTAGCATAGTCAGATAAAGCTATTTTGATTGAATGGTGCCAAAAGTTTTATCATCCGATCAATATATACACCCGACATAGTTTTCAGAGTAATCAAACTGATGTGGCAGTGGACTGGCCGTGTTTGTCGATGGACCGATGGTCGAAGCATGTCCTGGAGTGGCGACTGCGTATCGGCAAGCGTGGCGTGGGACGCCCCCCAGTTAGATGGACCGACGAACTTAAGAAACTGGCTGGGACAGACTGGATGCGGAAGGCGGCAGCCCAGGAGAGGTCTATATCCAGTCACTAGTAAATACACACCAGACAATAGCCAGTGGAATGCGAGAGGCTGAGTTGATTGATCCGATCAGTACGATTAGTAATGTACCGTCCGAACCATACGGGGGAAGCATTTTCAATAGTCAAGCGAACCAAAGTACAAATTGCCATTTAAGGCAACGAAGAGACAAAAAGGGCTAAGCTAACCGTTTAGGTACACATCTTTCCACTGCTATTAATAAGAGAGGATGAAACTCGTCTCGTAATTGGCTTTAATAAATTTAGGATGTTAACTCCATGTAAGTAACTAAACCTTGTTGCGTAACTTCCTTTTAAGCCGTGTTGGATTATGAATACAGGATATTACGTCAGAATTTATTACCTTTGGCAAATTAGATGGTGTTAGTAAGTAATTATTGGGACTAGTTATGTTTATTTCTGGCTTTTGGAAGAAATTGAAAGGTTCTAATGTGATGGAATCGCTATAATAAACTTTCGATTGACCCTGCCGATTTAGGTCAATATTAATTAATTGAGGGTCCCAATAGACTAAACTGTACGTAATTGTCCGAAGCGATGGTCATTCTGTCTCAGTTTTGTTTAAAAAATAATTATTAGGTTAAAATTGTTTATTAATGTTACAGGCTAGATTATAATTAATTATTAAGAAGTATTGGTTCTTTATAATGTAAACTAATATTATAAAGAGAAAAGATTAGATTTTTTGTATGTTTGTTTGTTAGCTTTCACTAAAACGGCTGAACGGATTTGGATGAAATTTGCCAAATGGGTAGACCATGACCTGGATTAGGACATAGGATATTTTTATCTCGATATTCCCATTAGATCGAGACTTATGCGGGTAAAACCGCGGGGCGCAGCTAGTAAAGGATAAAAAGAGTTTTGTTTTAGCCACCTTTTTGTTGTGACTGGTAAACACAACTTTCTGAAATAAAAAACATACTCTTAAAATCATTTTCAAACCCAATATTAGCCTGCACTGTTTATACTTATTTATCTAAAAGTATAGTGTGTAGTGTGACCCTTCGTCAGGCTTCCCCTCAACCTTCCTCCGCTCTTTGGTTTAACGCCACCTAGGGCGTCATAAGTGGCGACTCAGGGATTAAATGAAGTGGATAAGCAGCATCCATCACAGTAATAACTCCATACTGTAAATCTGGCCTGCCTTCGGATTGAGGAGATCACACGACAGATAAGTAACAAAAAAAAGCGTGATAGGTAATTGGAAAGCAGGTTTGGCAGGCTTTCAGTGTTGAGAAAGAGATGCGGATGGAAAGAAACCAATAAGGATACTCTGTGACTTAACGCTGATTTTACCAAAGTCAGACATCATTTAATCGCGGAATGAAATTGAAGTCTGACAGTTCTAGTATGGAAAAACTGTCAAAAATTAAAAATTTATTCTCAGGATAAGACTTATTCTAGGTAAAAGTATAGTAGAATGCGCTTACAGATATACTTTTTGGAACTATTAGACTATAAGCCCAGGTTCGCAATGGCGCGTTGTCCCCGCGTCGATTATTTTTCGCGCCCTGGATTTTCACCGCTCTGCCAAGCACCGAAAGTTGAAAATCCAGTGCGTGATCAAATCCGTCGCAATATTGTTACGTCCGTATGAACGTGAACTAATACATAGTATACAGAAATAAACAGAAGTGTATGTAAAGTACAAGACAGACAAAGACAATAACAGACATCATCTGCCTAGCCTTTTCCCAACTACGTTGGGGTCGCCTTCCAGTCTAACCGGATGCAGCTGAATACCAGTATTTTACATGGAGCGACTGCTTAACTGACCACCATAACCTAGTTATTGGGTAATACGATACCTCTTGGTAAGACTGGTTGTCAGATTTTCGGGCTTCTGACTACCCGTAACGACTGTCAAAGATCCACGAATGACAGACGGAACAAAGGGCTTAACGTGCTTTTGGAGGCACGGAGGGGTCTCGGTGTGTAAAGATGGTCACCCATCCACAGACCAACCGCGGCAAGCGTAGCTTAACCTAATCGATCGACCTGTGCGGCTGTTATTATTTAGCCACGGGCCCCTCAAAGACAATAACCCCCAAAGACAATAACTATGAACAAAAATTAAAAAAAAAAATATCACTAGAATCTGGCAGATGATCATTTTGATGATCTAATCTATCATCATAAACCAGTAGAAGGTAAGTTAATAAGATGATATAGGCAATATAAGCCCATGAAAAGGATACAAATCGTAAATGAGCCCTATCCGATATGTCAACGCCACAGCTCTCCTATTACATTCACAGTACATCATTAATGAAAATGAAAATATGGAATGTATCTGCTACTTAATATTCCGCGCAAGCGTTGGTCCCGAGTGGCACAGGTTACTACGCGCGTAAGCGATGGGTTGACATCCTGTCAGTATCAGCTCCAGTACTTATATTATGCATGGTATGTTACGGGTGATATGATTGGCAAGGAGAGACCATAACGTGAGAAGAAAATTCGCGTTATTTTTAGTAGGTACTTACCAAGCCTAAGGTTTAACAGAATATAGGTAAATGTATTAATTATCTAGCCTATAAGAGTAGGGGAAGACCAAAGAAACGATGGGTGGACTGTGTGAATGATGATATGGTTAGAAAGGGGTGACTACCGAATGACGACTAATAGAGAAGTATGGAAGAAAAAGACGTGTTGCGCCGACGGCAGATGAATTTTGTACACCTTAGTAAATCTTTTTTCAAAGATTAATGGAGTAAGTGAATGTTTGTGCACGAGGTGTGATCACGTCAATAGTAGAACCGTGTGGGGTGGGGATCGAACCCACGACCTCTTGCTCACAAATCCGTACTAGGCTAACTTGGGCTACCTACTCCTACTGTCTGAACCCTCCCAACACATAACTGATTCGAAACTACAAATGATACGGGCTGTTGGCGCGTTTCGCGTTTTTGACGTAGACCAATTCCAGAAACAGCACTACAAAATGTAGTCTCTACAAAGTCTGAAGTCCGAGAAACTTAAAATTGAACAACGAGATTACAGAGACCACTGTATTGTACACTACTAAGTACGTGAAATAAGAGTTTAAAACAGGTGGATGGGCAGCTGCGTTCACCACAATAGCCTACTCAAATTACAAATCTTGTCAACTAGGGGATCGGGCCTTTATCTCCCCGAGATTCGTTGTAACTTTGTCAAGCATCATATTCAGCTGTGAATCTGCGGGCTGATATTGTATCTCTGAATCATGTCTATTGATTTTTCTCAACATTGTAACGTTCTACTTCCATTTTAGTCGGATATAGTCATAAATTGGTATCTGCTTAGTCTCTATATCCATTGAATTTTTTAAGTAGGTACCCTTATTGAGGGGGTTTGACTTCCTCATCCAGGTTAAAAGATTTTCTGACTTTTGCTTACCTAAACGTCAACAAAACGGTAATTCCCGGTAAAAAATAAGGAAAACTACTCTTTACTCCAATGTATGAACGTAAACGAAGCAAAAGAAGTATGCAAGGATCGTAGCAGGTGGTGTTTTGTAGTTTCTTTAGTTTCATGGGTAGAAGGCGTGAGTGTGTGTAAATACGTACTCGTTAGTCGTGGGTATACCTAAAGGTGACCATTGAATTATCGCAAAAGAAGCTGCAGAGTGCAGCATCTTGCTATCTGCTTATAACAACATGAGACTCATGGTCGGAGAGATTTTTGAAAAATCCTAAGTAAAATGTCGTAATTCGAGGTTTGATTCTCGCCTATTTCCTTCTCCAATATTGGACCAATTTAAAAGATATTTCATAAACTGAATAAAAACGATATATACTGTGTCCCTGTGTTTTTCTTTTTTCATTAATAGTTGTCAAATTTGTACATCAGGTTGACAGGTGTATAAATCGGCATTTTTTGAGGGTTCTAGTGCATATAAAAATAATGTATCATCAAAGAGGAAAACATAGGGACATACAAGTAGACATTCTGTAAAAAATCATTGCTTTATGGTCATTAACCAGAAAGAAAACAGACGAGAGCGTCTCTATGGAGAAACGACCAGCCGCATTTCCTCTTAACATCACGCTAAAACTCTCAGGAGACGAGCAAAAACAAAAAAAAAAATCAGAAAGGAAGTTATGCTAAAATCAAGTAATAGCGCAGGCAGGTAATACGATGACACGGGGTGGCTCGGGGAACAACAAATTTCACGCAGACGATGTCGCAAGTAGAGGCTAGTGTAATAAAATATAAAGGACTTTATAGGAGGTGTTCTTAAACGATCTTTGCTACGCCATTACAGTTATAATTAAAGCATACATCCTACACATTATAATTGGATGAGTTCAAGTGGTAATCGATTCAATTAGTGGCATAATCTTGTGGCTACTGTTCTCAATGGCCTGTTACAGACACACTTAGACGTCCGTTCATGGATGATTAGGTAAGTATGTGCTTTAAATAGAGCTCTTGAAATATAAATTGCATAGATACTATTTCTAAATATTACTACTCGAAGTACCAACAGAGTAGAAAACTAATAAGCTTTGTGTAAATAATGATTACTATAGTGCAAGAAGGATGTAATACAATGCGAGGAAGATGTATTAATGTTGAAGATTTGTCATTGTACACTGTAGAGCTTTTAAATCTTAAATCGCGCTGTCTACTGCCAATAACAAGCCTTCTAATGTTTTCCTAACAAGCCTTCTAATGTTTTCCATTAAAAAGCTTTCGACTATTGTTTTGTAATTTTGTTCAAATTACACAAAAAGCAATTGTTAGAAAATTTAATTACACAATGATATTTTTTTAAACAGCTGCTATCCTATGATCGCCCCTCACGTATGACTCAAGCGGTCAAAGGGTTGATACAAAAGCACCCCTTAAAAACTAAATGACCAGTATATCAATCACACATTTTTTATAATCCGATAAATAACAACGAAAACTAGTCTCACCACCATTCATGACACTCCTCGCACACATGACCAGAAAGAATAAAATCCTCAAAGTCCTTTTCAAAATCATCACTGATCAAAAATTCACTAAACTTCATTCAGTGTTTATCGCGATGTTTTTCGAAAAACGAACGAATGAGAATAAACGTGCGCGCGTCGCGGCAGTCCGCGGGTTACTGGAGAACGAAGCTACCCCCATACATCATGGTGATACATGGTATGGGCCACACGGGGCCATAGGATGCGTACCAATTAATATTAATTACGTTTCCTCCTTGAATTTTTTGTTCTAATGAGACTAGAAATTGAAACAATTGATGAGCAAACAGAATGTTTTAAATGTGTTAAGAGAGAAATTAGCGTGTGAAGATCGTTAATTGGAATAAAAATTAGGTCTTGTTATGTGGCAAATAACATGCGCGGTAGAAACTATGTAAGTAGCCAATTAATAAAAATTGCAAAATCGGCCTCAAAAACTATTGGTAACTTAAAACAATAATAGAATCTGCCAAATCTTGAAATTAAACTACATTATTGGTTGAAATTACAAACGTTTTATTGAGACGCAACTTTTAATAGAATTTGTAAACGTACTTTGCCTTTCATCGACTACTAATATATTTTAATATCAATAAAAATATTAAATGAATTAGTTAAAAAACTGAAACTGAAATCCCTTTTAAAACTTAACCAAAACCATTGAGCGTGTCGTTAGAAAACATGAAACAATAATCATAATTAGTTACATCCGAGTTAAGAATAGAGAAGAACAAAAGCTCTAAAAGTTAAAATCAACCTAACATCAGGACACACAACGCCATCTATCTTCAAGTTTCTATAAAATTTCACAATGCCGACCCCACAACGAAAGTCCGATCCGAGCCGATGCGAACGTCAGGGGTTCAAAAGCTCGAACAAAAAGCTCAGTGCACAACAACGTGTGTAAATATGAACGTTAGATGGCGCTGCACTGTCCACAACTTTTGTATATTAGTTCAGAAACAACTCGACAGACGTCGCTTTGGAAATGTTTGTGAACAACGCTATCTACTGATCTTGGTGTGAACGTTGCAACGAGGGGCTGTTCTGTGAAAAGGGTGGACCCTAATATTTTAGTCCATTATCCAACCACGGTTCAGTCTTTAGAGGTAGCTATGGTTCTGATAGAATAGATGGCAGTACCGGAAAGTTTATGTCGATTTTTGTCATAACCAGTGACAGTTTACAGTTTGGCACTTTGCAGATAGAGCAACTATTGCAGCAACTGGCAACTGACAAGTAGCTGTTTACATACATCTCGCGGTATTTGGTTGTAGTCACTGGCAACTTTTAAAGAAAAATTTACAAAAGTTGATAGTTGCCTAAAGTGGCTGCATCTGCAAAGCGCCTTTGGTAATTTGGGTTCGAACTATACAAATGGCGGGATCAGCAACACAAACACAAACGTGGTTGGTTGAAGTAAAGGATTAATTTGCTAAACTGTGGGAGAATACTGCTTTAAAGTATAATAATGACCTTTTGTGCAACTTAAGCTTGGGTTTTCTAGGACAGCGTTACCATCATAGTAAAAAATTACATTTTTACCAGTATTTGACATAAAGGTGTCAAAAGACGCTCTGTATTTGAACAGCCGTTGTTGTGTAATCATTCACCACCTTCTGAGGAACCCAACCCTTTAGAAGATCATCATTTGTTCTTGTTGAAATGAACACAGCTTTTCCAGTATGAATATTTCTGTATATAAGGTCTGTCTATTCCTACACGAAATATCTGATGGGGTTATTGTACTCATCATTATGAACCACTTTTACTATATGACAAAACGTGAAATCGCAAAAAAAATCTGCTGTTTCATACACTTTGAGTTTTGACGAGTTAAGCGAACATAAATGTAGGGAACAGCTGATTTTTTTTCGCGATTTCATTATTCGCACTGATGAATACAATGACCCTTTAGGAGATTTCGTTTATGAATAGATAGACCTTATATACTTGCACACATACAAACTTGGTACAGCAATATTTAACAAACTATTTAATTATGTACTACATATTAATCATTAAACTTCTTAAAGACCACCTTTAGGTATCGAGGCTCGAAGAGAACTAACTTGGCAACTAGGCGATGCTCCAAACATCATGTTGCCATTCCTTTCCCTTAAAAAAAACAGTAGATACTCTTATGGTAACTATTAAACTTATAGATACTTTTAAACTTCATGACTAAATATAAAATTTAAAGGTCACCAAAAAGCATATTCATATTTGGAAATCATGACATTGTTTAAGGCTTTACCTAAATCTGATAACAATTACGATACTAATTTAATGACATAACAGGATGATTTTCATCAGAAATCGTATGGAATCGAAAAATCGTATTCGTGTCGTTTCGTCAAATTGCTAAAATATTAAACTGATCTTTAGGTACTAGTCACGGTCGCTTTAGGGATTAAACATGGTATCTACCAATGACATACTCTAATAAAACTTAGTTTACCAAGAGACCTTTGACCCTGCATACCAACCAATTTACACACGAAATGTCTTCGATAGAAAATTCAAATGATAGATTTCAAATTCAAACTTGGAAGACTACCTAGTGTTGCCAACATTGAATATTGATTGCACAAAAGGCGTTTGGCGCCAAAGCGTATTCTCAATTCAAAATTATTCGAGAACCATCGACTCCTTTTGATGGCGCAAAAATATGTAAGTAGCTGAATTCGTCAGTCACATTTTTATTCCGAATAACATTTTCTATGTCGCTCGCTCCCCTTGCAAGAACATCTCCTTTCCTTCTCTTAATTTGCGGTACGGAAATTCAAATTTGACGGGTTGGCTCGCCTTTCCGCTGAATTTCGAAGTATAATGAGCCTTTAAAGGTGGAGCAATCAATAAAAATATCAAAGGTTTACTTATTTTACGGAAAGCTTTGAGTTTGTTGGAATATTTCACATTTACATGAAAAACTCATAGTGAAGGTAACGGTTGGCACTGATTCGAATTTGCCTTGAATGCTGTGGCACTTCGAGCCAACTTAAAATACAACCTGCCTGTGATTGTAGATTCTACTAAATCATCTAGACCGGCATCATACGTAATGACTTCAAGATGCTGATAATGCGGGATCATAATAAAATCCAATCAAACCCATTATTATTGTATCTTCTTCCAAAAATAAACCGCCACTGGAACAGATTATCATAATAGTTTAGCGCGCAAAGTGGATAAAATGAACAAACTTAAGTAAATCCGTATTTGCGGGTCCGCGGCCGGTTGTTAGAGACACTCCAGCCGAGTTTGTAGCGAGTCGCTTGAGTGCCTGCAATGGGACTTTTATACTGTACGGTAAAAATAGCAAGAAAAATTATATATCCTTTCTTAGGAATGTGCTCATGGTGAAAATATCATCCTCAGAGTGTGTTGATGGATCAAAGAACTCATTCTAGTTCATTGAATTGTCCAAGTTTTACTTTTTGAGAATAAGATGACCACAGTGACCACTAAATTATCAAGTGATAACAAATTGTACTGACACATTACGTGACCTTATGCTAAATAATGGCGTAAATTTTTATGAAATCCCTTCATCTCTCCGTTGCATCATTCGATTCCACCATATTGTTGCCATATCGTCCCCGTCTCTTCTACCCTAAACGTCTCCCAACCGTCACCTTTGTATATATCTTCCTCTACATTCTGTTTAGCAGCCACGTCACGTGCTGCAAACGAATGCGGGACGACGACGACGCGTCTCCAATTGTTCGAATCTTGGAGCTTAACTCGATCAAGCGGGTTTAGTTGCCAAGTGATAAACCGCTTACAGGCCGCACTTTTTCTGCTCACGGCTGATTGGAGATCGATAGCACGTTGGTTGGTCTGCTAGCCTGGAGAAAGGTTTAAGTGATTAGGACGAATGTGTGGGTGCGATTGGTGAGTGAAGTGGCTGTTTTTGAACGTTCATGTTAGCAGATTATTTTAATCTTTTCTATGGTACCACTCTACATACGAACAAGTCAGTTGGTCAGTTTGAGAAGGACTTAGGAAAAGCTAAGATAAATAATGCGAGGTAGAAGTTCCCTTGTTATGATTTGAACATGATTGCTAATAGGCATCATAATGATTAACTCCTGTACCGCTATTAAAAACAACAAACATAACATTTTACAAAACATTCATCTAAATAATTCTAAGATTATTCATACTTACCTACCAAAACTGTGCTTGTAAAACAGTTTCAATGAACCCTGTTTTGTTTAATTTGCCTCAAACTAGAACAAACTCCTCTTGTTTCATTAAAAAATCACGTTGATAATCCTTCCTAATCCCCGCCACTTGTGTCATCCCAACTTATTTTATCTTGCGTCTCGCTCGCACACAACTGTCAACATTCCCACAGACTATACGCGAACTTTATTAATTTATTTTTTTCTCGTTGAATTAAAACCTTTATCTGATTATCTTTTATCGGTTTTTCAGAGCAGTAATAAATAAAATAAAATAATTGTATTATTTTCGTTCGTTCAGTAAGCTGATGTGTTTTTACGCTGCAATGATTTTCAATGAACGTTTCATTTTTTGGCAAGTGATGTTCATTTTGATAAAGCATTATTTAATTGAATATGACCTTTTTTGTGGCCACAGGTGTACGAAGTTATTGGGACAAGTGTTGATTATTATGTGATGGGTTTTTGTAAGCTTTGTTATCGTGGAATATTGCATCATGTGGGCAACTGCAATGGGCACACTCGGGCGCGTAATCCGTTTATAAAATTAACACGGGCTTCGACAGAAGAGACAAATCATTGCATGTAGCAAAACAGTAGCACAACCTCTTTCTTTAATCATCTGAGGGCTGATTTTTCAATGGCCAGATAATTTTTATTCGAGGAATAAAATTTACGTTTGACAGTTTTTGTACGAAATAACTGTCAAAATTTCAAAATTATTCCCCGAATAATGTTATCAGATATTTGAAACATCAGCCCTAAATCATCAACTACTTACACTTTAAGTATGAATATCGCACACACACACTTATAAAGTGGTATATAGTTTGTAAGTTTGGATGTAGGAGATAATCTGCGAAACTACTCATCCGATTTCAAAAATTCTTTCACTAGAAAGCGACACTATTTCCGAGTGCTATAGGATATATTTTTTGGTATTAGCTTCTGCCCGCGACTCCGTCCGCGTGAAAGCCAACTTCACGCGGACGGAGTCGCGTGCAGAAGCTAGTTGATAAAATAATCGTCAACATTAGCGCCTAAGAAGTCTTATTCCAAATGAAAATGGTGAAAAGAAACCCCCACTAAAATATCTAAGCAAGTGCTTTTCATTTCACGATGGTACCGCCCTTGTGTACCTAATACAAGACATTAGGACCAAAATGACTAAAATAAAATAAACATTTGTTAGATTCCCCTTTTAAAAAATACAATACCATCGTCTCCAAAATCTACGTAACTGACCTATGTGCGCAAAATAGATTTGAAAACCAAGCTCCGTAAGGCAGTAATCCTGCAGCAGCTAACCGATATAGCATCGCGTTTGAGCTGTGAGCTACGGATATAATCCTCGAACAACCCCGCCCTACCCTTTAACCAATACGTGACCACAAGCATTATGTGGCAAGATGTGGGAAGATTTGGATGTGGTGTCATTGTTTTTAATTGTAAGGAATTTTTCTTCTTTCGAACTCCTTATCATTAAAGATGTTTTGCGTTTAAAAATGCATTGTAGAAACACAGTCGCCATGAGTGAAGCTGCTAGTACACGGGGTGAATTGCCATCACGAAAACTTTGCTGACTAGATAACCGTTTGTTGCAAGACACCAGCTAAGACGAGAAAAAAAATCGTTAGGGAAGATTGACGATTGCACTAAACTTTCCGATCCAGCATGAATTAAATAGATATGTCGCAACGCAAATGATTTGTCGAATCTACTGTCTTGCATAACCGTTAGTCATTCTACAAAACAGCTGCGTTATGTAAAACAGCTGAACGACGTTTAGTGATTTGCAACGGGTCAACGATTAGAAGTTATGTAAAACAGCGTGAAATCGAACGTATTGTAAATTTTAGTTGAAAATGTTGTCGCCCGTGGCTCTGTGGGCCATAACAACAATAACTGCGTCGTTAATGACCTGAACTCAAGTGAAAACAGAGATATTAAGAACAATTTTAACATAAAATAAACAGAGTTTTATGAAAGTCAGTCCTAAAATTACTAAATAAACAAGTAACTGCCAACTTGGAAGTACCACTCGCCGGCCGCTGCCAATGCCGCTGTTTCAATTGATATTGTATACCACATCCGCCACTCCGCCATCCATGCCCCCAGCAGGCTTGTCTCTTGTCTCTCACAATCGGCTCAGTGTCCACCGCACCGTAAAATTGTATTTGACGTTCGCTCGGACGCGGGGAGAGCCGGCAAATTAACGCAGCTTAGGAGAAAATCTCTGTGTTATGATATTGTGGCATTTGTGGAGCGATCATCGCTTTAAGTATGCTACGAGATTTATTAAGTGGATTTTTTGGGCAGGTGCGTTTTGGGTAAATGTTGTTTTGTTGTCTTATAATGTTTAATGGTGTAGAGCAGATTTTGTAAAAAGGCGTTGAGTTCAAATCGTCCTCATTTCATCATAATGCTTACTGAAATGACCCCAAATTGGGAAATTTCCTTTGCTTTGCTCTACATTATTTCATAGATCACCAATGACAAGAACTCCTGGACTTGCATTTAGAAAAAATAGAGTTACACTGTTCAGTTTGTCGCAACAAAGAGAGACTAAAAGAGTTTTAATTTCAAGTTATTAGTTTTTCTAGAACCCTTTCATGACATTAACCCTTGGGCGTCTTCGTTATGTAACAAGTGGATATAATAAGATACTTTTGCCAACCATGTACACAGATCTCATAAGTTACTCGAATGAACAAAACCTCTACATACCTACATGACCTTTTACACCATCAACCAAAAAACATTCGCGCCATAATTCCTCTTACAATTTATAAAGGCTGCATATTTCGCAGCAGTCTGCAGCCCGATCCCATGAGGGTTGATAAAAAGTGACGCTAAAACGTCTCTCATTCGCCCGGAGTGAGAAAATCATATTCTGTTAAACTCGTTATGTGTCCACGACTCGCCTTGTAGCGCTGACCTAGCAAGAGATGGAATAGGGTGGATCTGGCTTTAGAAAATTTAGTTTTTGCATTTTAGAAATCGATCTTCTGGTTACTACAAACTTTTTGGAAATAAGAAACAAATATGCTGAGGAGATTAATTAAATTATGGAACTGTAAAACCCTTTGAAGGGATGTTTTTCCAAGCGACTTCTTTTGAAAAAAAAAAACGCTTTCCCGTAGTAAACTTTCAAAATAGTTGATAACTTTAAATCGACAATTGTTCTGTGTCTATGTGTAGGTACTGCGGTGCTATTCTGTAAAAATCTCACCTTGAAAACTTAGCTGAAGTGAGCGTGAAGTGAGCTGTCAATAGTGTCAATTCCTAGTAAAAACAAACTCATTTCACCTAAGCTTTCACGGTGAGATTTTTACCGAATCGACCGGCTGGTAAAGCGTTCGTGTACTGTGTAGGTAATTTATTTGTAGATTTTTACTAGGCCTGCAATTTTAACATACTACAATACTGTAATATGTACTGCAGTGCAATTCTGTAAAAATCTCACCGTGAAAATGTAGGTGAAGTGAGCTGTCAATCCACCTGACGCTAGGGATAGCTAGGGATCAACAGCTCACTTTAAGCTACTTCACCTAAGTTTTCACGGTGATATTTTTACAGAATAGTACGGCTGTAACTGTAAAGCATACGCTAATGATGCCAAATCTATATCTAATCAATAATCATTCAGCTGGAGATTCATAGACGACTTCGCCTTGGAGTGTAAACGTGGTGCTGTTCCACAAACGATGGGACACTTAATATCGTGTCCTGCGTGTCCTGTCAGCTGCACTGATGGACGCTGGTGATGGCGCCAAGCAAGTGGCCGAATTCTGGGGCGAGTCTATTTAGATTGCTATCGACACGCTAAGAAGAAGATTATTAATTCTTAAAAAACGTGGTAGTAAAAAAGATGGATTCATGATTTTGGGTGGTTTAAAAGTAACAAAAATGGCCGTCGTATCTTTATAAAGTCCAACACAGCTACTTCGCTGTGAAAGCAATACTGTATTGAGTTTTTAGTGCTCGCAGGGCTCAACTGTCGTGCGATAACAGAAAATATTGGGTACGGAACCTTTTTACCGGCGAATGTGGGCGATGATTGATTTTTTGATTGGACTACTATCGTGCCCTACTTAGGCAGGGTTTTGTGTAGGGGTGAAAGAAAACATGTTGTGTTTTTTTGGATACTTGTATTTGAAATGAAATAACTAAAAGTGTGTTTTTATTACATTTTAGGTTAATCACGTCAATATACATGCTGACCTTAGACTAAATTTTATAGTCTATGAGTATATTAAAAATAAATTTTGTTGCAATGAAAACTTTTGAGAATAATTAAAATTACTAAATAGAACCGTAGTCGGTAAAAAACGGTAATTTGAAAGTAAGTGCTTGAATCTTCAATTAAAGTTCTTGAATTTTATTTCGCACAATCTGCCCGAAACTTCTGCTCTCAGCACAAAACGCACTCAAAACCAATATTCTCACAGGAAAAAACCCAACAATGACCACCACACTTCAGCGGGACAAATGTCGGAAAAATTAATAAAAAAAACAATACGAGCTCTCCTGAAACCACTGAGCCGTTATCTCTTACAATTATAGAACATTTTTATTCATTTATTTTTATCAATTCAAGTCAAGCACCTATCGCATTGCACGGGTTGAAAACTTTACCACTTTATTTTACACATCAGCAAATCCTTTCTTAACTTTATCCCGATAGACGGAAGGGTCACATTGCAGATATCGAGGGGCAAATTTAAGTTGGTATGGGGTGTGTAAGTGGTTATTGGAAAAATGGCTTTTGAAGAACTCTTAAAATATTGGTCGAGAGGTTCTCATTGCAAGACGACACGATTTCGGTATTACTGTAGAACAAAAGAGGTATTGTTTAATAGTTTTGTTTGTGGGAATTATTTACAGGAGTGGGTTTATTTGCGGAATGGACCAAATTATTAAATAACTATCTAAAAATTTACAATAAAGGAAAAATGTTTTAAAACAGCTATAGGATTTAAAATAGCAACATTCTTAGAAGATACTAAATTTGGACTATATAGACTCAGATATCAACAAATCCGTAAACATAGTGAGAATGGACGACTCATAAAATATAACCAGTTAACAACATGCGCCTGATGTTGTGGTATTATATGAGAATAATATTATTATGACAGTGAGTGGGTGTTATGATAACGTAGTCTTCGAGAAAAAAGTTTGGTTTGTGGGCGACTCATGCCTGGATAGACTAACAAACAATTTTAAGGTAAATGTGAAAGAAAAATAAGTACAATAAGAAAACGACTCTTGAGAGCTTTAAAATGATAATAGAAGAAGCGATCAAACAGATTTCAAAGGCCAAAGGTACCAACGTACCTCCGATGAATTTGATTCGTGTGATTCAAATAAATGCTAATTAATATCAAACCCTTCATTTGACATTAAATCATAGCTTTGAAAGTCGTGTTTGTTTTTTCACATTCAAGAATAAGTGCATCAATAAGTGAACTGTACAAGCCACAGAAATGCGACGGTTTCAGAAATCATTCGTAAGTATATCAAGTCATATAACAGTGCTACAATTTTATCCAAGGCTTTCCACGCCCTCAACGTACATTTCACAATATAAACACAAGGTATATCACATCCAGTATATAAAATCAGTATCAAAACAGCTCCCAGCACAGTAGATATTAATAAGGTATATATTTTACGGCAGCGAACATTCGAGGGTGTCGGATTTTCTCGCTATCTCCAGCGGCCGTGGTTTGACCGACATATTCTTAGCGCTTGCCTTACGAACCCTGGCACAGAAGCGTAGAGTCGGCTGAAATATAGTTACCTATTACATCATGTGTCTTATAAAGCTCTCTAACGAAAGAATCACGTCCTTCAACACCGATGAAGAAAACGAAGAGAGACAAAAAACGGCATACCTCAGACTATTACGTTCGAACAAATTTTTGAACAAAATTGCCCTAAATTCGACTGTTCCTTTCGACCGGTAACGTAGTACATTTAATAACTGTTGATAGTCTACACAAAAATTCTTAATTTAATCCAATTCTTAGTATTTAGAAGATCGGATAAAGCTCGTACCGCTACAAAATACCACTTTATAACATCAATACAATCTTTAAAACCAAAGTAAAGTTAGACAAATTTATTAGACTTAGCAGTTCTAAAAAAATATGGTCGATCCCAGAGCGTTTCCATTCGTTTCTTGTTCAAAAAGAACGAATATATTTTTACGATTGCCACGCCATCACACTCAATCCGATGAGTTAGTGTCGCAGAGCGCGCGCGACATACGCTGTTCTATATTCAAATTGAACGGCGCGCCGAGACCGTCGCCATTTTGTCGTCGTCACCCGAATAAGATGGCGGACGGTAAGAGGCTTAGAGGAAATGTGGTCGGTATGTTTATTGAGGGCTTTTCAAGTATAATATTTAAAATAAATTGTGTTACAGAGAAAGTTGAAATGTCTTGGTTGAATTAACATGGTTATTTCTGGTCCTTGCGTCTTTCTTTAATTTTTCGCTGATTTCAAGCGTCAAGATACAGTTTCAGTTATTCGAGGGTAGGAAAAGATCATAGCGGCTTTTAATATCACAGTACTTAGCATAAAAATATTCCTCTGTACAAAAATCAAAGCTCCATAATAAATCAGAGGAGCAATTCACGTCATTTTAAGAACGTTCACAGTCTGATCTTAGTCACAATCTGTCAATAAAAAGTAATTTAAAAAAATTAAACCGACTTCAAAAAGAAATTAACTCAAAATTATGAAATAACTTTAATTTCGGAAGTCGGTGTCTTGGGATCTGTATTTTAGTTTTTTGCCACCGACTTCCGAAATTAAAGTTATTTCATAATTTTGAGTTAATTTCTTTTTGAAGTCGGTTTAATTTTTTTAAATTACTTTTTATTTCGTAATTTTTAGTTTTTGCACTAGTATTTGACCAATGTTTTGAGATGTTTTCCCTTTGACACTACACCCGTAGCTCTTATCAATAAGCCAGGCCGTCACACTTACACGTATTAGTCCATATCTTGAAAATTACTGAATCGATCTTGATGAAACTTGCACTGTTCCCTAAGTTGAAGAAAATGTAAGCTAATAAAAAAAAAATGGTCACGTTCCGATTAATAGTTCCGGAGATATGCGTGGACAAACATACATACATACATACATACATACATACATGCATACATACATACATACATACATACATACGTCTATGAAATTTTGTATATTTGTTTGGAAGCTCTAATAGATCATCATATGTGAATATAATGCAATTCCAATAATATTACATACATACGTATCGAATTGATAACCTCCTTTTTTTTGAAGTCGGTAAAAATAACTCCAGTTTCCATTTTTAGCAATTGGATTTTGTACGTTTTTAATTACGGACATTGGTCTTCTGGTGTCAACATGATGGTCCTGAAACATCAGGGTTGTCCCACACAATATGATGTCATACATTATGAGTTGAATAAACAAAAGCACCTCGGGGATAGACGATTTACAGACCCCAATGTTCTCGCTCTAGTTAAGGTATGAACGTTAGATTACAGCAGGAGCATAATTGAATTAGAATCCCGTTCTTCAATTCAAATAAGGTGCAAAATTATGAAATGCTTTTGCCTATCTTTTTTTATGTCTCCATACGTCTGAATGAAAAAACGGAACCTATATAGGATCATTCGTGTGTCTGTCTGTCCCTCTGTCACAGCTAATTTGCTCCAAATCTACAGGAACAATTAAGTTGAAACTTGTTAAAAAATGTGTGGTGAAAATTGACTATCTCCGAAACTACTGATCCATTTTTTTTAATACTGAGAATGTTTCTTTACTTATAGATTGCAGAAAAACCTTTATGAAGTCTATGGTCTTAAAATGACATGGTAAATGCTCTCAATATTCTACAAACTCACATTCGCAGTTGGAGTGTATCGGGGAACATGTTTTTCAACTACAGTGTTAAGTTTGTTCTTTGGATAAATGGAACACAGTAGATAACATAGTCATCGTAAATGCCCAGTTTTTTCAAGAAACCTTTCTATTGTTCTTAAATCTTCATCATAAGCTTACAGCAGTCTACTGCTGGACATAGGCCTCTCCAATTGCATGCCATTTAGCTCAATTCTCGGCAACTCTCATCCAGCTGCTACCCTGCGAAGATCGTTGCTCCCGCTAGCCTGATGCGTCCTACCTTACGTTTGCCGATTCGCGATCTCCACACAAGAACATGTCTACCCCAACGGTCATCGGTTCTGCGGCTAATATGACCGGCCCATTGCCATTTCAGCTTATTCTGTGAGCTATGTCGACAGCTTTGGTTCTCTGCCGGATCACCTCATTCCGGATTCTATCCCTCAGAGAGACTCCAAGCATAGTGCATTCCATAGCTCTGTAAATGTTATTTCATCATAAATATTATTGACAATTTTGAACAGGTGTCTAAATAATAGTGTACTGTAAAAATAAACATATTCGAAACGCTAATCACAAATTAAATAGTGCCGAATGCACCAAACGTTAACGAGCATGTCACGAAGGGCGCTAAACAATCGCTTTGTTAAGGCAATGAAGACGTATTAGGGCTGAGGGTTACTTGTGGATGAATAATTGTAACGCTCTTTAGTATCCCGTTCCGCTCCAGTTACTAAATTGAATTATGAAAAAATATTTTGATATCTGTAACTTTTTTGCTTAAAGTTCTGAACTCTGTCAATATGGTGTTCACTAAAACCACTAAATTGGGGCTTGGGATTTAGAGTAAAATCACCGAATTATCAGGAAGTACACTTAAAAAAGGAACGTCTAGTCGCCACGGGAGACAAAGCAGGACTCTCTTGAGGGGCTATCATTGAGTTGTGTGCTACATTTAATAGTATACCACGTCAGAAAACGAGAGTCCACGTCTAATCTTTTCGATACCTACCTTACACAAAAATAAATCTGGAAACTGAACAATTCATTCGTGTGAGTTTTAAAAGCCCCATTATAATAGCACTTGATTCCAGTCTTACCAAGGGGTAGTAGTAACCATCAACTGGGTTGTGGAGGTCAGGTAGGCAGTCGCTCCATGTAAAATACTGGTACTCAGCTGCATCCTGTTGGGAAAAAGCTAGGCAATGATGATATAACCTATACCAGATTTTGGATTGTTTCTTCCAATTCTTCTTCCATCGCTTCCTTCTCGTACAACCGACCAAATATCCAGCAATCCATCAAAGAACATTACAGTGCCCACAAAAACAATTACCATTAAATCATTACAACTTTTGGACATCCCTA
Source organism: Oligia latruncula (assembly GCA_948474745.1). Lineage (NCBI taxonomy): Eukaryota > Metazoa > Arthropoda > Insecta > Lepidoptera > Noctuidae > Oligia > Oligia latruncula. The sequence continues at coordinate 19,703,228 of OX419686.1, forward strand.
ACCGTGCGTTCAACGTGACAATGGCCCGACTGAATAGTTATCTGTTTAAACCTGGATTAGCACTCGATAAACCATGATTAATAGTCGTGCCGACGGACTGTACCGTCCGCAGATTAACTTACAATATTTATTGAGAGTGCGAGTTTGATTTCATTTCTTGTTTTAATATATTTGTGCTTCACCTATTTTGGCGCAGCCGTGCGTGAGGCACACAATAATATTTTAAGATTTTTCTGTTTTTGTGTGAATAATAAATGTATTTTTTTTTTTCCTTTCTATTCTTAATGTAAAAGAAGGTTGGGTACAAAAGAAGACATAATCTTTTTTGTAATTTCATTGTAGATACGAGTATAGTAACTTACCGACCTTGACCGACAGTAAAAAAAATCTGATAGCTGTTCCTTAATTCCCCTTTGATACATATTCACCATTATGTAAGTCAGCTACTCGGAACCAGAATCAGGTGAAATCTGTTAAACCAATCACCCACCTATAACCTGCACCCTAATTTATAACACACTATCAATCGGAATCTGAATCATTTTGAAGCAAATTTCTAATCCATTGCTTCATAGGTTCGAAAAATTTGTCTGCTCAACACGTAAATAACGCAATGAATGTTGTTAAACTGTCAAAATGAAACCGATTCTGATTGATATAATGTGTTTCGCAATTGCCCCGCAGGGTTTATTCTCTTTGATTATTGCACTTTTCTAGTTTTCAGTGACTCGTTGTTCAACGATATAACTTCACACGTCTCACTTCAAGTTGATAATATTAAGTTTCTCAACAAACAACATTCATCTGCCTAGCTTTTTTCCATTGTTGGGGTTGGCATCCAGTCTTACCTGATGCACCTAATTACCAGTATTTTACATGGAGCGACTGCCTATCTGACCTCCACATCGAACATGGCATAATGCTGAGATAAGATCCTTTTTGGCTTTTTCTTGTTGTTGTTTTTAAAGTATTTTTGTTAATTTTTTTAAATGCTCTTTTTACTGTTTGGTTTTCCTTTGTCCCAAATAAAATATTTTTTTTTCTTTCTCTCTTTACACGATAACACGATACCCCTTGGCAAGACAACAAACAATAACAATATGTAAAATCATAAACTTTATGACAATAATAAGTAAATTAAATTATAACTTTTATTTTGCCCCCAGTACTTCGGCGTGCGTATTCTGCTCGAAGCGCGGAAGGTTGCGGCGTGCGGCAAACAGATAGTGCCGGACCGCCGCAAAACATCGGATTAGCGCCGCGCGGATAATTTATTGCGGCCAGCGGACATGTGCGGATATTCTTTTGCGGAGTTATTATTTAATTATTTGGGGAGTAATTAAGTAAGCGGGTCAAAGGTGTCTTGGGTTTTTTGGTTGGAAAGTTAAGCTGTCACAATTATTTATTGCATTTTTACGATAAATTCGATCAGATCGACTGCAACAAATGCTCCAAGAACTGAGTACTGCAAGCCTTGAGGTTGGACTGACGATGAATCAGTGAAAGACTGAAGTCATGAGCAATGCCACGAACTATAAAGGACACAGCTCATTAGAGCCACTCGGCACCCACCCTGCACCGCCTCGTCGCACGGCGTCCACTCGTTATTGACAAGTGGTCCACGGGTGGACGCCGCGTTATCACCAATAAACGTCGCGTGGTCAACCATTGGACCTCGCGTCGTAACATTATCGCGTTGGCAATGCGCAGTCAACGCAATGCAAGCCTGCGAGCAGCGAGTTGTCACCGAGTGGTCCACCCGCCGTCCGCGCGTGGAGGGCATACGACCGAGGCGATCCGGTGACGCTACGGAGTTGATGTAGTGAGCGCATACCCATACAAGTCCATATAAAGAATACTAGCCGCAGGAAGCGAGGCGGTGCGTAGTGGGTGCCGGGTGGCTCTAATGAGCTGTGACCTTTAGGTCGAGGTCGATGGGCAGGAAATACACTACGTCGACGAATATATCTACCTGGGCCAGCTAGTTTCCTTTTACAACAGACAGGACATATGACATGTGCCAAGTAAATATATTTTCTTTTTCTGTCACTACAAGTTTGACACAGGGCTTGGTGATTATGTACTCATACATCTTTAGGTGTTATCTAAATCAGCTCGCGAGCGTTTTCGTACTTTTAAGCTACCTACATAGGTAGGTGCCTTCGTGTAGAAGCCACCAAGTTAGAAAACAGTCGCCTTTCCTTTGAAGGACTATACTGTATCTACTTATTTCAGCTGGCATTCGACGGAGACAAATCCATAGATGAAGGATATACTTACCCATAATATTCAATTCGCAATAGTTCAATATTCAACATGTTAATCTTAGATTGAATTACAATATCGTGTAGACGGCTCACAGTTCGCAGTCTGAGCGGTTCCTTCGCATATGTATGCAGGAGTACAGTGTGATCTAAATATCATACGAGTTTGAATAGAATGTTTATTATGTATACCACATAAATTACAGAAGAGCTAAGCTAATTTAGTTCAGCTTAGCTTGCATAGCTGACGCAGTTTTTCAGACTTGTGTACAGACAGCAAACTATGTAAAAGTATGAAAAATTACCTGAGCTATGCGAGCTGCCGTCCTCATCACACGTGGAGGAATATCTACGCTTTACGGTAAAAACTGACCTGAGAGAACCACTATACGTGAAAATACGACTAAGCACACTTTTGTTCTCCTAAGCGAAGAATGGGAAGTCTTCTTCCGTCTCTGGTCCCGTTATTTGAGGTCGGATCACCTTACTTTTCTGCGCCAAGTTATTCTATCTTGGACTGTCGGTTCGGCTAATTGGGCTTTCTTGAGGTCCCTTTTTATATTTGACCACGAGGTCAATAGTGGGCGGCCTTCTGCATTTCCTTTTTTGTAGGAATATTATTTTGTACAAACAGCTTATTATTCTAAGGGCTGATTTATCCATCGCCAGATAACTTTTATTCGCGGAATAAAATTGACGTTTGACAGTTCTTGTATGAAATAACTGTCAAAATTTCAAAAATATTCTTCGAATAAAGTTATCAGTTGATTGATTAATCAGCCCTTAATCAAAAATAATTTATTCAAATTAGATGAGAATCAGCACTTTTCGAACGTCAAAATTACAAAAAACAGTCCCCCAAAACGCCCGCCCTTCACCACTTCCTAGTGCTTTCACTGGGAAGAAGAAGAAAAAAATACACGTAGTACTTATAGCAGAAGCTCACGAACCCAATCATCCTGTATATCACAAGACACAGATACACCGGTTTATGTAAACTCAGCCGGTGGGAGCCACATGTCGACCCACACCTGACGGTCCAACACACCCTGTATAATCCTAGTCTTAATTAAACATAGTGTTAATCTGTTTCTGTTGAAGATTAGATGAATAGGTAATCATTTTTTTTTGTATTTATAGCTTCGGTAATCAACATTTTCAATAAGAACTTATTAGTACGGTAGGTATTGGAATGGTCCTGAAATTTTGTGCAATGTCCTTTAAAGTGGCCTCCAAAAGTTAGTTGACATTTTACCACTTTGCCCATGGCAAGTGGTCCTTTTTCTCTTCTTTTTACCGACTTCAAAAAAAGGAGGTTATCAATTCGATACGTATGTATGTAATATTATTGTTAAAATATAAAGAAAATGCTAATGGCAAAACAGTGGTTATACCTTTGCATTCAAACTAAACCATTAAAATAAAAAATCAATTCTCAAAAACACATTACACATATCTGACCACCAAAAATCAGAACCGATTGAAACCACCATTCATTACAGCTCGATCGCGCAAATGTTCTCATATCGATATGAAATCGAATTAAAATCGTTATTGAATTTGTAAGTATCGAGTTCGTTGTCCAATGGAGCGTGGTTAATGGTAGTATTATACGAATGTGTGGAACAACTGTTCGGAAGTGAAGGAAATATTGACGAGTACTCGCAATGGATTTCCTGATTGAATTGGATGGAGTGTCTCCGATTTTGTTACGATTGGATATTTTGGATAGGTAGCTACAGAAGCTATGTGGCTTTTAAAAAGTGTGTTTACGTGAATAAGAATGGATGTTGGATTAGTGTTCCAAACGATTATTTGTTTTTTAAACTTAATGAATAAATAACCAGTGCTAAAAATTATGATGATAAAAGTTATTGTTTTGTTAAGTACTATTTGTTGTACTCTGGACGCTTTTAACGCGTACCTACGTCTTTTTTTATTTTTTACATCATGTTTGTAAAATATAATTTATTATGGGTGTCCATGGAGTTTCTTGCCCGCTCTTCTCCATAGGTTACGCTTTGGAATGGGCAACTAGCTTCATATTTTCTGACTGTATTTCTTGACAATTCAAAAGTGCCTGTTAATGTTTTAATTGAAATAAATGCTTTGAGTTTGAGTATTATATTGTTAAGGTGATGTTCTTCAGTAAGATCAGGTGTGTATAGTACTCGCAACCTGCTGAACTAGCGTGCGTGTATGGCCAGATGTATGAACGTAAACGAGGCAAAAGGAGTATGTAAGGATCGCAGCAGGTGTTTTGTAGTTTCCGCCTAACCTCATGGGATGAAGGCATGAGTTTATGCTATGGTATGTCTTAAAGCAAAAATAACTTGAAATAGTACAAGTTACATTTTTTCAATCGCTTAGGTTTGGTTCAGCAATTTCCATCTCTATCTGTTGAGAGCTAGTTCCTTTTCCTCATTCAAATATCTCATCATAATATATTTTTGAAGTGAAAACTTCTTTAGCGGCGTTGTACACTTTTTTTGTAATGGGTAAAAAATGTTAAACTCGCGTCAGGGCACGTGACCTGATCGAAAATTCGTACGACGGATGGAGAGTGCTACGGCGTAGGTCAAACTGTGCTACGGCGTAGCTCACACTATGCTACGGCGTAGTTCACCATACCAGCATACCAGCGAATATGGCTGTTTTTTGAATAAAATATTTCGTTTGACATTTTGAAGCTTTTTTTAGATTCTATAGTTAGACTCAAACTATTTTAAATAGATATTTAGTTAAGAGCGTTTACGCCGTGCGGCATTTTATACAAACTTTCAAGCCCTTATTTTTCGAAATGAATGAACCGATTTTAATGAAACTTCATACGCATAAGCAGGATACAAAGGTCTAAAAATACTAACTTTTTAGACTTTTGTATCCTGCCTAACTCGCGCCACTGTTACCGTAAGCGACACCACGCGTGTTTTGTTTATAAGACGATTAAAAAAAATACCCGCTTCGGATGTGTTCGGCTGTCCTCGGGATGTACTCGGTTTTAATGTATATCCGATATGTCAGTGAGTGATGGCAAAGTATTCTTTTTGTGTTTTGTTTTCACTTCTGTCGGCACTCCCGGAGTGCCACTGTTTTTTTTTTCTGTGTGCTGAGCGTCAGTCATCTATATTTCTGGTCCTCTGGAACATTGTCTTGGATTCACCAGGCAACACCTGGTGAATCCAAGACACTATTTCTCTGTTGATGCGAAAGCATATATAGCAGTCAATGCCATAGGATATAATGTTTAAATGTCCTGTAAAATATCATGAAAAGCTTTAATCAGTGGTTGCGGTATATTAGTTAAACACTTAAATAAAAATCTATTTGTTCCGAAACAAATCATACAAAAAAACCCTTTGCTCGAATAAATCATATTTATAAAAAGTGCCTATCGGTTCATTTGGACCAGCGCATGCCGCTAAACGTGATCAAATCTAACAAAACATAAATTTTAATTTAGAAACGTAGGGTGTAAACCCTTTGTGTTTCAAAAATCAAGCGGTGTAAGCGACAACAGATCAAGCAAGCTAGTAATGACGAAGTAATTGATGGTATTGCTTGTTTGCAGTTCCATTGAAGGTTTAAACAGAAGAATTGTTAGAAATAGCTTACTGACCAAACAATGGAACTGTAATGGGTCTATATGGACGCTCTTATTGCTACGATAGTCGTAGCAGGCAACGTCCGAAGGTTGTGAGTTTTAAACATTTTCGAGCGACGAATCCGCTTCAAGCGCTGTTTTTACAAAAAAGAGTTTAATAGAATTTGGCGTATCTTACTAATGGAACGGTTGGCGTAATGAAATAAGGTATTTCTGCTCGTAATGGAGAATGTTCGAGACGATTTATTAAAAAATCGCTCGTTTTTCAATATGCGACTGTGATTCTGAATCTGTTGCTTTATTTTTGTTCGTGTTCGATTTTAGCTGTTCTAATTGAGAAGGGAATTCTGATTGCTAATTGCAAAAGTTAAGTGTCACTGCTAATGCAAAATGTTCGTGAATTATTTTTGGTACATTAATTATTTTGAGATTGGGTAGGTAATGATAAACTAAGTGCACGAAAACCCAATGAACATGGACGGTTTTCTTTAGGCAAGCTTTAATTTACTTTAAATTCTCAAAAAAAAAAATTACCTTTTCAAATATTGCAATTCTTGCAAAGAACCGCCACATTTTCTTTAAAGAAAAGAAAAGAAAACCTCGCCAAAAGCGAATCACCGAAACAATAAAATTAAGCATTATAAAAACACCTCGACCGAATTATCTTAATCTGCTTCCATATACCAACTGTCAAGTTAAAAAAAGAAAAAAAAACCTAAAGCTTTATCGCCAATCTCAACGAACAAAGGGGGGAAGATACTTAGCATAATGAGTGACATTCCACGCACCGTTTAGAGAGAACGAGAGGGATAGATACAGGATTATGTTAGCAAGAAAAGGACGGGTAGAGATTTAGAGAGAACCATATCGCAATCTTGTTTCTGGGCCATTTCCTTTAATTAGTACAGGACAGCAGGATTGCTACATTGTGCTGAGTTACTGCCGGATGCGACTGGTTAACGTGTGAAGGGTTGAACGATTTTTTATTTAGTAGGGTTATGTAAGTGAAGATTATAAAGAAAGATTTGTAAGTGGACATGAAAGCTGTGGTGTGGAAAACAAAAGAAGGTGCACTCAAGATGGAATTATAGATGAACTGAAAACAAAAACTAAAAAAAATAAACAAGGAATTTAAATAATGGAAAACCAAGAATAACGATCAAGAGACTATACTGAAATTAATCAAAGAACAGGCTTTAGACGCTGAAGTCAAATTAAAATAAAAAGGTACCTTTAAAGATTTCGATGAATATTGCCTTCTTAAATTTATTAAAAGCTTTGATTATTTCAATATTTCGATCTGTCTTCCTCCATTCATATTCACCCAGACTTAATACGTAACTCAGCCATGATTCATGGGCTCTCAGTTCATTGGAGACAGAATGCTGATGTGTCAAGTGAATGTGTATGCGAAGCTGTTATAGGCTTATTTATGTGATGTACCAGCCATGTGGATCGTAACGTGATATACTATTTGACTAGTCTGTTCATCACTTTGCTTTCAAGATTTCCAAAGCCACATAAATACCATAGGAAATTTAAGTGAAAAATCGAAGAATTTTGATTTTTATTTGCTTCAACTATGAAATTATTTTTGACTAAGATACGTTTTAAGACTCCCACAGATAGGCGCGAGGCAACTGTAATAAAACAATTTCTATGAAAACTTCACAGACATTGCTCTACCAGAATCGCGTCGCACCGTCGTCGCATCGAGTCAGTCCGCGGAAGTCCTTAAAAAAATGGTTTCAATTAAATGATTCGTTCCTTCAAGAGCCTGATCTAGACTGGTGTTACCAATATTTAGTCCACACTGATTTGTTTATTTGTTGCTAGTTCATATTATCTAAGAATTCTATTAAGATTCGAGGTTAAAGTATCTACTTTTTCCTCATCTGCTTTAGTTTTTTCCTTGCTTATTAGTCCCTTTTATTCCCAAATCTGCATGAATTTAAATTAAATCTGCCTTGCTCTAAACAATACAGGTCTTTTGTACACGCAGTATCTATCACAGACGATATGTCCCAACATTTTCAACCACCATTAATATTATTAAACAAAGACAACCCGTTTACAACTGCACGGTTAGCGAGAATCTTTCCATCGAATTAACCCTACAAAACCGACTGTGGGTCATAACGACCGCACAGAGAGGGCGACGCGGTTGTTACATTAAATTGAGACATTTAACATTGAGAGCCTTTTGTGTTAATGGTTAACACGGATGACACCGTGCTTGATAAATACGGAACTGTGTCTAAAGGATATGGATGGGTTGAAATGTGAGCCAAATCAGCGTAAAGGTTTTAATGTATTTGATACATGTCAAATCGTGTTGGCCCTGACATGCTAAGCGGACATATAATAGTAACTAATTTAGCTGTTCTTGACGCTGCTTTTGTCATATTTTGACGTACTTAATTCAAATAAGTTTAAAAGACAGCGTTTGTTTTTTTTAACTACCTAGTAAGTTGGTATAGTTTGCATAATAGTTATGTTTTAGAGATCTCTGCTTATGGCTAAAACAATTTCCTACCCTAAAAAACTAGCTTTATTAATAATGGAATTCACTATGATACGAAAAATACAGAGGAAAAAACAGATTCAAAGCAATGAGCATCATTCAACACCAACTTGACAATAACCAAAAAACTTGGCGCCAAAAACTGCAGAATTAATTAACTCAGTTCTATCAATATGCTCTCACATTACTTGGCAGAGTTCAGAGTCTTGGCTGGAGGGAGGAGAAAATCAACAAAAAATAGTTCATAAATCATAGCGGGCAGACGGGCGGGCAGAGGATTCTGAATACGTAATGAGCTACCATTCATTTGAGGGTTACCGGCCACATTTTTATCGTTTCGTATGGATTTTTTCGCGATTTGTGAAAAATATTACGTGTTTTGGCAGTTCTACGCTGTGATGGCTACCTAAGGTACTAATCTTATTTTGGTGAAGGGTATAACTCTGTTCTTGGCTACATTAAATTAGATAACTGTGCGAAGTCATTAAGAAAATTATTGAAAAAGAAAAGCAATAAGTTAATAAAAAGTACTGGACTGGACGTATTCTTTTTCGTGTTTTCATTTTGGGTATAGTCAACAGCAAAAGTAGATGATCAAAATCAGAAATTCAATACTAATTAACGGAGTTCGCGTCAGAACTGTATGGCAGAGCTGTTGCTGTTGTTGTTGTTGAGCTGTGTGCAGAGACTGTGTGGCTGTGTGGCAGAGTTCTGACGCGAACTCCGTTCATTAGTATTGAATTTCTGATTTTGATCATCTACTTTTGCTGTTGACTGTACTTTCCCTGCACTGCAAAATTTTGTAAAACAAGTGAACGGATATGTGTGCCACATATGGCTCTATACGGTCCGCATTAATTGACACTGTAAAAATTTTTACAGTGTCAAATGTCGTTACGGTTTTCTAGAGAAAAAATAAAGCGGTGACCGCACATAACGGTCACAGTGACGATTGTCATGAAAATGATGACAGCGGCAAAGATTTAAATTGTTAGATACGCCTTACCGCGGATAGTCGCGTTTCTGTTTCGTTTAGACACCTCTGACACAAAATGACGCATTGACTTGACTTGATTGTCATGAAAATATAATAATGTGTGAGCTCACTCTTCTCAGTATGGATACTTTTCGGGTGACTAAGTACGATGAGGGCAAATCTAGCGATTTAAATCTTTGGGCAGTTTGACTTTAAAGTGTCAAAAACGCTCTCTAGGAAAACACACTAACTTACTTTCATAAATAACGTTCCAGTGACGTCATTCACCGGTAAATTGCGGACGCTATGTGGGCGGTCACCGCTCTTCTAAGAAGCTTTGCAGTTCTTGAAGTTTAAAACTCAACACAATCACGGAACAATGAGTGTCACTAAATCAGCTTCCTTTCATCTTCATTTACTCCACCATCTCAACGAACACTGTAAGCAGGTAAACATTCTAATTACAAATTATCAACAAAAGAAACCTCCACTACCCTCCTTTCCTGTACAATGGGGAGCACTTATTCACGCGGCGTTTCCTGCCCTGTGTTCAGAGGCATTGTATTTTTCCCTGGGAACTTTTTCTCTTCATTTGTTTCCCTTTTTTTCAGCTTCAGGATTTCTTGAACCCATATTTCACGCTCATATTGTCCCCAATTTGCATCTAGACTCTGGAGTTTGTTTTTTTTTTTGCTTTTTAAAGGTAACATTTTTTAAAGCTTTTTTGTTCGTGGTTTTTTACTGAGTTCTTTTGTTTTTTTTGTTTGAAAGAGATTATATTTTGTAGTGGCTAACAAGTTTTTTCTTCATATTTCTGTTCCATTAAACATCTTATTACCCTACAGTTAATTTTCTAAAATTAAAAAGTAAATAAATACGAATAACAAACAATAAAAAACTCCTTCATGTCGTTTATTATTTTGCAAAAACCGGCAATTTTGGAGGACAATGTATCAAACGAAGGTCGGAATAGCTCAGGGTAGCCTAGCCTTATGTCAAAGCTCATCCTACTGAGAATTCTGCTGATCCCAAAACCCAGCATGACATATAAGCAACTATCCCTAAACACCACATATGCCTAAGTGGGTCGTCATAATTAAAAGCTGCACTCGACTTGGGGTAACGTAATGCAATTACAGCTGAATTTTTCGCGACATATGGCGGTAGATGCGCTTGCGATGTAGGGTGGAGCGCTTTCTAAACGACGATGAACGAACGAGTGGAGTATTTTGAAGTTGTTTTTTTGATATTGATTTTATGGTTTTTGAATGTTTGGGGTTTATTTTGCCGCAAACGCTTGCCAGATGAGAAATAGAATACTTTTGGAAAACATTAAACATAATCCCGCGATATAATTATCATCAAATACTTCAACACTTAGAACAAAGTTTATATTTAAATATATCATAAGGGCCAAACTCCAAATATCATGTAACATGAGGCCAAAGGATACTGAATTTAAATTCAAAATATTTAATTTCACATAAACCTACATGGGCACTTATGAAACGTCAGATGCCAGGCGCAAGGTTCCAATTAGAAAAGTTTCGTATAGAAAAGAGCCGGCTAGAAAGTCCACGGTTTCTCATTTTGTTTTGAGCAACGTGAATAACGGAAGTAATGTCGTTGATGTAGCCTATGTTGGTCTCTCAATATCCCAAAAACATGGCATGAGTACAGAAACATAAGTAATAAACCCTACATCAAAAACTACAATTGCAACAGCGTCCACTATCATTTGACGATATTAAAAGCTCTACTCCATTTTCATTAGCGTAGGGCGTCGTCCCTAGAGCCTTTAAGCCCAAAGGTACATATGGCGTGTAAATGCTCATCGTATTGAGTAGCAGCCCTTCACTGGAGGCCCTAAAAAATATTGATGCGGTTGCAAATTGTTGTACAATGTTATTGTGGATTTTTCGAAGTGTGTACTGTGTTCGGTTATAAGGGTGCACATCGTGGTTTAGTAGAGAAAGTCTCATTGTTCAACTGTCCAAGATAGTTTTTGGTTTCATTTGGGAAAATTTATAAAATTCTACAAAAGACTTTGAGGAAAAGTTGTTTTTATATTTCATTTAGTACATCTACCTCCAATATAAAAAAGTAGAACTAAGTATCTTGAAAAACATAACTAGTTTGAAAATGTTGTCTCTTTTACAAGCTTATTTTTTAATAAAATTACAATGAACAGACAACAAAAAGTTCAATCAATGATAGAAAGCTATTCATTTATTCCACAATTTTGGCATCAACAGCAAATCTAAACGAAGCACACATTTTTATCTCCTAACCTATCTATATTTTCATAAACTGATGTAGTAAATACCTACCAAAATCGATGTAGTAGGTGGATCCACAAAACCAAAACAATAACAGCCAAACCTAAAGCATTCATCTGGACTACTTCAAACCCGAGCTCCGATTGCAATGATAACTGCCCGGGGGGATGCTCTGCGACCATTATACTTATTGTGATCAAATGGCAGTACACCAGCGCATATGTTGTGTGATCGTAACGTATAGAATAGGCGGTTAAATGATTTTGATACTTGGTTTTGATAAAAAAAAAAATCTTATATCAGTAGGTAGTAAAAGTGCAACTGCTATCTACAACAATATGTAAAATCTAATACTGTATATTATACTACTACTACTATACATTGTAGTTCTAAAAATAGATGAATTTAATTTGAAGTAAATCTCAGTCGATGGCCATTTTAATGACTTATGATAATGAAAACATAATTGATTACTTATGCTAGATTTTTTCTGGTAAATATTATGAAGGTATGACCAATCAGGAATATTCATCACTCATTCCAGTTCCACGCACAATGAGATTTGCTGAATGAATTTATGAATTTGAATTTTGTTGATAACTGCAAGTATCAAAATCATTCTTTGTCACTGCTTCACTATTGTCAGGGCATACAATATGCATTATTGCGGCACATTGTCCAAAATGTTGTTTATTTGCGCAAGCGCACCGTAACGTTACTACTCGACAAGTGGGTACATTATCATTCATGTTGATAATTATTATAATTGATGGTTTTCGTCTGTTGATAGATGGAGACTAACGTTCTGCAAGCAAGTTCGTTTCTGTATTGAGATGGTCGCTTTTATTAACATTGATTTTGTTCTCAGACCATCGGTAAACTACAAGTATTGCACAACCTACGGGATGCAAGTTAGGAATAGGTATTTCGTCATCATCATTTGCCTAGCCTTTTTCCCAACTATGTTGGGGTCGGCTTCCAGTCTAATCGGATGCAGCTGAATACCAGTCTTTTAGATGGAGCGACTGCCTATCTGACCTCCACAACCCAGTTACTGGGTAATAAGATACCCCTTGGTAAGACTGGTTAACAAACTTTTGGACATCTGACGTCCCGTAATGATTGCCAAAGATCCAGGAATGACAGCCGGGACCAATGGCTTAACCTGCTTTCCGAGTCACGGAGGGGTCTTGGTGTATAAAAATGGTCACCCATCGACGGACCAATCGCGGCAAGCGTAGCTTAAACTGATCAATCGATCCTTGCAGCTGTTATTATTTAGCCACAAGCCCATCAGGAATAGGTATTTTGTGTTTAAATGTAGGTAATAGAAACAAAAACTAAATATAGTACTTTATTACTCATCATCACGTCACGTCGATGCTGTTTAACAGCATCAACATAACAAAAAATACGTAATTATATTGCCTAGATGTAGTAATGCAGCAGTCATACAAGACACTGCAGATCAATTATACAAAATGCATTTTTTTAACAAGTTTCTTTTACCATCCATCATACATTCGTATTTATCGATCGCCCAGATTTTAAGGTCAACGCAAAACGAAACTCTTGAAATACATATTTAACGTGTCCCATATGGTAATGGGGTACCGCCATGGGGGCGTATTGTCCAAGTCGGCTTTTACACCATATGGTCCATATGGTCCAAAAATTCATAAACAAGTGCTCGCAAAATCCCGTTTTAATGTTCTGCGATCACTCATACGTTTGGTTTCAAATACCATAAAACGCAAACTTGAACTTTGTTGATATGTGATAAAGTTGAAAATAGTTTTGAAACTAATGCAGATTTGATTAATGAAATACGTTTTTCTAATATCAACCATAACACTGAAGCAGTTAGATTCAAAATAACAGAAGCAAAGCTAAACACAAATACAAAAGTATTGAGCGCAAGTTTTAAACGCGACGAAACTACTATAAACGAGCTTGTCAATGAACGTCCTTTACACGAATGTAACGCCAGGACCCATAAAAATAAAGTTCAAATTGCTTTGATAGTAACATTAAAAGAATTTTCACAATTAATAGGGTGAATGATCCAAAGGCCATTGAGAGTACAAAAGGGATGATTACGTAGCAGGGCTATATTGTTGGTGATCAGGACACCATATGGCAGGTTGGTATTAGAAGCGTTCTGTATTATGGGGATTAAACTGAGCATATTTTAGTAAGCAGTACAGGTGTTGTTTTGATTTGCGAGGTCGCTGTTTGCTTTGTGGATAGCACGGAATGAATTGTTATGGAATGTCACAAAAAATTCAAGTTCTATTAATCTGAATCACATTTTTTCTATTCATTGGGCTATTTAAAATTTTAGCTTGTTATACGTAGGCATATTTTAATTCGTAGAGACTGCTGTCTCATAGACCAGTATGGTTGTAAGTTCTTACTAGGATATTTAGGAGTTTTCTATTTAATTTATTTCACTTTACAATTAAATCCATTACTTATCTTATTTCTACTCCTTATTTTCTAACTCCCCAAAAGAAACCAAATGCAATCCAACAAAAACAAACTTACCCAAAGCCAATACTTCCACATTCACACCCACTTCATCATTGTCTGGATAGAATCGACTCTGTTCCTAAGGGACGCGTCACAGCCCGATCGTCCAATCGGAACAACATTAGCAGTAGCTGCTAATCTGTCGGGACCTGTCCGAGGATCGATCGCAATCAAACTTGCACATGTGAACTTTGCTCTAGCATCATCCGTCACGACTTGGAATTAATTTTGTGAAGATTTTCCTCAACGGGTTAGGCAGGAACAATTTCAGTATTTACTTCTGATATACCGCCAGTATGCTACCCATTTATCTGAATAGGCAAAGGGAGTCTTTCAGTTTTATAATCATAATCTTTTTAAACGTATTGTAAGATGAAATAGCGGTAAGTATGTAGTTTAAGAACCAATATTTTCAAGTTTCAAATACAACACATTCATATTCTTCTACATCTTCATCTCAATAATATGCTGCAATGCAACGCCTGGTTAGTTTTTAAGCTAAATATAAAATCTAAACTAAAACATTTTCATAAGCCATAAATTAAAACATTTTCATATTTCGTATCCCCCTTTCGACCCTAACAACCATTTATTCAATATTCCAAATAAATAATCTTCTAATCTGTTATTTATCATAAAATAGGATTACGTTCGCGCAAAAACGATACATTCTCAAATCCTGGGCTGCTTTCCCTCATATGACACGTGCGAGAATATCCGTGGCGTGTGCCAACAACACTTATCAAGGAATTTCGTGGTACCTCTATTGATAAACGATTTAAGCTCAATTTATTGATATTTGACGTTATGTTGATTTACAGTATCATTTTATGTTGGGGCAAACTGAAACTTGTACTGATTGTTTACCAGAAATCTTCTTTATCAATAAAACAAACATTACTTCTATAGTTTACCACTTTCTCATTCTAACAGTTAATCTATTTTTTATTAATTTAATATTATTTTTAGCCCATGCAGGGCAAAATGAGAGGCCTTGCCCTGCAGTGGGACAACAACGACCTATCTCCTTTCCACTCCTCTCTGTAAGATTCCAACCAGTTTCTTAAAGGCAAATCACAGACACACTTATATTTATTTTAAGGTTCATAAGCATAGTTCGATTTTCATTTCCAGCTAGTATATCTCAACTTTTAGAGTCCGTCCTTTATTTTCTTTATCATCATAGATCAACATAGATATGCGACGATCTTACTCGTAAATCTTCTCACAAACAGTACAAGTCGTTTTTCCTGGAGCCATTCTTCCATCAATCTTTGTAACAGGCTGACTCGTCATTGACATCTTATTAGGAGTGAACTCCGACAAATGTCCTCCGGAAGATTGGTCGGGAACGTCCGTCCGTCGAAGTCTTGTATAAATCGTTATTTCTGCGAAATAAGGCTAATGGTGTAATGTGAACTGGAAAATCGGTATTAAAATTCAGTTAAAGGTATTCCTGCACACCATTATAGTGATTAAACACGAAAATTCTTAGAACAAATCCAAAAATTGATACAAAATCAAAAAGTCTGTTTCATGTCGTTTATCCGCCGTCGGTTTTTTTTTGTCGTTTTTCGTCATTATTGTGGTTAAAAACCACGATCATGTTCGATGTTTCTATGTATTCAAAAATTAGTATTGAGTATTGCTTTCTTTTTAGCACGCTATACCTTACTTCATTCTAAGGAGCCAAAGAAAAATAATTTGTCCATCTTCAACTCAAAACAATACGATGCACATGAGAATTAGCTTCTAGTTGACTGTTCACGTTCTAAGCCAACCTCATGCACCTCATAAATTACCTCTTCATCTACTCATTTCATAAAACATGGAAAAGTATAATTTCCAACATAATGCTGAATATATTTCGCAGCTGTATAAACCTCTGTACCATCAAAAGTATATTAAGGGAAAAACATATTATTTTCCAAAAAAATATCCTCATTTTTAGCTTACGAATCACTTTTATTGTGGCGGCGAAGACAAATGACTAGCAAGCCTGGCTGATTCTCTCTCCGTCCATCGCAAACACATTTTTTACTTGTTTCTTATCATTTTTATACAATCTGTGTACAATGGGTGAATAAAAAGCTTTATTGTTAGGATTTTTGTGTTAAAAAATTTGTAATTAATCATAAAGATGTTGAGATCTGAAAACATAATGATATGTTACGTTATTTTGATCTAGGAAACTATATAGGAGGTACTTTTACCACAGTTGAAAAAATTGTAAGAAGATGTTGGAATTCTTGTACGAATAGAAAAGCAGGTGAATTCAATTTTAATATTAATTATGTCATGGACAAAAATACTTCTTAGCATGATCTTATTTGTATTAACAATTGAATCGCTGGCTGTAATAATTTCAACAAATATTAAAACACTAACATAAGTTCAACAGCAAGGAAAACGATATTCAATGCCGGCTCACAAGAGTAGCTAATTCTATCAATATTTCTTAAAATTTTCTCATTAACGCGCTGAGCAAAATAAATGTAACAGATTTTCATTGAGAGCCAGCGAATGGCGAAAAAAATGGCTAAAATCTGACAAATGGTTTTCCTTTAACGTCTGCGCCCATCTTATTATCGTTACCCACTACCGAACAGAACTCATTTGGGTCTTCTTTTAACTTTCCTATATATTACCCATCAATCGAATTTATGCCCTGTACTCTTATTTTTACGACCGATTTTACTTTGGCATTTTTTACTGTATTAGCTTCGATCGCCGTCATAGGATTTAGGTTTTTATTATTTTCTTGTTTGAGCTCAATTTTGTCTGTAGCATTCGAGTATGATATCAATTTGAGGAGAAGCGTCTGTGTTAATAGCATTATTCGCAATCTCATCTATACAGTCGGGGGTTAGGCCGACTATATGAAGTATCATTTTTTATGCGACATATAAAACATATTTATTGCAATCATAATCGTTTCAGTTTCTCCAGTGCCATGTTTGGGTGAGATAAATAGAAGATAATGGTTGGGAAACTTTTTTATTGATGAACTTAGTTTACCTATTTTTTGTTTGTTAGTGGTATTATTATGAGGACTCTATATTTCATACATCTTAAAAATAAGGCATTCATTTGTTTCTTACACTTATTTACATAAATCAATAACCGATTTTTTCGTCAAAAGTCGATCATTTGTTACATACGAATACGAATCAGAAAGTAAAGTTTTCAAAACCTATCATAAGATGATAAAGGCAATAATTTTGCTGTCCGTACACAGTGAATAGCGAAATAAACCACAGTTTTCAATATCGCGCCGCTATTGTCAAGCTGACCCTACCACAACTCAATGCGCTCTCAATTCACAGCAGTTATTATTATCTTGACCTGGTGATTGAGCTCTCCTGCTCTCTATCGTCGTAAAGCCCTCTCATTGGCCGACCGATTCCTTTCACGCCTCCCGGTCTGCGCTTATTGGTCCGTCTCGCCACGCCTTCACAACTTCAAATGCTCTGTTAAGGGTAGTTCAAAACCCCACTTATATATTTTTCACCCTTATGTTCCTCACATTCGTATTGTGGCCGTCGGGTAGTACGCACGCGTCTTCTCTGTATCGCCGCGATATAAGTGCGAAAAGTTTCGAGTTCGTGTGCTGTTAATTAAATGACTAAACGATGACAATGGACGTTCAAAATAGCTATCAAAATTATAAAGAGACATCTCCTGATTCTAAAGAATCTAATTTAAATATTGAGAGTGCTAGAACTTCACAAATAAAACCTGAGATGCAGTCAACTGTTTTAAACCCTGGAAAAACTTCGAAGAGATCGTTTGATGTGGCATTTCTGATGATGCCGGATGAAAAGGTACGACCAAAACCACCAGAAAGGCAGTTAAGAGTATCAAAGCAGCTTTTTCACAACGAAGAGTGGGAACAGGTGCCTAAGAGGATGCCTGAAATTTACAAGCATAGTGATTACTCAAGTGATAACACGATGGACTTAAAACACCACGATGACGACCGAATCGGCGCGAACAACAATATATCCCCGAGCTTCGGGTCCGATATAAACATAGACGTCGGAACAGATGAGTACCCTGGCAAGTCTATGTATTGTAGTGACTCTGATAATTCGGAACGGTCACGGAGTCGGCCGAATTCCAATGAAAGTGCGGCGCGTCAACCGAAGTTTCTTCCAGAATATAAAAACAAAATATTCGATGACCCAACATTGATTAGCATGCAGTCAAGAGCGAGATACGAGAGGTATTCGGATAAGACAGATATGTCGCCAAAAAGTGCGTTTACAAAAGTTTCAAACTACTCAATGAGATCACCTAATTCTTCGGTCAGCCCTGACAATCTACTGTACCAGAACTCCGTAAGTCCACCGCTTTCTGCTGCCAGCCCACCGTCCAGTTCTTTCAATAAGACAGCAGCTTTTAATAATCTTCTCACACCAGCTCATCTGATAAATGGCAGCCACTTCTTCAAAGGCCAGAATGTGCCGTCGTCTTCACCAAACTATCCAGACTCAGCAATGAACCAACGATCTTCAGGATTCAATAAAAATCATATGGAGTACCAAGATAAACACGATACAAAGACACCTCAAATGTCACCAAATAAATTAAACTTTCTGCCATTTAGACCGGAGATACCGTATCTTCAAGCCGGATCATCATATCCCTTCGGGGTTCAGAACTTCCAGTCACCCAATCCAGATTTTATGAAGTTTCCTGTGCCGCCGAGGGAGAATCCTTTGATAGCTAATCCTGCTGCGGCCATCCTGAGTACACTGTTGCCTCCAACTTTGGCCGCATTTTCTCTGCCGTCGCAAAATGTTTGTGCTAAGTGCAGCATCAGCTTTCGGATGACTTCAGATCTGGTGTATCACATGCGTACTCATCACAAGAGCGAGTCGGCAATCGATCCGCACAGAAGAAAACGGGAAGAAAAATTGAAATGTCCTGTTTGCAACGAGAGTTTCCGTGAAAGGCACCACCTGACCAGACACATGACAGCACATCAGGATAAAGAAGGTGATTTAGACGAGGTGCCAGCTGGGCATAAGAAGAGCAAGCAATTTTATTCACACAATGGTAGTTCTCTCATACATAAATAAAATAATCTTCATGGACTAAGTGCCGAAACACATGAGTCGAAAACTGTTAAATGTAAATTAATGTCTTTGAAACTGCGCAACGAGAAGTGAGTCTAATAAAATTGAATGTATTAAAAAGTTAGTGTTCAATTTTGGATGAAATTCCTTCTACTGCCGAAGGCTTAGTATGAATTATTTTGAGTGTTTCGGCGCTATTATTTGGACAAATTGTATTAAAATTAGTATGACTATAAATAGGGGAATATGTCAAGTTCGAGTCTGTTCCATTGTTTCGATAATGTTAATAATTGTTGTTATCACCTAATCTATGTGCAATATTAGTTGTTAAGTATTTATTTTGTAAATATTAGTTATAGTAGCGAATCATTAATTACAGAGTTTTAAAAGTCTACTTTGAATTTAATTTTGTTATCCTTTTCTTTTTAGTTTAACTCATGATTGATAATTTACATAGCTGCATTATATTTGGAAACAAAGTAGGTATACATAGTTATCTGAATTACACACATACTACAACACACACACACACACAACAACACATACATTTTAATATCAATTTTCAACAAATTTTCTTGAATGGGTGTTTTATGAAACAAAACACTTTAGAACTTCTATAATAGGTACTATCCATCTAATTAGATTACAACTCTTGAATAGACTCATGGGAATAATCAAACCACTATCTAACACAAAATCCAATTTTCTTTATAGCTTCCACAATTATAACAATTACTATCCTCCATACTCCCTTCAATATGACATATAGATCTGATGCATAGCTTCCCTGCCAGCATTAGACTCGCTAACAGGGCGAAGCGTAGCGAATTTATGCGTGGGGCGACAGATATAGACGTCATTGTACCCCTGTTTGGCTGATTTGATTTAAAATAATGTTCTATTTGGTTATCTTTATGATTTTATTTCTGTTTAGGGTGAGTAGCAGTCTTCAAAGGTATCATTAATCAAGAAGTAACGGAGATAGAATAAGTTTTTTCAGACTGATAGAATCATTGAAAAATTTAACATTAGAAGTGTTTTTTTTAACAACATACATCCATAGGCTGCCCTCTTCCCTTAAGGGTGTAGCCAGAAACAACAGAACGCAACAACAGAATTTTTGATATTAGCTATTGCTACAATTAAGCGTCACTGCCTTTAGAGTACCTACACATTAAACGTTTAACGAGAGTTACTTTAGGTGAATGTGGTGGTGGTGAATCTGTTTTCGTTTTTGTTTGGTCTCCAACATCCTTCTCTTCTGCTGCATCCCCAATTCCTGACGGTTGAATTACTCTGGGCATTTGTATCCAGCTGCGAGGAGAGAAATAAAACTGTATTTGTATGGAACCATGTAAGTCCAACGATTGGGAGACGAGACGTCTGTCGTCTTGCGGCGAGATGGGCGGACGACATTGTTGCCTTCGCGGGAAAAATCTGGATGAGGCCAGCACAGGAGCGTGGGGATCGGCACAAGAAAAGAGAGGACTGTGCCCAGTAGTGGGTGAAAGTCGGGCTGAGGATGACGATACATCAATTACAATGACTTTTCGATTATGGACGCTGTTTTCCACTTGATGCCAATTACTAGACCTTACCTCTAACAACTCTAACAACAAGGGAGGGGCCCGTGGCTAAATAATAACAGCCGCAAAGGTCGATCGATCAGGTTAAGCTACTCCTGCCACGGTTGGTCTGCGAATGGGTGACCTTCTTTACATACCGAGACCTCTCCGTGCCTCGGAAAGCACGTTCAGCCGTTGGTCCCGGCTGTCATTCGTGAATCTTTGACAGTCGTTACGTGTAGTCAGAAGCCCGAAAGTCTGACAACCAGTCTTACCAAGCGGTATCGTATTACCCAGTAACTGGGTTGTGGAGGTCAGAAAGGCAGTCGCTCCATGTAAAATACTGGTATTCAGCTGCATCCGTTTAGACTGGAAGCCGACCCCAATGGTTGGGAAAGGCTAGGCAGATGACCTCTAACAACTCAAACGGAATACTCAAATTGCTTCAGATCACAAACAATACTTCTGTTCTAAATAGTTCTAATTAACCTAACAGTGTACAAGTACCTAATACAGCCGAATCAGAAGAAAAATTTGAAAATTACAATTAGGCACGCAACAGTATGATAATCTTCAATAGTTTCCAACATTAGATGACAAACAAATTACACCCCATCCCTTCTTTCACCCATTCCCATATCCACCCGATTAAAAGTAACATCGCATTCATAATCAATAATCAAATTCATCATCACATCAATCCACCCAATAACTCCATAGAAAAGTCACATCCCTTCTGTAGTGTTGTGGCGGAACTAAGGACCCATGACGAATTCCTTGCGAACAGTGCGATTCCCATGTGTCGTGGACGTTAGCACCAATGTAGGTTAGTCCGGTTCGTTGGTGGGACGGCCGTGGCGAATCGCTATGGGAAATTAGGACCAGATTTTGGTGATTGTAGGGCATGGGGAAACGTTACGAAATTTAGTGTTTTAATTTTCTTGGATACAATTAAATTTGCAATGGTGGATGAATGATTTTGGGATGCATAAAGAAGCCTCCTCGTGCAGCGCAGTTTGTTCCGCCAGTTAATCAACTGAACCAAACGCTCGGTGCATCCTGGGCAGCCACACCAAACACCTTATTTGGCTGGCCAATTCTTCCCTTGCGGTGGTAGGGCTAACGCCCGCCTGTTTTGCGACCACCCTCCCACCGGAGTCCAGCGTCAAGCAGTTGTTTCGTCGATGCGTGGGAGTTCCAGTGCCTTAGGCATCTTCTGGGCACGCTCGTTCCATCATACACCTCATCCATCGTTTCCCATCAGGCGTGATCGAGGTCAAGACCAGGCCCATTTAGCAATAAAAAAAATGGTGCTGTAGGTAATGGATTCCATAAATACACCATAAAATTGTGCGATTTCAGGACAATCCACTGCTTACTTCAGGAATTATGAAACCTAGCGTTACAACTTAAAATATGGACACCTTCAAACTTCAACCTACCAAACTACAAAACCATGTAAAAACAAAATCCTTAACTCAACTTTTATTTCGACCAATGCCCGCATAACACGAATTTCAAAAACTTGAAACAAACATGCACCGGAAAGTACATCTGTGCGTCGTAATGTGGAAACTTCTTGGTGTCCACGTAAGTGCGAAGAGGACAATATTTTTGGTGGTCTGCCGAAGCGTGAGTAATTCAATAGAAGATATTCATACTGGGGACAGAGACCGGCGCCCCTTTACACGATTGTAAGGCGTGTTGTTTTTTAGAACAAAACGTATATTTATAAATATGTGAATAAATACAGGTTGCCTTCGATTTAGGCATGAGCTTGGTCGTCAGACGAAGGGGCAGGAAATGATGCCTATTGAGTTTTAAATCGTCTCACCGACAATACTAGGAGTAAGGGGCTGCCTCCACGAGCGAGAGAATCGCGGCGATATTATCGTCGTGCCACGTATTTCTATACACTCTCTTAGAACGTGTCTCCACACGGCGATTTCATCGCCGCGGAAATTTGATGGCGCAGCGAGACTATCGCCGCGATTCTCTCGCTCGTGGAGGCAGCCCCTAAGTAAGAGTAATGAGTGTATAATAATAATAAATATTAATCTAACAATGATACTTCAGCCACTTGGGAGGCCCGGTATATGTCGTAGAGCTTTTGTCAAAGTTATTAACATTTTACTAGTTAATATAATAGCACGGTTTTTTGTCAATTGTCCCCAACCAACTATTTGCAGTTCAATTTTCCTGGTCACATTCTGTAATGTCTCATTCAGCGAGGTCAGTATAATGTCATAAGTAATGTAGTAGGCGGTTTTCATAATTTTCAAAATTCATTTTTAAACCGAAAAAGTGGGTTCGTTTTTCGGCATCAACAATTGCCATCTTCAGTTATGCAACCACCCTGTACACTCGGTGTTAGCAGACGCCAGCAGTAAGACGGATGGGTCGCGTAACACACAGCTACATTTGAATACGCGGTGCCCTCGCTCTAAGATATGCTAGCTTAGAACCGACTCGGTCCTTATGACCCGAACAGTTCGCGAGTTTATTGAATGTGAACTGTCGGTTATTACGTCTAGAGGATGTCTTGTTTGAACACCATTAGCACACAAACTTACAGAGACGGACTTAGTGTCATGGAAATATTCTACCAGTCAATCTTTAGTTGATGCAGAGACAAACAGTGGCAGGTTCAATATATGAAGTGAGTATTTTTAATCTGTAATCGGCTAGAAGGACCAACAATTTTGGATGCTATGCCTTTTTTGTTGATCCTATTAATGCTAATTTGCTATGCAATTGTAATCAATGATGTAATCTTACTGAAGATTTTTTTTTTACCTACAATGCTTAGACACACACATACCTCTTCATTGTCTTCATTTGTTGTCTTCATTGTATTATATTTATTTCTGGAAACTGAAAATAAGTGAAATTGGTATATTCCTCATGAATTCTCCAGGTAAGTAAGTTATTTGTTTGTGTTTTGAACTGGTTCAGAGCAATAGTTCAAAGCAGTTGAACTCCCGACCTCTCGATCGTCGGTCAAACTAAGCAAATAAAACCTAAAACTACCAACAGATGGATATAAATGACTAGACAGCTACACGAATCGTTCAAAACATTAGACCGTCATGCATAATCAATGCAAAAGCAATATTTTCCACTCAAATAGCTACACAGAATACGAAAAATAATAAATATGTATTTTGCTGAACGCATTTACAAGATTACAATATTAGCGAACACGTCCTCGCACTGCGAACGCGTCATTACAAATGATAAATAGTCGGCACACTTCGATAATCAAATTCTAATTTCGAATCTGTTCTACCCTCGCGAATATTTTTTCGAAGCAAGGGAAAGGCGGCAGGCAGCCTGTTTTGTATTGTGAGAAGATTGTGACTTTATTAACCGTGAACGAATGGTCTCTTTAACCGATTCACCACGGAGGCCACGTGACCCGGAACCGATTATGGTTCCGTACCCGATTTGTATGTATTTGTATGTAAATTGGTGCGTGGGGTGAAGAGATAACCGGGCGTGCTTGATAGGGATCTCTGTTATTGAATTAAGTGTTGGCATTTAGTGATTGTTTCGATGAATGTGTTTCTTCATTGGAGGATTTTGTTGTGATTATTGTGTGAGGAAAAAGAGTCATTTTTATGAAGGATTTCATTGATTTCTTCCCTATTTCTATATAATCATCAGAAGCAAGAGATTACGTAACAGGCACTAGATAGAATCTCCTTTTTCACTTCGTTTAATAATTTCTAACAAAACGGACCTAAAAAGCAAGTTAGATAATTGATTTCCTAAAATTTTCTTTTAGTCCGTATTGAAGCAAACAAAATACCTTGCTAAAAATACGTATGTTGTTGTAATGTAAATACATGTAACTACTCATCAGCTAAAGCTGTTCACTCTTTTCTTTTACGAAATATTTTTAAAGTTAGTAATGAAAATGTAGCTTTCAACAAATATTTCGATTTTCATATTCTCTAGAACATTTACAATTTAAAATATCCTCTAATTATTCAACGGAATAGTACCAGGCTATCATAACTAAGAGGAACAATGGCAGTGAATACTTCCTACGCAGACATAGGGTGGGCAACAACGCAAGAACAGACGGAAAACATTGGACACGCTCGCCTGACCCAAGATACTGTTGTCATGTAATTGTTAGGGTAATATTGTAATGTATGGGCAGAAGACGGTGGTTGTTTACATCGAAGATAATTGTGCTATCAAAATCTGCCTAGCCTTTTAATAAAAAAGTTGGGATCGGCTTCCAGTCTAACCGGATGCAGCCGAATACCAATATTTTACATGGAGCGACTGCCTTTCTGACCTCCACAACCCAGTTACTGAGTAACACTATACCCCTTGGTAAGACTGGCTGTCAGACTTTCGAGCTTCTGACGACCCGTAACGACTGTCAGAGATCTAAGAATGGCAGCCGGGACCAACGGCTTAACGTTCTTTTCGAGGCACGGAGGGGCTCGGTATGTAAAGATGGTCACCAATCGTTTTTGCTAAAAAAAAAAACCACGGACTGACGCGACCGTAGCAAGTGTAACTTTAGGGTAATTGCGTAACACACTATCTGTAGCAATGGGTTTCATTTTGACAGTTCAACAACATTCATTGCGTTATTTACGTTGTTGAGCAGACACATTTTTCGAACATATGGAGCAATGGATTAGCAATAAGCTTCAAAATGATTCAAACTGAGAGTAATAGTGTGTTACACAATTAGTTACTTTTTCAAAGCCCATCTCCTAGAAAACGAATTGGAATCATCGCATCGATGTATGTAAGCACGGGAAGATACAATAGTTGAAATTCTTTTACAAGTCAAAAATGACTTAAAAGAATTTCAACCATTGTCAACTACATACAATAAAATCATCTCTGTTTTAAAGAATTAAAGGTGATTTTATTGTATGTTGATTTCTGAAAGTGAAAAGACAATGAAAGTGGCCAATAAAACAAAAATTATGCAGAACGTTGCTACTCTTCTCAATTTGGACAGACAATTTGTTATTCATTATAATATTCCTTTCCAAAGCAGGAACTATAACTACCGTTCCCACCATGAAAACAAACCAATTTTTCACCCTAAACCTTAAAAGGTACACCTTCACTATCCTTCCACCTTTCCCATACACACAAGACAAAGGCGTATCGTAAATAAGAGGAACTAACGCACTTCCTTATCCGCTGTGATGAACAAACTAACAATAGAGCTAAATATTTGGGACCTTCCGTCGTACTTCATTGTACACGGCCCTTTATTCAGGCTTTTATTTGTTTTGGAACTATTTATTTACCTACAGTGTATATTAGGCTTATGTGTTCTGAAAAACTGTTAATTTACCTGCAAGGAGCAAAATATTGTGCCTTATAGGATTTTAAAATCATGATCAATCAATTCCTCTAGCGATTTCAGTCAGTTTACTTAACTGAGTGACCAAAATACTTCCGGCCAATATAAAGTCAGATGTATTACCCAGTTTTCACATGAAGGTATTACAGTAGCCTTGAAGAAACTGAAAGTTATTACAAAACAAAAAAAAGAAAGAACACTGCTTTAAATCTAAGCATACAACTAAGAATGTTACAAAACTGATTCACTTTTGGGTTGTTAAAAAAAATACTTTGTTTCCATGACGGTCGCCTGATAAATTCTTCCAAATTTTTTGATAGAATAGGTACTGAAACAAACCAAGTCTTCTCAGGTCGTTGAAAAATAACCTAGAGTATAATATTTCACATAGAATTTAATAGAATATATAATACAAATAAATTAGAATATAAAGCAGCGACTGTTTTCACTGAATTAGCAGATGGTTGGCTCTGAACGGATACTGTTGAAAATAAACCTGATTTATAACACCTTATTTACATTTTGTTGGGACTACATCTTGGAATATGGAGGCCAGAATATTTTAAAATAATAGTTTCAGAGTAATATTATATTGTACCTAAATAACAAAGATACTTAAATAAGAAAATATTTTAAATATAACAGTTAGGAGTATGATTAAACTTACTGATTCCTCGGTGAAACTTGATCATGAGAAGAATTCCAATTGTTTTGTTGACCATCTCAATAATGATGAAGTGATTGTATCAGTTACTTTCAATCTTCTAGATCTGACAAATGAAATGGATACTTATACGAATAAATAGGATTTGATAAAGGTTTAAGTTTTGAGTGGATACGATTATGGGAAGACAATGGACTGTGTGGAGGATATTATGGCTAGAAAGGGACTGGCGACTAATATATGTATGGACGGAACAGACATGTTGCGCTAACCCCAATTAAATTGGAATAAAGGCAAGATAATGTTGATGAAAGGTTTAAATACTTTTATCAACCGTATTAGCAAATCTTCCCTGACTGCAGATTTCTCGAACATCTAAGTAGGGGATTAGTAGCGTTTTTAAATGCCTTCATGCGAAAATACAATAGAATAGATGTTTATTCATACATTATGAAATTAACCTGCCTCATTATAAAATTAGCCCACAATAACCCTACATTTGCTGGCAATTTATAAATAATGGTTTCCAAACACCAAAACAATAAAGTTGGTAGCGAAATAGCGAACGGTTGACAAAACACCACATCTATTTAGCATATGAATTAAATACGGTGAAATATGGTTTAAATTAATATGGATATATGCCGTCGCGCAGAGCTGTCGCTGGTAGGGTTCGTTTGGTACTCAGTTTGATAAAAAATCTGAAACAAAAGACAGTTTTTTATATACTTTTCGCGTAATCAGACAAACCCTATTCTCGAAAGACTGCGACTAAATTGTGTTAAGCTCTTGCAATTAGATTCAACACATGGAAATAGCGGAAATATTGAGATCCAATTTCCTTGTGTTGAATGCTCCCAACCTTCTGGGCACATTTTCGGATGACAGTGATGCGGACGAGTACTTCGATGCCTAAGTGTATTTTTTTTTTTGTACTTATTTGTTGTTATTGTGAGTTACTCATTTAATTTAGTAAATACCTAATGTACAAGTTATGTTAAATATATGAAAAATAAACTATTCAATTTCCTTGCGAAGTCTAGATGATAACAGCATTTAACATAGAACCAATGCCTCCTCGATTTAAGATCTCATTAAAAACTGGTCTCAACGTTTGGTCAGTAAACGAACAAAAATGTAGAATACAACTATGAAGACGGTCATTTTAGATGATTTTTTGCACCCCAAATCGAGGGAAAGGAAATTTCTAATCCATTGTTATTGGTTTGAAAAATTCGTCTAACCGACAACGTAAATACGCAATGACTGTTGTTGAATCGCCGAAATGAAAGCTATTGTCATTTAAGTGTGTTACGCAATTACCTTGCTCGACCAAAGGAACTTGGTCGACTTTACAGGTACGAATAAAATAAAGTCGTAAGTGGAACCCATCTGAAAGTAAGTCGAAAGTAATAAGCGGGCTCCCGCGACAATATTCACTGAATACATTATATTCTGTCTTGCTGTACAGCTCCTGCTTAGGTAACTATAACTCTTATATGGTGTATGGTAGGTAAATATCAGAATGTGTTTGGGTTCGTGAAGAATTACTCGGAAACAGACCTAAAGAAAACATTGAAGGGCCCGTGGCTAAATAATAACAGCCGCACAGGTCGACCGATCAGGTTAAGCCACGCTTGCCGCGGTTGGTCTGTGGATGGGTGACCATCTTTACATACCGAGCCCCTCCGCGCCTCGGAAAGCACGTTAAGCCGTAGGTCCCGGCTGTCATTCGTGGATCATTGACAGTCGTTACGGGTAGTCACAAGCACGAAATTCTGACAACCAGTCTTACCAAGGGGTATCGTATTACCCAGTAACTGGGTTGTGGAGGTCAGATAGGCAGTCGCTCCATGTAAAATATTGGTATTCAGCTGCATTCGGTTAAACTGGAAGCCGACCCCAACATAGTTGGGAAAAGGCTAAGCAGATGATGATGACCTAAAGAAAAAATTGTGTGGAAGGAAAAGGTAACAATCAATGTTATAAATATCCTTGTGTAATTAATACCTTCCACAAGGCAATGCAACACCATTTTTGCTGATCGCCGTTAACATCATACAGGATTTTCTAACAGCTGTCTACATTTAACGTTAGTGAAGTGAAATTGTTTATTCTGTAAATATGTATGATATCAGAACCACTTTTACACGTCATATCTATCTATATAAATAAAAATCAATGTTTGTATGTTTGTCCTCTATGCGTTTCGAAACCATTGGATCAGATTGTGATGAAACTTTGGTAGGGTGTTTTGGGAACGCCCGTGTGTGTTCCTAATTATTAGAAAAAGAACAATAAATAACAAAAAAAAATCTGAGGCGGTACGAAGTCTGCGGTCAGCTAGTAAAAAATAAAATAAGCTAGATGGATTCAACATTTCCTATCTGCCTACCCCTGAGAATAAATGGCGAAACAACCTCAAGGGTCTCTCTTAAAGCCCTCCAGACATAAATCTTAGTCAGATCACATGATCTGACTGGACTGGATTATGTCTGGACTTTGATTGGTCTTTTGAAGAAAGAACCACGCAGATTTTAAGTGGACCAGTCCTATCAGTGCAAGCATTTGTTAGTAATCGTGTAGCTCAACTCAGAACTTGAGGAGCTCAACCACTCGACGAACAATACCAAAGAAAGGACATTTGGCTAATAACATTATTAACATTACGCCAAAAAATCATGACCTGACTTGTGAGTTAACGTGTAATTATTATCTAAGTAAATCAAATTATGATAAAATTTTAAGACCTTTTTCCATACTATTGAAAGCAAACTTAATTTACTTGAAAACAAAGTGCCACTTTAAATTGAACAATCTTCCAAAAAGTCCCCGGTATGAATGAGCTACAAATTCGTCGCTCCTATAAAATTGAATCTAGTGTGATCCATTAAGGTTCGATTTGGGATCGTAAATCGGATATCACATTAGCTTGATGTATGGAGTGACGTGGTGTACTACTTATATGTGGTGTTAAGGCGATGTGTGATTTTTTAAGAATGTGATAAAAATTGCCGATGTTTATATAAAATCTTAAAAAAAATATATTTAAAGCCTTTATTTTTAAACGTCGCTTATAGTTAAGTAACGATTAGCAACTGTTTAACCATTTATGACGTTTAAACGTATCTTTAACTGTAAGCAATGTTTTTAAATAAACTCCACTAGTTTAGTTCCAAAATTATTCAATGGGGACACAATTGCCATTTTATAAATTGTAAATGACACAAAATAATTGCACGAGGCAACTGTGATAATTTTATTATTGCATTTTACAAGTCTGTATTTATTTGTGTACTTACCAACCTACTGTTTATATTTTTAAAACCGGGCACCGATAAATATACCTAGAAACGTTTCGGAAAAAAAAATACAAAGTAAATGTAAATCACTCAATTGCATTAATAACCTTGTTAAAAATAACTAAGATCCTTTTGATTAAGCATTGATTTTTGGGGATATTGTATAGGAAAATAGTTACAAAAATATGTAAAATACTGGTATTCAGCTGCATCCGGTTAGACTGAAAACCGACCCCAACATAGTTGGGAAAAGGCTAGGCAGATGATGATGATGATATACCTATAACGGAACAGTCATTTTCAATTATACACACATCAACACGGTCTAGGGATATTTTTAAAAAAGTGAATTACTATCAATGTGTTAATTATTTATATGACATGTATATATTTAAAAGATACGTTATTTAATATTCTACCATTTTTTAATAATGGTTAAGGTACTTAGATTAAAATTTCAGGATTTTATGGAAAAAAAATGAAGCATAGACGGAAATCGTATATAAATGAACTTTTAATTTGTGAGTAAAAACTGAAAAAAATAGAAAAATCATTTAATTTGTGTTTATAAACTTGAAGTTAGTAGTCTGAGAAAGCGCCCATGATGTTCATAACACATCGGCAACGATTCGGCATGCTCAGAACAAGGTTGTCAATGTCTTGCTGCGGAATATTGTCCCATGTCCTTCTGAGGTGCGCAAAAAGTTGATCTTCTGTAGCCAGATTTTCAGGAACTTCCTTCAGAGCTCTTCTTTGCAGCATATCCCACGCATGCTCAATGGGATTTAGATCTGGCGATTGAGCAGGCCAGTCTAAGGCCCTAACATTATGTGTATGTAACCAAGCTGCTACCGTTCTCGCCGTGTGTGCCCGGGCATTGTCGTGCATGAGCAGGAAATCTTGCCCCATTTGTGTTCTGTGGGGCAAGATTACGGGCCCCAGCACCTGTTGGACGTATCGTTCTGCCGTCATATTGCCCCGCACCCAAACGAGATCCGTCCGTCCTCCAAGACGAATTCCTGCCCAAACCATAATTGTTCCTCCTTGGTATGGGTGAACTTCCTGAGGGTTCTGGAGACGGCTCCATCGTCCAGGAACTCGCCAAACACGCGTCCTTCGTGAATCTGGATGGAAGCCGAACCTGGATTCATCCGTGAACAGCACATTGGACCATTGCTCACGGCCCCAGTCCACGTGGTTCCGAACCCATTCTAATCGTCGTCCACGATTGCCTCTCCGTAAAGGTGGGACCCGGAGTGGTCTACGAGAGCGTAGATTGCTTTCATGCAGTCGCCTTCTTACAGTTTGGTCACTCACAAGCACTTGGTGTTCCACTCGCAGCCTTTGGACCAATTGAGTCGCCGTTGCATTTGGTTGTGCTCGCGCAGTAATTTGCAAAAATCGGTCTTGTCTGGGGGTAGTGATGCGACTTGGCCCCCGGTGCCTCTCCGCTACTTCACCTGTGGCACGATAGCGTGTCCACAATCTTGAAATTACATTTTGATGGGTCCCTATGGCCTCAGCAACATTACGCTGAACAGATCCAGCTTCCAGCATTCCCACAGCTCGTAACATCTCCGCCCTCGTCAAATGTCGGCGTTGCATGGCTACAATACCTCAATTTTAACTTTATCTTTCGTTTAAAAATGAAAAAAAACTGTAAGTAAACTTAATTCGTATTGTTTTCTAAATTTCGCACAAATGAAAATTCCCTCTCCTATACATCAAGACATTTTTTGCCACCGAAACAAAAGAATTTTCAAAAATTTAAATTTGGAATTAGTCTGAGATAAATTACAAACAAATCGGTGTATAAAAGATTCCAATGCGGCCAGTACTTTTCGAGTTATTTAATTGAGTATGAAATATCCCTAGACCGTGTTGATGTGTGTACCTTATTTTCAATCTTTTCTTAAATAATTCTTCCATATCGCAGACCCTTAAATAAAAATATGATTACTAGTTGTCAAACGTTCGCGATGTCGTCTGATCCATGATTTATATATTACTGAGAATGTGCTCAACTTGATTGTGTGTTTGATAGAGGACCCGTGATAGCTAATATATCGCCTTCGGGAAATAATTGCTGAGTTTTTTACACATTACTCTTAGTGAGGAAGAAAACTTTCCTTGAGACAGAGTGTTTTGCGCAATTATGTTGTTTGTCCCTTACTTTTAGGGAATTTTTATTTATTTATTTTTAAAAGCTTTTATTAAACAACTTGGAGAAAGGTTGTGGCTCGTGTACCTGCAGTAAACTGTTTTAACTCTTCGGCATCCTGTGTAATATAAGCTGAAAAGCAAAAAAAAAGAGCTAGAGAAGCTACAGAAAAAGCTAGAGAAGCTAAAAAAGCTAGAGTAGGTACTGTAAAGTTCTAAGAAAAAACACGAAATAACAGCTTTTTGCCATGTGGATAGAAGATTTACAGACGTCACATGGCCCTAAAAGTTCTTTAGCTAAACTATTCTTTGTTCTACTAAAAATGTAGAAACCTGATTTATTATCTTCAAAAAGCAGCTTCAGCTCTTCAGGTTTGACAAAAGTGATGAGTTTAAGCATTATTTTATTTTTTAATATTGGTCCGTTTTTTTTAAGGAAGGGTTATCAAATGACGCCTCCCGCTCTGGGTGGAGCGGAAGGGAGTGTCAGACTCTTACTGACTAAAACTCACCCGTGCTCCTTCCTTAGCCCTTTATTTTCCGGGCCAGCGGTAACCCTTTCGGGCACGGGCCTGATCCTGATCCCTTCCCATTACTCTCCCTAATATTGGTCCTTCGATCCGGATTTGCAATAATCAGTAGATGATTCAACTTGCTGATTTTTATGTACCAACGCAGCGTGATTTTTAAATAGGTAACCTAAAGTTCCATATACTCGTACATAAGTCGTGTGTAAAACCTAGAGTATAAACAAATACATACCAGTATTGTGGGGCCATAAAACCAGCGGGACGTCACGATAGCGACGTAAAATATTGACAGCCGCCATGCAAATATTGCTGGGCCTGCAGTCTCGACATAGATAGCGACGCTGTCGCAAACTAACGATCGCAAAATAATACCGAAAAAAATCGCTTGCCGTAACGATCCTTACGACAATTGCAAGTCTCTACATCCGAGATACCGAGCAAAATCGTAAAATAACTTGACTTAGCGATGTCGGTAGGCTAGCGAAAAACGTATTCATAGTTCTGTTATTTCAATGACAATTATTGGCCGTAACTAAATCTCCTTGAATACTGGGAAGATTAGAGAACATGATTTAATAAAAATAATTATTTTTCTTGAAAATTGTATAGTAAATATGTAAACCATATCTTTAAAATACTATTTTTCATAGAAACTAATATGTAGCAATAACTATTTCATAGAATTTTAGTAACTTGTTAAATATTTGAGGACATTCAAATCTACCGCCTTGCAACATTATTCTCCTAATGCCAAACATGTCAAGCAGTGCTGCCAACTTAGCATTTTTTTGGCTAAATTTAGCACATTCCCCAGTGATTTAGCACGAAAAAATTCAGTTTAGCATATAGCATATTTTTTTGCATTTTACCCTGTTAAGATAAAGTCTGCATTTTGTATATTTTTTTTAAATTTTACCATTAAACTTGTAACAGAATTACAAGCCAAACACAACAAGTTAACAAATGCCGTTTTTCTTACGAGGTCTCTGACTCAAACTTGCGAAAAATAGGGACATATAAGGCTTATGCATCTACGTCTTCCGCGCTATATCTACCGGCTGCTTCTATTCAAGAGGATACCGACGATGTTTTATGTGTCACAAAATTGATGCTTCTTTTACACTAGGTATTGTAAAGATTTTATAATAAATGCTCTTTTTCTCCCTATTGGCATTTTTTTTATATTTTCCGAAAAATTTTAGCATATTTTTAGCATTTTTCGAATGTAGATTTAGCATAAAATAATTTTTAGAGTTGGCAGCACTGGTCAAGTGTCAAATCATTATGGTCTTGTTTATTTGTTGTCATTGGCAGCGTTGCCAGACCGTACCAAAAAGTACGGTTTTCCGTACTATTCATCACACAACCGTACCTCAGTGTAGACCGTACCTTTTTCGTACCTTTTCTATACTAGTGATTTATTTAAAACAATACTTTATGTTCCTTTAAATATAGAGAATAATATCGCTTCATATCTGAACTTCCTCATCACATCATTCCTATGATAAATTATTATGAAAACATTTTTTATTCATTGCATCATTAACGAATTTAATGATTGTACTTCATTCTATAATTTGATTTACAAATGAATTTGTTCGATATTGGCAATCGGTAATAATGTTCTACTTTACCATATCCCTTTGATTATTCGATTCCGATTCCCTATCGATTTTTTTCCAACTTATGGTCGCAGACAGCCAGCTCGAAGAAGAAAAAAACTGATCTAGGTAGTTCTTGCAGAAGTATCCCGACAAAACCGTACCTTAAAGTTAAAAACCGTACCTTTTCAGAAAGCCAACCGTCCATTTTTGGGAAATCATACTGGCAACACTGGTCATTGGAAACTATAAATTTTCAATGGTATTTTTGTATTTTCTTAATAATTTTTCATAGATAGCCAAGGTTTTAGTATATTATTACGCGGCCAACACATTTCTGGCACAAGCTGCGACCCCACTGCATATATATTCTCATTATAAAGTAAAGATAGTTGCTTTGAACTTATGACAATGGACTCTACAGATAGTCCGTAATGCTGTTGGATTTGAAGAAATGACGACTAACGTTCACCGAGGAGCTCGGAAAACAAGTCTCGTGTTATTCTGTAAAGGTACAGATATGAAGAAGTCCTACGGATTTTCACTTTCGTGGGATTTCCGTCTCAGCCATAGCAAGGCTGTCGGAGGATTCACAGAGGCAACATGAAGCAAGCGGTCCACATTTCGGAAGGCCACATAGCTTGGAGATGCGTCATTTGTGGTCTCTATCTCCTGTAATGAGGGAACGACACAGAAAGAGAAGACGAAAAAACAATTTGAACTAAGTGAATAGTGAAAGTTTTCATTTGAAAAATATTTTTGGATAAGTAAGGTGGTATGTGCAACATTCGTCTTGTAAACAGTTCTAGATTGTAAGAATGTGTGAACAAGGAGATGATTCTGTTAATTGGAGGTTTAATAAAGTGGAAAACATGATTTTGCAGTTGTGTGTTATGTTTTTTTCAATAGAATAGAAATATTATTCAATGCAAATATTAGACTGACATCAGTTGTTACAGTTGTGAGGAAATGTATTCCACAACTTGTGTATGTACATGTTTACATTTATCTAATTTAGCATGCATGTACATTTTTAAACAAAATACAAAAACTAAATAGTAGGTATGCAACAAGTTTTGTGTAAACAGTGTCTAGGTTATTTCCCCCTTAATGAAATGAAATGATTTGAAATGAAATGATTTTATTTTTTGTAAGTAGGTTTGTACAAACACTTTTACACGTCAATCATGTTTTTTTTTAAAACTAGATGAAGTCGGCGTTTCCTATCTGACTACTCTGAGAAGAAAGGCCGAAACAAACTCAGAGGTCACAGTCTCTTTTAAAGTCCAGACATAATCTTGGTCAGGTTATATGAAGACCATGTAGATCGATGTCTGAGGTGGTCTTTTGAGGAAAGAACCACACAGATTGAGAGGACCTGTCCAGTCAGTGCACGCATTTGTCAAAAATCATGCAGCTCAACTCAAGACTTAAGGAGCTCAACGATTCAACGAACAATACCAAAGAAAGGACATTTGGGTAGGCCACATAAATTACTCAAACTGCCAGACCATGAAAAAAAAAACAGAACAGAGAGAATAATAAAAAAATATATATAAGTATGTAAAATGACCCACATCGTCTTCACATTCACAATGAAAAAATAATATAATACTTTACAAAGTAAGCAAATGTC
This sequence comes from Oligia latruncula, assembly GCA_948474745.1. Taxonomy (NCBI): domain Eukaryota; kingdom Metazoa; phylum Arthropoda; class Insecta; order Lepidoptera; family Noctuidae; genus Oligia; species Oligia latruncula. The sequence continues at coordinate 19,739,293 of OX419686.1, forward strand.
ATTGTTTAAAAAAAAAAATAATAATAATAATATTAATCAATGTCAATGTGTATATAAAAAAGAAAAAAAAAAAAAAAAAAACTAATAGACTTTGTATAGCGTCTGTATAGTTATACAACACTGTCTTCTTCATTTCGAAAGTGAAATTACTGACGACTGAAAGAGAGAAATCGGTATGTAACTCTTCATCTGATATAATAGATTTATTAGTAAGGGGGGTAAGAATGTGTGTAGGTACCTACTTAGATGATGATTCTGAGATATTATTATTATTGTTTATACATATTGGAGATTTAATTAAGTTGATTTGCGGTTATGTGATATTTAAGTATTTTACAATAGACAGAATAGATAATAGATTTAATTGCAAAGTATGTACATACTGAAAGCAGTTGTTACAGTTGTGAGGAATACATGTAAGTATGTACATTCTATCTAATTTAGTAAGTATGCAAATTTTGTACATTTAAACAAATTACAAAACTAAACCTTTGTTCCCATTAAATTAGTACTACCGAACTGTATCACCGGTGGATATACTAGGTATGTAACAAGTATTGTGTAAGCACTGTCTTAGATTATAAGAATGTGTGTAGTTAGGAGATGATTGTGATATTAATAAAGTTGAAAACATTATTTGCTTGAGGTTATTTATTTACTTATACATATTAGGTAATAAAATACTGGCATTCAGCTGCATCCGATTAGACTGGAAGCCGACCCCAACATAGTTGGGAAAAGGCTAGGCAGATGATGATACAAATATAGGACGCTTCACTCCCTTCAAAAAGATTTAATTTAGGTATGTCTTTGGCTCGCCGAGGCTCGCCGACAATCACCACATTAGAGGGCTAATGTGGTGATTGTCGGCGAGGCTCGTTCGCACGTAGTATGTTCGGAACAAAGACATTAATGTACCTATCTTAAATCTCTTTGGTTCGGAATCTATAAATAGGTGGCCTTAAAAGTCCCATCGGTACAGACACACTGAGTAGGTACGCCCATTTCGCATTATTTTTCTTTATAATTACTTACAAACACCCAAAATAATAGTTTACGATCGTTATCCCACTAAGCGGGCTGTCAAAAATGCTCGCAAAATATATTCGTAAACATAACGAAAATCGTAAAGTTTGCGACAAACTTCGGTACAATACCGATGACAATCGATAACTCTGAGAGTCGAGACTACCAAATATCGCTAAATCCGGATCGATAGGACTTTGCGACCGAATTCGGTCGTAAAGCGATCGCTATCTATGTCGAGACTGCAGGCCCTGGTATGAAATAAAAATGCCGATATGCTGGAGCGAGTATCGGTATGTCGTTTGTTCGACTTGATTTTAAATGTGTTTTGTTTAAGTATGGCTTCGTAGCAACTTTTTGTAGTATTGGAGATAAGTTCGGAGTTTCTTTTACTGCCCTGATAGTCTTGCTATCGGTTGCAAAGTGGTGGAAGCGATATTAATATATACAACATTATTTTTAGTATATGCGAAACCGGAACACGTCTAGTATTTTTATGTAAAGAATCTATGTAGGTACAAAATTTCAAAACAGTATCATGAAAAACCACAAAGTTGTAAGCTTGTTAAGTTACCTGTTTGTCAGTTCAAAAACATGCTCACCCGCGCCGCTCCGTCTTGCGCTCATTGATAATAGTACCTAGGTACCTAACCGTTCGGCGCGGAGATTGGATAACCTACTTAGTGTCGCTCGGTGTCCAACTATTAACCTTTTTAAATATTTTTGGAAAAAAATATAACATGGGGTAAACATTATTGGAATCGATTCAGTTACTTATTCTGAACAAACTATATTCAGGTTCCGCATATACTAAAAATAACGTTGTATAGTTTAAGGAAACCTAGTCAAAACCAATGATGCTCCAAGTACATGATGCGTCCACCAGACTTTTACGGTCATCAGAAGACCATCTCAGACACTCCGTAAAAGACTATCTCTACATGGTCCGCACATGCTCTGAACAAGATAAAGACTGGGCTTTAAAAAAAAGCTGTAACCTCTGAGTTTATTTCTTCTCAGATCAGTCAGAGAGGAAACACCGACCTCATTTAGTTTTTATCGAAAACCAATTTACAGAAATAATTTTCATTTATCAGAAGTCAAACGGCAGTTGCTACAGTCAAAACACAAAAAATTGCTTGAAGTCAAGTCATAAGTCATTTATTAATTTGTTGAACATAGGTACAGACGCCAGCAGGTCAACCTACCCGAAACTGTCAGATTTTCCCAATCAACTTTGAACCTTATGTTTTAGCAATAAAGTCGAAAATCTATTAAAGAAATCTGACAGATTGTAGTAACTTGATGTGCTGGCGTCTGTACAATAATGATGTAAAGATAGAATAGTGTGCTATGTTAAGCCAGAGGGCGTACAAATGTTTGTGATTAATCAAGCCAGCCAAGGCTCGACAAAAAAATAAAAAAGTAAGCCTGGACAATACAAAAATAATTATAAAGAACAACACATTTTGACAAATTAATAAATAATAAATAGCAAAGGAAATCAATGTCAAAAAACAGAAAAAATAAAATGAAAACTAATAATAGACTATGTCAGTATACAATACAGATGTCATGATGATACAGATCTAATGATGTCAATATATAATCCTAATGCAAAAAAAAGGGTTATTCGTCAAAAAATTTAATTTAAAAATATTACCTAGGTACTCTCCACTAAATAATATGTAACTATAAAAAAGGTCCATAACCAATAAACTCTGTTAAATACACAAAAGCCCATCATGAATCTCATACAAAAAGGTGTAATACATTGCTGAAAGCTTTTTTCAGTTGTCACCGGACAGGCCGCCCGGCCGGCGGAAACGGCCGAATCGCTACGGTGACGGGTTACCAATTGACGAGTGTTGTCCCTTTCTGGTTTCAGATGTAAGAGTGGGACAGAGAGCGTTTTAAAGCACAAATTGAGAGAGGCATCGTTGACGATGGCCCCGCAGGAAACAATACTCGATTTGGTGAATTAATGACAAGCAGGGGTGCGTAGATGAGTGTGGTGGGATTGTGAATTTGTTGTTTTTAATTGTTTATGCTTATTTAGGATTTGAAATTAGGTGATTCAGGGCTGATTTATCCAATTCCAGTTAATTTTATCCGAGATAACTGCCAAAATTTCAAAATAATTATTTCTCGAACAAAGTTATCAGATGATTGAAAAATCAGCCCTTAGTAGCAGAAAATCAGGAGCTTAGTCATTGATATACAGGATTGGAATTCAGCAACAGCAAAACAAAATGTACCTAAGTATTATCATGTGCTCAACCAAGTCTTGAAGTAAAAAAAATATGAAGATGACCTTATTGTCTTGCCTAAAGATGACTTTATAACCTTGGAAAATAGGATGAAAAATAACCCTCCTTCTGGCGCAGTCGGGTAAAAAACCGAGTCGAAATTGTTCGATTGAAAAGATATTTCCCTAGAAACTATCTAGCTCCCAACTTTACCAAACAGCTGTTGTTAGCGCGAATGTTTTTATCTGAATTAAGTATTCAGTGAACAATTAAATCTGTTAAAACCAGAAAAAACGACGCAATTTTATTTTTAATATCATGAATTTCAACATTCTACACTTACACAAAATCACGCGGACACACTCAATTTTGTTTTTTTTTTTCTGTTTTTCTTATTTACGATCATCTATTGATGCATCTCAATGCATGTCTTTTGGGCTATTGTTTATTTTGAGAAGTCTGGCGCTGTACGTGGAGATACAGGACTCGTCCTAGTTCGGCTACAGATGATGTTAAATACTCCCAATTACTAGCCTATTAAGTATGTGTAAGCCGTTGTATAATTTTTGGTGAAATAATCTGTGTTCCCTTCTACATTTAACCCGTCTGCCTTCAAAGCAAGAAGAACATGCATCTTCTGGGTACGCTCGTTCCACCATAGACCTCACCATCAGGCGTGATCGAGGTCAAGAGCAGCAACAAAAAATAAGTTTTTTTTTTATAACTTTCTGTTACGTTGTGTATCCCTGGCCGCAGCAATATTTCAGTAAAACAATGGTTGTGTTGGTACAAAGCGCACGATGCGTCGCTCGTTCGGACCAACCTGCGGATATTACCTCTATACGATACTACCCGTCATTACATTCGGTAGGATGCCGGTTCGATTTGTAGGACAACGAATTGTTTACATAATTTGTTAATCGTATCTTCTTTTAGCAACAGACTAATTATTACTTATGCTTATACTTGCAGTATGGAGTTAGAATTGTTTGGTATGCTAGTTTGTTCCTGTATTGCCATTGTACTAAGTTTTCCCAAATCTATTTTTCTGTTTTGCTTTTTCATCATCTTCATCATCATCAGCCTATAGCAGTCCACTGCTGGACATAGCTCTAGGCCTCTCCTATTTCACGCCATTCAACTCGATTTTGCCATCATGCGAAGATCGTCGCTTCACCTAACCTGAGGGCGTCCCACCTTACGTTCACCGTTTGCTTTCTCATTACCGAACAAACATCTGAATTTTTTCACGCTTTTCTTTGACTTCTTTGCTCTTCTTCTATTTTTGTTCAAATCGCTATCAATTCATCGCATCAGGTTGCCTTTTCTAGGCAAGGACCTTTTAAAGACAATAACTTCGTTAAGACCTTGACATCCTGTGCCTACCAACTTGACCACCAACTACAATAAAATAACAATGTGAACGAGGTATACCCTCGTTCATATTACTGTAGTACTCACTCGTAATTTTAAGAACGTACACGATCTGATCTCAGTTTTAATCTGTCAAAAATACCTCTAATTTCCGTAGAGAAATTGACAACAAACAAACAAACAAATGACACCGAGATGAGACTGCGACTAGATTTAGAACGTTTTAAATTACGAGAATTGGCCTTCAGGTCCGGACACTTATCAAAATTGTAAAAGCACCTATATACCTATTCTTTAGTCGCGCGACTGCATGATGAACGAATGAATAAAACGGATCATGAAAGTCATCAAATACTTTATATTCGTTGTCGAAATGAATGAGTTCTTATCAAAGCGCCAACCGGTGGCGTGAATTTTCATGAAAACCTCCATTACCAGGAAAAGCCTCTAAAATTCTCTAGTTTGTAATCTCTTTTTCAAAAACAGAATCAGAAGTGAAGCTACCTAATCCCCAGTCGTGATTAGCGCGGTCCGTTCCGGCGCGCGTCCGGTGATCGGAATTAGAATGGCGCACAGAACCGTTCCGATCATTACGCGTTCCGGACCGGCGGCCGATGTAACGACTAATTGTTGATACGGCAGCGCCTTTTGTTTGGTCGCCATTACGAAGGGATATTAGATTAGAATTATGTTTGGGTATCAATTTTGTAGGTATTGTTTGTTATGTTATGTCATTTGGTTATTCCCTGGAAACATGTAGGTAGGTAATGCATATAATACCTCCATAAACTCACGCCTTCTTCCCATGGGCGTAAGCAGACCTGCAGCATTATGTAATTTGCAATCGCGACTTATTTGCCAAAAATGTAAACAAATATGTGTTTATGGAAAAATATCTTTAATTCTACACAATAAAGTTCAGTTTATGCTACAGCTTCAAACATTTTTATAACTATTTCAATAGTGCTAGTCACTCTAAAATCAACTTGACAGCCATTAAAATAAAGTTAATATTTGTTTAACTTGAAATAACATCAATTTGAAACAAGTTTGAATACACTTTAGATCATGTAATATAGGTACACAATTAAAGTAGGTCGTTAAATAGGTATGAATTACGGCAATGCTCAGCAGTCTGCCTGTTTGTGAGCTGGTTGTGATAAGGTAGTGGAATTCCCGTAATATAAATAAAATAAATTCTTCGTTGCATTCAGGAAACAAAAAAAAATCTGTTGATTCTTCATTCTTCCAGACAGACGCACGAAATACCTCTAAAACTTTATTACCTTATAAAATATTGAGGAAAGATTACTTTCAACATAATGATTGAAACAAACCTGTCTCAAACACTGACAATAACAAACATCTTTCTCTCTACAACCCGAAAATTAACCAGCCAATAATAATTAAAAATCGTACTAAATCGTCCGAAAGTTAATGAACACCGAACGGAAACTTTTCGAACAGAGTCTCAGTCCCCACAAATCACGAACAAAATAACTAGATAAAAACATCATTGGTGAACAAAACCCGGAAACTTTCCCAGTCTAATAACTGCTGAGAGAGTTAATGACTTATGCCGGTGAAGTGTGAACGCACTTTAAATGTTTTTGGGTAAAGCTTCCCCTTAAATTTTCGGTTACGTTCGCGTTCGTTGCAGTTTTTAAATGTGATTGTGTTCTTATGTGGGTGATATATCTTTAAAAAAAAACTATGTCGATTTAATATCATAGGTACTCTTACAAGAAACAAGTATGTACAGTATAATGAAAAATTAGCTATCTTGATTCCTCTTTCATCAGGAAACAGAAAAATCAGCAAGACGGTTCTATTCATAGGTTAAAAGAACTATGTCTTTGACAGGAATACAGTGAGACTTAAATTAAATGTGTTTATGACACATTAGTATTTATTAAATGCTTGTATCATAAAAACTTTGCAATTCACAATTGAGGGTTTGTTTCTTTATGCTAGTTGTTTCTGCTGATAATTGGCAAAAGATTATTAATAATGCAGATCCCCATTTGTTTTCTCTAAAAACTTGCAACTACAAAGCAGCATCAACTTCCTCAACCATCGAAATAAGGATCAACAAATCTACAAAGGAAGCGGCGAAACATTATGTACTTAAATCCGAACGAACTATCGCGGTAGGCGGCACTTCAGCCATTATCTTATCGAACGCGCAACGAATCAGTGGGCACGCGAGTTACGACCGTCGCCGAATGCCGCCGAACTTTGGCGAGGGAAACGTTTCAAAATTCGAATTCTAAAAACTGTTATTAAGGGGTTGTTGGTTTTGTTTTTAAAAAGGGTTATTAAAATCAAGTCGGAGGAGGAAAGCTTTTCGTGTGACATACTAAACAGATAGTGTTGTGGCGACATTTTAGATCCTTTTGTCCGCGTAGGACCATTTTAGATTACCTATTGTATTTTTAGTATAATCTAGGTATGGTTTGCAGGCATTGCACGGGGGGCTCCGGAATTGGTCTTTTAAGAGGAACCAGGACCACCTCTATGTGCTGATGGTGATCACCGAGGTGGTTTTAGTGAGGTAAAAATCCCACACGCCCCGACCTCCGGGGTCGGGTGCATTTTGATAAATCATTTCATCACCACTGCTCTCAAAACAGTATAGAAAAGCATCGTGAGGAATCCGGCATGTCCTAGAACCAAAAGTTCGAAGACATGTGACATCCGCCAACCTGCACTGGGCCCATGTGGTGGATTATGGCCCACCTCTCACAGAGAGAGGGCCTGTGGAAGCAGTAGGAACATTATAGGCCGATAATGGATGTATGTGTGTAACAACTTTTAGATTTCAATGTCTGAGAGGTGCACGTGGCAACTAAATTATACATTGATCTTTTCCAGAATTTTTCTCACATCCCCTTAACAAGCTCACCTGCTAATCGTCACACAACAGTCCTACAGCTAACATTGGAACGAGTGTGTCGACGTGTTAAACCAGATATCGTAATGACGTTGAAACAAATGGCACGGAACGATTCCAGTTCTTTTATTCTAATGTGCGTGTGATTAGGACGATTCTGGAGCGATTGTTTATGGAAAGGAAGGTGACATTTAACACGTGAAATAAAGTGAAATGTTTATTTATGTAAGTAGATCTGTTAAGACACTTTTACATGTTAATACTTTGTTGGTCAGTGTTTTAAAAACTAGAAGTCGCATTTCCTAGCTGACTGATCCCTGAGAAAAAATGCCGAAACAAACTCAGTAGTCATGGTCTTTTAAAGTCCAAACAAATTATTAGGATTTTATGTGAGTCTAACAATGCAGGGGCTTTTGAAGAAAGAGTCATTGCAGCTTTGAGTTGACCTGTCCAACCGACGGCATGCATACCTCAGTCATAGTGATCGTGATAAAGGAAATAATCAATAGAATCATGGAAAACCTAAGCTGGTGAATTTCAGCAGGTGATGAAGGAAACAAGCAATGAGAAATAATGTAAACGTTTATGATGGAAGTAAAATCGAGATACTCCCCTTTATTCATAAACGTTGCTTAAAATTAAGTAATGATTTGTGACAGTTCAGCCACACATTTTTGATGTTTGCACGCCACTGAACTTCAATCATCGTTTATAAATAAGCCCCATTATTATGACGGGATTTAGCTATAAACATATTTAAAACTCAGGAAATTTATGACTAGCTTACTTTAAAGAATTTTGAGTTGACAGTGGCCTTTGAGAAGATCTAGTTGACTCTAAGGTCACCAAACTGTTGTTCCTTTGTTGTTGTTGTTGACAACTAATTCGCAGTGATACATGAATACCGAACCCAACTTTTCCAAACAGATATTGCTAGATACCTTTAACCCCACTGAGAGAAATGTTGAAAATACAAAATACTGAAATAAATGATACGTGACGATTTATGATTTACGCGATCGGATCAGTCATGTCAGGTGTGTGGCAATTCAAAAGTAATTTTGCTTTAACAAAATACAAAAGGTAATTATTTGGGTTTGAACGCTTGTGGTAAGTATAAAATCATTTAGAATTTTGGACCTAGTATCGAAGTCCACTCATGTAGGTACCTGCGTTCTCTACTAAAAAATGTTTAAATTACCAAGTACCAGGGCACCATCAACACTGTAGAACGTTGTCTGTTTAATATTTATGAGTTTCGCAAAACGCATCAGCGTGCGGTTTGTTTAATAGCGTTGTTTTTAAACGACTATTTGACGGGGAGAGAAACCCTTTAGGCTATAACTGGGGAGCGGTAGGGTTGACGCTTTAGAAAACGGATCTTTTTATCAATATAAAAATCTTTGCAGAGTTTTATAGTGCCAAGGCTTGTTAGGCCTGCTGGGGCTCTGTCTTGCATAGGGTCGTAGCATTATGCTGAGCGATGAGAGTTTTGCGTGAATGTGACGAATATTTTCCCCGAACTTGCTCTTTCTCTGTGTCATATTTATCGCAAATAAAGGTTCTTTCTTTCAAAATTAGCTGCTGAAAGCAAAACCAGGTGCTGTAAAATTTATTGTAAATAATAAATATTATGTAGTTCGTTTTTAAGAAATTTCTTTTATACGTTGTTTACCATCACAAAAATTATCAGGACTAGCCTTTTCAAAGTTCTTCGTACGAAATATTCAACATTCCATGTCCATTCCATTTTAGTTACAATTTTAAATATATTTGTGTAATCAATTTGGAAACAAAACTACCAATAGTACCTGCGGTATTTTATATCGAGTATCGGTGTAACTAAAATAAACTCTTCGGATGGCAGCCCTACAGGTAGTGTTTGCGGGCGCTAAACGGTAGCGTACCCGCTCAAACCGCGTTACACCGTCATCTTCCAACACAATCTTCTGTAACTGATTTATACTCCAATTGATATCGACACTTTTTTTCAAATACCTATTACTAAAGAAGCGAAGATCATTATTTTAGTATAGGCCATAGACATTCATTCTATCTAGGACAATTATTGCACTGTTTACCTGCCTATTTGGATTAAAGAAATCTAATATTACAAAGATTTAGAATTTTGTTTATAATTTTCTACTTCGCAATTTGAATTGAATGAATGACAATGAGACAATCTCAGAGGCCGTAGGGAATTTGGATAGTTTTAAATTTTGACACTGACATATGGATGGCAATGTGTGATCTATATTTTACTCCACATTCAACTTTCTAACTTCACTCCCAGTTTTTTTCCAAATATTTTTTCATAAATAAATACCTACAATAATACACTGTCTACCAGTATACCACTTCCATTACACTGTATAACAGGTTAAATAACATCACAACAGTTGTCTAAGTTAAAACGGATCTGGTATTTGCATATTCCAATCTCGTAGAGCCTCGGGCTACGCGCTACGGTGCTACGTAGCCTCGCTACGCTTTCGTAGAGGCGGCCCGAAAAATGTGTAGCCAGAAGTTTGATATCACTTGTTACTAGTTTTAGTGTGAGACTATTATTTGTGTGATTTTATAAAAAGGGCTTAAGATCGTGCTGTGGGAAATAAAAGACTGGATTATGACGATGATGATGATTTGATAAAGAGGCGAAAAAGAACTTAGCTAAGCCTATTGGAATTTGGAATTATAGTTTTTTGGATGAAGTAAAGAGATGCCTTCATCACCATCATCATCATTTCAGGCGAAAGACGTCTACTGCTGGACATAGGCCTCCCCCAAACACCGCCAAGAGATGCCATTCTTCACTCAAAAAAAACAATATTATACAAGGCAACATCTTTGGTATGGTGATGCTGGGATTGCCGCGCTTTTGTAGCGCGTCGAGGATGTTGCGTCCGGATTTCGGCTCGCTGCTGCGTCTGCGAATCGCATCACATGCGTCGTGTGCGCGACAGCGCCAACATCCTCGTGGCTACTGTAGCTGGAAGGGTGTATGGCCAAATAATATGTCACTGGATGACGGCACACAGGCCGTGATTCGGTTAGTTGAGATAATAAGTTTTATTTTTATTTTTACTTAAGTGTTTTAGTTAGTAAGTGCCAAATTGTTTACTCGTATGTTATGGATTACGGGTCTGAAAATAAAGATTTATTATTATTTCCTTTATTTCAATAAATACATATAAATTATATTTTTAAATATTAGAATATAAAAACATTTAAAAATATAAAAAATAGTAGCCCACCGGTATCAGGACCAGGGTCCAATAAGCTTCCGGCGGTCAGGGCTCCAGAGAGAGGAACCTCCTGACAATGCGAGCCGTGTCCAGAAGTACTGCTATCTAAATCAAGCCCTTGATTGCTTTGCTTTGTTTTGTCAAATCAGTCTAATTTGACAGGACTAAACTAATATTTATCTTCTGTCCTTTTCTTAATGAATTAGAAATAAAAAGATGTACTGAACTTAAATTTAGTTTAGTTTGTGAACCAGGGAATCGGCGCCACTACCTAGACTCGCTTTGCCTAGCCTAGTACATTAGCTACTTTCCCTAGGTACTTTTTAAACCCCGACATTTAAACAGAATATGCTTTATTTTAATCCAAATTTCATGATTTTTTAAACTCTATCACTGCACTTTAGAAACCCCTATCTCTTTCAAAAGGTATTTGTGGAAAGTAAACCATACATAACCACTCACTCAAAAGCCTACCACGTTCTACATAAGAGTAGCCTGCATACAATAAAACGCCTATAACCGCCACGTCATCCCGCCCGCCGGTTGGGCGCCGCCCTAACTTTCCGTTTCAGGCCATTAACGGAAGGGTTTGCCAATTAAACAGTTTTACATGACTTTAGCTTGATTTTATTGTGGTAACATTTGCATGAAAATAAGCTAGAATGGGTTGAGGCTTTGGTTTTATTGTCGCTCGATTAGTGGGGTAAATGGGACTGGTTTTATTTGTAATAAGTGGTTGTAAAGGCTTTAAGGCATACTAAAGCAATCATCATCTGCCTAGCCTTTTTCCAACTATGTTGGGGTCGGCTTCCAGTCTAACCAGATGCAGCTGAATACGAGTATTTTACATGGAGCGACTGCGTATCTGACCCCCACAACCCAGTTACTAAGTAATACGATACCCCTTGCTAAGACTGGTTGTCAGACTTTCGGGATTCTGACTACCCGTAACGACTGTCAAAAATCTACGAATGGCAGCCGGGACCACGGTGAAGTAAAACATTGTGAGGAAACCGTCAAGTCCGAGCACCAAAAATTCGAAGACATGTGACATCTACCAATCCTTACTGGGCCTTTTTTTTTTTTTACGTGGAGAAATGCAAAAGGTAAAAATTACTAAGACTTCACTGTCTGTCCGTCCGTCCGCCTGTCTGTCACCAGGCTGTATCTCAAGAACCGCGATAGCTAGACAGTTGAAATTTTCACAAATTATGTATTTCTGTTGCCCCTTAAAAATAAATATTTAAGGGGGGCTCCCATACAACAAACGTGTTTTCGGCGTTTTTTCCTTGTGGTACGGAACCCTTCGAGTGCGAGTCCGACTCGCACTTAGCCAGTTTTTTATATATTCAGACTTGGGACCTAACCATAGTTCAGATCATTTTAAATGACTTTGGTTTCTATGTTGCAACATTTCATCGTTTATCCACAATTCTTAAGAAGCTATCAATCATAAGCAATCAAAATAAGAAACGTAGTGTCACTGGCTAAACGTCTTCTCTGAATCAGGGGGCAACACTGAATCATATTTTGTTGTGTAATGAAATGCTGAGGACACCCTACATAATTTACGCACAGAGCCTAATAAACGCTGCGGCTATAGTCCAGGCAATTAGAAGGACATTAAATTTTATTACATAGAGGAGCATGATTATTAATAACAATATTTATGTAAATGCATAGCTCATAAAAATACAAAAAAAAAACTATCGCTATGATACCGACGGGAATACAAATACGACGTTACCAACAACTAATATTTTACTACTTGGAGAAATTGCTCAAGGAGAAGTCTCACATACATTTTTATTTTTTTAGACCTTAAAGAAAATACGTGTACCACCAGGCATAAGCTGTTACGAATGCTTGTTGATATTGGCAACGTATAAACTACACATACTACAGTAGGGAAAATTATAAATACCAATATTGTGTGTGTATTTTTGGAAGACCATAAGATATGCTGCGTTTCCCACACCCAGTGCGTCTTCCCATTAGCGAATGACGATAGTGGCGCATCAATCATAGCACAGCCAATTCATTACCACCACTCGGCGCAGATTGCCCGTAAGCATTACTATTATCTACCACTGTCCAGTGCCCAGGGTACATTCATTCATGGTCACCGATAATTTTTGTAGGTTTTCGTGGTATTTATGGTAGACCTAAACCGATCTGTTTATTGACAAAAACGCAAACCTTCGGAGCTCTAGCGAGTGTTTTATATTTATGACTAGAATAATTAAAAGTTTATGGGAAAAGGGTGGGATGTTAAACATTTTCAAGCAAAGAAAAGATGACATCGAACAGAATAGGCTATTTGACAATGTAAAAAATAAGGTCATAATTATTGACACTCGTATAGATTATCGCTTTTAAAATCGATTTGCATTAATTTTACTACAAAAAAATTTATTATTTATTAAAAAAAATCTCGAAAAAACTTCATCTTTTTAAATCTGGCGCCACGTAATCGAAAACGGTCTGGATTGGCTGGACTTATGATGACGTCATGATATGGTCAATTTCTGTCTATCGTTGACAGCCGTGTTGCGATTAATATATATATTTGTATTATTATATATATTTTATTATTATATACGGGCAGTGAGTCAAATTTCTATAGAATTCTACTTAATGAGTGATAATAATTATGGATAGCAACTTTGTAAAAGCCGACAGCCGAAATTTACCAAAAGTTGACCCGTTCATGATCGGCGGTTTTTTCAAAAATAACCCTAATTTTATGCTTCTGAGCTTAAAAACGTAAAAACAGCAATGTAAGTACCTTATATTAACTTATTTAGTAAACTACCATAAACCTGTTGAGAGGAAGTAATACGAACAAAGCATAATATTTAGATTATGTTGATGTAAGATAACATAGGAATATGTTTTGTTAGTTGTGGGGAAAATTCGATAGTAATTCTGCATATCTATCTCCATCTGTAACAGGCAAGTTATTTTTAAAAGTCCCACTTGTGGTTATCACATATAACATAGGTACTTCAAGATCCAATTTTTTTTATAGAAATCTTACTACAAAACAAGGTGGAAAACGTACAGTTCATGGTTATTCGCGACAACTCTGAATTATAACCTCAAACAGATTAGTATAAAATAGACCAACCTCAATCTAAACATTGTTTCTACAATAAAAACTAGTTAATAATAATATGTTTACTTACATAAAAGTGGTCTTCACAGAAGAGAACACATGAATTATCCACTATATCCATAGGACATCTGCGAGCAAGAACTAACCACTTCTTGCGCATTTTCGCATTTTTTGGAACGTTTACAAACAGTTTTTCTGGGGTTCTTATTGATGTATTTGTACACGCTGGCACTAAACACCATTTATAACCCATTTTAAAAGGGAAATTGTAGTTAAAATTAAGAAAATAGCAGAACAGATGACTTTTGTCTAGTATCTCGACCGTTTCAACGTTTGTTTACGTGTATTGTGACGTCACGACGCCATATTTTTAAAGATAGCGTTTTGGCGGCTTATTTAAACAGTACATTTTTATTTACTATTTTCTAAAAGAAATACATTATGCAATTTGAAGTAATAGGTTTTTGTGGGCTCGTTAGACACCATTAAATAATCTGAGATGTTTATCAGAAACCAGTCAAATAGCCTATTACAACATGCTCTGAATGAAAACTGCTAGGGTAAAGTAGGAATAAAATAAATACTTTTTAATTCAGACTTTGAAATACATAGTATGTTAGTACAGTTAAAAAAGGAGAAAAACAACCACAATCTTATAATAACTACTAACAGAACTGCTAAATATGTATGTTATATTATTCCTAATGCTTAAATAAACTGCAGGTAACATTTTGCAGATGGTGCTGAAACGTTAGTTGGTTTCTGTTTCTTGTAGATTTTAGAAAACTACTACAGTGAAATGTAGAACCTCCATGAATTATATCGAAAATCCTAAAAATCAAGAAATCCCCGAAAAAGCAAAGTGACATTTCCAATATTTTCTTGAAAATATTGTAATATCACGGCATGATCGATCATGTAGGTCCTGACGTATCGCTGTGTTCATATTGTGAAGACAACTTTGTCGGCCGCATATGTGATGGCTCTGACGTCACAGTGCAATCTAGTAAATGGTTCACATGGAGTTAAGAATAGAAATAAACTTTTATTTGAAAAGGATGGCAAGGATCTCGTAACCGCCAAACTTTTGGTCTCAGTTGCAAATCAATCATAAATATTGAAAACGCAGAGAGGGCTAGTTTTGCAGTAAAGACCTGCTTGCAATTCAGTGTAAGACGTTAGTTACTAAGGCCAGAAAGAAGACAATTTGATCAAATTTGATGAAACTGAAGAAGACAATTTGATTAAGATTAAGAAGATGATTTTGAAAAGTTGGAGATTTTTCCACCTTTTTTCAGGATTAAGTCTTTCGAAAAAGAAGAAGCAATAATAATAGGACCATCTTTAAGAAGAAGTAAGGTACCTATAGCTCTTGAACTAAAGATGTTTTTTCAGTCTCTCTTTTGAACTCAAATAACTTTCCCAAGGTGTTAGTACAAACAAAGAAAACATTTCCTACACTTGCAAATTCACATACCACATCCACACCACCTCCTTCCAAGCTCATCAAACGTTCTGACAGGTCCACTGCGTTCCGTTGTCCAATTTAATTATATTTGTCAGGTCGCCAGCCATTTTTAATATTTCCTCACATGTCCTGACGCATACGTATTGTGGAGCGCTTGCCAAAAGTTATATCTGCTTTGAAGACAGACTTTTCAGGCTGGACCATTTTCAGGATTATATTTCTTGTGGCATATAGAATTGGTAAGAGAATCTGGGTTTTGCTAATTGCTGATGCTTTTAAGCAGAAGTGGACGTTAGAAAGAGAACCGAATATGTATCAGCATCATTTAACACGTCTGCCTTCAAAGCAAGAGTGAACAGGCATCTTCTGGGCACGCTCGTTCCATCATAGATCTCATCCATCGCTTTCTATCAGGCGTGATTGAGGTCAAGAGCAAGCCCATTCAACAATAAAAAAAAATCTTATGATGACAAGTATTGCTAAAAAATCCATACTATCTTTCCTTGTGAGACTAGGAATAAAACTGTTACTATAACAGTTACTATTTTACCAGTCTACTAGGAGATATGAGTCTGTCCCAAGCAGAGCTAACCCTGTCAGTAGGGGTCTCCAGTTTGCCTATCCTCATCATCATCATTGGTAGTTTTGCTCCAACCACTGCTGACGCATAGCTCTCCTATCTTTTGTGCCATGCGCCCCGAATCTGTGCGTGTCTCATCCTATGCCTATAGGTATTATCATTTGTCACCACTCAGGTAGATGCTCAACATCCTCTTCTGACACAAGCTCCTTACTCATGTCAGCCAAGGCCCAAAGGCACCTTTTCTTCTCCAAGATGTAAATCACCGTCTACAGTAAACAATACGTTGACTACAATAGCTCCATTTAATCACGAAGTAGCTTATTGCAGTAACGTTATTACGACGCCCTCTGCCCCACTGCGATGCAGTAAATTTCAATCAAAATGATGGTAACTGCCGGACGGACGGCCGGGAAGATTCTGGGGTAGGTTGGAGATGTCGAAACGATATCGCTTTGACTGTGGCTTTACATTATAATGAACTTCAATTTTAAATCACACTAATATTATAAAGGCGAAAGTTTGTTTTGTGAGTGTGTGTAGGGGTGTGTGTGGGGGTGTGTAGGTGTGTGTGTGTCTGTGTGATGGGGTGTGTGTGTGGGGGGGGGGGGTTTGTGTGTGTGTGAGGGGGTGTGTGTGTTTATATGTTTGTTACTTCTTCACGCTCAAACGGCTGGACCAATTTTGATAAAAATTTGTACGGAGGTAGCTGACACACTGGATTAACATATAGGCTACTTTTTATCCCGATATTCTCACGGGATCGAAATTTACGCGGGTGAAACCGCGACGCGCAGCTAGTATTTCATATATTAACACAACTATCAATCCTGACGAGGACGACCCAATTGAACAGAAACTTTTTTTCAGTTATCTTTTGGGTGCAGCAACTATTTTCTATTTTCGGTCATGCAATGATTTCATGTATGTAAGTTAACACTTTTACGGGTAGTCAGAAGCCCGAAAGTCTGACAACCAGTCTTAACAAGGGGTATCGTATTACTCAGTAACTTGGTTGTGGAGGTCAGATAGGCAGTCGTTCCATGTAAAATACTGGTATTCAACTGCATCCTGTTAGACTGGAAGCCAACCCCAACATAGTTGGGAAAAGGCTAGGCAAATGATGGTCATGTAATGATTTTCTTGATGATGATTTACTTTTCGGCCTTTTGCGTTATACAGATTTCGAATCAGTATTTTTGGGCGTACCTCACGTTGAATTCATTCTTAATTTGTATAAGAC
This sequence comes from Oligia latruncula, assembly GCA_948474745.1. Classification (NCBI taxonomy): domain Eukaryota; kingdom Metazoa; phylum Arthropoda; class Insecta; order Lepidoptera; family Noctuidae; genus Oligia; species Oligia latruncula. The sequence continues at coordinate 19,756,489 of OX419686.1, forward strand.
CATATTAATCATATTTCTATTTTCATACCGTGTCTCATTTTCCCGTACAAATTACTAAATTCACCTTATTTTCCTTCTCAGAAATCCTCCACAATTCTAAATACAACAATATTATAGCAGAATCTGCCGTCCGGCGGGCGGCGACGGGTAGATGAAATATGCGGCCCATGTCGAGCAGAGACTACACGACACGACACTTTAAAATATTAACACCCTATAAAATATACGAATAAACGGATTATCTGTTTAGTTTGGATCAGTTTAGTTGTATGAAAAATTGTTGTGAATAAAGCAGTTTTTTCGGCGTTGCGTTTCGTCTGGTTGCGTTTTTTGTGCCGATAAAAATGTTTTGGTTTGCAGTTTCGGATTAAAATTGGCAATCTGCGGAACTACGTGTATATAGGGTGACTGGTAATTAGTGACCGATACTTAAACACGTGATTTTACTCATCATTATGAACAACTTTTACTATGGGACCAAACCAGAAATCGCGAAAAAAGAATCAGCTGTTCCCTACATTTATGTTCGCTTAACCCGTCAAAATGTAGGGAACAGCTGATTTTTTTTTCGCGATTTCAGGATTGGTCCCATAGTAAAAGTTGTTCATAATGATGAGTAAAATCACGTGTTTAAGTTACGGTCACTAATTACCAGTCACCCTATATAATATCTAAAATTATATCCTTGGGCACTGGATGCCGATAATGATTGGTTAGCAAAGATTTAAAACATAGCATAATCAGCCTATAAAGTTCCCACTGCTGGGACACAGGCCTCTTCTCTGTGAGAGGGAATGGGCTATTATAATTCGGGTCCAGTGCGGGTTGGTAGACGTCACATGTCTTCGAATTTTTGTTTCTAGGACATGCCGGTTTCCTCACGATATTTTCCTTCGCCGTTTTGAGAGCAGTGGTGAAGAAATTATTAACACAAAATAAACCACCTGCCTGGGTTCAAAACACCATGACCTACTCGTAAGTCGGGGACGGTACCACTGAGCCACCACGGCTCTGGAACATAGATAACATAACACTTTAAACATAGATAATTTAATTTAGCTACTTCTTAACATAAAAACGAGGACAAATGAACAAGAGACAACCACACAAATCTGAAAAAAAAAATAACTCTACCAGAAACAAAATAACATATCCACCAAGTCAACAATCTTGCCGAACTCACAGCACCTAAATAAGAAATAAACAAAGTATCACAATGATACAGCGGTTTTGTCGCCCAACTGTAATGGCAAACAGTTTGCGCCATTGAAACATGACCAATAACTTTAAGAGTTTTCACTATGAAGTACGGTAGGCGACAATACGCCGAAACTGCGATGTAAGCACAAGTAGAGGTGACATGGTATGGTTAGCGGGGTAATTGCGAAACACACTAAACAGTTAAGTAATTGCTTTCATTTTGACAGTTCAACATCATTCATTGCGTTATCTACGTTGTTGAGCAGACAAATTTTTCGAACATATGAAGCAATGGATTAGTAATATCCTTCAAAATGTTTCAGATTGTAATTGATAGTGTGTTACGCAATTAGGGTATATCTATGTAAACATAAAATGTATACTAAAAAAAAATTACAAAAGCTGTTTTTGCTATTCATAAGACTTGCGAATGAATTGCGGAATAAAATCGTTCTTCGGCTAAGTAGATATAAAACATCTGTGAATGCATTTTGGAATTGTGTGGTAGGCGGTTTAGCCCGCAAATAGAAATAATTTTTGCGGCTTATTTAAAACAGCTTCTGGATTTACCTTAGAGGATAGAACACTGGAGATAAACCCAATATTCTAAACAAAAAAAATGATATTTAACTAATCCCTACTAATAAACGTAATATAAACAAGTAAAAAAAAAAAAGTACCTACAAACGAAAATATTTTTGATTCGTATATCTTTGTATACTTTGGCAACAATATGCGAGAACAATCCTACGTAAAAGCCTCTCCGTATGCTCGCTTATGTACATAAAGATGGCCGTGTCCGAGGTATAACGCATTCCTTATAGCTAAGTAATTGAATGGTGAGATGGAAATAAAAGACGCATTTCTACTTCCGACGAAATCTGGTTTAGATTTTGGAGTAAGTTATTCAACAAAGAGAATTTAATTTTGTTAAAATTTGGTACAATTTAAGTTGACAGTTTAGACTTTTTGTTTACTTTGACTTTTAATACCACAAGATTATTGACTGGTTTTACGACTGCAAGAAAAGTTTGGTCGCTTTTTCTAACAATTAGAAAACTAAAAGCTAATTACAAATGTTACCTTAGTATTTTCTGTATTGATTATTCTTTACCATGAACCATCCAAAAGTACGCATTAACGCTCCTTCAAACAGGCGCGACACGCGATAAAATCGCGCGAGGCACAAAGGCACCGCAAGTCGCGCAACGAGCGGTACCTTTGTGTCGCGCGCGATTATATCGCGTGTCGCGTCTTTTTGTAGGAGCCTTTAGTAATAAGTGCACTTAGAACAACGCACTGTGTGTTCAAATACCAAACGACCTCAGCTAGGTACCTGAATATACCTTGGCTCACAGAAATAGAGCGCATAAAATAATGCGCAAAACTGTCGAACCCAGTACCGGATCCTTACTTCGTTTGTTAGAAACAAGAAAGTAAGCAAAAAAGTAGGCTACGGATTTGATTTACTTATTTAGAAAAGTGTAATTTTTTTAAGATGAATTTATTGATATTTTTTTCATGAAGAAAAAAATCGTTCTAAACTTTAACCAAATGAGAAGCCAAATACTACAATTCCACTTGCCAATTCCAATCACACTTTGTCCCACTTCTTTACGCTAACCTGTAAATTGAAGAATCACAAAAATCCTCATAGATATGCCGCCACATCCTTCAACGTACTTATATAATTCAAGTTTGCTGTTTCTGCTATTTTAATTTATTTGACCACGTTTACCATTCTGCCTTCAAATTAAGAGTGAACAGGCATCTTCTGGGCACGCTCATTCCATCATAGACCTCATTTTTCGCTTTCCATCAGGCGTGATCGGGGTCAAGAGCGGCCCATCACACTAATATTAAAAAGGCGAAAGTTTGTGAGTGTGTGTGGGGGTGTGTTTTTATGTTTGTTACTTCTTCACGCTCAAACGTATGGATCAATTGTGATAAAATTTTGTATGGAGGTAGCTGACACCCTGGATTAACATATAGGCTACTTTTTATCCCGATATTTCCACGGGATCGAAACTCATGCGGGTGAAACTTATGCTAGTTTAGCAATAAAAAAAAAGTCCAAGATTAGCAGAAGAGACACGGATTAAACTCGAACGTTGTCTAAAAAGTAAATGAAGCCCAAGTAGATATTCCTCCCTATCTCTATTTACCTATCAAACGGTATATAAGCCTCAAAATTTGCAATAAACAAGTGTACCTACCTGTAACAGTATATAAGCCTCAAAATTCGCAATAAACAAGTGTACCTGTGCCACACATCCATAAAGCACGTGCCGATTCCACTTCCGTGCCGCCCTCACTTCCGGAGCGGGGCCGCGGCGCCCGCGCCCCGTATGTAAATGTAACGACTCGTAGATACCCACTTGTTTATGTGATTTAATACCGACTTCGTTTCAACGGCCACGACATGTTTATTGCCTTATAATAACTGTTGGTTTTAATTTTTATGTGGAAACTTTTGTAGGTAAAGAAAAGCGTGTTTTTTTTTGTTTATTTGGGTATATTTTTTGTAGATTTCAACAAATCAAAGACAGTCATCTTTTCGCGTTCTACAATGTTTCTAACTAAAACAACTTTTAGTTAGAGACATTGTAGAACGCGAAAAGGAACGCACACCTTGCATCTTCTCCTTCTTATTCCATCCCTTAATCCCAGTTCCATCTGAGGTCGGGTCTTCTTGTACAGCGGTGCCAGGAGGACCTGTCCTGGGTTGTCATAGGAGTTAGGGTCTGCGCTTTCATCTCCCTCTTAATACCGAACCACCAAGTAGCGGGGGTCTTCCTCTTCCCAGGTGTTTTAAAGGGATATTTAAGGCTGTTTCTACCGAGAAACTATCATCTCTTCGCATTACGTGGTACCATCTAAGCTTGCTTTCTTTTAAGTTGTCCGTTATTGGGGCCACTCCGAAAGATCCTCTGACGTGCATCTAAAATGCTTTGTTTCATATTGAAAACCTTATAAGTAACTAGCTGCGCCCCGAGGTTTCACCCGTAAAAGTGTGGATCCCGTGGGAATATCGGGATAAACAGTAGCCTATATGTTAATCCAGGGTGTCAGCTATCTCCATACAAAATGTTATCAAAATTGGTCCAGCCGTTTGAGCATGAAGAAGTAACAAACATATAAACACGCCCCCACACACACTCACAAACTTTCGCCTTTATAATATTAGTGTGATGTGATAAAATATTTGATACAACTAAAGATTGGGACTCTAAAATAGCAACAGCAGCCTTACAGCCGATCTTCTATAGTTTCAACATTACATTGTATAGGTACCTACTGGTGTATCTACCTATATTTTTCTTTGTTTTTTCTACACACAGTTGTTCTACGAGAACAAGGCCCTGAAATATGTTATTATCATATTCAAGTCGCAAGGAATGAGATGTCCGTAGTATAGTTTAACGCCCCGACTCCGCCTACCCATTACCTCGCCGCCCGCGGCTCTGTGGTAACTAGGAAACATCACATGGATATAGGACGAAAAGAATGGCTAGCAAATATACCGAGACACCAAGGACCAACAAATATTTTGCAACAATGTGAAACCTCTAAACGAAACTTATCATTTGGTTAATTAAAATAGTTCTTCTTCATGAGCGAAAAGTGACTAAAACAGGTAAATTAATATAGATACAGCTGAAGAATGAATAAGACTGCCTTTCATAAATTTTAACAGTGGTAGCTACCATAATACCTAATGATGGCATAAAGTTCGCGAGCAGATTCGTAAAAAGCTGGTAGTATCATCACAACGGTTTTTCCATTGTTTGTCTTATTTGTTTTTCTATATTCGTGTATTTATGTATATTTATTTGTGCTTATACTTAATTGTGTATTTTATATTTAAATAAATACCTATTGAATCCTTAATTTTTCGTATGTACTTAATTGCACCTACCACCGCCTCTCCTTGTCTCCGCGTCACCTAAAAGTTGACTGGTAGAAGATGCCTATAGCATTAAGTGCGCCTCTGTACAGACGTCAGCACATCAATCTACCCGAAATTGTCAAATTTTCCCAATCAACATTGAACCTTATATGCTTTGGCGATAAAGTTGAAAATCTATTACAGAAATTTGACAAATTGTAGTAGCTTGATGTGCTGGCGTCTGTACATTGTTGTGCTTGAAGTATTAAAAAAAATAATAGGTGGCCCGCCGAAGATTAATCTAATGTTTCAATAATAGTAAAAAATTGTCTTTCTACTGTTAGATCAACAAGCAATAACGTCTTATTATTCCAATGTCACCAAGTCCAAGCTAAAAAAATATAATCACAACTTATCCAGTAAACACAACTCCTTGTAAACCCGGTGTGCAAGATAAAAAATAGGAAGCGGTCTGGCGTAAAATATGTAACTTACATATTGGCAGCGGCGGAGCGGCCATATTGAGTGAGCGGTCCGCTGATGGCCCTGCTACTGTATAAGTTGATATACTTCAGAATAGTTCTGTGGTCGTCACGAAAGAAAAAACGGATTCGTCTGTAAGTATAATAATGATGGCATATAGAAGATGCTTGGTATAGTTCTATTTTGCAGACTTTTGCGGGAAATTTGGTTTAAACGACTGGCAACATTATTAGAATGGGGAATGATAGACAAGCACTGAGTAGAAGTAGTAGAAGTAACAGATGACGAATGATGGCAAGAGGAAGAAGTAGGTAGAATAGGACGAAATTAATAAAATAGATGATTTCAAAAACTTAAGATACATCGCTTCAATGAACATCCTGATCCCACATGTATGATGATCTTATGGCAGGATCACGCCGTGGAAGTGGTGAAGTTTTGTTTTTTTGGTCAACAAAATTTGACACGAAGAAGAATATTGCAATATTCAATATTTCACCCAATAGCGATAAAGCAATCTAATCACGAGAATTACTATCACTTTTGTTTTAGAGGCAACAATACATTTTGAATTACGACTTCAAGTAGAACAATAGAACAATGGCAGTAACGAAGTGAGGTAATGGAGAAAAATCGAAATTCAGATACCTAAGACCTCTAGTGACGATCAGTGATTGAAATGATGAAATTGAGTCACTGTCGTGATACTTAGGCCCGTATTAATAAACGTCACTCAGCCCAAGAGCTCCCACTTGATATCGATCTTGAGGTCATGAACGTATTAATAAACATAATAATTGACGTATTCAAGCTACGGTTTGGGTTTACGATATCAGCCGAGTGATGGACTGATTAATAAATCAAACTCGACACTTAAGTATACAATAGGTGCGTGTACTCAATATGCTCAAACCTGAGTGTAGGCGGTCCGTGACTTGAGGTCGTGATTAGTACCGCGAAACACGGAGTTTGAAAATATTTTGGATGAAATTAATTATTATGATGAAATAGAGTTTTGTGTGTGTGTATTTTATGGTCTTTGCGATATCATTTACCAAATATCTGTCAAACTGCGTTAGTCTAATGCGAAAGTTGTATAAAATTGGTATTACGACACACCTATCCGAAAAGTAGACAAATTCAATTCAGTGAAAATATGTACTTAAACAATCTACTTTCTTGCTGAAAATATGCAAAAGGAAAAAATAAAGATATTTTCATTCTGTCTGCATTCTTACTTTTACCATTTTTCATATATAAACTACATAAAAAAACACGATCAAAAATCTTGATAAAAATTACTAAAAATTGTGTTGCGACGTGATACTTTTTAGTGCTGACCGTCCACCCAACTTTCTTATTTCGATTCAAAACTTGCATACAGCCTAATCGATATTGGCAAAAAAATATAATAGAAACTGAATAAAAACTCTTTTATCTAACAAAAAGTATTGAAAGTGTCTGCAGAATACCCATTATAGAATTAATTTATCATCATTCTCAAACAAAATTTTACTAAGCCTACCTAAAATAAAAAATATACTGGGAATTCTGTAGAAAACTATTAGAAACTATCAAAAAAAATCCACAATAAATAATAGTTGTCCAATAAATTAAAATAATTTTAAACAGCGAGGCATTCCGAATATAAATTCAAAAATAGAAACATTTCGGCGCGAAATTCAATAAATGAGGTAGGTACTTATGGCCGTCTGTTATTGACTCTGTTTCACTAAAATATCCAAAAAACTATTGAAATGACTATTGAAAAGCTTAATTAATTATTATAAATAATGCTTATTGTATTTACTGCTTAAAATAATTGTATTTAATTTCCAAGTATCGATTACATTCGTCATATTAATTTATCAATCGAAATTTAAAAAAATAATCGTTTGGAATAATCGCTTTCGCACATCATTGCAATAAAAAAAACAATAATGGTCGGCGATTTTGAACACAAATTGAGTAGTGGTAATAATTAATACGTGCTATTGGACCTGTGTTTGAATATTACGTTAAGACCTGGGCATTTTCGTGTTGTTCACAATATTTTCAATAATATTTGTCACACTTTAAATCTTATCTATAACTGTGTACTTATGTGAAAAGTAAAAATGTAGTAAACACGCACGATTGGCGCGAAACTTCGACATTAGATAGCCAAAAACTTCATTACCACTGCTTATTTACCTTAAACTAGGATAAATTCGTCAAAAAATTAAATGATGTATTATTCACAGCCCCTGAGGTGGAGTTAGGATGTTCAAAATCACCAATTTTTATGTTTTTTAGCCTCGACCACCACTCATCAAAATGGCGAGTATCGTATGTATTTACGAACTTGAATTTATTCAAGGTAAATGAATAAACTTGTGCAATAAAGATGAACATATTGTGAGGTTTTTATCCAGCTCTCCTAATTAACGCACATTCATAAGATTTGATGGGTAGCATAATAAATATTTACATAATCAAATAAGGGTGTCGTATGTCGTCATTCTTGGGTACGATGGGACCCTGTACCGAGCCGGCCGAGGTTTGTGTGTTCGTTCCGAACTATACGGTTATGGCTTTCTTGAGTAGAAAACATCTTTATAACGTGATACAGCGCTATTCATTAAATTTTTTTACAAAATAAAAGTATTTCAATAAATCTTACGACATACAAGAACGAAATGTGATGAATGATATTCTAAACTTCGGTCAATGTGACGTAAACGTTCACCAGATCAAGCCCTCAAGTACAGCGTCTTGAGGAGCTGAGCTTGATAACTGAGATACTGTTTTCATGTGTTTATTAATTAGCAATGATCTTGAGATGCTGATATCGTAATAATGGCGTATCAAATGATATCGCACTTGAGTACGTCTTTGAGGAACGTTTATTAATACGGGCCTTAGTAACACGATTAAGATTCGAGCACATTGAAAATAATATTAAAATCCGCCGTTTTTTCTTTTCACTCTATAAATAAAAAACAGAATGAAAATGAGCCAATAACTGTTTTCCCAAAGGACTGGGGCACAACGGACAGGGGTCACTCCGGATCCAATTTATGCACAATCTTACCATAAGATATTGAATATTTTTTGTTACACAAATAAGATTTTAAAGATGTTTTGTTATAGAAACAGAAGAGAATATACACCAAGAGTGATAGGTGAGCACGAAATTATTAAACTGACGTATCTAATCAATTGAGAGGAGGCCTGTGTCTCAAAACGCTAAAGGCTGATATCTATGCTGTGCTAATCAATAGTTGTTGTTGACCCCTCAAAATACAGGTCCAGGCCTAGTTTGGGGGTTAGGATGAGTTTTGTGGCAATACATTCGTGTTTATTTTATGATCACTGGTTTGTAACATGTAATTCTTAGTGTCAAATATTTTTTTTTATATATAGTTATTTTTTCAAATTACTTCTATAACTGGGCTCTAGGACCCTTTAGTAACGAGCCAAAGAAAATAACCCCAACAATAATAATCTTGATCGTGAAAATTACACAAAGACAACAGGACTTTCTGGTTTAGTAAGTACTATGTTAGGGCGACAGGAAAAACTAACACAGCTACCCACAATAGCTTGAACCCGAGCTGAGAAAACTGTGCTAGAAAACAGCATAGATACCTACCACCTACACAATTCCAGTCTTGCTCACCCCAGATACCTATAAATTAAGGCAGCGAGGAATATGCATAATAATATATGTTATATGAGCTCCGTACAAACAAACAGTTGTTCTAGCGAGTATAACGCAGGAAGTGTGGTACCGCACACAATGTCTTATGTTCACCCGACTGGATGTGGCTGGAGGTGCGAATGTCGCGGCAACGGAGAAGGTATATGCAAGCCAGCTCAAAGCAAGACATCATTGGGTCATGCCTGTTTTCACTAGCCCTACGGGACATCCAAATAAAAGCGCGCAGTTAGATTTCTCACGCTCGGTTCAGCGCTAAAAGTTGAAAATTCAACAGCGCGTTTTTATTTTTATAGGTCTTAATTTTGATATTGTCTTTATCTAGCGTCAGTGAGCACTCAGCTACCAAATCTATCGAATAGCGTGATCGATTCAGAAAAAAAGAGATCCGCAGAAGAATTAAGGTAACCGACATAACCCGAAGAATTGCCAAACTTAAGTGGTAGTGGGCCAAAAGGTTCTGAAATGGCGACCGCGTACCGGAACACGTAGCGTTGAAAGGCCTCCCACAAGGTGGACCGACGACCTTGTGAAGGCCGCAGGAACTCGTTGGATGCGAGAAGCGCAAAACCGGTCGAAGTGGAGGTGCTTGGGGCTTGGTGCTATGTCCCACAGTGGACGTCTTTCGGCTGAAACGATGACACTCAGCTCTAAGTCTGACTGATTAAAAGGTTACGTAGAACCTTATTTACTGGAGTTAGAAATGTTTTCAGAAGAAAAGTTCCTCAAATAGTTTCCGCTCTAAAAACTTATTTTTGCTCTGGGTTGTGTACCTGTAGCCCGAGTGGACAAATCCCTGAAAGGTTTTTCATCAACACTGCTCAAGGAGATAATAAAATTCTGTAAATGTAAATAAATAAAGTTCTGCAGTACTTAGCAGAAGAAAAATACCGCAACAATTCAACTGCTTTCCCACATCGTTGCCCGCGCCCCACCGCCGCCACTCACATGGGAGTTATGCAGATTCGCTCGGTATTTATCGTGAAACTTCAACAGATACGGGCCGACACCGCGAATCTGATTCCGTTTCTACTATCAACCAGATTTATTGACTGTAATAATGTTATTGGGCGTTTGTTTTCTGGCGTACTTTTTCGTGATAAACAATAGGTATGTTTGGCGTGTATCAGATTTGCGGAGTTTAGATGTTACGTATGTAGATTTGACAGATATCTGCGTAATGCGGGATTTTGTTTATTTCATGCGAGGTTGGTAAAATATTTTTGGGAGGGAAGCAAAGAGCTTCCAAATCTTTCTTGAATAATTTATTTATGTATTGTAGTTTCTACCTATGACGACGGAGGGTGACGAAACTTTTGGAAAATGGCATTCAAACATACAAAAATACCTACCTAATAGTTCAAAAACCTAATGACTGAAAAAACTGACTATCAAATAATATCATCATTTATTCCGCATTATTTGTATATACAGGGAGACTTGTAATTTTACGTATTCCTTCCAGGGCGTAATAGTGTGCCCCATTTACAACAATAAGTAGGTACCCCTTAAAGCCTAGGCGAAAATGCATGGAATTCAAGAAAAGGCAATTTTCTCGTATTTTTGTAAATTTCCCAGGATTCGTCACCAAATATCACTTTTCTCTAAACACTCAAATTGCATGGCCATCATTGCTATTTCATTGGATACATAATACTTTAACTAACTATAGTTATATCATAAATGAATATAACAGTTGCAGCAAGTTGTTAAAGAATACCAAGACAAATCTTCTGCTCTATAGGTACCTACAGCCTTTTTCTTCCTTGGAAACTCCTTCTTATCAGTAAGTACTATTTTACATCGCCGCGTGGGTACCTCAATCCTCTCTCGTATTCAGAAGGTGTTGCCAGTCATTACTCGCGGCAATATAGATGTTTAAGTGAGCATTTAATATTTTATTAGCAAGATTCGCGGAGAACGCGCTGTTCTCTAGGGTTGACTGTCGCGAAAGCGAGAATGTTTGGTCTTAAACTTATAAAAGACTACAGGAACTGTTGGAGCCGTTGTCCACATTTATTAATAAAGCCAGTTGAATTATAGAAGCGATTGGACAGTGAACGACCAATAAAAATAATCGGGAGAATAAAAACAGACCGAGCTTAGGGTTTCTGGAAAATCTTGGACTCCAGTAAGGGCCAAAGATTATTATTGCAGAAAGCTTACCTATCAATTTTGACATTTGTGTTTATGAGCAAAACATTTGCAGTTTTTATCCAGATTCAACGGTTTTAACTCTGGTCCTTTGTTCCCGATCCTTTTTTGACCTGTCAACTCGCCAGTAAGTAGGTACAATGTAAATGAACCTGAACCAGCTTAGTCTAAACAAACCCTAGTTCTACCACCCCTAGAACACAAGAAGCGTACTCCAGTGTTATCTAGATCACGTAACGCGGATCGGGCTCGCGCCTTGCATATTCCTCGCCTTTAAACCTTATCGTTTTATATAAATTAATTGCGCGGAACAGAGATTTTGGTGGTTACAGCGCTCTGTGTACTTAGTAAGGAGGCTTTGAAGGCAGCGAGTTCCGAAAATGGTAAGGTTGAAACCCTAGATAGGGTTAAAATTGTTAGAGGATGTATGGTCAATTAAAACGTGACAGGGGCAGGTTGAGAGTTTGTGGATTATTCTATGCCCTTTCATCTTGCAATTACTGAGATTTTTATCCAAATGCCAAGCACTGATGATACCAACGATACCTACTAAGACAGTTAAAAATCAATGTACAAGGAGGGCATGGTATGTACACCAGTCAGTAGGCAGATATAAACAGTGAGGTGATGGTAAGCTTAAACCAGTGTTATTCTTCACAGAGCGAAAGTTATGAGCGGTGCAAATGTTGGCCTCTTTCAGGGCCACACAGAATTTCTTAGTTATCTAGCTTGTTGGTTAATTGAAACCATTTTGCGTTGATTTGGAGGGACCATAAAATTTAGTATCTACTCTTTCGAATTCGAATAATATCGCGGTATCATGGTAAAATTTGTTCATTAATATTGAATCAATTAAAATATTCATTTAACAATTTATCGTGGTGCAGTAAACGGTAGAAATTTTCATGGTAGATAAAATGCTTTACATTGTTATTTACTTACGTTTTACCTCAGAAGTATTTTTCGACCTACATAACTTTACTATTACTAGAACTATTCGTTTCTGTTATCTTATGTAACTCACCAGAGAAACTGTGTGGATTAGAACTACTAGACTAAGTCTGTTATAGTGAATGCCTACAAAATCAATTCAAAACTAAAAACCAAAGAAAAAAACATGAATAGTGACGAAAAAATAATAAGCAAAAAGCGATCAAAGTTTGTCACCCCATCCGAGCCGAGGCAATATCGCGTTTATAGTTAGAGAAAAGTCCCGCAGGGACATTATAACTAGCCAATGATTATTTTGTTTCGCTGTTTGGGGACCGATTCTGGTAGCTGCAGAGGAGTTAAATGTACTTTTTGTTACATATTTTTTAATCTATTTTCTCTGGGAGATATATCTTGAATTTTGAGTACCTACAAGATGAGTGTGGCCGGTTTCGTATAGGTAATTCATATTTCGGGTTTAAGGCATACTGCTTTAAGAGTAAGACTAACGCTGGCTGCATCATAAACTAAATCGTACTCATGCATCAAGGCTTCAAAAAGCGGTGAAATTTGCATTAACATAAGACCTACATTTACGCGTTGCATAGTCCATAGTTACCGTTTGTCATTCATTATATCATTACCTACCTATACCTACCTAATATATCAACCACATTCGACAAACAATATGTTCTTAAACAATATGTGCTCTTGATCCTATGAAAAAACGTGCCAAACTTCAATACCAAAACATCAAAACTAAACGACTAAAAATTGACACCAAATTCAATCCACCTCTCACAGAATACGCGCCCTCTCGCCCTCTACCCCTCTTAAGATGCTCATAAACATGTTTTTGTCGCAATAAAAATGATAAATCATCCGGTTTTTTATATGGTCAATCAGTAGATACAGTGTTTTCGCCATTGACAGATAAAATCTATGGACTCACAGTTTTTCTTTAATGGAGGAAAAACTCGACGGAGTAATAAGAAAAGTCCGATTATGATTGATGGTGTTATGATAAGGGGTAGGGCTTTTTATTGGTAAACAGCTTTTGGTTGAAGACCAACTCTAGAATTGCAAAATATGAAATAGTTGGCACTTTATTTGTATAAATAATGTCGCCAATTAGTTCAGCCACGAATCAAAACAAAGGACCAAAACATACTAAACTAACAAAATATATTATTTCACATAAAATAATTTGATACGACTACCTACCTTCTTCATATTTTTGCAATTCTAGATTTGATCTTTCTCTCAACGAAAAGCTGTTATCCAATAAAAAGCCCTACCCCTTATCATAAAACTAACAAATTAAAAGTGTGTGTTTAAGTTGTTTAGAAGTAATAATAAAAAACTGGCCAAGTGCGAGTCGCACACGAAGGGTTCTGTACCACAAGGCAAAAAACGCCGAAAAAATACGTTTGTCGTATGGAAGCCCCCCTTAAATATTTATTTTATTCTGTTTTAGTATTTGTTGTTATAGCGGCGACAGAAATACATCATCTGTGAAAATTTCAACTGTCTAGCTATCACGGTTCATGAGATACAGCCTGCTGACAGACAGACAGACAGACGGACAGTGGAGTCTTAGTAATAGGGTCCCGCCCTTTGGGTACGGAACCCTAAAAAGTAATAATCAAAGTCAAAGCTCAAGAAAGGTAGGTAGGTAAATACATACTGAAATAAGAAAACCAGTTTTTCTTCATGAAAAATAACCCTAACTCTCTCCCTTTCTCTAGTTTCAAATAAGCTCACGAAAAACCCATAATCTTTACACAAGGCTAGTGGTGTTTTTTTATAACCTACCTATCTCATTTCGAGTAGGCAGTGGCAATAATGTATTACTTACGACGATTATAAATTATGCCAGGCTATTCTGCAAGCAAAGCTTACGTTCTGCCTTATTGAGTATGCGACGAAAACAATCGATGAATTATTGCAGAATACGACCGCAAATAAGCCTTATATCATATTTTCTTTGTTAATATTACTCTACTCATGGATAATGTTTTCCAACTTTGTTTTCTGTAGGTAAGTCTTTGGAAAATAATAGCTAGCAGAATGGAAATGAAAACATTTTCATGTTCTAGATTAGCATTGTTGATGTTGTTACTGTAGGTAATTGAATGTAGGTACCTAGATCTGACTTGAAAAATGCCTAAAACTTTTCAACGACATAGAGGTTTCTTCATGGTTTTAAAAACCACTTTAAAATGAACCTAAGTGGGCACCTCATCATCAGCTTAAAGCTGCTGAACATACGCCTCTCCAATTGCATATTTAGCTTGATTCTCAGCCACTATCATCCAGCTGCTACCAGCCACCCTGCGAGGACCGTCGCTCTACCAAGTCAATCCAACGCACACACGTGGTTAAATATTGTTTGTGGGTATAACCTACCTACAAACAATATCTAAATCAGCTAATGTCCGTCGGAACAAATAACAATCGAAGGTAACTTACTAGATAATATCAAATTAGATACCTACTTAGATATAGAAACAGAATTGCCCGAAGCCTGTAAGTGGTAACCCACATAAAGAGACAAAGATTTTGCCTGAAATCGTTTCTACCAAATCAAGATAAAATGTTTACAGCCGTATAACAAGCGACAGTCTACGTTTTTTCGTCACCAACCACTAAAATATGATGTTTTCGCCCCCCAACAAAAACTAGTTAAACAAAACGATACAATAAGTCTCAACAATAAACAGACAACAAAAATTAACTTTACAACTAGTATACAGACATTCCGTTCCTTATTATTTATCCTCTACAATGTTTTCCAAAACATGGCGCTGTGTTTTGTCTGTGTAACGTTTTTAGTTCAGATTTTATAGTAGAGAGGAACACTGTGTTCGAAAATTGATGGTGTGTGTCTGCAGGAACAGTTCACATTATGGTGTTGGAATCGGCGCCAAGTTTTGATGATCATGGTTTTATTAACCAATATTGGTTGACGGAATTTTGGCAGGGGTTTGCACCATGGGGCGACATTTTGCATTTGTTAATCTGAGGTTTAAAGATGTTTAATTAGTCGTCAAGTTTTTAGCATTTTAGTTTTTTTGGAAAAAACTAAAGATTTTTCAGTTTAGTGAAGATCTAGCTAGGTACTACCTACTGATTACCCGTTTCGTGTATGAAAGACGCATTAATGGTTATAACTCGATTAATGGCTATAATCATGTTTCATTATTGCATTAAATTCTAATTTGTACGGCTCAAACAAACAACTAGACAAATCATAGATAATGAAAGCTGGCATGCGTTTGAAAAAACGAGTCCACTTGTCGTAGCAATGCGGTCCCTAGCAACAAGCAACAAAAAACATGGATCTTTTAACTATGATTCAAATCTGGGGATCTCGGTGCAATCGGGCGTCATAAGGTTCCCCAGAGAGCGGCAGTTAGTCGCGGCGTCGCCTCTTGATTGGGATCGTCGTAAAACGATCCACGCCAACTACAGCAGTAGGGAGATTGTTGGAACTTGTCGATGGAACAGCGTTTTTAATTCTAGAACCAGTCTGGACATACGATTATGGCCATATTTGAAGAAAAAAGAAAAATAAACGATCTGCTTGAAAGTTGTTAGAGAAGAACCATGTGGGATTAAGGACCACGTGGGTCTACAATAAAAAGGGTGGGTTTCTAGTCGCAGATGGTAACAAAAGGTATAGGTTACTGTTACTGTTTAGCCTGCATCGTTCCACTGCCGGGCAAAGGCGTCTCTCCATGACTTCCAGCTTTTTCGATCCAGTGCTAAAGTGCCGCCATCTTGTACGGGGTCTGCCGCGACGCCTTCTGGCTGTGTCAGGGCTCGACAGTGGTTATTCTGGCCAATACGGCAGATGTGGCCAGCCCAGCTTCAGCTTAGCGGCTTTTTAAGCAACGTCAGTAATCTGTGTTTTAGGGCGCAGTGTGGTGTTGCGAATATAGTCTGTCAATTTGACGCCTAGAATACTGCGCTCCATTGCACGATAACAAACGTTAAGTTTAGACTTTTGAATGTTTGTCACAGACCAAATCTGAAATGGGAAGGATGCACATGTCCATAGTTTTTCGCTTGAGTGGCAAAGGAAGGTTTCCTTTCATAAGCTCTTTCATGAACCTAGCTCTTCCAAGCATTTTTGGTTCGTCTTAAGACTTTTGTCTTGTCTGGACTGGAAAGAGACTAGCTGTTCTAGGTACTGAACTTATATAAATGTCCGATTACGATCAAGGTTAATCAAATAATCATCTAAGTACCTACCCTTAAAAGTACCTCTGCGGTCAGTCTATGGTAAAGGGGGTAATGATTTTTAGGACTTAATACAAGTGCAGAAAACTGCTCTCAACAGACCAAAAAACTACTTTTGAGCTAAGTGCTTCACACACAATCAGGTACAAAACTTAACAAACGGTATCAAAACTTCAATAATGAAATCATCGACGCGATTCGCAACACTATTCACAGCTTTGAATTCAAGCGAGAGTCTAAAATTTTCAGCATTTTATACCCTGCGACTTTTTTAAATCTACAATACACTAATCTTCTTTTTTGACTTCAACTCTTTCAGTGACTGCATCTTCACTGCAAACCCGTATTTCTTCCTTCTCCTACATAAGAAACAGTACCTAGATACGGTCACCAAAAGAGATAAGTCACCAGGTAACCAGGGTCGTCAGATATAGGTAGTTGAAGTTTAGTAAGAAACCGATGGATGTTTTCGAATACAATTAATTATAATTAATAGAAAACAAACAGGTTTGACCTATAACTTCCCTATTTGACTTCCACAACTAGGGTTGCCAACCCTACTTACTATACAGGGTTATTGGTAAAACTTTAACAACCTCTCAAGAGGTCATTGTAGGTAGGTACTCATCAATATGAACAACTTTTACTATGGGACAAAACCTGAAATCGCGAAAAAAAAATCAGCTGTTCCCTACATTTTGACGAGTTATACGAACATAAATGTATTATACCTACCTACCTACCTATTATAATTCACTAAATACGTATTTGTTACGGTCGCGAATCATATTATTTTAAACAACGTACCTACTCACAACTTAATACTGACCAGCAAATTACAAAAAACGTAAAAAAAAAGGACTTATTCGCGGGATACCTAGCGCTTTCGCCGTAATATTTACTCGTACCTACAATGGGAAATGCACGACTTGTTGACAGTTTTCTAGTAGATAAGTAAAAGTAGAGTTGCACAAAATAAGAAGCATTTCTTAAAAAAATTAATTTATTAAGGCTGAAAGTAGCAAGACATTTTTTTTTAAAGAAATAAAGTATTTTGAAACCTACTATACCTACCTACCTATATTTTTTCATTATTTCGCTATCTAGTGTCTACTATAGTTTTTGGGTAATTATTTAAAACTAGGTACTATTTTTGACTGAAAAAGAGTTGGAAACCACAACCCAGTTAGTAGGCAATACGATACCCCTTGGTAAGACTGGTTGTCAGATTTTCACGTTGCACGAATTCCATCCGGGACCAAGGGCTTAACGTGCTTTCCGAGGTACGGAGGGGTTTTGGTATGTAAAGATGGTCATCCATCCACGGACCAACCGCGGCAAGCGTAGCTTAACCTGATCGATCGACCCGTGCAGCTGTTATTACTTAGCCACTTATTAATTTCTCGCCTACCTACCAAGGTAGTTATTAATTTAATGTCGTCTGTCGTCCCGCACCCGCATCGCCACCCCTTCTTATAAACAACCCCGAATCAAAATCTCAAAGCGTGAATATTCGGAACAAACCTATGTGTTTTGTTTGACAACTTATTGGCGCAGAAACTGTTGTTATTCACATTATTTGTGGCGCTTGTTTTTGTTCGCCAGTAAACGATTATGATCTCTTGTGTTGTTCTGTGGGGATAGGTAAACAAGTTTGCCTTAATTTTAAATGGGAGGGTAAAATATTTAGTTAAGATGGTGACTTTTGGCAGGATTAAGTATTGGTATGGTAGTAAATGATAGGTAGGTTCTGCCCGCGACTTCATCCACTTAAAATATCCATACTAATAGGTAGGTATATTATAAATTCGAAAGTAACTCTCGTCTGTTTGTTACCTTTTCACACCTAAACCACTGAACGGATTTCGATAAAATTTAGCAAAGAGATAGATTGCATCCCGGGAAAGGACATAGGATAGTTTTTATCGACATACCTCGCGGGCGAAGCCGCGGGCGGAAGCTAGTAAGATATATTTTAAATGACACTCGGCAATTATACAATAGCTAGCTAGGCTAATTTATCCTCTGGAGTTTTCATCAGAGTCGTCTACGCCCCTACATCATAAGTTTTTTTTTTTTCAGGAATACTTAGGTAAGTATTCAAACTATTGCGAACGAATAAACATTTAAAAAAATAATCCTAGGTAGTTTGAACTTTACCTGAGATCTAACAGACCTGTGAGCTCCATCTCTTTCTCCAGATCAAAAATACAACATAGAACTGCCATCTATATTCAGTTTTGCTAAAATAACACCTCAATGCGATGCAATATGGCAATACTACGTAGGTCCATATACTACTTTCTATATTGACTACTAGATGGCGCTGTCGACAAATTTTACTACAGCGTCAACTCAGCCTAGGGTATGTTCTGTGGCCTCGACTCACTTTTTGTTTAAGCATAAAATTACCGCTTTTCCTCAAAGATTCGAATTAATTATCGTAAGCATTATTAATAGATAGAATAAATTAAAAACAGTTACTATGCATCTAACATTTAATAAACTTCTCCAATATTCTAACATATTGACACATTAGTTCTACACAGTTATTTAAAATAACACATTTATTGACATTACTTAATTTATTTAACGACTCTTTGACACTCTCTAACTTATCTCGTACCATCGGTGCAACAATAATATTCAGATTATTATCATTGGAACAGATGGCAGCCGAGTATATTAATCTACTCACATCTGTACTTTGATCATAGTAGTACTTCACTACTAGTAATAATCCATAGAAATTATAACTAAGGCCTTTACAATCAATGTAGAGGTCCTTAGTTAATCCATGGTTATTAATAAACGAAATCTGATCTTGTGATAATTTGATAGATTTTGTTTTTAAAAATAAAGTCACCTCTTCGAAGGTAAATGACACATAATCCAGGTCATTTGCCGGTAAGAAAAAACCATATTCTGTGATTAGTTTCAAATTATGACTGTCTCCATAACATATGAAAACTTGTGTATAGGGATCAAAATCATTTTTGGTGTATATTGAAAATTGTACATCTGAAAATAAGTCTTCACTTAAACTATTAATACTAACATTTTCTATATTCTTGCTAACCAATAACTTGGTCTCATTTCTTGCATTTGGACTATGGTTAATCATATCTAGGTACGGACATAATGATATTTTCGTATTATCACTTATAAGGGTAATAATTGAGTTTTCCACATTTTTCAAATCTATCACTTTCGTCAGATCCATAAACACACATCTAGTGTTTACTGTGAAGTATGCCCATTCATATCCAGCCACGGAAAATGATTTTATGAAATCTTGGATTGTATTATCTTTACTAACATTATTCGATAAAATATTTTCAAAAATACTATAGGAGGAATCAATGATATCTTTTTGCTTTAGGATCACAGACAGAATGTCACTATCAATATTTTGTTTCACTTCATTTGGCAAAAAGTAAGGAACAGAGTACTCTTTTGGCAAACTTTTTAAGTAAATATGCCACTTTGTTTTGTCACTTTGGAATTTTAAAAATGCGAGATAAAACGCCATTAAAGACTGAAAGGAAACGGATTGCTTATATTCTACTAAACAACTTTTGGAATTCTCTAAAAATATTTTATAAAATAATTTGTCCATCAAAATTGTTGTGACATTAATAGTTAAGTTTAGGGGTAAATTCATAAGTTCCTCTCCGCTTTGTATCTTCTTCTTCGTTAAAACTCCTCGGCCTGTATCGTGGAATACGGCCAGGAACAGCTTATCGTTGCGACCAATGCCATTTTCAGACAACCAAGAGTTCAATTGAATTACTTCTTCTTTATCATCACAAGCGCAAAAGTCGCGCGCTTTTCTTATGTTTCGTTTCCGCCGAGTTCGGCCCATAGCTGATTTCAACGTATGACACACATTTCAATTTCATTAAAATTATACACCAGGTTCGACTAATCAATTAATGAAATTAGATTTTAAAATAGAACTTCGTACATAATAAATCGAATTTGTTTGTTGTCATGACACTCGCGCACACTCACAGCACAGTCTCGCACGCAATTCGTGTCGCGCATGACATGACGTCCAGCGTTTTATTTACGTTCGTATAACTTCATTTTAACTCCCATTGAACATTTGTGTAACCAAAAATTTATAGTAACTCTAAATAATTAATTTATATTTATGCAAAAAGTTATAGAACAGTTATAAGTTAGAAGTTATACACACTGCGGTTTTTATTTAGATATTTATTTATATCAGTCGCGTTCACTAGTGTTGGTCACTGTTGTTTTCCATCATTGTAAATGGGAAATAACAAAACGTACGAATCAATAACCGATTGTAGACGTTCAGAAATAAGTATAAATCAACAACAGACAAAATCAAAAATGCTTGCTGTTTATTATCTACCACTTGGTCACTGCAGATGTCTCTACTATCACTATAGCCCAAGAATTTGATTACCTATTTTGATAGCTACCTGTTACTCACTATCCATTTTTTTTTTGTAAACAGGCGACTAAACTTATAAATATGTATAGGTAATTAATTAATGTGTCCCGTTGCTCAGCTGCTGCCTGAAAAAACGGGAACTCATGTATTTCCCAAAGATGTTAAAAACAAAAAACTGTTGCAAAAAGCTCTCCGAAGCAAAAATTGGATTACGTCAAGACTGTGATATCTTATAACTTAATGAAGAAAATTCATAAACAGGAGCAATGATTTCAAAAGTAAGGATACGCCCGTCTGAACATTTTACATAGAAGTTCTTCGTTCGAAATTCGAAGTTCGCGCGCACCACTGTCAACTAAGTCGCGTTGGCCCTAAAACCGTCATTTTAGGGCCAGCGCGCTGGTGCCATTTCGTCGCGCCGTTAGCCCGGTCCTTACGCTAGTAATATATATGTCAATGAACAGGAGATGATACTCCCAAGATACTATGTCTGTTTTCATTCCGTACGGCACTGGTGAAATAATAAATTATTTTTGATATGGTGGTTAAATTATGAATTAAACGGAGGTTTTCAGGGCAGGATGTCAGAAAGATCATCCTCGAGTTAGTCTTCAACTCCGATCAAGTTATTCCTGTGTTGTACGCTTCCAGTCTTCACCAATTAGTGAACATAATATACCTAGTTAACTGATATCAAACAAACAACTTAAAAAATAAAAAAATATCTAAAATATTTTGCTGATAGACGCATTTTCCTTAGCTCGTCTTTTAATAGTGCTACACTGGAAGTCGCTTGCTTAAACTAGTTTCCATTTAATTTATGATCAAAACAAAAGTAAACATAAAATACAATGGCGACTTCTGGACTAACAGAAGTGCTGACACCTATAACGAGTTTTCAGTTTTTGACCTTACTATAATATTATTTTAAAGCTCTACACTATACATTCAAAATGTTTCTATCATATAAATAAAATAAAACGTACTTACTGCTTCAATAACCAATCTTCATCAATGAAAATATTTTTATGAGAATCGACATTTTCGTTCAAAAACATTGCTTTGTTTGCTTGTCATGTCATTACTTTTTTGTCATTTCTTTCACATTCGAATTCCAACAGCCAAACGGTTTCGCTTTTGTTGTTTTCAACTTTCTTTGAAATCAATTTCAATTCAACAAGTTTGAACTTACCTAAAGGTCTGATTACAGTTACAGCTGCTATTTTTATTCCACAATGTCTCAACAACAAACTAAAAACTGTATAACACTCCGAGGATCGGCACAAATTATTTGCGAATATCTCAGTAAGTAACAAGAGATCACTAAAAACAAAACAAAAGATAATTCGTGTTTTATGTTTTTTTCTTAATTTTTGACGTAGGTAGGTACTATCGGCCTGCATGATGTGTAAACATGAAGATATTATTATATTCAAACCTTTTTTTCAGAATTCGCCATAAATTCAGTGCTTTTCCAAAGAGGACTATATCCACCGGAAACTTTCAAAGCGGAACAACAATACGGCATTACACTGTTGATATCAGAGGACGCACAGATCAAGAGTTTTCTGACCAATCTTCTCACACAGAGTGAAGGTAACAATTAATGTATTTTTTAAAAATTCAATGTGCAGTTTTATCTCTCAAATACCAAGTGCATAACTTTACTTTATTTGGGGTAATAGTTTAAGATGGGTAGGCTAAATCAAGCATTTTTGTGGGTGATTTCATAAAGCAAAGTATACAACTGCTGTTTTGCAATGCTTTGTAGCTGGGTATCTTAACAATACTGAAAACACACTTGGTATGATGTAAATAGGTAGAACTTTCATTTACCTTGTAAGTTCTATGTTATGGGTTTGGTTTCCGCATTTTCCTTCAGTGGACCATTGTGCATGCAGTTTACCTTGTAAGTATTGTGATTGTTTTCAACTATATTTTATTAATTGCCTGTCATACAAAGGTAATTTATTCCGGAAGGTCTATGTGAATAAAACCTAAATATTAAAATAACAATATAATTTCCTAACCAGATTAAAACTGTTAATAAACTAAAATATGGCTTTGAAAACTTCTCTGCAACGCTGTCAACTGGTAATTGTACCAATCAAATATGCCTCTTTGATATGCAAAAGTGCCTTTATGTGCCTATCCATACTAATAATACTATAAATGCGAAAGTGTGTTTGTCTGTCTGTCTGTTACCTCTTCACACTTAAACCGCTGAACCGATTTAGATGAATTTGGTATGTAGATAGTTTGAGTCCCAGGAAGTGAAACTGCGGGGCGCTGTTAGTTTGAAATAAATACTTTGACTTTTCACAAATAGCTTACAATTTTACATAATCCAATTTCTTGTAAATTTCCAGAATGGATAGTCAACAAGAAAGTAAGCAAGCTGTCCCTCATCATCCTCAATGTAGCTAACAAAGAAGTACTAGAATGCTGGGACTTCAATGTCCAGTATGAAGACGGAGACGCGGCATTATCCAAAGAGAAAAACGAAACAGTAGGCAGTAAAGAATTGAAGAAAATCCAGCAGGAAATTAGAGATGTCATGTTGCAGGTAGCTGCTACAATTTCATACTTACCGTTCTTAGATTGTAGGTGTTCCTTTGACGTATTAGTTCACGCTAAAACAGATTGTGATGTACCGGAGAAATGGGCAGAAGCAGAGCCCATCGCGATAGTGAACGCACAAAATGTGCAATTAAAAACCTTTTCTACTAGTCTTCATAAAATGGAAACTGTTGTTAGTTATAAGCTTGTAGATTAGTATAGAATTTTAGAATACTTAGTGTTGTTTGTAGAATTTTTCCTGAATGATTTTACAAAATTTTACCATGCTGCTTGGAATAAGTGACTAGTGGTACTAACAGTATTAAATTGGATTTTTGGAAGTGTTTTAGCCAAAGTTTTTGTTTAATACTTCGTTTTTTAATTTCTAATTTATTTGTGTAATTTTTTTAATAAACCGTTAAGGCCTGATTGCATGAAAAACATCAGTTAAGTATTGATTTTTTTAGCTATACATTGGCAGGTACATTGACGCGCAAACTGTAATCATGAATTCAGCACATGATTGTAGACCTCTAATGTAGAAATTTTACATCCATTATCTAAAATAAAATTGCTTTTTTATTGAAAGGTGCAATTCCTGCATGGTCATAATGTATGGAAGAGCAATTTTTTTTTAACTACTGATGCAACATTTCAACTCAGATGGTTTCAGAATTATAATTATTAAGTATATACTGAATACATGGTATTACAGCTTGTGCGTCGATGCCCCTGCCACCCTGTAGATATTTTGTTGCTTGGTGAACAAACTGCATGTATGAAGTGTTACCAGCAACAGAAAAACATATTGCCACAACAAAGTTTTCTTTTGTTTTTAATTAATATTATCATGTTGGCTTTACTGTCAATTGTTTTAAATTGGAATGGTATTTGGTAAAGCTATCTTCGAGTGCTACAAGGATCTTTTGCCGGTCTAATAACGTTGACATGGGGGCGCTGACGGTAAATAATTGTGATAAAGCTTGTATATTGTATTGAAATAACGGTTAGTTCCGATTTTGGCCACGCGTCATAAGATCCTACACCTATTTAGTTTAAATAGATTTTTATTTTGTTATTTATGTATCTCTTAAATAGATTCTTCTATATTTTGTGAATGTGAGAATGTTGTCCTTGTATACTGTAGATTTGTAGACAATTTTCTATTTTTTTAAGTACCTGGTACTTGTTGACAGGCCTACACTGTCCTCCCATACCTGTTAACACTGTCATTAAAAGAAACTGCATGGTTACTCTTTTAAAAATAATTGATTTTTAAGAGAGTAACCATGCAGTTTCTTGCTGGCTCTTCTCCATAGGAAACAACCAGTTAGAACCGTACACCTAGCTTCTGACATTTCATAAGTCCCCATGTAGGTTTATGTGAAATAAAATATTTTGATTTTGATCCTTGTAGTGCTAAATCAAGATGTTGACATATCTATAAAATCATTTGTCCTGCAGTTGGGCCTAAGAGCAGCTCTTACATTCCTGTTTTTATAAAGTTTATCCAAGTATTGTATGGATTTTTTAATGTAAATGATTGGATTATGTATTTTATAATTTTACCTTTTTAAGATACTTCTTCAGAGTACAATGAGCCATTTAAAAGTGTTCCCTATGAAGTGACTTGTCCAAGAATTCTCATTTAAAACATACACCTTATGTTAAGTTGTAGAAAAGTAAGTTTTTAAGCTTGTGTACATTTCTTTACTGCATTGTAGTTTTCTTTTTATTAATATGTACTTAAGTGGTTTTAATATATAGAATAAGACTAAACATATTTTTTTCTTTTTCGTTTACCATCCATGACAAAAGAAAGAGTTGACCAAATATGAGTTATTAATGAAACTGGAGCATTGAAGTCCCCTTCTTGCCTAAACGTAGTTACATTTTTGTTGCACTAACATAACATCACGCCTGTAGTCCCGAAGGGTAAGGCAGAAATGCACCAATAGTATATGTACCCACATTTCGCCAGTTATGTCAACAAGTCGCATTTAATAGCACTTATTATAATAATTTTTTATTTTATCTTATGATTTTAATTTGATTTCAAATGTAGAACATATTGGATTGAAATAAATGAATTTTGAATTTGAAATTTGAATAGGTGACGAGCGTGATGCCAATAACACTGCCCGAGCTGGGAATCGAACCCACGACCTCGTGCTCAACAGTAGCACTTGCGACCACTAAACTAACTAGGCAGACACTTTGGATGCACTTTTCCACCAATACAAAGAAATAACCTCCTTTTTTTTGAAGTTGGTAAAAAAAACTTCATACAATATTCACATTTCGTTTATTATGTAACAAAGCGCTTAAACATAGCAGTTACAAGCTACAATAAATAACACCTAATCAGCAAATAATACTGTACATGACTGTTAATATAACTTAACATTTTTATTAATATTGGCTTATTCGTTAAATAGTCACAACTCAAAAGGCAAAATACGAATTATTGAACAAAATTTATTTGTGTCAGATTATAAAATAATTAAGGATATTTTTGGGTACAAAGTTCAGAGTTGTTTTTTTTTTTAATATTGCATTACATTCGAAGGTTAGGCAAATAATTAAAACAATAATGCAACACCAAAATTCACCAATGCTCCTAGATTTTGTGCCAGGCTACATTGTCTCTAAAAAAACTACACTTGATGGGGCGCGTGCACATAGCGATCCGTTGTACCTTGTCCCACAGGTACCTATTTGATGGCGTATGTAGTTGTATGAGCGAGTTCGCACACAATACAGAATTCCGGATCCAGTAAAAAAGAAAACAGATCAGATAGATAAGATCCGTTAAAAATGATCCTGTAAAATCGGCCGTTCTATGTGTACGCGCCCTTGTACAGACGCCAGCACATCAAGCAATCAATTCTTTAGATTTTCAACTTTATCGCTACAGCATAAGGTTCAAGGTTGATTGGGAAAATTTGACAGTTTCGGGTAGCTTGATGTGCTGGCGTCTGTACTTTATACTTGCCAAGTATTAAATACAAAATGAGGATAGGCGTCCTGTTACAAAAAAGCGTCCAAGTGCGTGTCGGATTCGCACACGAAGGGTTCCGTACCACCGTTCAATATTTAACGTTACATTTTTTTTTTATAGTTCAGTAAAGTAAACACGTTTCTTGTATGGGGACTGGGGACCCCTTTCATTTTTAACTTTATTACTTATATTTTTATAATTTGTTGTTATAGCAGCCATAGAAGTACACACTGTGACAAGTGTCTACCTAATACGGTTCAAAAGATGCCTGTGACAGACTGACGGACGGACAGCAGAGCCTTAGTAATAGCATCCCGTTGGCACCCTTTGGGTACCTACGGAACCCTAAAAATGGTATTGAGATTCATAGGCGAAATCGGTTATAAAACTAATAGCATATAAATAAATAAAAAAATCTACCAATCGCGTTGATCTCCACATTGCACTGTGCTGTAAATATCAAGATTTTTGTAGAAAAAGTTATGCAAATCTATTTCTTATTGGGAATTGTTCAGACATTTTCAAGCACTAGGTACCTACAGTACCTTCACAGTTATTTGACCTCTGCTCTTGCATCACTGTCAAAATCATAGTGATCTTTACTTTTATTACAATAAGGTTGCTATTGGCTTGCTGCCACTGACAAGTCTGTCAAAATCAAAGTGATCTTTACTTTTATTACAATAAGGTCGCTATTGGCTTGCTGCCACTGACAAGTCTGCCAAAATAATAGTGATCTTTAGTTTTATTACAATAAGGTTGCTATTGGCTTGCTGCCACTGACAAGTCTGCCAAAATAATAGTGATCTTTACTTTTATTACAATAAGGTTGCTGTTGGCTTGCTGCCACTGACAAGTCTGCTAAAATAATAGTGATCTTTACTTTTATTACAATAAGGTTGCTATTGGCTTGCTGCCACTGACAAGTCTGTCAAAATCAAAGTGATCTTTACTTTTATTACAATAAGGTCGCTATTGGCTTGCTGCCACTGACAAGTCTGCCAAAATAATAGTGATCTTTACTTTTATTACAATAAGGTTGCTGTTGGCTTGCTGCCACTGACAAGTCTGCTAAAATAATAGTGATCTTTACTTTTATTACAATAAGGTTGCTAGGTATTGGCTTGCTGCCACTGACAAGTCTGTCAAAATCAAAGTGATCTTTAATTTCATTGCAATAAGATTGCTATTGGCTTGGTGCCACTGACAAGTCTGTCAAAATCAAAGTGATCTTTACTTTCATTACAATAAGATTGCTATTGGCTTGCTGCCACTGACAAGTCTGCCAAAATCAAAGTGATCTTTAGTTTTATTACAATAAGGTTGCTATTGGCGCCGATTCTGTTGTTCACAAACTAAACTAAATTTAAGTTCATGCATCTTTTTCTTTCTATTTCATTAGATTAAAAAATTGGCTACTAAAAATACGTCAATTTACGCCAGGCGCTGACTAATTTGACAGGACTAAACTAATATTTATCTTCTGTCCTTGTCCTAATGAAATAGAAAGAAAAAGATGCATGAACTTAAATTTAGTTTAGTTTGCGAACAACAGAATCGGCGCCAATGGCTTGCTGCTGTCAGAGGTAATACAACTGAGAAAGGACTGTATGTATCTATATTATAATGTATGGTCACTCTGCTATCAGTCTTCTGTTTTACGTTTCCTATCACCTGTTGCTTTAATTTTCCTCATAGATGTCGCTACTTGACATTATAATTTTATTATTTGTATACGTACGGTCAGCAACAAAAGTCGATTAAAACTTCAGTTTTTAAAAATCTCAGTTATTGAGCAAAATATTTGTTCAAAATTGCAGCAGAAGTACCTACAATGCAATTTTGAACAAATATTTTGCTCAATAACCGAGATTAAAAAAACTGAAGTGTTAATCGACTTCTGTTGCTGACTGTAGGTACCTACCTAGCACATTATTTATTTTTAAGATGCAAGTTTTTGTGCTTTTTTTTAAAGTAAGTAGGTACCTACTTATTTATAGCAACGGGTGTTTGGAAACTGAAACGAAGATGTTCTCTTAATATCTAAGTGTACCGTTCAAGTATTAGGAACATAAACTGGAATTAATTTTGTTAAAACGCACATTTTCTTAAGCACCACAATATTCTTAAATCTAGATATCGTACAAAATATAGTACAAAAAAAGCTTATCTAAAGCACATGATATTTATTATGTAAGTAGGTATACTGGACGTATATTTAAAAGGCAATATAAAAGGCCATTTTGGCAGAATCATAAAAGGATAACATTATGAATCATAATATGGAGAAGACAGTCCGTGTTTTTCGCTGCACTACGTAGGTATAATCAAAGAGATTGGGATTGGATTTGTATTGGATTGATTGGTATTTTAGCACAGACAAAAGAAAAATAACTGAAAAATTCTTCACCAATGGGATTTGATACGATTAACATGATTCATAGTGTTATCCTTTTATGATTCTTCCATAGTGGCCTTTTTATGCCCTAATAGGCAACACTTAGCCTTTGCATTGCAAGTAACAAGCAAGAGGTATAGGTACTAGTCTATCATGTTAACACGGGCGCCGTCGGTTGAGCCTGGTCATCTCTTAACTGCCAAGGCTTATTTTTAATCTTATGTCTTGAATTGTTTGTTCATTTCTGTCTTTTTTACATTGTTCTCACATATAGAAGCAACAAGAATAATGTACCCAGAATTTTGTAATATCTTGATTTAAAAGAGTGTCCATGGAGTTTCTTGCCCATTCTTCTCCATAGAGATCTATGCTTTGGAATGGGCAACTAGCTTCAACTTTCTGACTAACTGACAGACTATTTAATTTTGACAATTCAAAAGTGCCTGTACAAGGTTTAATTGAAATAAATGATTTGAGTTTGAGTTTCTTA
This sequence comes from Oligia latruncula, assembly GCA_948474745.1. NCBI lineage: Eukaryota > Metazoa > Arthropoda > Insecta > Lepidoptera > Noctuidae > Oligia > Oligia latruncula. The sequence continues at coordinate 19,785,964 of OX419686.1, forward strand.
TTTTATCGTATTAAAAAAACAGGTAGACTTGACACAAAAACATGTGAGATTTAGAAAAAAAAACCTCTAATTATAGTCAATATTAGAGGTTTTCTAAATCTCTACATTACCAGCTTGCACTAACATTCCAGTATATCTTAAAATAAATAGGCAGTGGGAAATCGTGTCTTTAATTGCTATCCTTCGTAATATTCATAGGCAAAAATAATATTAACAAATCGCAAAGTATTACCTACATCGGATAACATTAAAATGCAGGAATGCTTTTTTCTTATTAGGTAATATTTTGTATAAAAATGCCAAAATACCATTTCGCTTCAGTCGTACCGTTTCGTTTCTTTATCGTTGCTCCTTTTTTCACCACAGTGGTTCGCCTTTACCTGCGTACAGAAAAAATGTTATAATTTTCCTAAAATTAACCTTCTTCGCCACCGGAAACCGGCATGTCCTAACATCTACCAACCCGCACTGGGTCCGCGTGGTGGATTACGGCCTCCCTCTCAGCGAGACGAGACCTGTGTCCCAGCAGTGGAAACATTATAGGCTTATTATGAACCTTCTTCGCATGCAATGTTATACCTACAAGTTATTGTTATCTCACAACAAATAGTAAGTTTAAAGAAGAAACATGCGTTCTGCATGCTTGACCCCTGTTCATTAGTAGCTACCCATAAAAAGCATTAGTAGGCCGTGAGGATAGGAAAATGAAAAAATGTAACAAAGAAAGGAAAATACAGGAAATTGTGGAAGTTACATTTTATCATTCGTCGAAGATGAGTGCGGATTGTTAAACGAGTGCACGACATAAAATAAATTTCGAATATACATACCATTTCAGATTGTTCTAATCCCCATGTTCATTCCGTTGCGTTTTTAAGGATTAAAGGAAAATGCAAATGAAAAATAAAAACATAACGTTGTCGCTTTTCTGTTAATTCCAACACTCATTCTTTTATTGTGGTTTTGGTATATCCATTTACATTGACTTAACATGATGTTCGCGCCTTAATATTTGTTGTGAGAATACAAAAACTCAAGTTAAAAATGGAATGACGTCACTCAAAGAAAATACTGACACGGGTCGATGGTGCAAGTGCCGTACCAAGTGGTATTTATTCAATTGAAAAGCTTTTAAGTACTTGACTTTTATTAACGTAAACCTCTAAATATTTGCTGACGAGTCCAGAATTTTCCCAAACAACGCCATTACATTTTAGTCGTATAAATGCCCTAAAAATCCTCAAAATTTTATTAAAAATAAATAGTCAGTTTTCTACTTTAATTACATAATATAAATAGTGAACTTAAATTCGTCAGAACTTTATACAAACTGAAAAAAAAAGAAAACAAGAAATGTAAAACTATTGTGCAAGTTTCGGTCCCATATAGCGAGTTAGAAAAAAACAGAGAAATAAAAAATGTTATCGCTATATCCACAACCATACGTCCAATTAGACACACTCGTAAAATTATATATAAATTAATTAATTTATTACTACCTAGCTATAGTTAAAACTGGTATCTGACTAGGTGATGTAACGGACCGGTGAAAATATGGGAATTGCCTTTTTTAACTACGTTTTTGACTGTACTTGCTATGCTTTATGTACATAATTAATTAGTCGTTTTAAAATTCGAGCAAGTCTAGTAATATTTTGCTCTTTAATTAGGTACTAAACTTGTTTATATGTACTAAAATAAAATCCACTTTTTGTTTTATTTTTTGTTGTTACTGGGATTACGTTATTAATGGATCAATCGCATAGCAAGCACGCAATACTATTTTCAGAATTGTATTTTTGTAAAAAAAAAACCCTTACCCTAATAGATATGTACATAAGTTGCAAGTCTCTTTATCATAATATTACATACTACTAGTTATCAAACCTTACAGTTAATAATAACAATAATAAATTGCAAATATTACAAATAATGTTTAAAATATTTACATCTTCAATAAAAGAAGAAAAAAAAATGGATTGCAAAAGTTATCGCTTAAAGTAGAAGATAAAGAAATAGCACGTTTTGCAATAATACATAAAAGTTAAGTCTTACAATAGACTTAATTGGGTTATCATCAAAAAAAAAATCGATAAAACTCGTGAAATGTTAAGAAAAATCAGTTCAATTATAATTATAGTTAATATAATTGTTGGAACTGTTAAATGGAAATATACTTAAAAGTTTATAATCTCACTGGGCTATTAGTATAAATAATTTAATAATAATTTAAAGCTCCGTGAAGTTAAAATGTTACCGATTTCAAATGAAATATATACCTACATAAAAGCGATAGATCATTAACGAGTAAAAATAATAAGTTAGAATCTTCAAATCGATTTTTCAGACTCGAGGTTCATAAAAAAACAAGTTTTTTTTAATTATATATACAAATGCCATACGCACGGCTGGCTACTAAAAATCCTAAGTATTCAGCATAATACACTGTCGCAACACTTGCGACAGCTCGTATTTGCAATATATTCTCGTATTTTTTCCTACAAGCGTTCGCGATGGAATCACTGGGCTTAAGGGCTGTGAAAACTATAAAACTGTAATCATAAAACAAATTGTAACATACCAAATAAAAGTGCGATACCATAAGTATAAATTTTATAACGAATAAAAACACATTTTACATTGATAATTTGAAGAAATCTGAATGTAAATCTACAAATAGATGCAGATATCTGTCTCGTAAAACGTAAAGTTTTCACAGTCCAGCCGAGTGCGTCGGAAAGTCGCGAGCTAAAAATTTTAAATTTAAAATTGGAACGAGGTGGGTTATGCGCCTGCGCTTCGCTGGCTAACAGTAGTACGTGTTCGAGAGGCCCAGTTTACATGTGTAGGAATGGGACATACTGCTTCTGTTCGATATATCCTTGTTCTCGCAACGCTGCCCGTTGAAGCCTTCCGGACATCTGAGACAAAGAAAAATAGCCATGTTAGAGCTTATTGGAAAAGTGGTAAAAAATAAACAATCTGGCATAGGATTGTCGTTTCATAAGGTGAAACCCATATGCTAAGTTCTGCCTCTCATAAAAGCAACTCACATGATGACTTGAGCCACACAGAAGCTCAAATCAATTTTGAACAAAAAGTCATTGTGCAATGAAAATCAAGGAAGATAATTAAACTTGATACTCACTTGCAAGCTTGCTCCTGAACGATCTCGAAGAACAAACAGGTGCCTCCATTGAGGCAGTAGGACGACGGGTCGGGCATCGGACATGGCGAGCCCAACGTCGCTGTGGAAAAGAGAATAAAAGACATTGTAATATAGACCAACATTAAACGATGCTTTTATAAATTACGATAAGATCCCTGTGAATTGCCGTTATAGGACAAGCAACCTCAAATTGCTCATTTTATGGTATCTAACCCGAAGAGTTAACACGGAAAAAACTAGTTTTGGAAGAAATAGGATTCAGGATTTTCGAATTAATTACTTGAAACCCTGCTTTTTCTGGTCAATGGTTAGGTATTATTGGTTTTGCATATTAGAGTCCATATTCTATAGATAGCTATTGATTCGGAACCTATTGATGCATCTCACAATCATCCGTTTCGGCCCTAACAGAACACGATACAAAAACGAATGATACAACAAACTCATTATACAATGTAACCGATCACCCTATTGGCCTGTATACAGACATTGTTTGAGCGACATTCGCGGAAGAAGCAGTAAGTTTCCCAAGTGTTCCCAGTACAACGGTATGAGTATCGGTAAACAATGTGACATGGATTGTTGTCTTCCTTTGTTTATGTATCGATACTGTTGAATCAAGGTGAGGGTACCTCGATTTGATAGTCTCGTTATTCGAATGAAGCTCTCTCTGTTAATTAACTAAGCTGTGAATTATTTGTCAAGAATGATATGGAGAAAGACTGCGTACCTATATTAGATAAGGGAATAGCTAAATGTTTTTAAATGCATGATTCGTAAGCAGATGCAAATGTTCAAAACTAATCATTGGTCCGAGTATTGAACCTTGTGGGACACCTTCAAAAACAAGATCAACCTCCCCAAAAGTACGCTATCATCCGTAACCTCGACCTCATGCCTATACCAGCACAAAGCACGTATTCAGGCCACAACAGACCAAAGTATTATAGCAGATACTCACTCGAGTCATCAGGCGCGGCTGTGACTGGAGGTAGAACGCTGACGTTGGCGCTGGCGACGGCCGGAGGCCCCACCGCGCCTTGCGCCCTGCATTCGTACGCTGCGGAGTCTTCACTGCGCGCGTGCCTTATCACTAATACCGAGCGCCTCCTGAAATGTGTTGCAATAGATGTTGAAAATATGAAGAATAATATTTAATCACAAAGAGCGTAAACATTATTATTTATGAAGAAGATGGAAATTCCCGGATTACCATAAAATAGTGCCTAAATACCACACAACTACACTACTCGAGTGCATGAATGATTGCACATCTTCAGTTTAATTAAATGTTTTTAATTTTAAACCTTAACAAGACTAGGTACCTATACCAAGACGATGTACATTCATTTTGCAAACAGTCCTCTTGTGCAAAATATCTAAATCATCATCAAAACGCCCAACGACCCATGAAATTGTCCACGACGCTCAATCATAATAATTACTCTATACCTACATCCATTTTGACCTCTTAAGGTAATGTGTTGTCTTCTGTAACTTCCACATAAGGTTTATTTTTGCTTGATTCAGCAGCAAAAGTATTTGGGGATGCACTTCCAGGTCGGTCAATGACAGCTGTCTGCAGTTGCGATTAGTGCAGTAATCGTTGCATTTAATGTTAGCACCATATGAGCGCATGCCTCATATGTTTGTAGACAACATTGTTACTATTTGACTGAAGTAGATACGTCTCTACTACACAAACATGGTCCCATTTTGGATCAAGATCAACATTGCTTGAAGTCAACTGGGTCATTACGGTAGCAACTTGGAAGATAAATACTCGTAGATTTAATATGCGTTTATTTATTATTAATGGTCATCATTACGGCTGTAGTAAGGGGAATATTAGCGTAGGTATCTGTCTTTAAATGTCGTTTTGCTGCGTAGATTTATTATGCTAATAAGAATGTCCCAAGTTTAATTCTTGACGTGGGTTATTTTGGAGACTCGTAAGCTCGCATGTCTGGATCACGTTGAATCATAAAAGTGATCTCCAGAAATCTTCAACAGATTAAAACTTGGATCTCACCTAAAATTCTGCACCCGGAATCTCCTTAACGCGATATCGGCGACGGGCTTCCCGTCCTTATACCATGAGATGCGAGGGGGTGGCCGTGCGCTTGCCTTGCACTCCAGTCGCACCCGGTTGCCTCGTGTCGTCCGCACCGACTGCATTGGTTCCACGCGCGCTGGGCTACCTGGGAACAAGGTTGGACTATTAGACAAGATTTTGAGGGTAGAGGCTCAAGATATGCAAAGACTAGACAATATGATAAAAAGGAATTTAAATCTAGGACTCTTACACACAATTTTAATAAGTAACATATCCAGATCGGTTTTAGCGGTTATTTTATTCCTGAAAATCTGTTACTAACTAATTGAGATGGCAAATTCAGAATACGTCTGTCGTTAATCCAATTCCTAGTAGGCGCGATCCAGAATCCAACATTCAATCGTGAAAACTGACGACACACAACTACATATCGAAGCAAAACATTCTGAGGAAATTGGAAAAATCCCTATCTCCACACAAACACTTAAGCAAGTCGCCTTCAAAAGTCCCGAACTAAAAATAAGCCGCTGTCATTAGGCCAATGGCCTTATTATTTTGTGTGACGAGTAACATATGTAAGAACCGAAATAAACTCGTATTATCTAAACGGGACTCACTCGTTTGGACAGCATCCCATCCACGGGCGACGGAAAAAAAATTGGCTGTGTTTCAGTGTGTAAAGCGAAAAAAACGAAAGCGCTAGTAGTAAATCATTAACTATTTCTTTAGGATGTGTCACCCTTAATGTCTGGTCGGAATAGATAGGATTGCGAAAGCTCGAACGCATTTCATGTTGGACATATATTTTTATATGAATTCAACTTCCAGGCGGCCTGATGAAAACTTGATATTGTAAATTTTGACCAAACGTTAACAAAAATTGGCAGAGCGCCGCGTTACGTGGAGTTTTGTAACAGCTGCATGCGTGTGTTCATACAGAACTACAATTTGATTCAGTCTAGGTTGTAATAAAAAAAATATAGATAGACTTTCAATGACTTTGTGCAAGGAAAAAAGGCTCGACAATGATAAAGTAAATCTCAATGAGTGTTTGTTCACTAGCGGTAATTAACCGTTCAGGAACATCAAGGTGCCACCACCTCTTCATAAATCAGTCTTTTCTTCTTCGAAATAAACCATAAGACTGCGTTGCTATTAACACGGAAACCTTAAGCAAATAGCAGAAATATAACCCACAGCTATCGTCATAAAACATCCCACATCTCTTAATGGATATGCCCAGCGTACATCATTTGACACCCTATACTATGCCATATGAGCTCATCATAATGACGTCACAAATTCAACCTCACATTCACTCACTATTTCATTCATAACTCTGACTTCCCAGATTTATGGTATTCTTTGGTCGCTATATTATCAATACCGTTTTGCAATTTGTTGTTGAAATGTTTATTGATACTTCTGGGAACACATTAGAAATATGGGTTTCCTTTGTGATAGGAAGTGTGCATGTTAAGATAGTTTTCAAGTACGATGAGATTAAAGACTTTGGTAAGACGTTGCAGCTGGCTGTTAAATTGAGGTCTCTTCAGGTAAAATTGTGCAAAGTAGTTCAAGATTTTCCCTAGCAACTAGTACGGATAAAGAATTAGACTTTCTGTTGTCTGCATTATAGGAACTCCTAATATGGTTTATTTAAGTTCGGGAAATCGCTCGTGCTTCATCCCTTGGAGCGTTAGGTATTTGATTCTAGTAATGAGGTAATATCTACAATTTTAGTTTCTTCAGTATCAATTAGTACCTATACCTAGCTGTTTTTCAAGGTGTCGTTAATGCACATTTCTCTACTAGTTGATGCCAATCCAAATACATCACGTTTTTTGCCAAAACTGGATGTAGGCGTAACCTAGCTTTTCAGTAGCGTCTATAACGCTTGAATGGAATGCCATAAAGCCATATGAATGGAGGATCATTGATATTCATGCCAATCCTACCACCCACGCTTGTCGGCCTAACGTCACAGGCCTTTAACCAGTAGTTTTCGGCTCATGAATGGATTTTTACGCCATTTCTATTGACGAAAGTGGGCAATTACGGTAGAAGAAAGTAGCGTAGAGTAGGTAAATAGGCACATCTTTTGAAAAGGCTTAACATAACACATTAGGTACCGACGTGTTTGTGCGCAGGCAGGATATATGGCGTCGGATAGTTACTGATTTGCGTCGAGTCTAGATTTTTCCTACTTATATTTTGTTGTTAGTGGGGGTGTTAATTTCAGTGCAGTCTTCCAATTTTCTCAAAAACACCTCAAGATAGATCGGCATGTCACCTCATGTGCTGATTGCATAACTCCTACCAAAACACCTACAAAAAAATCAGTCTACGAGCGTAGACTGTGGCTAATCAAATACATCGTCACCTAATATAAATAGTCTGGGAGCTAGGGACCACATCCTGAACGGAAACTGAATTGGAACATCACAGGTGAGGTGAACTGGCTACTAGCCAAGTGACTCAGAACAGTGTCGTTGGAGACGACTGAATGACAAACAATTGTCCAATAATGTGAAGAGCCGAAGGTCGGAGATTCATTACCTGTTGCGACTTTGGTACTGGTAATTGGTATTGCTAAGCTGAAAGGCATTTGGCAATATAAGAAGATGAATGCACTTGATTAAGACTCAGAAGCCCGTTAAGCTTGTCATGACTTCTGCGAAGTGTTGACTTTTCAGAGGTCGTAGAATTGTTTCATTATACTAAATCGGCAGTACCTAACTACCTGTATGGTGCATCAAGTGAATTAAAATAACTCATTAAACCAAACATGCACTTTCTAGATAAATATTCGATATTAAAATCAAACTCAAATAAAGTAAAACTTAAATAAAAAAAACCGTTACAAAGGCTTTCGCGGTAGCTGCTGCTACTCAAAAACAGATGGCGCTAGCTACTCAGTTACTATCAACAACCGAACATCGAAATAACGCACCACACAAAATAACAGCTGAAAATTAATCACAGATTGATATGTTATCCAAATCAAAAGAAACTATAAAACAAATTGTTTACCCAGCAATGAAAATAAGGAGCGTTAGTGTGCTTGGCCGATATAAATATCCAGTGGTAATTAAAGACAGCGCAGACGGGCCGACAGTTTCAAAATAAACTGCTTTTTATTTTTAACTCTGCAGCCACAATAGATGCAGCTTAGATAAGAGAGAGAGATAAGAGAGATAAGAGACATTTATTTGTAGAAACATGAGTATACATACAAGGCATGCAGGTTGTTCATAACAAAAAAAGATCCGTCATGTTCGGCCTTTGTGGCATACAAATATGTAGGTAAAAAAAGGTATTATTAGTTTGAGTGTTTAGGTATATCTTTGTTGATAATCATTTATTTAGATACTATCTGATCTATATCTTGATGGACATTAGATGAAATCTTATTTAATATCAATTAACGTATTTGAGCAACACTGACTCATGTAACGTATTGGCACCAGGTTCCAATTCTGATAATTTTCTGTGCCTGCGTACATAATGTAAGGTCTTAACTACTCTTAGCCTTGATAAGAACTGGCACTTCTTGCTCATTAGCTATGCAACAAATTCGATGTTGATGCGTTAGCAAATGAATCTCAAGCATTGATGAATTGCTACTATGTACTCCATTATCAACTTCTTTATTGTTTTAGTGAATGAGCAACTTCCTCTTCTTTTCTTTTTAATTTGTCTAAGCTTGTATACTTACTTTTACCAACAGTAAATTTTATTTCCATTAATTTGATCTATAGCTCTACAACATCCTATATATTACTTGCTTCAACATTAAAACCAATAGTCTCAAAACATCAATACAAACGATCTTCATAATGCTACTTGCAGTTCATTTTTTTCTCCCACATGATATAATATCGACAGCAATTTATGTTTTACTCGGGATCCGAACCAATCTCCACCTACCGTGGTGGCATCGTGTGTGTTCCTTCGAGAAATTGCGTTACAATCGCCATAAAAACATGTGTATAAATCTTCATCGGGATGATCGGGTGTGAGGGCTCCCTTTATTGCTAATTCACAGTTTTAGAGTAGTTTGTTAAAGGTACTTTGCAGGTTAAGATGACTGAAATATATACAGACAAATGGAGCTGACTTAGCGCGAAGTACCTACTTAGTTCAGTAATTTTATTTAGGTACATAGGTACCTACATACTTATTTAATTAAGGGCTGATTTTTCCATCGCCAGATAACTTTTATTCAGGGAATAAAATTGACGTTTGACAGTTTTTGTATGAAAAAACTGTCAAAATTTCAAAATTATTCGTCGAATAAAGTTATTAGTTGATTGAAAAGTCCCTTAATCAAATAGAAATAAGAACGCAGTACCAATAAATAAATCACTTGAATTTCTCACAATAAAACCAAATATTGATGGTATACCAAATCTCTGATCAACGGGAAAACATTCCATTTACCGTCATGATGTACCCTGAGATCTAGTTCCTCTTTCGCTGTTTCTAACTTATCCTACAAACTTCAATAAGCAACATTGCAATTGGATCAACTTTAATGCATTTTGCATCTCCTCTACATTACTTGGCAGTCTATACCCATCGATAGATTCAGGTTATGTCTTCATATTAAATGCGTCGGTGGTCGATCAGGAGACTTCGTCGTAAAAATTTAAGTGCTTCAGTAATAATTCCATAATAAAAAACATCATTCAATCATGGAGCGGCTTGGTTTTCATTATACTTATATTTAGCTTTAAATGAAGGATGGGCATTAAAATTCAGGTGGTTATTATGTCTACTATTTTTATTATAATTTTCTTCTGATATATTGCTTTCATAAATAATTGAGACGGACATATTTGAAGGATATTGGGCGGTAGATTTATGTTTTTCTGAAAAGCTAAAATATTAGTATAAACATACGTTATTTATGAGGAAAATCTTTAGATGCACTTGAAACTGAATGCACGCGTACCTAGAGCTGGTTTATAGTAGTGATGAAAAGCGTTTTAAAATATTAACATTACATTGTGGCAGAATCTGAAAGTGGTATGCTAAAAAGCTAATCTTATTGAAACATTACAGACTAAAAGAAACATTCAACCAAACTAATTAGGTTACAACTTTTGGTTTAGGTACCCTCAAAAGACACATCGAAAATTTCCCAACAACAAATAAACGAACTCAGTCTTCCGAACATTCGTAATTACAGTGACCGATTGCTGACCGAGTGGCGTTCCAATTTTTTACATTTCAAAATAGTTCACACACTATAGGTACCTAGTTCCGAAATGACACGAGCGCCGTAAGTCGTGTGCGTAAATTTAAACGTAACGATCTCAACAATAAAACACGTTTCCTTGAGTCACAGGTTTTCCACGAAATGCAAATATGCATGCTGTGATTTTTCATGGATTAAACGAGCCAGATTTTCTTGGAGTTTCAGGTTTTACTTAGGTACCGTACCTGTGTTAACCTGACATTACTTATCTTGATGAAAATTTGATGCATTGTTGTAGGTATTTTAATAATAGCCTACTCGGATATCTATGAGCCCACTTTTACATTTAATATGTAAAGTTGCACAATTCTTATCATTCACTTTTCCGATATAAAAACATCATAAAAACTTACGATGGGTAGGTATGTCTGAAGTTATTAAGGTAAGCGTTTACCCTAATGATTTTCTTATGTACAGACAGAAATAACACAAAAATAGGTAATAAATAGTCATCAATGTTCAGTTCCTAAACTATAATAATTAAGGGCTGCCATCAACATTGACTACATATTTATCACTGTCATTACAAGGATTAAGAAGTGTTCCAAAATGTCTCAATTTAAAGGTCAATGCGCTTTCACACCCACGATAAAAAAAAATGTCAACAAGTCTTTAAAAAGTGTTTAAAAAGTTGGCAAATTCGCAGCCCTATTAATTTAGCGAATGACCACGACTTCGATGGCCGTTGGCATTTATTAGTGAAAGGGCATATAATTGAGGATGAACACGTAATTTTACGACTCGATTGAGTCGGTATAAATTATGAGATGGTGAGGTACTCGGGTTCTTACTTAATCCATGACTGAAAAGGCTATTATTCTTCTGGTCATTAGAGAAAACGGCACAGTACCTACGCACTGCGCAAGAATTTCATAAGTTGGTAATGGCATAGCAACAAGAAAGGTACTCGTGACAAGTAGCTATATTCGCCCAGGAATTAAGGTGCCTTCTGATTTCTGAATGTCCCAAAGAAAAATTAAATGTATGTAGGTATATGATTCTCCTACATTTACCCACAAACGGGGCGAATAGGAATGCAGGGGTTAATCGGGGCGAAACTTTAAAATGGATTTTAACATTAAAATAATATAGGTAGTTTGTTGCCGGACTCTGACGTGTTTACTGTAGGGGTGGTCGTTGCGACGACGAACCGTTTACAAAGATCGTTTTGCATTCTGCAACGATGCAACCGTTTTATGTTCTGCGTTTAAACAGTCTTCGTTGCACAAACCAGTCTTCGAATTACTTGGTGCGATTTTTTATTTTACGCCTATGAAAATACAGTCGAGAATGCAATGGTTCAACTCTATCACAGTTTTCCGTCGCGTCCTCGTCGCGTCGTCTCTCGTTCCGCGTTCGTTTTCGTTTACAAAACAGTCGTTCTCAGTGAAAACCTCGAAAACGCCATTCTATTCCATGTTGGATAAGTTTCGTCCTTTAAGCCGTCTTCAAACCAGTTGCAACGACGACCGTTTTCTGCAACCGTTTTCGTTGTCGGGAGAACGGTTGCGTTTCGCCCGTCAAAAATTCGCAACGACCCACCACTAGTTTACTGTATTATATTATTAACGATCAAGTGCCCTTGTTGGCAAAAAACTATATTATTATTTCAACTTTATAATGCATTTTTTAAAGTTTCATCCCGGTTCACCCCTGCATTCCTATTCATCCCGTTTGACGGTATTGAAAATGGACGAATGCAGTCATTGGGTGTCCAAACATCGTTCCTTGTAGCAGTCCACGAGGAAGAAAGATTTTCACCGTATAGTTTTTATTAATATCTAGTGTCAGGTACTTGATGTTATTTTTCACTTTTGTGTGAAAACATCACGAGCTTTGCTATTTGTAAAAATCCATTTAAAAACAAATTGGCACCCATTCGAATCTACATACGGTACATACCTACTGAGTGTAGCAAGCATTGCGACAGCGACACTCAGTTTAAACAGAAATTTATAGTGAATATTAATCATTTAAAACCCGCTACTCTCTCTGTGTTCATGAAAACGTAATCATCACCCACCTTCGTAGCATTTTCCGTCAAGTCACCCCTTACAAAATGTTTATGTAGACATGATTATATTATTTCGGATTCCATGCGTCCCTATATCAACTGCAAATCTCTCAGAAAAGAAAGCCCATTAATTACTAATCCTAAACATTTCTACAAAAACTAAAAACCGCACGACAAACGCAGTTGCGATCGGTTTGTTTACGCTGCGCCGGCGCGGGCGAAAAAAGCACGTAGTACGCATGCGCGACGCGCGGAGAGGGGAGGCATTCTACTACGCTACGGCGGCGATGACTTCGTTTTTTACCACAATCGGGTTTCCTTTTGACTTGAGCGCCTGGTTTTTTCGTTAGCGCCCAGTTTGGCGTAGCAACTCCATATACAGTTACACTGGAGAGGCAACCCCGCAGAATTGTTTTTAAATGACGACTGCTTGCGCAGACGACGCGACGCGCGTTGCTTTAGAGTGCATCCTTTGTATGATTTTATATGCCGATGGAATTTAACGGCTACATGTAATGACTGGTGTCTCCTGGCTTGTTTAAGGTATCGAAGGCTAAAGTCATACTATGTGGAACTATTAATTGAAAGGTTAAAATGTACCCTTTACATAGTTTCATTTGCTTAAATTAAGATTTCCTTTTGATGATGAACTTGATGAAGAAAGTACAAACAAAAGCGGAAAACTCAAACTATACTAAACAGGGTGACACATCGACGCACAACCTGTTACCATGTATTCAGTACATGATTCTGAACCCCCCTGAATAGACATTTTTCGTAAGTTATTAAAAAAAAAATTGCTGTTCCATGTATTTTGACCGCATAGGTATTGCTCTTTTCTATGAAACACCCGTTTTTTTTAAATTATCGATGAAAATGTCTTATTCTAGGGGGTCTAGAAACATGTGCTGAATTCATGGCCACAGTTTTCCTGGTGATTTCCCTGCCATCCTGTATTTGCTGTGCACAAGATGAAAATCCTTCAGATCCGAAGATCGCACGAGTTTCGCGCGCACGGACTGCAGTCGGCAAATAAATACAATCTTTTGTTCATCCCCACATGGTTCGGAGTTACGATAAGCGAGTCCATATCCCATCCCGGCCGAGGACAGTAAAAGTATCCATTTATTGTTGTTTTTTATTTATTTCGTTTTTCCTTATTTTTGCGACGATTCCATTTAAGATGTTTAGCGATATTAGTAAGATTGGGTGCTTAAAGATGGAATAAATGGAATTCTAACGTTCTTTGTTGAATCCTTTAGTCGAAGCAAGGGCTGAAAAGAAAGAAAATCATGAAAAAAATGGACTCTACCATTTGCTCCTTACCTACCTACTGTTGGAGTGTGAGATTGAAGTATCGTGGAAGAGTATCTTTTATAAACAGAATAAAATATGTTGATACTACACATAACTTTGTGTAAATAACACCATTCGTAGAAAAAAACCAAACGGAAAAGGTAAAAGATGACAGACGAACCCTTCTGAATTCAAAAAATTCCAATCTAATACCGAAATATTTCGACTCTGATTAATTCTTACTTTCGGTATTCACTTGAAAGTAAAACGAAAGCACACATTTAACAAATTATCACCATTATAACCGTATAAAATTTCGTACGAAATCATCAGGCCATCGGAATACTTTAAATTCACGAACAATACCAGCTTTAGGCAGTTTAAAATTTAAATATTTATAGGCCACGCATGGTAGCGAATTTTTGTATAATTTTTGTGGATTCCAGCAATTTATTGTGAATAGATTTGGATCGCGTGATATTTCAGTGTAGTGCCACCATAAGTTTAGGATTATCCAGGATTTTGTAGATTTAACAGACAGTCATAAGACAAACCCTCGTACTTATGAATAAATAACGGAAACACTATTTACCTACATAGATGAATTACTACTACCATGAAACACAGATAGGTATCACTAGTTCAAAACATGCATAGGTACCTATTAAATATATCTGAATTGAAAAGAAACAGTTTAAATTTCAGTAGCTTCAATCCATCTTCCATATACGTTAACTACTTTCCTCACTAATTTGGAAAATCGATTTCACAAAATATTATAAGCAGTTAATATAACAAAACCAACCAAAATCTATTTCCATCCATTTCCTTCTCAACTTATGGAGTTTCCAAAGCACAGTCCATTCGCACCCTAGTAATTGGTAACTCGTTCGGGACGTTAACCGTTTTAGGAAATATTTTAAGGTTCGATGACTCTTGCTTAGAGGTCATAGTGGGTTGCCATGCAGAGGGCAGGACGAACCCAATCATGGTGATAGCATGAGACACCTGCCTTTCTCCGGCTAATGACCGATTGATTTCGATGTAGTAGGTAGTCTGGAATTAATTCAGGATGACATGCATTGGTAATTTGTCTGATATGGTAATTTGAAAATGGTTAGAGACAGGATCTTTGGGCTTGGTCCACTAAGTAGTTGGTCGGTGCAGTGCAAAATGTAGTAGTTTGATACATAATGAACAAAATGATTTCCTCAAGGTATTGTCGCCGATGGACTGTGTGAATGTAGATATGGTTAGAAAGGGGGTGACTACCTACATGACGACTAATAGAGAAATATGGAAGAAAAAGACATGTTGCGCCGAGCACAAATAAATTGGCTTAAGGGCAGGAGAATGATGAATCATCGATAAAGCATGGATGTATGAGAAAAAAGCGCTGAGTCACCATAAGTAGATCACTACCATGACGAGTATGTACTTTTGTATCAATCGATGATTGAATTATACAAATACTTGCGGGTAAACCTATTGAAATTGTGGAAGCTTCGCCCAAGATATAAATAACATGTTTTAGTTTTACAACGTGTCCTAATTTACGCGAATTAGATGCGGCGCCGACATGCGGTGATACATAAACTGTGGGAAGTAATTGTTTCTGGTGTAATGACAGCGATTATTGCAGGGACGAATGGTGAGATACGATTTTGGAAACTGAACAAACATTATTGGATATTTAAAATGTAGACTTTTTATAAAAAAACACAACATTAATATTAGGTTGTGAAACTAATTATTACGAACGCTCTTGCAAAATCAAAAAGTACCTACTATAAAGGAATGTATACAAAATCATGGGCAAATTGAAACTTAGAAAAACTATGAGATTTTACAGACTAACAACGTAAATCATGAAATATGCCACGAATGTAATTAAATGCGTATTAATACAGATGTCATCGCATTTAAGGAATTTAGACCAACCAATTGAATAAATAAACAAAATACATAAAGAAACTCAAATAACTATACCGGCAAACATGATAAGTAGTCGGCATTTATCAAAAAGGCGAAAAATTCCCAATGCAAACACAGAACAATTGTTACTGAAAACCTTCACATGGTGATGTTTAAAGAATATTTAATCACATTACTGAACCCGCTGTATTTGTTTTCTACGTGGATTAGGCATATTATAAAGACAAGGATGGTGATACAGAGTTAGTTAAAATGAAAGAGGAGAGAAGATAGAAACACTTGAGACCACAGCGGTCTGTGATAAAAGGACGGACAGAATACAAATGAGAGTTGGTGACAATGCATTGGAATCCAGAGACGGCAACAAGTAGGTTAAAAGGTGAACATGGCAGCTATTACTGTAATTAGAGGTGTGTTGGCATAGTGATGCAAATGACGAGGCTATGTGGAGCTAGCTTTAAGCTCGCGTGTCGTATTAGAAATGTAGACCTGATTATTAAATAATTTTGATTTGAGTGACGTCAGAAATATTGAGAGGAATTTTTGCACACTGTTTCCATGAGACAAAGGCTACACTCCGTTTGTTGATTCTAATGAAACTAAATACTATTTCTAAGAAGTGTCAACCCTGCGTGCTCGGCGCCACTTAATGATCAATAGCAACGTGGATGGTTTACAAATCAGAATTGTACATTAATAGTCAGGCAGATATGCAGATTCGATCACACCGTCAGAGATAACGCACTGTTTGCGGGATAGCACGTTCTGTATCCTAGATGCTCTCGTGAAACTGCGCAAGGTGACAGGTGAAGTAGTAGTTGCTCGAATTTTATTGCATTAAACAGAGGGATTAATTTATTACGCGTTATGTACGGTCAGTATCGGTGATCACCTAAATGCTAAACTAAAGTTACATAGCTGATCAACACAAAGGTGGACAAGAAAACAAATTAAATGCAAGTCCACTTTACCTTTAAAGAAATACATTTAAGAAAAGCAGTCGCAAACCTATAATCCTAACGAAGTTTCTTATTCGAATGCATTTGAGGACATCGGAGAGGTCTAATTAAACAGTTTCGTGAACTTTTTACTGGGGAAGCCATAATCGGCCTTAATCGTTCGGTAATTAAGGCGATTGCTATCGATTCGGCAGTGGGAGATGCCAGCACGACAAAGCTGTCTGTGAGGCCAATTTTTTGAACTTTCCATGAGTAAAGTGAATTAGCAAATTGCTGAAACTAAGGGATAATGGAATTTCGCCTTTTTTGTTGATGAACGGTAAATGGTGACATGGTTTTGGCAAGAAATGGTAAATAGTTTTTTGACTTTTGCGTGCTTATATAGTTTTTTGTGGTATTGTTATTGATGTGAGGACCACTTTTTCGTCTCGCTTGTGTTTCCCTATTCTTCTACCTTTTAAATTTATTGAAATAGATGAGTTCTTCGGTTTCGAAAAAAGCCGTTACTAAGAGCATTGATGTGGTTGGTATTAGGTATTTACCACTTTCTGAATACCTGCCTATTGATCATCAAAGTAGCATTTATTATCATCGTTGTTATCTCATATTGTCGAGTGCCAATTAAAGATTTTGTATTGTTTTTTCTCAATTCAGAAAAAGATTTGGCAACAATTTCAGCCGGAAGTCACTCGGCTCGGGAAGAAGACGAAATCCATTTAAAATGTCTATTTTTGTCAATAGCAGACACAATTTGATACCCTGGCTGTATGGCGATATTATTCATTACTGATAGTAGAAAGTTGTCAGCAATATCCTAATTAGGTGTCTACCACAAATTGAATGAATACTATGAATTGTTGTCTGCTCAATTACAGCAGCACCTCTTCATTGCTCATGGAAGATAATGCATTATATACTAACTAGTGACAAAGGGGATCTGCCCAGAATGAAATCTTGCAGAAATCCCGTTTTCAGTAGACCTCGCACTTACTCTGACCATTTATTCTCATTATGACTGCTATGTTATTTATCAGTAAAAATAAGGCAAAATAAACAAAAGAAAATCAAAACGTTATAACGATAAACATATCAAACTCCGAAATATTAAACAAGAATGCAATAAAAGTGAACTCAAAACTTATGAAAACCTTCGATAATAAAACTGGGGCTATTGTGAAACAGCGGAAAGTGGTGGAAAACATGACACGTTTTATTTAAGTCTCTCATTCAAAATAGTGTGGCGTGGCCTCAATACCTACTGGATGGCTGACGATACCAAGTGGGCGGGAACCTTGACACTCTGCTTGCATTGTCTCCCAGTCCTGAGTTCCTGACCTCACAAAAAATATTACTTTTTTTTAGTTTTATTGCCCATAATTTGATCTAAATTAATTGGTGTTCAAGAGCTGTTTCGTGTGCAAAACGGTCGCTTCTCCAGTTACTTGCTATCAACCAAAAGTCTTGTCTTCAATTAAAACCCAAAACCCTGAAGAATTTAACTCCACTAAAAATAAATTAGCACTCACTTCAATAAATATATTCGAATAAGTAAATCATATCGTTATCTTTATAGAGACAGCGACTTCTCATCCAATTATTGACACTAAATGCGTCGAAAAAATAATAAAAACGAACACAATAAAATCGTTTATCTTTATCGCCGAATCCCTAAATCAAACCCTGGGATCGAACATCAGACAAAATAAAACGGCGAAAAGCAATGGATAAAATTGAGATACTGTTAGTTGAGCAAAAAGCATTCCGTTAGTCCTTGCCGGAGGCGCCTGCGCACAAATTCACAAAACTAAAAGATGAGAGTGTTTTTTTTAGTACTACATAAGGGCTTTAGCATTGCCGTAGTTTTTATTCTTCTGTTGATATATAAAACTGATGGTTATTTTGCGGTGAGAGTATCTTGTGACGTTTGTTTTATTTGATGAACTTTTAAAACATAATTTTTGGTTAAGATCTGCAAAAGTGAGTTGGTAACCACCTACAAGTGTTAACTGACTTTCATAATGATCATGTATGAGATGCTAACGGTTACAAAAGTCTGCAATAGGGGTGCTGGTTGCTGTCATGGAAGGATCCTTGCGCTTACGCTTGATTCTAGGAACTTGCAGATAACATTACAGAAACTAATGTAAAGCCAAAAAGTGCGTGCACTTAACCAAGTACCTACATAAGGTGACAACACAGTCCAAGTGCGAAAGCGTCACAACCCGAAAAAGCAAACTTTCCCCTCCCACGGTTTTTTGCACACTCACATTGTTTTTGGCCGATGGTTGCTGGCATTTTCGGAATTCAGCCATTTACATAAATACCGAGGAGTCTTTGTTGAGCCGCTAAGGCGCCGCAGAAGGAACGGGTTGCGTCGTAGTTGCGTACGCGCGGTTGTTCGTAAATGGCGAACACTGTTGTTTGTTTTCTGTTTTTGCCAGTTTCAAAAGTTGCGACATTTGTTTGTTAATATATAGCTTTGTTTGTTCATAAAAGTTTTGGAAAGCTAGTCCGATAAATGTTTTGTATTCATTTTTTTAGATCTCCGAAAGGTAAGCAGCAGTGGCAGTGCCAACACACACCACATACCTACAGCAGCCTTGTGGCTGACTTATAGTAGAAACACGTATCAATTTTTATGTATTCAAAACTAATGCAGTGTCTGCTTACTTGCGATACGTTTTACAGTACCTAATATTGATTTTTTTTCGAACTTTTTAATGGTAGCAAAGAGGTACTTAAGTTTTACTGTCTTACGTTTTGTGGAATATAATACGTATTATTATTTTTAATTTTATTGTAGGATTAGCAACCTCACTTAAAAACACCCTAATGCAGTCCATCAAAGCGCCTTAGCGCCCTAAACTATAAAGTTGAGACATAACAATCGAAATTCTAATTAGTTTTCAATATATTCAACCCAGGAGTCGAACCGAAACAGGTCATCAATCTTAAAGAGCCGTGGCGCCGTCTTTTCACTGACCCCAACACCCCATTTTGGTAAAAAAAAAAAATCAACCGACGCTACTATAAAGAATGGGCAGCAAAAACCATAATATTCTTTACAAAATCAAAGGCAGATGAGCCACCAAAAGTAAGCTTTATCCTGCTAAAAATACGGATGATGTTGCCAGCAAATTGAAATCGTAAGTTTGGTAATTAGATTCTGACAGTTTGAAATCGGCAAAGAGGCCGACTGTCAAAAAGTCGGCGCCAGAGTCAGCGTGCTGTAAATAAAACATTGCAATTCTAAAATTTACGATTCTTAGGTTTGGCACGTTCTGTTTTTAGACGCGGGGCATTAGTCGTATACATTATCATTATATTCGCGAGTTTTTGTATAAGAAATAACTAGAATACAAAGTAAAAGTCCTTTACTATTTACAATATATAGGTACAAAATAGGAAGGATAAACACGATTACAATAACTAAAAATATTTTTAATTAACTAGATCAATTTTATTGTTAACATTATTAAACTGATGTGAAAATCACATAAGAACTTTTATTCCATTGCTCTATTACCTACTTTTATCACACTTGGTTTAATCAATCAATGAAAGCTTTTTAGAATAAAAAGGCTTGTGATCTATAGTTTTTAGTTTTCTATCAAATGAACTAGCTTAGTTTAGCTTTATCAATAAAAAATAAACATCGGTACTGAAATCAGATCACCCGATTTTCATACGATTCGGACCACATGAGTAGACAAAGTCTACTCATGTGATTCGGACACAGCGTTTTTTTGTATTTTAATAACAACTTTCGGCATACGCTGCCAAAGATTTTATGTGATAATATTTTTTCTATTATTACGAGAATTGATTCATCCGAGCGGTGTTGCCCAGCCTTTCAAAACCACGTGAATAATATAAATTATTACTCACACTAGCTTTAAGTAATATACGATTCGTTTTTTTTTTCGAACTTCAAGGTATTCAACGTATTTCTTTCTGATGGACTTGAAATTCTAATTTATGTTTTTCTAAATCGTTTTGGGTAGTACAGTCGTCACTAAATGTTTTCATTAATATCGGAAGATTTTAAAGCTATGGATTTAAAGTATTAAATAAACAAGCCAAAAGTAATGGTCTGGCGACAGTTCTATCGGCTGTTATTGCAAGGCCAGTAGAAATTACGTAAAAATATAGGTAGGTGTCTTAGAAAATGAAGTCTATAAAAATAACAAAATGATTTTGTGTAAGAATTATACATACATACACTGCCTACGCTTTATTGTTAATATGCCTAACAAATACAAATTACGCTCCAATAAAAATAAAAAGGCTACCCTACGTTTAAATCTGACTTCATCATTTAGCGTACGTCGAACTATAAATCACGGGCTTAGGATACGCAAAACGTCTTTTGAAGAGAAAAAACTATTTGCAAAATTGATGGATGTGATGTCGGTAGTAATAGAAATGAAAGCTTTTGTAACTCGTCTGTTTTTATCAGTGAAATATGTAGTTTGATTTTCTCTCTTTCTATGATTCTATTTCTAATAATATTTCATTTTGATTACTTTTTGATAAACTCAATGACGTGAAATGCTGGGTTAGGACATTTTCGGAATTAGCGGAATCCGAACAAAACGGCTCGGTAAAATGGAAATTATTTTAATAAACACTACGTACTTGTTATAGTAGGTATTTATTTTCATAGGGTTTTTGCATTGGTATAATTTGTGGCTAATAACATTAGAATTAGGTACCACAACATTACCACACATTTTTTTTTTTGTAAATTAGTTACAAAAAAAAATGTTAATGAACAATTATTTCGCAAATATGGAACAAACAGAATTCTAAAAGTAGAAAAGTAACTAGGTAATCCATAAAACAAAGAACACAGCACAATACACTAGAGACATCTGTACAATAATTAAATAAAAGCTTTTACAGAGTGGCAATAAAATAAAACAATTAAATGACTAAAGTCGCTATCTAGAAATTTATCGGTCCTGCTAATGAATAAGATACTATTGCACCTGCCTATGGGTTTTACAACACCGTTACACTTGTCATTTACCATAACATGTTTTTGCTAACAGGTGAGGACTGACTCCCTATAGCCCGAAGGGAAGAACAAGAAACTAACAATAATTGGCATGACGTTGATCACGTGTTTAGCTAAAAGGGAGATAAGGAAAATGATAAAAGTCAAAATGATGTTTCATTATAAAGCTGCATTGAACTTGGCTTAATGTAATGTGTGGTCTCTAACGACGTAAAACGTACGTGTTACCAATATACAGATAGTCTGATGGATGGGCATTATGAGTTCATCTGCACTCATGATGTTCCAAATGTTTGATGTAGAAAATTTAAAGAACCTATAGATGTTGGTGGCAAAATTTAATGTTTTGCGCAGGTATACCATAGGGAACTTTGCAGTTGGGTGGCGCGTGTTAAATATTTAATCACGGGATCAGTAAAACGGGTGGTCATTATTATAATTTACTTAAACATTTATTACTTCAAGTATTTTTGATATGAAATATGTACAAGAATACGAAAATGTCTCGTGTTTACTTCTGACTCACGCACTGCGAGCTTACGCAAAAATTTTAGTAGTAAAAAATAGTTTCACACAAGTTTTAAAATAAAATAAAATGCAAGACGAAGTTGCTATGAGGACTGTCTAAGAATAACCGAGTGCGAGTTTTTCCTAAAAGCTGATGATTATAGAATTTATTAAAGATTGTGAATTTGGAACATCTACTGAAAGATAATATCAGTATTGAAAAAGAAAGGATTGATGATGATAGATATTCAGTAGTGTGTACATCATATGGCTTAAAAACAGCAAAATTCCTGGACAGACAAGGTTGTTATAATAAAAACAATGAATTTGCGTATTGACAAATATTATAATAGAAGACACGTAACAAACAAACTAAATAACCTTAAATGTATCTAGGAGCGTGTACTACGAAAGCATGAGCTAGCAATTCAAAACAGACATGACTAAAGCAAAACAGATGACAATAAATCAAAGAAAACCCAGAAATAAATAAATAAGATTTACCGTTTGAATCTAACTAGTCTGTATTTTGTCCGTGAGTAATCACCAGTCTCCACTCTGTTTTGCGGAAAACTGACTCAGAATGTCAATCTAGACTATGAAAAGTGTCATAGGGTATGGTATACTATTTCTTTTCTGGTAACACTCCCAACAAAATGCAGCTCAGCTTAATATTGATATTATAAGAGCTTTCCTGTGTTATTTTTCAGTGGTTTCAAAACTTTCTGTGTTATCAAGTGCATGTCAATTTTCTTCATCTGCTGGTTTTTTTTGGACAAGAATGTCACGTCTCTTTCCGCTTTCTATTTTCTAAGCCTCCTAAACTATTGTTATACCTACTCATTAACATAAATCTCTTCTTCAAAAGATTATCAAACATTTTCAAAAATTTCAAAATTTTAATATTCTCGTATGTCATACCGAAAAGCTACCACATATATACCACATTCGTACACTCAGAGAAAAAACTTACATAACAACAATAAATTTTCATTCATAAACTATTCAGCTGCAGTTCATATTCCGTTAAACGCTCGCTCGCTCGTCCAGACGTATTATATTTAGACCAAGTGACTTTTTTCGTCGCGTCAAGTATTTTGGTTGCAAAATACCGTTTCGACTCAAAGTGAGAATGCCAGCGTTATAATTTATATAGTGTCTTATCGTGCTTCTAAATTAATGTGCAATAGAAAAAATATAATAGAAACTAATAAAACACCGAAAATATTTTCTCGCAGTTTTGTATCAATTCATTATTTTCCAGTGGATCATAATTTCTTTCTTTATTATTCAAACGTCATAATTTTCGCGTTTGATATAAATTACTCACTATATTTTCAACCATTAATTAGAGTTCACTCGGTACAACGACATCAATTACTCCTGATTCTTCATACAAAAACATTTATTTGTAAAGAATGTGTTGACAGGTGGTAAAAGGCTTATGTCACTTCTTGCAATCATCGAGTGCGACATTTTTAACGTGTATAAAGTTTTTTCCCTCACTGTAGAATGTGACCCCGATTTTTCAATTTATTCAGCGAAGATGGCGGTTTTTCTGGAAAATCAATGACGTATTCGTTGAGTTATTAAGTTGGCAAATATATCGCATTTGCAGCACATAATTAAGAAGCCTAAATGATGTCATATTCGAATGAAATATTTCTTTTTACATTTGTAAATTGATGATGTAAGAACACTAACAACCCATTCGGAATAATCCAAACAAGATATATTTGTTATGTTTTCTCTTTTTATTTTTGCATCAAACTTATGATATCGTTTCAAACAACTTACTGTTTATTGGTAACATTATTGCCACCACTGATCTGCCTCACTGACATTTACCAGTAAGACGTTTCAACCAGTGAGTGCTGTGATATATGGGGACATCCGAAGACAGGAATGGACATCTGGAACCCGTGATAAATTATTGTTTTTTTATTCTTAAATACAAACTTTTCTATTCCATTGGAAACTCCACATAGATTTGTAAGAGTTCTATTTCCATCACACAAAAATGACAGTCTATTCGTCTTTCCACTAAATCCATGCTGGTTAAGTGCAAGTTCAAAGAACCTTCCAACTAAATCATACTTCTAAAGTGGCGTTTACACGCAATCAAACTGAAGTACAAATGTTATGATTTCAGTGATACGTAATGGTAGGTACTTATGAAAACTTGGTGTAAGGGGACACCCACTAGCCGAACGTTTGTATGGAAGCACGTAATGTCTCAATTTGAATGTGCACTATGGGGAAAAGAAAGAAGTTCGGTAGAGTTAGCAGAGAAATCTGAAAGAATGACTGGTGTTAATTATATACCGCGTGTATGTTCACGTGATTTCCATCTTCAATGTCTGAATTAAACAGTTTTTGGAAACGGTATTTTGAAGAGGCTGCTGATGATTTTTTAAACCATTTGCTGTTGTATCTTGGTAGGTAAAGGCTTCAAGATTTATGAACCCTCACTGCTCTGGATTTACCAGTCTCTTTTCTTGCCGGATCTACTTCATTTTGTAGGAAAATCGTTTACTCTCTCCTTGTTTCCCGAAATATTTCCTACTTTCTGAATCTTCACTTATAAGGGCATTAGGACCCCGAACCTTATGAGGAAAAAAAAGTACCCACTCACGCGACATTTCCTCATGTTTTCACAGTTTTCCGTGCCGACTGTATCGCACCGACGCGCCGTCTCGGCCGCGCTATTTCGGTCCACGCCCGCCCAGCCAAGTTTATTGACACGACTTAACGCGCTATACTATGCCGGGATTTAACTGCTAATACCTCACGCTGAAGTGCTTGCTAGTGCCGTGCTAATATGTGGTCCGGAGTTTGAGTTTGATGGCCTTTTGGAGACAGACGAAATGCAGAAACTGTCCTGGCTTGAACTCTGTCTGTATGCGTTTGAACGAGAATCGCAAATCGCAAAACGTATGGCTGCTAAAGACGGAACTGAAATGTCAAATAAGAACGTTTAGGATGAAAGAGCTGGGAGTGAGTAAGCTCTCAATCACGTAAAGGATAGAACGAACCCCAGTTTATTCAGTGACTTATGGAACATGTTGAAGGCAAACAGAAGTTTGCAACTAATAGAAAATGTCAACGCCATTAATGTGCACAACGAGCATGTACCAAAAAGAACGTAGAATATTTCGCACAAAGCTTTTGAATGCTAGCCTTTTAACAACCAAGAAGATCATAGACTCGAAAAATTAATTCATTCCTTTGTTAAAATTATTTAAAGAGTACTCATAAAAACCTAAAGCGAATACTTTTAAAGAATGAGCTAAGATGACGATTTTAAGCGTACCAAAGTCCTGCTACAAGCTTTTAGAATCAGTCAGTCAGAGCATACTGTAAGTTCAGAACGCTTTGCATAAGTATCGGGGATAGCCAATTAGAGAAGGCGCTTGTACTTACTACAGTCGCGAACATTGTTTTTCCACGTGTGAGTGTAACTATACATTTTCAGCAATGTTACCTACGTCAAACGTTCTTTTAATAAAATGATGTAGAGTTGTTTGTTTTATAAAAGTTTAATGTTGTATATTCGTATTAACGCAACCTAAATTAGCTGCTATATAGAAATGTTTGAAAACAAAATAAGTTTAATTATACACGTCGTTATGCGCCTAAAAAATAGTAGTGATGCGAGAAATAAGGTCCTACGAAAGTGGTAGGGGCTCAGGAAAAAGTGGGGAAGAAAAGTAACGAAGAAACGAAGATATGTATTTCGGCCTAATATTATCTTGAGCAGATGAACTCGTACACCTTTTAGTCTAATATTACTCCAGTCGTTCTTCTATGGGTGATTTAAAGGATGGGAATAATGTTGTATGTATTATGACCGTTTTTAGCAATAATAATTGACTTGCCCAAAAGGTTTCCGCAAAAAACTAACGCCAGGCTAGTTTCCATAGCCCATACCTTCCATACCCGTAGAAAAACTATCTCACTCTGCAATATGGCTAGAACGAAAACTGAACTCGTTGTTTTCTAACGAGTTATCAATTTGTGTTGACTATAAAGGTCCAAACAAAGCATAAACTAACTATTGATAAATTAACACCATCCAACGCGTACTTTCCGATCCATTTACAGACAGACACACAAACTCCATCACAAGTAGTCGCGTGCACAGGGCAGATGTTAAAGCAGCTGCACGGGCGACTCGCGAAATGTAACGAGATCGCGTCAACGATGCCGCGGTGACGTCATAATTATGTTGTTATGACCGTTGGGGTTTGTTTCTGTTTGCTTAGGCTTTTGTTTTGTTTTACTGACGTGTTTAATAAGATTAGAGTTAAAATTTAATTTTAAACGTTGCAAAAATAGTTCACACTCATCAGATTTTGTGTTAGGATCATTACTCAAAGTTATTGTCTGCTTATCATTTTAGGCGTGAGAAAGAAGACAGATTACCTTTAAGCTACTTGAAATATTTAAACGTGTTTTAGAATTTACGTAAATTTAAAAAAGTTTTTAGCATTTACTTACGTATATTTTTAAACGGTTTTTAGCATTCACGTTTTTTAACGGTGTTTAGCATTTACGTTTATAACAGTAACAATAGGTGAATACATGGCAGTGTCATTATTTCTTAAAGCTTTGGTTTTCTAAGAAAACGTTAAAGGGTCAGTTAATATGGGCTATCTAGCCTTTTTTGACACCTTAATGTCAAATACTGGTGAAAAAAACATATTTTCACGACGGCTGTGGTAATATGATGGAATCGCTTTCTTAGGGTACCAAAAGCTTTAGCCATATAATTATTTATAATGTATACTTATGTAGATATTGACTAGATCATCATTCAGCATCGTCAGCAACGAATTCTAAACTAGCTAATGATAGGTAATCTTGGTACTCACAGGCAACAAAACCAATTTCTTAAGTCAAACGTGAAGTCTCAAAATTGGACTTTTTCCTTACAGTCCATAGATAAAGCATAATTCCCAACGAGTACACTATACTACAGAAACACAAGTAGGGCAGCCCGCCGCCAGGTGGCGCAGGTGTGGCCCCGCCCCCCGGCGCCTGCGCTCCCAACTAACGTAAACGATTCACTTTTACGCTAATCATACATTTATCTTTGTTTAGTTTCGCTGGAGTTCGCCTTCGATTGGTAAAATGGAAATTATAGTGATGGCAAATGGGAAACTGAAAAAACTCTCACATTGAAGTTTATCTTTCTAGATTATGTTTCTTATTTCAGACTGACATGTGTCTAGGCTATCACACTCATAATATAAAAGCGAAAGTTGTGTTGTGTGTGTGTCTGTATGTGTGTTTATATGTTTGTTACTTCTTCACGCTCAAACGGCTGGACCAATTTTGATAAAATTTTGTATGGAGGTAGCTGACACCTGGACATTAGGCTACTTTTTATCCCAATATTCCCACGGGATCGACACTTATGCGGGTGAAACCGCGGGGCGCTGCTAGTTTACTATAAAAGAGAAAATCCAAGCAATTGGGACGTTAAAAATTCCACCGTTTCTTTCTTGTTAAATGTTGTATTGCTATCATCTGAGAGCAATTCTCGTAATTTTAAGAACGTTCACAGTCTGATCTCAGTATCAATCTGTCAAAAATACTTCTAATTCTACATTGTTGATAAGTTTTTGACATTTATTTGTTTGTCGCCGAGATGAGACTGCGACTAGATTTTGAACGTTTTAAATTACGAGAATTGGCCTTGAGACAGCTCTAGATGCAGACCACTTTTCATCGAAATATTTTTTGTACTGGTAGGTTCTCTTCAATTATCATTATCTACTTCTGAAGGACAGACTTTTTCAAGCAAGGCTTTGGTATAATTAAAGAAGACTATTAGTAGCTACTAAAGTAATTCGAGTTCTTAATTGTAATTTTTTTTTTGACAATTTAAAAGTGCATGGTACATGGTTTAATGTAAATAAATGCTTTTTTAATCAAATTATCCGTAATTTAGTATTGAGTGGCTCTGGGAGAACCATATACAACCAAACCATGCAGTAAATCTTCCCAGATTTTCACGGCATTTTACTGGATACAATTGTTTCCTGTGAAAATCTAGCAGAACGTTTTAGTACAGTAGGTATATCAGTAAAACGCATTCAAATCCAACATCAACGTGTAAATCGAGCTCATCGTACGAACTGAGTTAATTAGCACTAACCGGTGCAAAGCAGTTCTTGCCACCATTGTGCCAACGGCTATATTCCCACGACCCGCAACACATATACGTACCTACATACAAATTATTATTTATTTTTTTATAGTTCTTTTATCTTTCTAAATTGTTCTAGGAGGATTTTTGTTTAATTGCAAGATCTCACATGACCGGAGATGGTTCTATTGAACTTGGATTTATAGGTGTGTTTTATTTCAGTTGAATATCATTGCTGGGAAACACGGAGTCGAAAGGCCTTTGGTTAAATACAAGCTTGTCATGCTTGGAATGAGTAGTTTGGTCAGTTTGACTATAATTTACTTAACCAAATTGCACATGTAAAGCCTTAGCGTTTATCAATTCATCATACCCACCAGTTTCTCTGCCAAAACTTTATCAATTATTTTGTTTCCATATTTCTATCACAAGTGTGAATAGTATCGCGTATCGGCCAGCGTAGTGTGGGACGCCCCGCAGCTAGCTGGACCGACAATAGCTGGGACAGACTGGACGCTGGATCCGGATTTTGTGGTGCAGCCTGGGCCCCAAGTCTGCTATTTTTATAAATTCGCCATTCCAACATTATCCCATTGTCATTTTGATAAAAGTTCGTAATCTGCTAAATTCATAATGGTCGATCATTGGTCGGTCAATGGCACAGAACTTATACGATACTCGTAACGAATTAAAAGCAATGACTGCACAATGACGTTCGAATGGTAGGTCACTGATCAAAGGAACTGTCAAAATTTTAGCAGATTAACGCCCAAGTCATTCATTCATTTGTCATTATGTACGAGATTACCATTCTATGCCATTTCTTTCAATGGACACTCCATTGAAAGAAATGGCAGTGGTTGACCATTGGAAAGTTATAATAACGCCATTATATTAGTAGATTACCAAACTTGTTAAAATCAACAATTATGCAATCAATGATAGACCATTCTGACACTATTGTAATAGCAGACTTGAGGCCCTGGGAGAGGAGAGTACAGGACTGTGATAGGCTGAGTTGATTGATTGATGAATATTAAGGGAACTATTTATGTTTGTGTGCAATTTGACCTCTCAACCGGCTGGGGTTGGGTTTTCTTACTATTAAACTATTGTCTCTATCATTACTCTATTTTTAACATCCCCTCATTCACCCATTAACGATTTAGACATTATAAACCCACGCTAATCCACGAACAAAACCATCACCTGTAACGTTTAAAACTAACGATCAAAAGTCTATTCATCCCTTTCTTTCTGGTGATGTTAAAGCTAGACGAAGACGCGTATCACGTAACACGATACAGACAGAACAAACAAATTGCTTCCACGTATTCCATTGAACGTTAAACAGTGTATTTGGGTAACATTGCCAATAGTAATTAGTCGTTAGATAGGTCAAGGTTGCACTAAGTCGTTTTGCCAACAAACTTGTTTGCTTCGGGTATTTTTGTTAGGTGTTGTTATTTTTTCACAATTGAGACAATTTGTAGGAGTTTTTGAGGGTAAATTATTGTCCCGTAGTGTTCTTCTACTGGACATGAGCCTATTAAATGGCCGCTACAAAACCAAAGGGAAAATTGTAAAACACTACAATAGAAACGGATTGGTAACTGAAGAGAGATTTTATTCAAATAGAGAACTTCAAAGCTCCATCTGAATTGTGTCTCCAGCACTAAAAACTGGCCAAGTGCGAGTCGGACTCGCACACGAAGGGTTCCGTACCACAAGGCAAACACGTCGAAAATTTTATGTATGTATTATGTATGGGAGCCCCCTTCAATATTTATTTTATTTTGTTTTTAGTACTTATTTGTTGATAGAGCGGCAACAGAAACACATCATCCGTGAAAATGTCAACTGTCTAGCTATCACGGTTCATGGATACAGCCTGGTGACAGACAGACAGACAGACGGACAGTGGAGTCTTAGTAATAAGGTCCCGTTTTTACCCTTTGGGTACGGAACCCTAGAAAGCACGTTGCAAAGACAAACTAAAATCTTTACATCTGCTAAGAAAAGACTTTTAAAATTATTGGGAGGCAAGAGGTCCTTGAAAGTTCTATGTGAATATAGTTGCGGAAAACGGCTACCTACTTATCTTTTAGTACATATACATGACCTATGTTTAGAATTTAATTTCACGGTACTTACCGATATACAATACCGGTATATGTACTATATATGTATATATATAATGCCTGTATGTATGTTTAATGTCTAGACTACCGACAGACAGGAAATCACTATGTGTCATTCAAACCATTTATCTTGTTAATATGATACCTCGTCACAGTGTAGAGTTTACGGTAGACTAATGAGAGATTTTGAGGTATTAAAATGTGTCCCTACGTAAATGGTTCTGTATTTTGTTCCTGTCGATGGCATAAATGTGATGCTACATGTTACCTAGCGCTTTAATGAGCAATGTACAAGATTCTTTAATTTTCATCAGTTTCCTTATTATTTTTATTAAGTAATCGCATCAACTGTTTACAGTCTTTCTTCAAGCACAAAGTTGTCAATAGTTCCAAAATAAGGAAGGTCTTTTATGACATAAAATTTACTTCCGTCGCTAATCTACCTTTAGCCTAAATGACTGATCTGCAAAATTTCATTAAACTGACCTACTGTCTCATCTACACTGTGCCCTGTGTGTGTGTCCAATGATAGGTGGTCACTCGATATGCATTCTTCGCTTTTGTTTACAATCTTTATCGTCTTCCGGAAATTTCGCTTATGTATGGACTTTTTGCATTGTACATAATGCTTCAATTACGTAAGTACCTAAAGTTAGAAGATATGTCTCCTTGAAGGGTAGATTAAAGTAACCCTAATCTCGACGCTTCATAGGAGCATGCCTATTCGTACTATTAGATTCAGGAAAAAGTTGAAATGCCAAAATTATGCGGCCCAGCACTTTGGTAGTTCATCGAATCGTTGAGCTCCTTAAGTTCTGAGTTAAGCTGCACGATTACTGACAAATGCTTGCACTAACTGGACAGGCCCATACAATCTGTGTGGTTTTATTGCAGACATGGCATGGTATGGTCTTCACATGATCTGACCAAGATTATGTCTGAACTTTAAAATATACTGTGACCTCTGAGTTTGTTTCGGCCTTTCATCTTAGAGTATTCAGATAGGAAAGGCCTCAACCTCATCTAGTTTAATAAATATGATTGACGTGTAAAAGTGTTTGTACAAACCTACTTACAGAAATAAAATTATTTATCATATATAAGAGCAGATAAAGGAAAACTTTCAAACAACAAGAAAAATGTTATGTGGACTTGTCCTGCTATCAGAACCTTCATATCACAAACTACCAATATTTTAACCATAGCAACCACAAAGACAAAAAAAAGTACAAAAAAAAACAAATACATTCAAATAAAATTATTTTAGTATTCACATGTTTGTTTACAATATCTGACGTTTACAGTTATAAATATGAAGAGATATTCAGTGCCAGACATATTTATGTAATAGTCTTAGTGTAACTGAAAAACTGAAGAATTTATGAGTATTCGTGTAAACAACTAATTTATTTGTATTGAAAAACAACGCATAGTGAATGATCATTTCTGAGTTTCCACTCAACGTTTCATTCAACTGTTTTCCTCTGAAAACAATTGAATATCAAATACTTTAGTAATGTTTACAACATTCTTCATTTCTTTGACAGTTTGTATCGAGGTAAAGCTTTGGTTTTCTAAGAAAGCGGTGAACGGTCACACAATAATGACTGTCGAAACGCAGAGCACTTCTTGACATCTCAATGTCAAATGCTCGTGAA
Organism: Oligia latruncula; assembly: GCA_948474745.1. Classification (NCBI taxonomy): domain Eukaryota; kingdom Metazoa; phylum Arthropoda; class Insecta; order Lepidoptera; family Noctuidae; genus Oligia; species Oligia latruncula. The sequence goes on from OX419686.1 coordinate 19,818,136, forward strand.
AATGACAGATTTTCACGACGGCCACTATAATATAACTGAACTGCTTTCCTAAGAAACCCTAGCTTATGTAAACACTTTTGTAGTCGAATTAGGATTGGCCGTGAAAAACAGAAATCTAAGATGACAATGTTAATAAATAAATCGACAGAAAGTGGAAATATAGCTGTAATAAAAGGCGCCCAGAAAAGCACGTCATTGCTGTTAGCAAATCTAATGATCTAGCTCAGATGTTCATAAAATTTACAAAACTTTACCTAAAAAACTGAAACTCTATCAAAGAGTCTATAGATAATTTTCCCACAAAGTTCAGCGAACTGGTGCGATTTTAATGCCTAACATAAACCGACCTCACCGATGATAAACACGTTTACAGCGATCGGGGAAGTATTTTTGTTTGTTGTTACCCAATTGTGTAAATCTTTACACGCTGCTAACGAGTTTACGTGATGGGAGTGTCCTTTGATGTGTCTCATTTGTTTGTGGTTCATTAATTAATGGTTTCTTTGTTGGGTTCTGTTTTAATGGTTATTTGGGGTTGGTCTAGTGGGGTCATCTAGTTTGTTCCTTTCCTAGTTCCCAGTACCCTCATGCAATAACCGGGAACCGCTAGCTTCCAAAGCCAGGATCATTACACTTTAACATGTCAATTACCGCCCAGTAAAATATTATATACCTTTCTCTTTATAACCTCACACAATACACCCTTTTACATCCCTCATTTGATTATCACGCACTAAAATTTTCAAGACTCTTTTCCAGGCATATAAAGAAGTTATTACCTAATTTACGATCACCCTTATAAGTAATATTTAGAAATATAATATTTAAGTATGCAATTGAGATGTTTGATAGCTCATAATAATTTTATTTCGTGATCAATCAGATTTTATTTGATATAATGTTTATAGGTAGTAAGCTAGTTAGAGTTCATTGATGACTAGTTTCTGGCCCGCTTAATATCATGTTAAACGATGGGCAATCGAGCGAATGATGACTTGCGGTTGACTCGTGTGGTGGTGTGTGAGACTCTTCAAAATATTTATTGCTGTTAAAAATATGTTGACCATTATGGTTACGAAGCGTAATTTTGATAACCAGCGTGGTAATTGCGTAACACATTATCAGTAGGAAGGGCTTTCATTTGACAGTTCAACAACATTCATTGCGTTCTTTACATTGTTGGGCAGACACATTTTTCGAACATATGAAGCAAATGATTATGGAGGGGTAATAGTAATTAGGTTGTGGAGGTCAGATAGGCAGCCGCTCCATGTAAAATACTGGTATTCAGCTGCATCCGGTTAGACTGGAAGCCGACCCCAACATAGTTGGGAAAAGGCTAGGCAGATGATGATGAAGCAATGGATTAGCCGTATCTTTCAAAATATTTGAGATTGTGTGTTACGCAAAAAGGGTGCTGGATATTTTACTTTCGAAACTGTCTGTGAGCTGGGGACACTATTTGATTTAGGGCTGATTTTGCAATCATCTGATAATTTTATTGGAGAAATAATTTTGACAGTTATTTAATAGAAAAACTGTCAATCGTCAATTTTATTCCTCGAATGAAAGTTACCTGGCGATGGCAAATTCAGCCCTTAGCAGAATAAAGTTGAGAGGGACGAACATATTTGAATGTAATAGTGTGCAGAATTCAAAGATCCCTAAGACACTGTGTGTTGGTGTGATGGAGGTACTACTGTTATGCTTCATATGGAGCCAGTTAAGTAACTGGCCTGCTTGGATACTTCTTCTTCTTCTTAGCACTCTTATCAGAGCGGTCGTGGTCTTCATGTAGTTTATTGTTTAGGGGATGATGTGATTCGCCTCACGATTTCTCGCCACCTACTCCGATTTCGGGTGTTTTTTGTGCACTCATACAAGGGATCACCAACTGCGAATTTAATTTGGTCAGTCGATCATGAGATCGACTGACCAAATTAAATTCGCAGTTGGTGAGCGTCCGCGTGGTCTAGTACCCTCCACTCTACCCTGCACGACAAGGCGCTCAATAGAGGAGGAGGAGGATGTGCCTACTTGGATACTAGGTACCTTTAACAATACTTAAGCGATAATCCCACGAGGCTCGAGAATATTAGTCATAATTTTTCATTACCAAGGTAAAACAATCAAGACAATTCAATGCAGTCTAAATCTGTTTCAACAAAGTCGTAAAATCTAGTATATATCGTGAGCTCACTTGCTTTCCCACGTGTTAAACTGTAATGAAAAATAACTCCTGTGAATAATATCACAATGTGTTTTAGTTCCGGATTCGTCCGGTGATTTCATTCGGTACTTTGAAGCTAATGCGTTTTCGCCGTACTGTTTTTGTTATTGCTATTAATTATAAATAAGTATATTTTGTTATTTTACTCACGAGCTGAGTTTTTGAGTTTTACCTAGACTGACTTTTTGACTTCTTTCCCTGGACGAAGTCACTAGTGCCATTAGTTTTGTAGCTTGTCTTAGAAAATTCCCCGAGAGCTTCACTTTCATAGTTTATTTGTTCAATGCCAAAGTCAGTTTGGCCTCAATAGTTCCGAAGTCTTGTACTATAACGTATCGCAGTAGCAGTGTTAGATCTTATTATCTTATGTGATAGGCACCGCGCCAAATTAGATAATAATCGTAATATTAAATTCTAAGGACAGGTGGTCTATGTTGAGCGCCAGATCTGGCAAACCTCGAAGGACACGCATTTTGGCATATATGCCTATAAGCCATATGTATTCGTGGAAGAAACGTAACTTATGTTAATTTTACGGTTGAGGATTGTCGCACTCGTTCTAAATTATTCTAATCTCAGTCTCAATCTGTCAAAAATACCTCTAATTTACCTACAATTTTGACAAGTTTCGCTGAGATTTGTGCTTGAGACTAGATTTCGAACGTTTAGAATTGCGGAAATTTTACTACGGATATACACCTCCAATCTTTAACTATTTAAACAAATAATCTTTTTCGGCAATGGATGTATCTATAGATTGAGGCCAATTAGCTCTTGAACCTCTGTCTTTGACAAATCAACCAAAAATAAAAACTACATTCTCCAATAATTAATCAATTTCCTATAACCCATCACGCTCTAGTCAATATAATACAATTCTATTCCAGGGATATCCCTATATCCATCGTTCAACCACTTCACGAGTTGAATGATTCATTTCTCAAGTACGTCAGTGTCGGCTACTCATCTGTTATTAGCAGTTTAGAGAAGCGCGCTATCGACAAATGATTTTCGATAATATGGTTATGTAGTCTCGAGTGCTGTGTTGAAAACTGGTATCGATATTATAGCAGTGTTGTGGATTGGATTTGAGAGTGATAATTTGTTAATATTAGAAGATGTTAGTGAATTGGTTCATATGATTGATCAAGTTGGTTTCAATGCATTTTTCTTTATAGATCTAGGTATCCGGTCACCTTTCATAAAAACCATCTAAATACGGTGGAAAAAATATTAAACTTTCATTATGCTATCTTCGTCCATTCATCAAAATCTATAGATCTGTCTATGAGAGACGGTTTTTGCTTTTTGGCAGTGGCACCCGTGGCATCTATGACTAAGCGATAATGGATAATTCCTCTATTTGTTTTTAATTTTCGGACATTTACCCTGTTCAAATACGCGGCAAAATTTCATAGCATATGGGAATGCACCGTTTATTCCACAAATCAAACAATTAACATTCTTCTGTCCTAAACATTCAACAAAATTCGTGATTGTAAAAAAAGAAACTATTAATTAGCATGAACCATTAGTGGTTTTTGTAAACAAAGCGTTGCTAGCTATTAATATTAGTTATTAAACAATCTGACACTGTTTGTGTTGCTAGCTGCAAAAAGTCGACAAGAAAAAAAAACATCATGTGATTTGGAATTTGCCGCGTAGCTGCAGGCTGAGAACAGATTTCTCATAAGAAGACTTCCATTTATAGTACCTCCAAATATCCCTTATGCTGCCCACGTCTACCCATCCATCATCATACGAAACCAAATTGAATATTTTTGTAATATATCTTATCACAAAATATGTATTCCAAAAGCAATTTGTGCTTACTAAAATAATGAACGATTTATAAATTCCATTTAGCGTAAACGGACAGCCTTATTAAACAAAAATCACTGCATTCAAGTTCAACAATTCACAACTAGTGGTTAGTCAATTAAAATCATAATCATCAGCGTAGCGCCACCACGGGGCGGCGCAGGAGCAGTAATTAGTGCCGACCGACTGGCTCGCCAGTCAACGGCTAGTCACGGTCGCTTCCGTCGAAAAAACACGTCACAACAATGTTATATCATCGAGTCAATGTTGTTTGGATTTTGACGAGGTTTGAGCGTGTAGGTGGGCCTAGGACGGACTAATTGCTACGTGACGGATTGGTCCTTATGATCTTCTCTTGTTTGGAATCGTCATCCTGACTTCCTGACCCTCTGCGCGATAATGTTTCCTCTTAAACGAAGTCACGTGATTGCTCGAGTTTGGAAAGGTCAACGATTTAAATATGGTTGATATGAACCATTTTATATTCATACCAGCTTCTGCCCGCGGCTTCGCCCGAGTCAAATTTCTTGTTCCCCCGTCCCCACCCCATTGTATCGCATCACAGCCCGCAATATTACTTCGTTTTCACTTTCTGACTTTTTTTCTTTTTGCTCGGCTCATAAGTGTGGTAGCTTGATGTGAAATAGCTTATAACATTCCTCGAGAATTGGGCTATCAAATGCAAAGAAGTATTTTTCAAATCCGACTGACAGTTCCACAGATTAGCGTGTTCAAACAAACAAAAATACAAACTCTTCAGCTTTATTGCTAATACAGATAGATATCTAAGAAAGCATAGGTCCACAGTCTAAGGCAAAGATATTCTCTTTGGTCTAAGGGGATTGGCTTGTGCTTGTTGTAGTATGATCATGCTTGTGCCGTGTTGTCGTTTTCCTGTCAAGCATAGCAGTATAGACTACTTAGTGCACTTGCAACTAATAAAGAAGCATTGGGGGCTAATAGTTTTGCTTAGATCACGGCTAAAATAACTGTTGCAAAGTATTGTGTATTACGTTAAAGTTATCTAAATACAATGTATTTTATAGCTGTAACTTGATTCCCGTCATTGTATTTCTAAGTAGCGATTAATTGCGATCATAAACAGCTTAGGAGTACAATTGAACGATATTATCATATAAATCTTGCTCTCAATTAAATTATATAAGTTTTTTTTTTGTATGTAAATAAGGTCCTTAGTGCTAATTTACATAAAGCTTCCACAAATTGTCTTGTCGGTATCGATAAGTTTTTCTTAGACCTAAAATTAACATAAGTACATTTTCTCTGTTTAAAACAGATACGAAATACAAATGTTCCTATTGTTTCCGTGCAAGAGTATCTGCTTTATTTTTTTTCCTAGGAGCATAATTAGCGTCGGTGTGAACGAAATCGATAGTCGATGCAGCGGAGCGTGGCAACACTTTTTTGCTATCAGTGCCTGTGCAAGCAGTGCAAGTTAGGGGCGAATGCGATTGTCTGAACTAATGTTCTTTAGGTAAGTAGACACATGTACGTGAGTAACGTAGTAAAGAATCAGATAAACATGACGTCAGGACACGATAAGTAAATGTCAGTGTAGTAGGAAAACACGTATTTTATGATCTTTAGTGCAATTGCTGCAAAGCAACAGAAACGTCTATTCCCGTAATTAAAAACGTTCAAAATCTAGTCGCAATCTCAACTCAACGACAAGCAATGACAAAAACATGCCAAAAATGTGTGAAATTAGAGGTATTTTTGACAGATTGAGACTGAGTTCAGGGGGTCTAAAAAGGCCAATTTGACATAACTATAAAGGGATAACATTATGAATCATAATGGACAGTTAACGGTTAAGTTAATCGTATCAAATCCCATTGGTGAAGGATTTTCAATTCTTAAAATTACGAGGATTGGCCCTCTGGTTCTCGTCCTATAAATTGTTACCACCTCTGAAAGCTATACATAAGAATATGAAAATAAGACCGTTCATGAGAGCGATCTGTAGGAAAAAAGCGAGAGCAGCAATTATCGAAAACATCTCTACCGTCTGCACATGATACTAGCAAATATGCGGTTTATCAAAATGTACCCCAATTTCCGCCAATTAGCCACAAAACTATAGCATAGTTAGTATGCTATAGTTTTGTGGCTAATTGGCATGGCATCGAAATGTCTAATTTGATTTTGTGGAAACAAAAACTGTTACTTAACTGTTAACAGTTTTTGTTTCCACAAAATCAACTTAGACATTTCGATGAAAAAACTCTGGTTACCGAGAAAATCTGTATTAAAATACCTAAGTATAGAACTAATGTTTTTTGCTCCTTACTTATTCACAGGTTATTAAGTCTGAATGATAATAACATAGAATTTTAGTTAAGAAATTCGAATAAGGATAATTAGGTGCCATCATTGTTAGTATGCATGGAAAATGTGCAATTGTTCATCAAAATATGCAATTATAATCCGCTGCGATTATGCATTTACATTTCGCGCCTTGCAAATAACATACATAAGTTGCATGACTTATTATCGTATGTCACAGGTAAAATATACTTAGTTGAAGAGACAGAAGATAATGAGTGCAGTGCATGAGTGCAGAGTGATGATGGTGCTCATCATAGGCTTTCAAAAATCGTGACAGACCATATAGAAAAAAGCCAGATATACTTTTAGCAAATGAAATGAGGAAGATGTCAGAGACCGTGTACCGTAGACATGTGTCCACGTCCAGCTAAAAGAAAGAAAGAGAGTCACTAGCGTTCACCTGAAAACTGACCTCAGTATAATTGAAAAAGGCTAGTCTAACGATGATAATCAACTATGTAAAGAGTTTATCGACATACAAAGCACGTGGTTTTCATGTGGTTAGGAATGTTCGGTTACGCGCCTTACGCACATCGTTCCGGCTCTTTGATCCGTCGGCAGCGCATAACTCATAGAGGTGGGCGGGCGTTAGCATGCGCTTCCAAAATGTTCTAGCACATCTATCTATACTTATTATCTTAGATTCGTTGCTACATTTTTATCGCAATCTGTATATGAAATTAAACAACCTCTTGATGATCCAAAAAGTGTTATTCCGGTCTGAATTGCGCAGCCTAGACCCTTTGTCACAGCGTTTAAACAGAGCTTTACGAAGGGGTTTATGAACCTGTTCGCTAGTAAAGTGATGCAGAATCGAAACATAACTAATACAGAAAAAGCTTGTAAAAATTGAAGAATAAGGAAAACGCGAAGCTTTTAATCTCATCATGTTCAATAATGATACTTGAAGAACCTACTACAAAATATCTGTCTAATGTTATTGTTGCAAAAATTTCTTCTGAAGGTCAGTATCGGTACAATTTATTTAACACAGAGTATCATCTCTTGTTTACCTTCTACGATAAACAAAAAAGAAATAGTGTATATGCACATTCATCTATCTGGCAGTTCGAATTGACTTTTGACTGCTTCAGACTAGATGGGCTTTGACGTTAATGTGATCGGGCTGATGGGTACATGTGATTGATTTTATGGGAAAGCTTTACAGTTGGATGGAATACTGATGACTCAGAAGATCTGAAATCTTAAGTAAAATTTAGAATTATTGCAATACAAAATTGTATAGACGACATTCAATAACCTTAACATAATAAAGATCAATCATCTCCATTTCAGTGTTCATGCTTGGGGATTGTATCCAATGTAGTTGCACCGACATCACGTAGAAGACATCTGTACAAACAGATGAACATCTGCTGTACTTATTGTAACGATCGATCGCCGTGACGTCACATTAGCACTGAAAGATCACGTGGCACATATCGACAGGTGTTTCAATTATATACATCCGAATTACATTATCAAAGGTTTCATTCAGCTGACAAGAACAAAATTGCTGTAAGTGCTACTTTTGTTTCATCTAAATCATTGGTTTGCAGCTGAAGCATCTAATTACGTAATTAGGAAGAAAAAGTAAGGTACGCAGTATACCCGAAGGACATAGACGATTACAAGCAGGGACTGATGAAATTGGAGGCATAATTATATTTAGGCTGTCGAGAAGTCGATGACTACTATTCTTAAATGAACAGCAGACATTTCTACGTAAGAGATATTTCCAGGTAGGTAAATCTTAGCCTACAGATCTTGTAAGCACCTGAGTAGGTGTCAGACTAAATAAAACTGGTAGGTACGCATGTTTCTGTATGCAAAAACAATATTAGGCCTTTGATTGGGTGCTCTGAAATTATACAATTCGGAGTGGATATCTCCGTTGTATGTTTAGACTTGCATTCTTTGATCGTCGCTAAAGAGTGAATCAATCTTGAACTAGGAAGGTTTAACGTTGACTTAGACCACTCCTTACAAGGTTTATCTAGGCAAAATCAAACCATGGAGCATCGTGAAATAAAGTCAAATCATTTATTTCAAATAGACACATTAACTCTTAATAAATCCCAATTTGTATCACAGCAGCATCACTTTAAGTAAGGAAATCTATTTTTCTTGTTCGTAAGTAAAATTTGCAACTATTCTTTTTTTTTTTTGCTGTTGCTACCGTTTGTTTAGCCAACCAGGATATTAAAGATTAGACTGGAAGCCTACCCCAACACAGTTATGAAAAGGCTAGGCAAATTGACAACCAATCTGCCTAGCCTTTTCTGTTGGCTAAATAGTCAACCAGGATGTTAAAGATTGAGCCGAAGTGCGGAACCTGGAAACGACTCACGTACGCCTGGCAGTACAGCAAGAATCAATGCTGTTTCTTCATCCGTATTACCACATGGGCTACTACCGACTCCGTTGTGTTAAGCGCTATAGCGACCGTCTAAACTAACATTCTTAGCTAAAAATACACGAACGCATCTAAAGCTACTACTGACTGGATCTAATAATAAGTCTAACAAGTCATTCGCGAGGCTGAGTAACTCATCTATTGTTGAATTTGCACTTGCCAATGTTTTAGTTTTTCATTTGCTTTGGCAGCAGCGTGACTAATGTCATTGATCAGAGTACTTTCTGGCGGTGGCTACTTCTAGCTTTCTTGGCGAGAGGTGCAATTTCAAGAAACGATAACAAAGTTGTTTACTCAAGTCCGCACCACGTGAAACAGTCTCTTGGTAGTTGAGTTTGAAATAGTAATTAATCATATTTAAATTAATAGGCAGATACAATTCCAATAATTTCGTTATGAGCTTCAATCAGTATCTTGTCTGTATTTAACATAAAAGCTTCCAGTTGGACTTGAAATGTTACGTGGACTTTATGCTTTGAAATAAATCTAGGTTGTGAAAAATCGTTTAAAAGGAGAACATAACATGTGATGCAATAACGAAAATATTCGTATATCGTGCATATTATTAGGATCATTGAACCTTTTAGAATATAATTGTAGTAAAATAAATATGTTGTTCTAATATTATTTTTTTAAATTCTTATAGAAACAGTGTAAAGTAATTATCCCGTTGTGCAATACCTACTTAAGTTACATGCAGGAAAATTACACAGTATTACGTTTTATTAACGGGGAGGACATTTTATTATGCATCTCCAAGTTATAGTGCATTCAATCTTCATTTTGAACGGTAAATGGTCCTGGCATCTCTCCAGTACTAAATAAAAAATTGTCTGGACTCAGTTTCAGCTGGAAACATGGGCAATAAGTTTCGATGTCATTTTTTGCAGTCTGCATGATCAATCTTCGTTTTTGCACAGGGAATTTTCCGACTTTCTGAGAATTTACTATAAGAGTACGAATTTGTGCTACGTGCTTTTAGTGTTATTACTTTGTTGCATAATATCAAAATAACATGATTTTGTTGCTCAAACCATAACTTCTCTTTATTTTGATTATTGGACGTTTAGGGTATATAATTTATTTATTTCTAACACACTTAAACTATTTTATAATTTAACACTAAAATACATAGTTAAATATTATATTTATATATGTTACCGGAAATGTATGAAACCTAGGAATTTTGAAATATATGCAATTCCGAGCCCACTTAGGAAACGTGTAAAATAATCTTTCAAAGATTCTTTAATACACACATTTCCTGTGAAATGTATGTATTTCCTAGGAATTGTATGCAATTCCAAGATGATACTAGGAAATATATAAAATTAAGCATAACATTCTAAAGCATAAATTTAGCACGCTGCATGTTTTATTTCTAACGACGTTGTCGTCGACGTCGACGTCACGTCGACGGAGCCCCGCTGCGCGGGGCTCCTATTTCTGTCTGCAGGGTTTAAGGCTTGTATTCATGCCAACGACCTTGTGTATTTGGGCGGAGCTAACTACCCCTCTCCGCGCCACTCCGCCACCCGCATGCAACACGACCCACGTGGACGTGCGTTGCGTTGCCTAGCAACACGAGGCGCCCCGCACTGAATTCGTGGACGAGTGCGGGGATGACATAGACACGGACTTTAAACGATCGCATTTTTAATTTATTATATTAAAAAATATACATGTTTTTAAAAAGTAACAAAACCAAATCATTTTCGTTTGCATTGCAAAGCAGTAGATATTTTTTTTATATTCTTTTGATAAAAAATGAAGGAGTAAAATACCACATCAAAAGTGTCTAGGGATCAAGCATTTTTATGCGGATTTCTTGAGATTGAGATGTGGCTTTGTAATAAATTTATGATTTTATAAATTTATATGGATCCTTTTTGGTGCATTTCATAATTTGAATCAGGAACTGTGAATCAAATTCGAGTAAAAGATGAAAATCAGCTGTCAATATTTTCCCTATAAAAACATACAACGCATTGAAGACATTATTAGTGCTACTGTTTCCCTACTACTGATTAAAACCAACGTTATTATGGAGCGGCGACGTCATTTAAGCAGGGAAGAAATGCTCAGAGCCGTGGGAATGATAGAAGCTGGTTCCCGGCAACGTACTGTGGCTTTAGCTCTGAATACAAGTCAGAGTGTTATCAGTCGACTTTGGACACGTTACCGAAGCACTGGTACCGTGGCTGAGCGCCATGGAGGACGGTATCGCTGCACCACACGGAGACAAGACCGATACATTCAAATCTTAACTCGAAGAGCTCCAACAATAACCGCCATGATGTTAGCCGTGAGGCTTCATCACTCTTCAGGGAACTTAATTAGCGACCAAACAGTCAGAAACCGCTTGCATGAAGTGAACCTTCATTCCCGAAGACCGCTACGGGTACCACCTATAGCAATGCACAATCGTAGGATTCGATATCAATGGGCTCTTGAACACAGAAATTGGGCAGAAGAACAATGGCGTTTCGTGTGCTTTTCTGATGAGTCTCGTTTTGGTATGAGACCGGATACAAGACGTATACGACACTGGAGAACCCCTGGACGCCAACAGCGATTAAAATCCTGCCAGGAAGTCCATCCTTATAGTGGTGGAACCATCATGGTATGGGCGGGTATTTGGATCGGCGGAAGAACTGAGTTGATTTGGATCAGAGGCAACCTCAACGCTCAAATTTATGCTGAGACGATTGTATCAGACGTCATCGTTCCTCTACAAGTGCAAATCGGTCCCTTATTTCAGTTAATGCATGATATTGCACGACCGCACACCGCAAGAGTTGTAAGACAGACTCTCGCCGCAGCTAACATCAATGTCCTGCCCTGGCCTGCTCAGTCGCCAGACTTGAACCCGATTGAGCATGCATGGGATATGCTACAGAGAAGAGCTCTGCCGAATATGGAGGGTATCCAGTCGCAAGAAGACCTTTTTTTGTTGTTGCAACGAACATGGGCGGCCATTCCACAGCGTGATTTGGATGAACTCATTTTGAGTATGCCAAACCGATGTTCTTGTGTTGTTAGTGTTCGCGGTAGAAACACGGATTATTAATTGTTTAAGTTACCCAATAAAATTTTAAAGAAAACTGTTATTTCAGTCTTTTTTTCGAACTTTTGTGTTAGTGGTTCAAATGTCAAAAATCCCTTTATTAGGAAAATGGCAAATTTCTTTATTAATGCAAAGGTGACTTGGTTTATCGTTACTGTGACAAACGAAAACACTTTATTTGATGAATCCTTAAAGAAAATTTTAATTAATATCAATCAGGAGAAAAGTTATTGCAAAAATATATGTTGATCCCTAGACACTTTTGATGTGTGTAGTTTCATCTCAACGATTTGGAGTTGATTTGGTGGTTTTTTTTCTTAATAGGTGATACCGATAGAAAAATTTTGGCTAAACCAAATTACGATTCATATCATGTAGATTACCAACTATTTTTTCAGATGTAATTTCTCTGTAAGTTCCGGAGAAAAGCTGCTTCATCTGCACGCTGTTTTTAAGCTTTTTTCGATAGTTTAGCCTTAAAGGAACCTAACCAAATCGAACCTCGGGGTCGGGGCCTCTTAGTGTTCCATCATCTAAATACCACACATTGAATTTTGAATTTCAATGTTGTATTATAGGATGGATAACCAAACTGAAAATGACTGGCCCGAGAGGAACTCCTTGTTGGTATCCGACTGCAGATTCCAAAACATTGTCTTTTTATAATAATTTTGATGGGTGCCTGTAGCACTGCCACATGAAACCATAAATTTCTGGTAACTCCTTTTTTACTTCAGCCAAAAAAATGTCCCCGTTGACAGAGTTGAAGGCGTTCTTAACGTCAACCTTGAGGATGACCTCACCTTTATTGGCATTTAAAAAACAAGATAGGGCATCAGTGGCGAAGGTTCCATACAACTCGATTCCTACCGGCTTCCCTTTGAAAAATGGCACAGTCAGTATTCTATAGACAAATAATATAATCATATTAAAGATACCTACTCCGGCTTACCTCTTACGAAAATTGACCCTTCGCTACTGTAGGGCATCCGCCTTTGGAACCAAAGCCAAGCTGTAGGGATTGGAGAAATGAAATTAACGTTTAGAGTTAAGATAATATCCAAGTTGTATAACAATATTGCTGGGAGAACGTTGACCTGATATTTTCAGCGGAAGTAATAAATCTGATTCTTTCTTTTTAAATTTTTGTAATTGGGTCGCTTTTCTGCTGAACACAAATCGGAACACTCTTACTTGAAAGTTTTCTGAATTAGAGTACCTATTAGTTTTTATTTTTCTCTGCTAGTAAGTGACGATGGTAATCAAGCCACTTTTCGTATGAAACACAAAATTAATTTTGCCATAATATTTTCCTTACACAAAACTTATTCTTAAAACTCTCCACAGTGTCTACTTCATCTACAACTTGAATATTACTCATAAGTGAGTGATCTTGGATATTGAGCCTTTAACCTTTTGCATCGTAACCTTCACCCACTTCACGAGGCGTGTAATACATCACACATCAAAATTACCCCGCATTATCTTGTTAACGTGATTTTAGATCATTTATCTCTTTGATTTGAATATGATCGTTATCAGGGAAAATTGTAAATTGTTCGGTTGTACCTGTTTGTGTTTGTTTGCTTTGTCTGTGTCATCGCTGTCATTTTTATTTTTTGGGGGACTGTTTTATGTAATTTTGACGTTCCAAAATTACTGATTCTCAGCCTAATTCTCAGGATAAATGAGTTTGGATTTTGATTTATTGTGATGTCTGTAGCAGTTTTTGAGTCAAAGTCTTTGCCTATTGCGGTTTGGTCTTTAATGTCCCTTTGTGTAAGTGCGACCCCTTTTGATATTCCTCTTTGCAAAATTTTCAACACTGTGTGTTTAATATCACCAATTGGATTGTTAATAAGACTTCAAAACATTATAGTACCAACATCGTCAATTACTACTATTGTTTTTCTAATATCTTCTGAATTCTAGTTGATGAAGATCGATTAGTTTCCATCTGACACCTGCCTGCAAGCTGTCACCTCTTCAAATATTACATCATCCATGTAAATATCTCGCAAACGTCTTTATAATAAACATAAATCAGCCGAATGATTTATTTCCTTTGTTTCACGGCTCTATGAAAAATAATGACCTTATAAACGTCTCGTACTATAAGTAGGTAATATAGTGTGCGTAATAGTATGTTGTCTATATACAGTAAATGGACATAATATGCGGCTAGATTGTTGATTGTTGCAATTTGTTCTATCACATTTTTCTTAGTTTTAGTTTGGTTCCCACGATATGTGGGTAGTTTAGAATTATAGAAAAACTAGCAGCGCCCCGCGGTTTTACCCGCATAATTGTCGATCCCGTGGAAATATCAGGATAAAAACTCCTATGTCCTTTCCCGGGACTCAAACTATCTCTCTATCAAATTTCATCTAAATCGGTTCAGCGGTTTATGCGTGAAGAGGTAACAGACAGACAGACACACTTTCGCATCTATAATATTAGTATGGATATGACTACATTATTTAACTGTTTCTCAGAGTGTCTGAACCTTATTTATATACCTACTTTTAGACGGAACAACATGCCACAAACCGCAGTTTATGGTTTCAGAGCTGATAAGGCACCAATAAACATTAATTAAAACTAATTCTTTACCGAACCTTGATCGCTTGCTTCCCGCTTATGCATAACAATGGTTACAAAGTGGAATTCATAAAAATAGACTTGGTTGTAGAATAAACATAAACCTACATATTATTAATATACAGGGTGTTTGGAAGCTGAAAAGTGATATTTGACAGCATTTTGAGCCATAGGTAGATAGATAGCCATAGTCTTAGACGAAGTAAGTTTTTTTTTTATTTTTAACTACAAACTTTTAGACAAAAATAAAACCAACTGTAAGTGGGAATAAAATAAAAAAAAAACATATTTCGTCTAAGACATGTAGGTACGGCTCAAAATGCTCTAAAAGGTGTCACTAATACCCCCTTAAGGTTTTGCATCCAGCTTCCAAACACCCTACATATTTTAGTTTTAATGTTTATTCGTTCACAGATTTTCCGTTTCAGCTTAAGTAGTTGTTAGAAAGCATTTTATCGCTAGCTTTTAACGCTTGTCAATCACCGGATCTAAAATACAGAAGAACGAGAAAAAATGCTACTGTGATTGGTATTGGCAGTAAAGATCAAAGTCTTGTAAGCCAAATATTTGACAGTTTCCGTCCACCTCGATAAAGTTAGCTTTTTAAGTTTCAATGACTTTCATTGTTTCAGCGTTTAAGTGTAGATCACGATTTAGATCAATTTAGAGCTTTAATTTTTTTGTTGTTTTTCCTTTCCTCTGCGTTACAATTTTATTATATTACAGGAGAGTTCTGATTATTACAAGGAGTTAACAGCTGACACCCATGCAGGCCTTAAATCCACCCACAATTCCCCAAGGCATTATTACGCAAAATGAGTTCACCTATAATAATACTAGCAGCGCCCCGCGGTTTCACCCGCATAAGTGTCGATCCCGTTCGAAAGACACGTGGCGCCATCTATTGTCATAATAACGTTATTGTTGTTTTCCTCGGGCGCAACACTTTTTTCAGAAAGAAAGGTACCATATGTCCGTTGATGTACACCTGACAACGTATATGCAAAATATCAGGATGATCGGTTCAGTGGTTTAGGCGTGAAAAGGTAACAAACAAACAAAGAAACTTACTTTCGCATTAATAATATTAGTTAGGACAGTCAAGTAAGATAAGTAAACTCCATTTTATACGAGTATCTACGGAGTTCTATAAAAATGGGTCTGTTCTAATGTAAACAGTCGGGTCAACGTATTGTGGCGTGTTATTCCGCGAATACTAAATCTTATGGTCGATATGTTTCTATTCAGCCACGATCAAGGTAACGAATCATTCCGATATTGTTCTGTCATGATACGTCACACAGGATACGAGAAACAACGGCAATGTTTAAACTTTACGCGATTTTTCTTTATGAGAAGCTCTGAACGAAGCGTGTGGAACTTGCAAAGTCAACGTTGAAGAATACAGTACATATTCATCATCATCATTTCAGCCGAAAGACGTCTACTGCTGGAGGCCTCCCCAAAGCACCTCCACTTCGACCTGAACAGGTCAAACAGGTCGAATAGGGAAGCACAGAACTGTGCTTCTCGCATGCAACGGGTTCCTGCGGTCTTCACAAGGTCGTCGGACCAGGTGGTCCGACGACCTTGTGGGAGGCCTTCCAACGCTACGTCTTCCGGTACGCGGTCGCCACTCTAGAACCTTTCGGCCCCATCGGCCATCTGTTCTGCGAGCAATGTGCCCTGCCCACTGCCACTTAAGTTTGGCAATTCTTCGGGCTATGTCGGTTACCTTGGTTCTCCTGCGGATCTCCTCATTGTAGTACATATTGCATTTTTATTTTAATTTCCGAGGTCTGTGCTCTTTACAAAGAAGTGCCAAAATTGAAGTAAATAAAACTGGTCAAGAGCCAGCGCGACTCGCGCACCGAGGGTTCCGTACAAAGTAGACAAGTAACGACAAATTTACGGCTTTCGGATTTTTCCTTTACTTGTGCTACATGACATTGCTATAATAACTAAGTTCAATAGAAATACATGAAACTACAGTCTAAATGAATCCAAAGACCTACTATTGGATTTGGATATAAACTTTTGTCAAGTTTCCTTTAAAACGAGAGTCTGGAAACTTGATGTTAAAACTTTCGTACGTGATTTTCACATAGTGTCGATGAGGTCGATAGTAGGTTTACTGGAAACACGTAAATAAACCTTATCTCACCTCAAAACAAAAATGACATGGTACCTATCAAACTTCGTATACAGGGTGGCGGGGACTTCGACGCGCACACGATACTGGACCTTCTAGCGTAAAATGTTTCGTCGGTTAACAAAAAAAATTAAATTGTTTCATAGAAAAGTGCAATACCGCGCAAAACCACGTAGATTGTAGTTGACAACCTACGCGGTCAAAATGCATGAAATAGCAAAATTATTTTTTTAGTACGGGACGAGAAAATTTCAACGCCTCGCGCCCCCTGCGTTTCAGAATCATGTACTGCGGTGCTATTCTGTAAAAAGATCATCGTGATAACTTAGGTAAAGAGTGAGCTGTCATTCCACCGGATGCTAGGGATTGACAGCTCACTTTAAGCTCACTTCGCCTAAGTTTTCACGGTGAGATTTTTACAGAATAGCACTACTGAATCCATGGTAACAGGTTGGGCGCCGGTGTCCCTGCCACCCTGTATTTATATGACATCATTGCGTTTTGTTTAAATCAAATAAACGGCCGTTTTAGTGGTAAATGAGTTTTGTAAGCTTATCCCGCTTCTCTTTTCTTCACTTTCACTTTTCTTTTCTTTCAAGTTTATGAGTGCTATTTATAAATATAATGTAAACTGTAATCATAAATCAAAACATTTTTATGGTCATGACGGAAAATAGCATAAGTGCTTTAGAACAGCATGTTACTGTCACTCGACACTCTTCAGAATTTATTACTATTAATAAAATATTATTTAATAACACGGAGATACATTAAAGTAATGCTTGAATGGATATGAGAAGACTAACAAACCCAATTTTTCATCAAACACTTCACCTCAAACTATCGAAGCCACCTTTTATCTGCGCCGAATCTTCTGTTCATTCATTGTTTACTTCACTAGTCAGAATATTGGCGCCAACGAGCCAAGTTTCCCAGAACATCATGAACCGTATCAATTATTATAAGTTTAGTTCAGAAAGTAAACACGTGAACACCGCTTTGTTTTGGTCCGTCACTCTCCACTGAAAATTTATGGGATACCTATATATGTGTGTATACGGAATCATTTTGAATACCACATGCCGCTGGTTTGGTGGATGCAGATTCGGTTATTTAAATTAGGCTAATGGTAGTATTGGTAAATCTGTTGTAGGTATAGCAAAATCTAAACCAAAACGTGGAAAGGATTTTGTCAGAAGACAATAGCTTAAACAAAGCATAGAAGTCAATGAATCAACAACTAATTTACGAACTAACAACCGAATAGTAAAAAAGAAGACAGGAAAAGTGAAACTCTTCATAAATTCAATAGCACCTTTCAATACAACTTCACATCATGCTTTCCCGATGACATTGCAGACAAATTCATATGCAAAGATTCAGTTAGGAGCAGCTAAAAAGATAAACGAAGAATGCATAGGCTATTCAATAACGTTAGGTAGGTATGAAGAATTCCCTTTGACTGTTTACGTGAGTCCAGACAGAGCAGGGCCGGCTGTTTAGTCTAGTGTTTTGTGAAGTCTAGATGTCAGGAAGTGGGGAAACGATTCGAGAAATTTCTGGAATATTTGCCGTTGTATCTTCTTGTTCACCTTGTAAATAGCAGAGTTTTGGAGTCAGATCGACTTCAATGATTTTAGGTTGCAAAAAGAGTTTGTGTTTTATTGGTGAAACGGTGTGAAAGAATTAACATAGCTAGTCATCAATTCGCATTTACATAATAGTGTTTCAAAAAGAGATGTGATAAAGAGGTGATTTCGATTGACTTGTCTATCAAAAGCCTACGAGTAAGATATGTAGAAACCAATAAGCTTATTCTGAGGCACCCTGCAAGATCCACGGAGACCTATTTCCCCAGTTTCCTAAATACAGTCTAAAGGCGAGTTTCTCAGAAATACATAATATTCACTTACATAAATATACGAGTAAATTACTCATATTTATGCTATGATACACGGAGAATAGATGCCAAAATATATAGCGCCACCCACGGTACCAAGAAGTGTTTTGTATTAATTTATCGATTTCTCATCTGCAACGACCCTTGGAAACTGTCCCAGAGTGAATTTAGGAACGTTTTACTAATTGTAAATTTATCATTATGTTGACTTTCGTAAATTGATCCAGAATCTTTTAAGAAGGCAGCGTTTATAAAAACATGATTGTATTTTCGCTCCCTGTAACTGGGACTAATATAAAATACTGGTGAAATTTTATGTAGTTAGACAGTGTGTGAACGTGGAGCTGCAGAAATATAGTCCTCTCAGGTTCTTATTAACAACTAAACTGAGCTACAATGTTGTCTTGATGAGAGAACACAAAAAGGAATTTGAAATTCAAAACAATCAATGACAAAGAAAATCTAAGAAATGCGTCAGTCCACTGTTGCATCACATGGATTTAGTATAGGTAACCACAAGATGTAACAATCCCTGTAGATAATTAAAGTACAAAAAAGTCTTAATTACAATATACAAGCTAACACTAAAAGATTTATATGTATTATGTGCAAGTATATAAGCTCGTTGGGCATCAAAGAATTCGTCCGCATCGCTGTCAATGGAATAAGTGCCCAAAAGCCTGGCAGCATTACCACGTTGGATGACAATGCTGATTCTTTGGGCTGAAAATAGTGAATTCACTCTCTCTGCCTCATGAGTTTCCTAATACATACATCACTTACAAATTACGTTCCCTGTTACCAAAACAGTTTGAGGATATTAATAAACAATATCTCTGTTTTGGTTTTCGAATCAAGGAATGTAAACTATGCGAGTATTATCTGCTTATTGTACCATGTCTCTGTGGAAATGGGTTACACTCGATGAACTGCGCAAACAGATCCGATATAATATCGTAACACGAGTTATTGAGTGTTGAAACTTCGTTGATCCCTAGGCAGATCGAAGCCGACAGATATAGAAAACAAAACATTTAGTAAGTAACAATCATATACCAAGTTCCCACTATGATGGGCCGACTGTTCAGCCACATACACTTTCGTCTGTTTCGAGCACAGATATAGGTACTCGTAGATAGACCCAGATAACGAAAGTATCACTTTCTATATGAAAACCAAGCGTGCCATTTTTTGACTACCTACTATGACGTCACAAGCACTATAATTTAGTCATGGGAAAATCAAATCGATTCAATGACGTCGCCGCGTGCGGCACCCGTTTTGCCTCACCCCCGAGGCCTAGCGCCAGCGCTCACGCTCATCCAGCCAGCCACGGGACTGAGCGCGAAAGTGGCGGCTTGCGATTTTTTATTGTATGCTGGTGCGATTTTTATCGTAGTATCTAGGTGTATATATCTGTAGTTTCGTGTTTTGACGGCCTGTCGAAGGAGGTGGGACGTCTAGTCATTGTGGGAATTGGGTCTTAGTGCTCACATACATGAGTGACACGTGTCAACGACATAGGTAACTGTTACTGCGACCGGCGATGACACGCGTTGATGGCAGCCGTCAAAATTCGCCGACGGTTGCATTCAAGGAACATTTTACTCGTTGCAGTTGTATCTGGTATTGACGCGAGTCGCTCGTGTTGATGCACACTTACTGGCAGATGGAATAATAGAGAGATTCGTTTACCTTTACCATCTAATGATTAGGGTTTTAATCTTGCAACTCTGAGTATCATCCAATTTATGAGTTTTCTTTACTATACTGCTAGACTGGCCCTAGATCCTGATTCTGTTGCAACTCGACCAATCTGAGTAAAAGAACTGCTCGACCAACACTTACAATAATAATTTAAGTGGTTCACACATTTGCTTCTGAACCTATCCCAATATGAAGTCTGTAAAAATGATAAGCTGTCAATCAGTGTTAAATAAATAAACCGTCAATTTGCCGGTAAGATCAGTCAGCAATGACAAATAAACGGTACTTATTTATATAAAAGATTAATGTGTTAATGTCAGCTTGTAACTCTATAAACGTTAGATTGATTAGGACGGGTGGTTGTGGCTCAAGTTTTGAGAGCCAACGAGTTCAAATGAACAAAAAAAAAATTATTATATCAACAGTAGTTCAGTCTCATGCCTATTTATCTTCATTGGAAACAATATAAAAATGACTGTGTCCCCAAATTCTAACGTTTCTTATATAGGTAAC
This sequence comes from Oligia latruncula, assembly GCA_948474745.1. NCBI lineage: Eukaryota > Metazoa > Arthropoda > Insecta > Lepidoptera > Noctuidae > Oligia > Oligia latruncula. The sequence continues at coordinate 19,838,892 of OX419686.1, forward strand.
GTGAAAAGTCAGAATTCAGAACTTGCAAATCTTTTCTGTGAAACCCTCACCGTGATAACTGTGGTGAAGTGATCTTGAATTCCATCAATTGTGAAATGACAGCTCACTTCAAGGTCACTTCACCTAAATACAGTGAGATTGTTACAGGATAGTTCATCTGAAGCAGGACCTATGTATCTAGACATAGAACCCTGTTGGTAAAAAACTTTTTACCTAATAAATCTAACCGATAATACAAGTTGTCTATATCAGAATTCATCACCACAAAAACAATGCTCATAATAAACTATGTCATGTCTCTGAATTCAGTGAGTATTTGCAGGAAACGAGAAACGACTTCAATTGTCTTACACGCTATTATGTAAAGTTAATGGCTCACATACATGTGTATATTTGTTTCGAATCCGGATGTTTGTGCACGTGTCTTGCATTTTTAATTCCCGTCACTTTAAACCGTCTCGTTTTCTAATGTTGTTCTGCATGATTAACATGCAACAAGAATAGCCAACACTTGCCTATATTTACATACTAGACATTGCTAGTTTATTTTTATAAGCTTTTATTGTCTTTTTAAATCCTTTTCTTTGATATTTTTAAGATATGTGCCTGTGTGGAGGCCTATGTCCAGCAGTGGACGTCTTTTGGCTGAAATGATGATGATGATGAAGATATGTGCTAATTAACGAGCTGCTGTTGTATATAAATAACAGTTAATCGATAGTTTCTTATTCGATTATATCGATTCTTAACCACAACTGATTTTTAGTGGTAAAAGATACGTATTTGAATTTGGCGTTCAGTAGATTCTGCCTATCCCCATGAAGAAGGAAGAAGGCGTGAGTTTATGTAAGTATGTATGTGAGATAAGTAAACAAAATATAAAAGCTTGTTTTTAGATGTGTCATAAAAATCATCACAAAGAGAAAAAGTTTTGTAAAATCGCCGCCCCTTTCTTTTTGGACCACCGCTAAGCACGACCGAGGTCGGCCATACATATTAGGCGCTGGTCAGACTATGTGACGCGCGTTAGCAATGAGCACTTGCCTTACTACTAGGTACTACTAAACCTACTAGCTACCGCGTACACTACTTCCAATACTATTTGATTTAGCTCTTTGAAGGGAGGGAATGATTTAAAGAGTCTATTTGGACTAGTGATATAATAACTTGATCAAGAAGGCTATTATAAATTAGTGATATATGGATCAGATATAATTTTGACAGTTGAACAAAACAAGAAAGCGGAGGATAAAGGATTGCGGCGCATCTTGGGGAAGACCAAACACCAGCAGAAGACTGCAATAGTTACGGCGCGGCGTAGTTGACACTGCCACTGCTACGATTGCATTTTTTCTAATTGATCGTGATTAAGTTTCACGAGAACGCAGTATTCACGAAAACGTAAATATAAACTTGTCATATTGGCTGGTTAACGTCATAGAGATTGTAGAATTTGCCATTTAGGTGACATCATATTTAATTGGAGTTCAATTTAAACGCCTGTTTATTACAAGAGTTACTATTGATACTACGAACTATTCAAATTATGTGTTTAAAGGTCCGTCTGATATCAAATAGCCTAGTTGCATGAGATGGATTGATAGCAGGACATTTTAATGGAGTAATTAAATATGTATCATATTTAAGTGCGTAATCAGAAACCGGTCAGTTACGATTACGACTAAGACGAATGGCTTGGACGAATTTTATATGGTGTAAGGACAAATGCCGAAGGAAGGATTGGGTATTAACGAACCTACTGATGCTCAGACAAGTCTGGATGGATTGAAATCCAATTACAATCTAATAAAAGTGGATATAGTTAATAGATCAGTGATAGATTATATTATAGGTGGATCGATGACCTTTTGAAGATCGCAGGAATCAGCTGGATGTAGGAAGCACAGATCCGGTTGCAGTGGAGGTGCTTGGGGGAGGCCCATGTCCAGCAGTGGACGTCTTTTGGCTGAAATGATGATGATAATGAGATTCTATTACTCTGCCTTTGATTTATAAAAGTACCTATCTAGATAATAATCTAAAAAATAAATACATCAGCTTGCATTAAGTACTTCGAAATCAATTATAACAGTGATGTTAAGAAGTGCACCGCATTGGTCGTAAAAATTGATTGATTCGTTGCAACAGAAGTTAATGTTAATAAATGACATTATGTAGGTACTAATAAACCTTCGATCAATATTGATCGAAGTTATAAACCCACTTTCGATAGTTGAGTTATATTGGAAAGAGTATTATACCGTTGTCTATTGTTTCTATCTGTTTGTCTATACATATCTAATACTTAATCAGATTAATAATGTTCCCACTTCGTTCCCTCTTCGAGAGGGAATGGGCTGTAATCTACCACGCGGGCCCAGTGCGGGTTGGTAGATGTCACATGTCTTCGAATTTTTGGTTCTAGGGCATGCCAGTTTCCTCACAATTGTTCCTAAAAGAGAATGAGCGCCGTACTAGGGGTTTCTGCCCTGAAGCCAGTTCGGAGTTAATCACCGAAGTAAGTGACTACTTGGGGGCCGAAGCTTAGGAATGTTCTGGGCGACAAAAGTCGTGTTAGTAGCGAAAAGCTCTTTTCATTGGTATCTAATTCCTTAATATCGGGGCCCAAGTCGTCACCTTTTTAGGTCATTCACTCCGTACTGACTAACAATTGGCAAAAATCGTGTTAGTAGCAAAGTTTCTCCTTGAAACTTCTTTCTATTGGCTGTCCGGCCCCCCGAATCTTAATAACATCGTTCCTAAAACGGAATCTAGGAGGCCAATGTTTTAAAATGTCCGTTTTAAGGCTTAGCAGACAATATTTGCAAGACACAGAATTGATGAAAGTTAGTCAATTGACGAAATACTATAATTTCCATAATACTTTATTACTGAGATTAGAGCTCTGTAGATCATTTCGTACTAACCATATAGAAATGTGAATATATCTATGGTACTAACAACCAAAAGAAATCGTTATAACAAGAAATACTCTCCTTGGGCTTCAGGGCAGATTCGCCCATTCTCCTGTAATATTTTAATTTCTTTCTTTCCAAAAATAAAATGATAAATGTTTTAAGAAAATACCTTTCCCTGTTTCGCGTTATTCGATAGAATAGTATTCCGTAATTTAGAACAATGCTATCACTTTCACAGCTTTTTTATACCTATTTGACAGACTCGCGTTCGACCACTACCTCACCTGATGGAAAGCGATGAAGCGGACGCTGGTGGTGCATGCTTTATTTAATTAATATCAAGATAAGTATCTTAGCAGGTGTCACGTCTATTTTCGCCGTCGGTAACCCCCTAATTACAAAGAGATTGCACTTTCGTCGACATTTTCACCGGTTCGGCGCGCCCTGCAATTAATTCTAAATGTCATATGAATCGCCCACTTTAATTTTAATTTAAGTTAAATACTGACAGCGGGTATCGTGGGAATTCGTGTTGCAATGGACGCGCATACGCATATCATTGTCGACCAGCAGTTTTTAATTTCAGGGATATTTCCAATTCGCAAACGCAGTTGGTTTTGAACGAGTCTTCTGTTTATCTAAGTCTTCACCTATAAATAATTATTATAATAAAATAGTAACGATGTCAAAGGGCCGAAAATATAGTTTTTATCCGTCTGTCTGAATGTATGTTCCGAATTGGCGCAAAAACAGCTGAACGGATTTGGATGAAATTTGGCACACAAATACTTTATAACCTAGATTAACCACATAGGTAGTACGTTCCCATGGAATATTTTCTGACATGCACGTGATCGAAGCCACTTGCAAAAGCTAGTTTAAAATATAATAAACGTAAATGTTATAAATAGTCGTAGGCTTTCAAGGTCAAGGTCAAGTTTTTAGAATTTTGCTAAAGGTGAAAGGACTGTGTCCAGAAGTAGAACATAATAGGCTGATGGTAAAGGTAACCATGAGAGTAAAGCAAATATTTTTTACGATACTACAATAGAATAGAATAGAATATTTTTATTTCAGACCGGAGTCCATAGGGTTAGTAACAATTTTAACTTAAGTTCTAGTGTTAGTAGGTTACAGACACATAAAAACACAATACCACCAACATAACGCCTAAATTATTATAAAGATAAGACCAAAAATATCCGATAGGAAGGTAGAGAAAATGATGACATAATATTCCCGCTAACGCTCCGTCCTTGCACCACACAAACTCGCCCTCGACATTTGCACGTGGTAAATTTTACCGAAACGAGCTGCAACCCGGTCAACGGTTACGTAATATGTCGAGCTTATGATCGTTCCACTTCATTATGGAGGGAAAAGTGCACCCGATTTATTGTAGACGGCTCATTTGGAAAATGCTTTATTGGTTGATCGTTATCAGAAGATTTGGTGGTTGATTTATGCCGAACTTTGCAAGTGCTAAATGTTTTTTCAGATGGTTGTCTTGATGAAGGAGTAGTGATGCCTTATTACATCGTTTACATGATAATGCAGTAACCTCGCATAAAAAATATTTATAGATGAAAAAACTCCGACGATTTTTGGTCTTTTAAGGAGTTCTGCGTGCGGCTGATGTGGCCCGCCCAAACCCATTTGAGCCTAACAGCCTTCTTTCCTACATCAAAGCTCGTTTTGGAACGCAATGTGGTGTTCCGAATTCTGTCCTGTCGTTTTACACCAAGAATGCGGCCTTCCTCTTTAGCAAACTCCAAGGCTGAACTTTCGCGACTCTGTGTGGTCCCGGGACCAGGTCTGAGTACCGTAGAACGCGTGGCGCGGAAAAATGAGTTCCTGAAAGGATTTAGGGGAGACTTGAAATTAGCAAATCGTGACATTTTCGCAAGGGATCTTGGGCCGAGTAGTGATGGTGATTTCTGTTCCTAACTACACGAAACCTCTTATTTTATAAACATATTCTAATATGCGACGTTTAATAATATCCAACATACCAATACTGGTCAAAATTATGTCCGGTTTTCGCTCTGCCTACCCCAATCTTAAAACAGCGCGCCGATGCATCGCTATAATAAATGACATGATAACTAAACACGAGCGTACCCGATGTTTACCGAAGTCCATTACGCATGCGTACAGGTGCGCGGTGGCGCGGCTCTCATTATAGTACGCGGGTGGTCACTAATGTCCCCTGTATTACCCCTTGATATATTATAGAAGTAATATCCTATGTATGCGAAGCTGTATTGATACTGTCAGTAATTGTTGAATAAGGAAAATTAACAGATAGTGAAATCTGAATGGTTTTCCAAACGAAAAGTGGAAAAAGTAATTGTCATAATAAGCACGACTTGCAAACAAATTTTGTATGGCAGTGTATTGCAATGCATAGCTTCGTCCTCTTCTAAAATTTTTAAGTTCCTCAGATAATAAGTATAACGTTATACAGCAAAATTCGCTTTATTTATTAAATTTATCTATGCGCCTATATTTAGTATTTTCTTCAAAAACAAT